>CP126891.1:95810000-96410000 GCA_030440675.1 Furcifer pardalis
AGTAGCAGTATTAGTCTGTGTTTCAAGCATATCAGAGAATAAACAAAACAAAAATGCTGTAGCACTTTGAAGACTATAACAGTTAGTCTTCAAAATACTACAGTATTTTTGTTTTGTTTATTCTCTGATATCCTCAATCAGTTCACATTCTGTATAATTAAATGGATATATATACTGTTTTACTTAAAGTTTGGTTCAAGATATGATTAATGTATCTATTCTCATTGTCTTACCAAACTACTACCTCCCTTGACTGTCCAATTTGATTTATTTTCAGTCTTTATTACATGAGGAAGATTTACCACTTGAATAGTCCCCCACTCAAATGAATCCTCACAGTCTTAGGGCCAGTAGCAAACCGGATTAGACAAGAGCAGTTAAAATCTTCCAGAGTGTAAAGCCTAATGTGTCCAATTATCAGGCTATTTCTGAACAATTCACTGAATCCTTTCTCTCATCTTAAATTGTCTCTGCTCTTTAGCTATGGTGTTAGTTCAAATGCCCACTCAACTGTAAAAAATAATGCACAATTCTGCAACAGTGAGTCTGTTTTGGGGAGCACACTGTTTTAATTTTCCAGTGAAAGAAGAAAAGATCAAGACAACAAGAAGAGAACAATTAAAACTTTACTGAGAAATGGCACAATCAGACTGAACAGAATTGTTCTTGAGGCTGCCCAAAGCAATGCAAATCTCTGGTGTTTGCACCGAAATCACCTTTATCAACACACTGGTTAATGCAACTCCATTTCTGTTTTCCACACAGAACTCAATCCTTACATGGAATTTCATTCCTTCTCTTCAGCTCACAAATTTTAATGACGCCTCAGGGCTTCAGAATAATCCTGTTTTCATTTGAAGTCTGATGCTTCAAGAGGTTTTCTATTGTGTGTGCTTGAAGACACAGGCAAGAAAATATCAAGGTTTGTTTTTTATCCATTGCACAAACAAGAACATCTGGGATCGTTTAATACATTTGAGAAGACAAGTTCTATTTTGAAATCATTGTTCTTTTGACCCACTTTCATCCCCAGTTTATCCAGCATAAGGAACACTTGGTACTAACTTTGTCCACTATCATTAACAATGCCTCATGACATTAATTAATACTGCAAGAGGCTAAACCGCAGGCTTGTTTCTTCCCCAGTAGGGATTCATGGTGCAAGTTTTGCAGAGCGACATCTGTCAGTGAAGAGGCTGGGAGGCAAATTAATTAATTAATTAAACCAATGTGAACCTGCAAGCTAACTTTTTGTGGCTATGATTAACATTGCTTCACATTTAAGGTTTCCCCCATTCCCTAGTCTATTTTATTTAATGATTTTTTAGCTATGAATATTGCATGCACTCCTGAAGTTAATAATGTATGCTGATGAAACATGGCACTTGCTGTGCCCTTTGCAGATTCAAATGGACTGTCTAATTCCTATGTTTAGAACAGCTACATCTCACCCACTTTTCTATCTGATTTCTGCACAAAATTGATTGGAGATTTCTAAAATAAATAAATAAATAATTTATCTTGTTCTTTCTTTCTTCTGCTAACTTACCAAAGGGAGAGTTAGTGAAAATATACCCAGTGCAAGTAGTAAACATACACTAAATATAAACAGACATGCATACAGTATATTAAAATAAACCCAAGGAACTTAGAAGTTAAAACTAGAATATTATTTTTTTTAAAAAAATACATAAGAGGCAAAATATTGCAGAATGTTTTAGGGTTTTTCTCCATTAACATTATGCTGAATATACCAGCTGACAGATTTTTGAAGGTAATAACAAAAATCTCCAGGTAGGGTTTAAAAATCCTGGAAACCTGCACCTATTTAGAACTGGCAGTTCTGGACTAGATAGCCAAATAGTCTCAGAATGAGACACCTTTCCTATGTTTTTAATATTCATCTCTTTTTATATAAATATACTAACTTAACCAGTGTGTACTGGTCAAAACCAGCACCCCGAACTGCACCCGGAGGCATAATGGCAACCAATGCAGCTCCCGTAGCAGCAGTGAGGCATGGGCATAACACCCGCACCCCATCACCACTCAGGCAGCTGCATTTTGAACAGCTGTAGCTTCCAGATGGTCATCAAGGGCAGCCCCATGTAGATCACATTACAATAATTCAGTCTGGAGATGACCAGAGCATGGATGACCGAAAGTAAGGAGTCCCGGTCCAGGAGTGGGTGTTATTGGCAGATGACATGAAGTTGTGCATAAGCCCTTCAGGCCACGACTGCCACCTGATCTTCAAACAGTAGTCGTGAGTCCAGGATGATCCCCAAATTATTCACCACTTCTGTCTCAGCAAAGAAGTCCCATCCAGCACCAAAGGTGGTAGCTCCCAGGATAACATGGGCCCTCGAACACACAGCCACTCAGTTTTGCCAGGATTCAGCTGGAGCCCATTGTCCCCCATCCAGACCCTTACAGCCTCCAGACTCCATCACTCGGGTTCTCACAGGCCAGTTACCCACCCTGTGTTTGGTAAGAAAGATCTTGGCTAGAAGAATTGCTTTCTCAGTAGCACCACTGACTCTTTGGAATAAACTGTCTGTGCCCCCCCCCAAAAAAAAAATTGCCTTCCACCTTTCCCAGCTTTATTGTCTGCCCCAGAGAATCCTGTCTTCTCATGATCTGCCCAAAGTAGAACAGCCTCAACTGCATCATTTTTCTTCTAAAGATAGTTCAGGCTTAATTTGCTCTGAAACTCACTTGTCTGTCTTTAGGGCAGTCCAGGACATTGACAGAGCTCTCCTCCAGCAACATATTTCAATTAATCATTTTTTTTCTTGTCAGCTTTCTTTACTGTCCAGCTTTATTTGTTTGTGTGCTTATTTGCTTGTTAGACTTCTGTCCCACCCCAATTAGTGTAACCACTACTCTGGCCAGCTGACAACATCCAAAATAATAAATAACAATATAAAAATCACAAAGTAAGCAAACTAACAAGAATATGAAACATAACAATGATGCAAAATTATCTTTCACATCCATACATGTTGATCAAAAATACAACAGTGTGAATAATCTTGGTCTCTAGTGATACACCTTTTAATCTTGACAATGTTTTCTACTTCCTTCATTGCTGCCTTTCCACATTTCAGTCATGGTTTAGTTCAGGGGTACCCAATCTTTTCAGGCCATGGGCCAGTCATGTGGTTCAGGGAGCCAGTCACTATGGCGCATGGGCCAGACCTGGCCCCCGACACAAATTCATCCAGCCTTCAAAGCCCTCGTTGCTCCTGGAAGCAAAAGTAAAACACTTCCAGGAGTGATGAGGGCTTCGTAGGCTGGGATTTAGTTTGGGCACCCCTGGTTTAGTTTCTTCTTTCAGGTCTCATTCTGAAGCATAGTATAGTCTTCATGGCATATTTTCCCCCTACTGTGCAAATAATGTTTAAATTGTGCCACCTGGATTTAGGGCACAGAAATACAGAACAATTTCTCTTATCCTTCTGTGATAGAACTGAATGTATGAAAAAAAGTTCCTGGATTCATTTTTTCTTCTCACAAAGATCTTCAGTGCTCTCTAAGAGCAAATGGTAGGTGTATTAGTCAAGGAAAGGGTGCAAGAACAGGCTTTGTTATTTAAAGGGATCCTAATACCGCTCAGATCTCCAAGTGGTTTTCTGGTATTCAGGCTTGCTTAACAACTAAATCTGGGTTCACAGTCCCCCCACCAGAAGTCACAATTGGTCACTTACAATGGTGTTTCACTTAAAGAGCAAACTCGCTTAAAGAGCAATCCCATGGAACGCATTATGCTCTTTAAGCAAGGTACCACTGTATTTAATGTAAACGTGTTTTATAGCTGTAATTATATTGTTTGTTTTTTAAAAGGCTATTTTGTAGATAACCTGCCCATTTTTGTCAAACATACAGTACTTCTATCCCGGTTTTGTGGGAGAAAATTATGGCAACTCGAATTGGTCAGAATCCTATTACTTTTTCCTGTCTGTGTGATGGCCCCAGTATACATAGAGTTGCTGAAATATACCAAACACATAAGGGGGTATTTTCTAACCCCTTATACAAGCATAGCATTCCGTGCACTCCAGTGTTGAGGCATGCCTGCCACATGTTCATTGAAATGTCTGCAGATGTAGACAGCACTGGCTTTTTGGCTATAAACAGAGATGAGCACTGAACCATAGAGTCACATATGACTGGCTTTTGAGCAAGGGCGACCTTTACCTTTACCTATGCAAGCATAACTCCCATTGTTGCTAATAGGCAATCTCCAGTTTGTACTCCCAGAAGCCAAAGCTTACATAAAACAGTGTTGTGCTCTCCAATTGAATGATTATGTTCCCTCTTTATCTCTAATGTTCTAGTAATTGGACAATGTAGTTTTTATTTTAAAAGACAGAAAAACACATCCAGTCAACAGGTTTAATTTCTTCCCTTCAATGAAATATGTTCATTCTGAGGAAACATTGGACATTTAATCTAAAACCACATAACTGCTTCCTGAATTTGGAGACCAACAATTTAATAACTCTCACAAATCCATGCTAGTTGAGACTGTCAACTGGATTCAGACTTTTTTGGGGAGTGGCGGCGGCTGCTATTTAGTGCGGGTTCATAAGCAAGCATGCTGAAATGAATTCAGGTGCTCTTACGGCATAAATAATTCATACCTTTTTTATTTAAGAATTGTTCAGCATTTTATCACCATTCAAGGAAACTGGAGCTTTTCCTTTTTCACTGCAGTAAATATGTCATAATTATTGATAAGAACCAGAGATAGCGAGATGAATTATGGAAAAGAAACTTTTTTAAAAGCTTGCCTATACTGTACTTTAATGGTCACTTAAAGGTATTACTTACCCCTGATTTTGGAAGCAAGAACAGGAACATTTAGTATTTATTTAGCACCATTATGATTCTTTGAGTTATATAAATGTAAAATATTCTCTTATTGTGTTAGATGAGAAAAACATGGATAGAAAAGGAGGACTAACTGTACAGTTTTAAAAAAGAGGGACTCAAGTTACTATGGAAGCCCAGACAAGTGTTTGGCACTACTTGTCCCGTTTTCTTTCATGACCTTCTATTACCAGACTCTCATAGGGCACAATCCTCCCCCCACACACACACATCCAAGTGAATCAAGGCCTGTGTCACACACAGCAACTACAGGGATGATTCCCTCTTCCTGGCACCCACTCTAGGACTTGTTCTTCTGGAAACAATGCCTTCAAATGGCCTCCTTGGGGCCCAGACCAGAGCAGGTGTATTTTCTGACTTGCTTTCACAATTCCAAATATGTTTCATTCCATCTCTTGTGTGTGCAAGTCTCTGTGCGAGGACTGATGCCAACTTCACCTTGCTTTTGGGCAGCCTCATCAAACTTCCTTCCCTCCACTTTCATTTGCCATTGGCACATCTAAGTGACTAATTCTAAGCAACTAATTCATACAGCTTTGCCTTTTCCTATATCTGCCTACCAAGGCCTCTGTTTCTGAAACCATTCTGACTGCCAAAAGGCCAAATCTGCAAAAGAGACAAGGCTACAGCTGGGAGGTGGCTAATTTCCAGACTGCTTAAGATACGTTTCACAACAGCCAATCAAAATCTCACTGGAAGCCTCCTTCTGTTTGAGCATCCCTCACTTTCCACAAAGACACTTTTCTGCTTTCATGTCAAGGCCATTTTAGATGGCCAGAAGAGATAAGACTCTCTCAGGAATTCACCCCTAGTAGCTGAAGAGAAACCTCCTGGTGACCAGAACTATCCTCTGAAGCCTTTCCTGCTAATTCTGTACTCTTAGGACATTTCTAGATTTATTACCTACTGTAGTGAAGCACAGTGGAAAATGAGGATAGCGACAGAGTATGCACCATACTGTATAACTTGTCTCTTGAACACAACATCCCCCAGAATATGGGGACTATTATCAGCCATGAGCCCCCAATATGTGATTTGAATATGAGGAGGGATCACCTCAGGACAAAATCCACAAGGACCATGTGGCCCATGCATACCTTGGACCTTGAGAGACTGTAGGCTGATGTATGACTGTGGCCAGCCATGCCCTCTCCTCACTTTCTAGGAGTTGCAGATCTGTCATTCACAGAGCCAGACATTAACATGTGACTTTCCTACCTGAGACCAACTCATTGCTCTGCCACTTCCCTGCAAACAATGCCACTTTCTTTGGGATGACTCCTTCTTCCTTCCCTTCTAGCTCATGACCAGTGTCAATGATGGTGTCTGGAGCTTTGCAGAGTTGTGTTTTGGGCAACCATTCCTAGGATGTGCTTCCTAGAGATCATAAGGGCTATAACTACACATCTCTTCTCAGCTTAAGGTCTTACCCTTCCACTGTCCATGTTCCTGCCCTCTTTCCTCCTTGGGTAATGTTCAGGGGCTATGCTTGGGCTCTTCCAGCTCTTCTGTCTCATGACTGGGCAGCTGTGATTGTCCTTCCCATTAGCATCTTGCCTCCTCCAGCTTCATGGGTTGTGATTGGATAACATACCAGAATCCATTCCACAATCACCCCACTCCATGGCTAATAACTTGTAAAGGCTTTGTAACAGCCAACTTGTGTCCCAATCTCTGGACTCAATTATCAGAGGGCAGCTGGAATCCATGTCACAGACATTCTGCCCCTCAGCCTCCTGGTTCATGATCGGGGGACCAGCTTGGCCTTCACCCACTGTCCACCCATCCCTTGCCTCATGGTTAGGGTGCTAAGTCCTTCTTCATTTGTCTTCACTCCCCACCAAGCCCCAGTTGGGCAAGCTATAGTTTTCTTCTGCTATGTTTCTTCCTATCATCCTAAGTGAACAGAGTTGGAGATGTTCCTTTCTTTTTCCCCAGTGATTAGTCTTTCATAGGTTTACTAACTAGCTTAGCTGGGTCTGAAAATTCCAGTCCTCAAACTCCAGACTCTAGTTGCAATTTAATGTCCCATTCAAAGCATTAATTTTCTAAGCATGGCTTTATTTGTATGAAATAACCCTGAGGTCTGACTACTTAAAAAAACCAACCCCTTCCTGGTTAATGCAGATCACATTTTTTTTTCTGAATAAGACATCCAACGGTCAGTCAAGTCATTCCATGATTTTCAACTGCAACTTCCTGGCTGAAGAACCTTGGAAGCTGGTTCAAACACTGCCCATCACATCCAAAATCAGAATATCCCATGGTGACACCCAAACTCAAGTAGCACAGTAACAAGAATAATAATTTTGGATCCAGGTAACCCAATATTTCCAGACTACAACCATCATCCTTCACCATTTGCAATCTCCCATGGACTGTTGAGAGCTACATTCCAATAACATCAAGAAGACTGAGTTTTTCACCTATGATCTATGCCTATTCCAATATGATTAATGTAGGTCTAATTAATACATTGAATTGAGCTGCATATCTCATGGTAGAAAACTGGATTCAGATTCTAGTAATTCAGCTTATCTGGTTTGTGAATGGCAGCCTGTATGAGGCAGCTCTTTTTTCTTATTTTATAAAATGATGTACCTTGTAAGAACTGATTATACATCACTAAATCCAAATGATAAAGTCTTGATTATATTCAGATAGCGATGATATTAAAATTACAATTTCCTTTATTGATACCCAAAGTTATTGCTCGTAAAATACTTCCACAGAATAAGAATTTTCCCCTCTGTTTGAACAGAGCACAATGATGGTTCTCTGAGTATCCTAGATCTCTTTTATTTCATGGTGAGGCTGAGAGCTTGGAAAAGGTCTATGGGATTGTGGGAGCTTCAGTCCAAAAGTGAAACCTTTCCAAGATTGAAGCTGCAGTTCTAAGACTTGAGGGTGGTTCTAATTTTAGAACTGTTTAGAACGGATCACCACATGCTTTAAATGATTTTGCTTTCACTCTGCCCTCATAATAAGAGGCTGAGATACATAGGTGGCAGGTAGACTAAAGGATACAAATGTATTGATAACTGAACTAACTCAAATCCTGCAATGGAGCTTCCCATACTGAGGAAACTATGGCAGAGGTAGGTATTTCCTCTGTCACTCCCTTGCTTTCCAAGATACATTTCCCAGTCCAACTCTAGCTGGCTTCCTCTATTTTAGGAGATTTAACTTGCCGTTCTGTGTGCTCCAGCATCTAGTCAGTCCTGACACATGACCACGGAAACATCTGCAAACAGAGACAGTGCTGGCTCTTTGGCTGTAAACAGAAATGAGCATCGCACTCAGAGGCGTAGCTACCGCCGTATCAGCCATATCAATTATACAGGGCCCCCGGGCTACGGGGGCCCCCAACGGCAAAAAAGAAAAAAGAAAGAAAGAAAGAGAAAAAATTTACTGCGCATGCGCAGAAACTCAATCTGACGCATTGCGCATGCGTCAGATTGAGTTTCTGCGCATGCGCACTTTATTGGAGCCATTTTTGGCTCCAATTTAAAAAAATAAAATTTCGGAGTCAGAGCCGCAGCTTTTCGGAGCGGCTCCGATGGTGGCCCTCAGAGGAGGGCACCTCCCCTGGGGCCGCCCAGCTCCCACGGGCAGGTTGAGGCCTGCCCGGGCTGTCCGCTGCTGCCGAACCCCCATGGCCTGGGGACGCCTGGCAGAGTGCGCCACCGCCTCCTCAGGGTCTGGCGGTGGTGACGGCGGCGGCGACAGTTGCGCCTGCCTGCCTGCCTGCCTGCCTGCCACCGCCCCCGCCAGGCTGACGTCTGAGACTTGCAGGAGCGCGCTGTGGAGGGCGCGCGCGCCGGGGGGGCGCGGGGCAAGCGGCTCCGGAAGAGGAGGAGGAGGAGGCTGCAGTCGGGGGCAGCACGCCTTGCCATGCGGCCCCAGGAGGGTAAGTGAGGGTTTTGTGTTTCGGGTGGGTGGGTGGTTTATGTGTGTGTTGGGTGGGTGGGTGGATTTTTATTAAATTTTTATTTTATTTCTTTATTTATTTTAATTATTTAAGTTATTTACGGGTTTGTGTTGTGGTTGTTTGGGTGGGTGGGTGGGTGGGTGGGTTGAGGTGTGTGTGTGTTTGTTTGTTTATTTTAATTCTATTCTATTTTATTTATTTATTTATTTTATTTTTATTTTTGGCCCCGCCCACGACGTCATGACGTCATGACGTTGGCTCCCCCCACGACGTCATGATGTCATGACGTTGGCTCCCCCCACGACGTCATGATGTCATGACGTTAGCTCCGCTCCGCATATAAAGGGCCCCCAAACAATTTTTATACGGGGCCCCGCCAAGGTAAGCTACGCTTCTGATCGCGCTCTAGAGTCAGACAAGACTAGCATTCGAGCAAGGGTGACCATTACCTTTCCCTTTTACCTGACTCCAAGGGCAAGTGGCCTCAGAGCCTTGCTGTAAACACAGCCTGAACCCAGTTGGTTTTCTCTGCCTGGAGGAGAGAATTCACCTCAAAGTTTCATATGCCAAAACTACATGGTCCAGAACTGCTCCACTACAATTCAAAATTGCAACCAAGCTGGGTTTTTTTTCCCCTGTTCTGTTCTTCATAGACACACTGCAGTTTCAGGGTGTTCAGGGTGGCCTCTTTTTCCCCCACCAGCCGACTTCCAACCCCAACTCCCATTAGCCATCTCCTTCATTCCTCTCTCAACTGCTGTTGCATCTCCAAATGTTTGTGCTTCTGTGATATACAGTTACCTCTTTGAAAGCTGCTAACAAAGAAACTGCTAAATAACAAGGCCTGTAGAAGATCTACAACACCCGAAATAATGCCACAGTTCATGTGTGGAAGCTTTAAGCAGGGGAAACTTTATTTGTAACTATCTCAAAGAAGGGCAGACGTGGTAGGCAATAATTAAACAAACTCCAGATGGTAGTTTAGAAATCAACCTTAAACACTTTGTGACCTTCTATTATAATCTCTGAAGCAAGATGCTTACTTTTCCACACTAACACCAGTGAGGCAGTTCCTCTTGCTAGCCGATGGATGAAAATGTTATTCTGTCCCAAATCAACTGCAAATGAAGCCTTTGGAATTCATCTGCTCAACATTTGTTTAAACAGTGTCAAGCAAATAAAAATTCTTGTGGAAGGAATGACCTTTACAAAACTCATGGGAATTGAGACAAACATCACATGAGTCTTCTGCCTATCACTTGATGACTTTTCTGCCTATCACTGGATATCTCCTTTCTTTAAGATATCACATCTACCACCTCATAAACTCTTATGACACCTAGCTTCCTTTTTAAAAGTGCAGGCATTTACTGCCTTCCAAAAACCAGTTGCCATTCTTTCTCCCCCCCTTCCCCGCTCTCATGGTCAGTTTATCCTGAGCACAAATTCTCTAGAAGAGCCAAACCATGATCTTTTATTTCTTAATCTCTTACCATATGGGTTTTAAGTCAAGGGAAGGCAAAGTACAGGCACAGGATTCCACTTGCACACCTACATTCCCAGCATCTTTCTTTTACTCATTCATTTTAATCCTCACCCAACCGATTTTTGGCTAATGGGAGGCATTTTTGTCAAAAGTGGAAGTGGTTATTTCCAAATTTTAAAAAGCCCTCCGAAAGGTTCTAGAGAAAACAGGGTAAAAATACCCTTGTTCCTTAGATGACAAAGAGTCTTTTAAAGGTAACAGAGAGCAGCTCTCCAAGGTTCATGAAGCAACTGAACACAATCCCATAGATCAGGGATGCCCAAACATTTTGCACCAGGGGCCTGGCCATGTCACTGGAACAGCTGAGAAGGCCTGACCATGCCCCCGGAAGTGGGCACGTTTGCACATGCACGTTTGCACATTCACATCCGGAACCTCTCTCAGAAGTGGTTCTGCCACTCCCAGAAGTAGTTCTGGATGTCTCTGCTCATGTACAAATGCATCCCCACCACTCCTAGAAGTGGTTTCACCACTCCCAAAAGGGGATTCACCACTCTCAGGGGTTCTGGACATCTTTGGACATGCACAAATCATCCCTGCCACTCCCAGAAGTTGTTTTGCCACTCTCGGAAGTGGTGCTGCCACTCCCAGAAGTGATTCAGGATGCACATGCACATTGGCAGGTGCATCCCCATCCACTTCTGGGAGCAGCGAGGATGTCAGGGGCCAGATAAATTGGCATCAGGAGGCTGATATGGCCCGTGGGCTATAGTTTGGGCACCCCTGCTATAGACCTTTGGTAATTAATTAATTCAGATTTATATTGCCACCCACTCACCGAGACGACTCAAGGCAGCTTACAGTCAAAACAGAAACAGTACAATAAAAATTATAAAATATAACCTCACAAAATACAAAATACAACCAAACCAGAACACAGACTAACTCCCCTCAGGCCGTTGTTGTTGGCCCAGAGGAGTGGGCAAGGTCCCCAGCCACCTGCCAGGCCATGGAGTCTTCTACCTCAGGCCGTTGTTGTGGGCCCAGATGAGGGGGAAATGTTCTCAGCCACTGCTAGGCCGTGGAGTCTTCTCCTCAGGCAGTTGTTGTGTGCCCAGAGGAGGGGCCGATGTTCTCAGCCACTGCTAATTGTTTAAGAAAAGAGTTACGGTATTTTGTTCTATTTATGTATGGCTGGACATCCCGCTACGGTGCCATTACCGTACAGTAGACCGTACAGCCAGCAAATCAATGCCAAGTGTCAGGTAGCGGTTAACTAACCTGACTCCCTAAAGGGGCAGATGAGCCCCTTTTGGTGGGGTGATGATCTCCTCAGTGGAGGAAATGCCAAAGGAGACCATCACATTGGGCCCAACGGTAAAATGAGTGGAGGAGAACTCTGATTCCCAGTAGTTATGGAGGTGGAAAAGGCTATGCCAGATGGACTGTCTGTGAAGGAGCACCTTGTCCATATCCTCAACGTTGATACAATCCATTGCAGTCCTGGTACTAAATCCTACATGTCTCATTTAATGTGTGCCGCAGGAGATGATCATAGTGTGTGGGTCACTTCATGGCAAGCTGGGCACCACCTTAAACAAATTCACGCCAGTTTCCTGCTTCAGGAAAAAATGCATTCTCGGATACAAGTTGCAGTCGACAACTTTATTCCCTTAATTGAATGACCTTTTGAGAGATAGATATTGGTGATCTGTTGATTTTCTTTGACTTTTCAACATATTTTAATACCATTGATCACTGCTTTCTTGGTAATGGCACCAGAGTTATAAAATGCCCTTTCACCTGATACATTTTGACTAGGTTCACTCTAGCACCATTTATTTTGCTTTCTCTCAAATCTGAACTACTGTATTTCTGTTAGATGCTTTTATTTTTTCTTGGGTGCAGAAGTTTCAATGCTTCCAATTGCTATTGTATGATATCGGTGTAGATCCAAAATATAATCCCACTGAAGCAATCTTAACACACTATATCCTAGAGCAGTGATGATGAACCTATGATACACATGCCAGAGAGGACACTCAGAGCCCTCTCTGTGGGCACATGCACAGAACTTGTCCCGCCCCTCTGCCCAGGAGCCCAATGGAAGCGCTTCCTCCCTCCCTCCAGCACATAGTTCACCCACCGCTCTGCAGCATGGATGGCAGCCTGCTGAGTTTAGGCACTCAGTCTCTAAAAGGTTCACCATCACTCTCCTAGAGGCTAACACTCTGGATTATTAGCATTCTTACATGACATCTGTAGAATAATCTCTTTCTGCTGCTTATTCTTTCTGCAAATATTTGCAAGTTTTATTGTTTCTTTATGTGTAAAAAGAAATTCACCTGGTATAGCAAACAAACAGTTATGGTGCTCTCCTCATCATGTCAGAGGATTTTTGACAGGATGTACTAATCAGTAGCCATTTTGCCTAGATGGCATGTTTTCATAAAGAAAGAAACAAATCATGAGCGCAGGTCTCATCCCACACCAGATCATGAGCCTATCATGTAAGCAGTGCACTTTCTCTGACTTCCACTGAAACATTGCATTCATTACTAGAACTGAATATATCTGATTTTCTCCCTTTGTAGCTAACCTGACTAAAAGTGTATATTCATATAAATGATCCAGTTGATAGAATAATAAGAATTGTGCTATTATTATCATAAAAACAACAAGGAATATAGTAGGGTTCCTATCTTATAAGAACTAAAGAGCCTGGTGATTTCTATTAATATAGAGGGCATTTCTTCATCAAAGAGTATCTCTTACCTTTAGTTTGCTGCAGACAAAACTGCCAAATCCTTTGTGTCCAAAACACTCACAGAGGTACTGCTCAGCATTGACACAAAAGTTCCTGGATTGTGTGTAGTTGCTAAGAGACCCCACAAACAATACAGAAGTGCCATTTTTGTCAGGCCAGGTATTATAGTCTTCTGAACATACTATACTGAAGAGGATTACATAGAAATCTTGAAGTAGCCGTGTTTATAGCAAAATCAATTTATAAACTACCTAATATACTATTCTGATTTAAGAAGCCATCAAATATGAAAACCAAAACCACTCACTTTCTAGTTGGATTTTTTTTAATTGTCATGGCAAAATGTGGGCTATGGATATGATGATGAAAATGGCAAAGCAACTATTAAATTGGTAGAAGCTCATTCACTGTGTCTTATATGTGACCCTAAACTACCCAGTTCATCTAACAGGGACAGATGGCAAACAGGCCATAGTCCAGATCTAATTTTTTTAAGCAAGCCTATAGCTTAACAGTTAGGGTTGCCACAAGTCCCGGAAAACCAGGATTGTCCCAGATTTAAGGACAGAAAAAATTGTCCTGGCCAGTTCAATAAAAATCATCTTAAAGTCCCGAATTTTTAAAACTTACTGATTGTGTATTATATTAACACACCATTAAAATAAATTCAAACTCTCTCCATCAAATGAACAATTTCCTGCCACATTTTAGTTGGAGTATACCTGGAGACAAATCTTAACGTTCTCGCCTCACACCACTGCCCAATATGTGTGACCAGTGTGTTTCCTGGAACCTAAGAGGTTAAGAGTTGACCACAACGTGACTTATCATAAGTACAACAGATAATCTTACAGTAAGAATTAACTGTTGTAACTAAATTCATTTTTGTATTGATATATTTAATGTGAAAGTGTTTTATAGCTATCATTATATTGTGTTTGTTTTTAAAAAGACTATTTTGTAGATAATCTGCTCATTTTTGTTAAGTATACTTCTATCCAGGTTTTGTGGGAGAGAATTATGGCAACTCTATTAATAGTGCATTAATTAAAAGCATTGGTGATCCAATCTCACTCAGCGTTCTGTAGGAGGTACTAGTCAAAGTATTTGATCATCATATGAAAAACATTGTCTAAACACCAAACAGAAAGTTGCTGCCAGAAATAACATACACAAAAAACTGCTGGAACAGACTGAGGTGTGAACCCACAAACAATAAAAACATTTAATTTTGTCCCTGTACTATTCCACAGTAAAATATGGTAGTACTGTACAGTACAAATCAGCACAAGCAAACATTTGGGTTTATCTAGAACTGGGGTGGCCAAACTATGGCCCATTGGGTGGACCAGTCCCACAGCAACAAATCATCCAGCCTGCCCCACCCATGTCTCTACCAGAAGCAGAATTAAAATGCACCCACACATGCATATAATGCTGCCATAAATGCACCTGTTTTGTTGTTGTTCAGTCACACAGTCGATTCCGACCCTCTGCGACCCCAAGGACCACTGTCCGCCAGGCACTCCTGTCCTCCACCATCCCCCTCAACTCGCTCAGCTCTGTGCACCTCTAGCTGTCATAAATGCATTTACTACAGCAGCAGACATGTTTTATGGTGGGAGGAACCACATGAGTGGCCTGCTCAACTACATGACAGCACAAAAAGTTTGGCCACCCCTCATCTAGAATAACACTTTGAATGCTAGTGATTATGCTGAACACTCATTTGCTTCTTTATGAGCAAAAAAAGTTGAAATGTTACATATCAAACAGTTTGCTTATAAGCACATGATAAAAGGAGATTACAGTGATACCTCAAGATATGAAATTAATTCATTCCTCAAGGTTTTTCATATCTTGAAAAAGTTGTATCTTGAAACTTGATTTCCCATAGGAATGCATTGAAAATCAAATAATGTGTTCTGGAGCTCAGAAAAAAGCAAACAACAACAACAGCCGAACACTCACACAACATATATTTTTTCTTTTCAAAACTCTTTCTAAAGTGGTGATAACATAGTGAAAATTTCCAAAGTGCACTTTAGAAAGAGTTTTGAACAGATAAAATATATTTTTAAACTTTTTTTTTTCCGAACTCCAGAAGGTTTTCAATGCATATTTGGCACATTTCTGACAGTGTCCTCTAGTGGCCAGCTCTGGTAATTGCAGGACTAGTCCCTGACAGTCAGCTATTGAGGGGAAGGGGAAATTTTCATCACTTCCTGGTTGCCGGAAGAGCTTCTGGCGGTACCAAAACACAACAAAAAATGGAGCAGAAATGCTCTGAACACCTCCTACCACCATGGGAAGCATTGGAAGACCTAAAAAGATATTGGTATCTCGAAAAAAATTGTCTCTTGAAACAATTTTTTCCCTGAGATTTCCTCTTGTATTGTAAGTTTTTCATAAGTAGAGGCATTCGTATCTTGAGGTTTACTGTATTTCTACTGAAAACTAGAAAAACATGATGAAGACAAAGCTTTGCACTTTTCTACAGAATTCTAACATGAACAGGGAATGACAAAAATTAATATTAGACACATAGATGATGCAACCTGGTAGCTGCAAGATAAGTAAGTAAGGATCAAAGTTTTTATTAAATTCTGTGTTTTTCAATGTTCAAATGCTATTTAAATAATGTTATTCATTCACAGTGAGCTCCTAATTTAAAGAAAAATTGCTTTTATATTTTTTTAAAAATCCATCTGTGTTTACTTGACAATGAAAGTTATGTTTGTTCATAGCCAAATAATGGAAAATTACCAGCTGATATTTCTAATAGTAGAATCAACAAGAGAAAAACCTTTAAGCCAAGATTGCAGTTCCATATCTTCCACGCTTGGTTATTTTCTATGCATAAATAATACACGTTTAATAATTGTTCTGTTAGAAATGTGTACAGGATATGCATATAATTCTCACCTTAGGAGATAGTGTTTATGTTAAAAGAGGGGAGCAAATATAGCAAAAGGTAAGAGTCAATATTTGTTCCAGTAATTATGAAGTTGTTTCTATCCTGCATGCATTAGCCTTGACACTTCAGTTAAAGGGAAAGCAAGATGTATACAGCACAGCAGTGTGCAAAGCCCAGAAACAGTTGAAAGAAATCACTGTTCCTTTCAAAAAGATGCTTTTGAATGAATAATTAATTTAGTTTTAAATAAACAATTCATTTATTACAAACCAATGCCATCAAGTTAGTTTGGACCTCTGATGATGATGCTTTCCAAAATGCACCACTTCCTTTTCCTGGGAGTGCCCCGGGACTGCATGGCCTGCCCATGGTGACACAGGGTCTTTTTTCTCTTGGGACACATAGCGAGGAATCAAATTCCCAAACTCTAGTAACTGAGCCAGTTAAATCAATAATGTTATGTTGTTATGTGCCATCAAGTATAACTGACTTATATTGACCCTAATAGGAAAATGAGATATCTAAGGAATGATTATACCAGTTTCACATACACACAGAGAGAGTTTCCATGGAAAGGCAGGGGAATTGAACCAAATTAAGCCTTAGTTCATTATTCTATCCACCAGAACAGACTGGGTACCCAAATAAACAAGAGCTATTTGAAAATAGGGACTGCAGTGGCTCAAGTGGCTAAGACACTGACTAGAAGTCAGCAAGTGAGCAGTTCAGTACCCAAATACTGCAGAATGGAATAAGCGCCCATCTTTGTCCCACCTCCTGCCAATCAAGCAGTTCGAAAGCAAGAAATTGCAAGTTTTTTTGTTGTTCAGTTGCACAGTCGGTTCCGACCCTATGCGACCCCATGGACCACTGTCCGCCAGGCACTTCTGTCCTCCACCATCCCTCTCAACTCGCTCAGCTCTGTGTACTGTAGATAAATAGGGACCACTTCAGTGGAAAGGTAAACAGCATTCCATGCACTCTGGTGTCAAGTCATGCCTGCCACATGATCACGGAAACGTCTGCAGAAGCAGACAGCGTTGGCTCTTCGGCTATGAAACAGAGATGAGCAGAACCCTACAGTCAGATGCAACTGGCTTTCAAGCAAGGGTGGCAATTACCTTTAGCTTATTTGAAAATAACTTACTCTAACTCTCATATACAAGATAAGACAACTAATCATTCCCATATGTTTCTGTTATGATCCAGGAATTGAGTAGTAACCAGAACCTGGACACACAGAGAGAATCCAGGGCTGCCAATAAAAGAGATGTTGCTGGAGAGACAAAGATATCCAAACCTTAGATACTAGAGATCTTTCAAACCAAATGAGCACAGACCTCTGAGACCCAAACCCACCTCCTGAAACCTAGGAGCCCAGAACAACATCAGCAGTCCCTGGTCTTGTCTCCATCACTAGCACAATATACCCTTCACCAAGAGCTCATGGTGCCAGTACACTGAATGCAGCAGCATACTCAACAAGTTTTTCTTGTTAGAAGAAGAAGGGCTGCAATTCTCCAGTCTGGCATCTTGCCACTTAAAAACTTCCAATTTTGTTTGAAGAGCTTGGCATAGATGATAGCCTCTCAGGCATGTTCACTTGAAAATTTTCTAGGGCAGTAATGGCTGACCTATGCTTCCTGATGACAACCTGTTTGAGGCCCACAAACAATGTATTTCTTCCAGTTTAAAAGTTATTTCAGCATTTGTAATAACAAGGGGAGTTTACAAAGATGTATGTTTACCCCTTGTTGACTATATTAGCTGTAGCTAAGTGAGCTATCCTATCCCATGCTGAGCCACCCAGGAAGAATTTTTGTTATCATCTTGCTTCATCTGTAAGATACAATCCTTTCCATTTTGACAAGGAAGGAAGGAACAGAAGGGAAAAGAGACTGTAAAAGTAAAGCATTTTGGCATTATAAAAACTGAATTATTTCCATGTGAGCTTTTATGGACCAAATTCACTTCTTCAGAATCTTTTCCAAACATCTTGTTTTCTGCTCACCTACAAATCATCAGTTAAAGACCAAGCATCTGTCTGCTTGTCCCAAATCCCCTCTGAATCACATAATAGGCAAAAGTGTAGTAACTGATGGGTAGTGCTTACATCTGCAGAATTTTCCATATTTTTGATTTGCATTTTAGCAGACAACAATTTATGCATTATAGCAGACCCAGGCAAAATATAATGATGAGTTCTTAATCCATCCTAGTACCATTCCTGTATAGTGCAGAATCTGTGCACAGCCCACAAACATTTGCAGGCAGTTTCACCCTAAAATTCTTGCCTAGCTAAATACAATTTTCAACTAAATGAAATCTTTATTGCAGCTTCCAGACTTTCAGCCAAACTTAATGGAGAATGTTACTTGAACAGAATTTGAGGAGGAAGAGAGCCAATTATATATCATTTTAACTTTTGAGCACCTGGTGTGAGGAGGAAAAACCATTATGCAATTTCACTTAAGGCCAGGAAGGCTCAAGTTTAGATCCCTGTTCAGCCCTAAAGTTTATTGTTTGACTTGGAGTAGTGACTATCTCTTAACCTAAACCTAATGTACTTTATGGGAAATAAGACTGTGAGGAAAGAATAGCAGGTGCCTTCTGAATAAGGTTGCCATATGTCCCGGGAAACTGGGATTGCCCAGGAAAAATTGGCCTGGCCAATTCAATAAAAATCATGTTAAAGTTCCAGATTTTTAAAACTTGCTGATTGTGTATTATAACCCACCATTAAAATAAACTCGAACTCTCACCATCAAATGAGCAATTTTATGCCACATTGGAGTTGGAATATACCTGGAGACAAATCTTAACATCCTTGCCTCACACCACCACCCGACAGGTGTGACCAGTGTGTTTCTTGGAACTGAAGATGTTAGGAGTTGATCACAATGAGACTTCTCAGAAGTACAACAGATAATTTTACAGTAAGAATTAACTGTTGTAACTAAATTCATTTATGTATTTAATGTGAAAGTGTTTTATACCTGTCATTATATTATTATTATTTTTTAAAAGGCTATTTTGTAGATAACGTACCCTTTTTTGTCAAGTATACTTCTGTCCTGGTTTTGTGGGAGATAATTATGGCAACTCTATTTCTGAACTGTTTGAAAGAGGGACATGATAATTTTTTCTGCACTTCTGTGTGACTTTGTTCTTGTCATTCTTCCTCCAATTAATTCCCCACTTTACTTACATAAGAGCTGGTTATTTGTTTTATTTCCAAAGGGTTTGTGAATGCCAAAAAGTGCTGAAGACACTGAGAGAGAATGACTGATGACTGGTTTTATGTCTTCCAAGGAGGTGTCTTTTATTTCTGCTCTTTTCTAGCACAGAACTAGACAATGCAGTCTTCTTGTATTGTATTGTATTGTATTGTATTGTATTGTATTGTTTGACTTATATGCCGCCCCATCTGTGTATAGCAACTCTGGGTGGCTCACAAAGAAACAAAATCTCACAATTACAAATATCACATCGCAAAATATCACATCACAAAAACATATTGAAAACATTTCAAAACATCCCAAATTTCTTCTTCTACGTCTAGGCAAGACTTGAAACGGACAAAATGAGGCATCTTTTGGTAAATTCATTCCGTAGTTACTTTCACCTGACCTAGTGTGAGAAAGATTAGCTAGGACAAGGTAGCAATTGCCCAGGGTATGCCTGATTATGGTTCAAAAATAGTACAATCTTTGAAAAGGCACTTTCTGTGCACCACAAACAAGACAGAGATCCCATATCTAGAAGCAGTACTTCCTCAAGTAGCAGGGGCATTCATTCATTCATTCCATTTATAGTTGTACATAATATTTGATTGTGAAAGCACATTATTTACTTTAGATATTCAAATACCTGATTGATCAATGGAATGCAAACATCAGCTCACTTTATGAGCATGGTTGCTGAGTTCTGCATTCACCCCTACAATATTCCCTACAGTATTATAGGAAATACAGTACATGGCAAGTTTGGAAAATGAAATGGATTTTAATTTATTTTATTAATGCATTCAAATTACTATTAACGTTGGGTGATTCTCCCTAAAATGAGGAAATAACACAACTAATCTGTTGATTTTAGCTACATGTTTTTAGCTACAAACTGATTTTAACTACAAAGTTTTCAGTTATTACTGGAGGTAACACACTGTAGTGTTTATCTGAAAATAGGCCCTTCTCATGATAAGGTCCCATTAGTACTGGGTTTCCCCATAGAGATACCTTGCACTAAAAGCCTGGATGGGGACAGGCCAACTCAACCACATAAATATCAGTTATAGGGTGGAAAAACTCCTGAAAACATCATGTACTCATATTTTGCTAGATGCATTTTGAATAAATGCTGTCATGCATAAATGTCCTTATTGCTTTGATGCAACTTTTTCTTTGTTTCTCTTTTGTTCTGCTGGCTTATGAATTCCAGACTGTTTTGACCTTTGCTGTGGACTTCCTAATTCTGCACTGAATTTCTGAATGGTAGTGCTTGCCTTTGTCCTTTATGCCTTTTAGATTGCCCTCTTCTGGACCTGAAGCTGAATTCTTTGCTCTTTGACTAGTCATATTTATTTATGGGTTTTTAAAACCTAATCTACTCATTTTTGGCATTTTTACTAATTGACTAGAAACAATTTTTTGTGTATTTGTTTAACTGTATCCATTTTTTATATGTTATGTATCATCAACTTGTATCCAAGTTACATATGAGTCCCAGGAAAAAGCCTTTATCATACTGTCTAATGCAGGAGTTATCAACATTTCCCAGCCATGGGCCGGAACACCACCACCACCACCACCACCACCACCACCCCGCAAACAGCTGAGTGAGCCGGAATGGTGCTGTAAAAGGCATCTTTGGGTGTCATAAATGCATTTATGATGGCTACAGACTCATTTATGGCTGTGTAAACACATTTACAAAGCCAGAAATGAGTTTGCAGCCGATTCTGGTGTCAGCAGCAGTGGGGGTGGCTGGAGTGAAGTTGGGTGCCAGATTATTTGGCCCCATGGGCCAAATCTGACCTCCCAGCCATAGGTTGTGAACTCCTTGTCCATGTCTAATGCAACAAAATTAGGAATGCTTAGCCTAATTATCACCACACATTGTTACAATCTTTATTTTGCCTGGCCTTTCCTACTGAAAGTGAATGTGCAACCAGACAGCCCCATTATCCTGTCTTGGATCAGTCTAGAGATTATGCAATCTAGATGAATGGTTTCCAATGTGGGGCCCATGCCCCACAGGGGGACTTCAATTCCCAGAAACCTAAGTTAGTACATTGGCTGATCAGTGCTTTGGGAAACTGACCTAGGCTCCTGGGAATCGGAGTTCAAAAACCAAAGGTTGAAAAACACTGAATTCTAGACCAATCTTCTTTCATTTTCAAGGGAAAGAAAAAAATCCACCTCCTGTGTTCTGCTGAGTACTTTGTATAATCCATTAAATATTCTGGAGGAATGGAAAGCTTTTTCCTCCTCTCAACAAAAGAAGAGAAGTTTTCTATCTCTGTGAAGTTTTCCATTCCATCAGTGATTTTCTTTTTCTTTTTAAAAGCCTTTCCAAGGCATTGTGGGAAGGATTGGTTTATACTGTATCCTTTTGCATGACTCAAGTGTGACTAAAGAAAACTCAACTTCTTCACAGAAATGAACAATTCTGTTAGTTCCAATGGTCAATGTTCAGTTTCTGGGACCTTCCAAAGACTGAACAAGCTTTCTGAAATGTCCCATACCACCCCTTCCCAAACAACTTGGAACTGAAATATTGCTTTAAAAAAATCTTCTTTGCAAAATATATCAGGGTCTGGGGTATAGCAGCTGGCAGGTGACACAAACACCAGGGCCCAGGACAACCAGGTAACAGGCTGAACAGTAACCATAGCTCAGTCCAGAGTTCAAAATCAAATCAAGCCAGGAAAGCAGGATTAGTCCAGACCATGGTTCCTCAAAATTGGCTCTCCAGGTGTTCTTGGACTTCAATTATAAGGGGCCCAAGTCAGCACACCTGCTGATCAGGGATTCCGGGAACTGAAGTCCAAGAATTTCTGGAGAGCCAAGGTTGAGGAACCCTGGTCCAGATGATGAAAACGTAGTCCAAATGAACCAAAAGTCAGATGACCAGGTGAACAGCAGAGTATCTTCAGGGACTGGAGCAAGGCAAGTCCACAGGAACCAGGAACAAGCAGGGAGACTTCAGGAGCAGGAACAAAGCAGATGAGCCAAGTAACTGCCAGTCTACTGACCTGTATTGTTGAGGCTACCTCTGGAAGGGCCAGTTCTTATACAGCTGAAGCACTCAGTATCTCCAGGTGGAGCGTATGTTGGAACAGGGATCAGCAACCTTTTTAAACTGGGGTCATGCTCAGACAGTTGAGGGGGCAGAACTGGTGGTCCCCCCCCCACCATAGACACATCTGCAGCTGTCATAAACATAGCCACAGCTGCATCTGGTGGTGGCGGCAGCGACGGTTGGAATAAGAGTGAGGGGTGGATGATTTGGTGTCATGGGCCAGATTTGGCCTGTGGTCTGTAGGTTGCCAACCTCTGGTCTAGAACCTTCTCCAGGACTATCATGTGTGGTTTAGTAACTGCTTCCAGGATGAGGACTCTAGTCATGCAGGACTTAGAGCAGCAGCTGCAAATCTTAAAAAAGTCTGCTGAGAGACTCAGATGTACAACACTATGCAAAAGTTTATGGCCACCACCAGCTGTCTTAGTGATTTAACAGAGCAACGTCCACTAGTTCATGTGCTAGTGAGATTTGTTTTAAACCCACTGAGAATTATCATTATTTCTTATACAATTGGGGTATACAGTACAGTATATGTATAAAAATGCTGTGTTCCTGAGCACAGCAGTAGATGTATTTTGCCAGTGTTTAATTTGGTGGTGGCTATTCCCCACCCAGCTTTAAAACTCTCCTAGTGTTTACTCATGTGCTTGCTTGGTGAGCAAGGCAGAGGGACTGACTTCCTGGGTGCCTTTCTGCCATAGAGGATAGGTGGCAGCATAATAGCTTGCATGAATACAGTGCTCTTAGCATACATGAGCAAACCTTTTAAACCAGGAAAGACCTCTTACACAACAGAATATATTCAAAATGCTGACCAAGAAAATTTACAGTGATTTCAGATTTAGCCACCATAATCCTCTGTTGTAATTTGTGTCCATGATCTGATGAGATAATGTAGACACCACAAATACTTTAAATCCAGGTGTGCCCCTGGGATTAACATTATTATCTTGCCACACAACTCAGATTGCATGCATCAGCCTCTCTAGGAAGACTGCTGTGGCCTGATGTGGTCCATATAAATCCATAGTGACACAATAGCTCTGTTTTCTTCAAGAGCTTATTTGGTATTTTGACCCTGCCTTGACTGTCTACTGATACAGAAACCAAACGGGTCTGTGGTTGCAGGCAGGATTTGTGCATTTGCAAGTATTTATTTCTACCTGTCTCACATTATGTATGTTGCCTTTCAGTTTTTCACTCTAGGCATGGAATATTTCATTTTTGTAGTGCTTTCCAATGGAAAAATTATCGTATTTTTAAAAAATCTACTCCATCTGCAGAGGATGCATAACTTCATGATACATTTGCCCTTTGATCTCCAAATGTGTGGGTGGGTGGGTACAAAACTAGTTTGTTCATTCCATTTAAGTTATACAAAAATTTACCCAAAAGACTGATTACAGCAACAAAGAGAGAGAGAGAGAGAGTAATGTAATTTCTGTTGCCTGCCTGCAATACTGTATTACTCAGTTTCATTTCATTTTTATTGTAGTAGAGCTGCTGCACTACCCTCCTAATTCATTTCTGATGTGTGTTTGTTCCAGTATTTATGCAGTTTGGGAAGTATGTGTAATAGTATCTTCAGGGTCTCATATTTAATGCCGTTAAAGCTACCCCTTTCAACAGATTGCAAGATATCTTCCTGTCGGGGTATTTTCCACACACCTCTTTGTTTCTTCATCTATCTACATAAAAAGCTTGTTAAAGGATGTAGAACCAGCATAGCATTTAATATACTTGGGGAGCACTTTGAGGATGAGGAGTTTTCGTTTGATAGGGATGATGAAGATATATTGCAGATACATTATGAACCACTCTACAGGCTTCAGTTACCCAAGGCTACGAGATTTCTGACAAATGGATTAGAAAGGAAGCCATTTAAAATCTGCATTTCATATACTGGTATATTGAGATTAATACCTACGAACTGCTACCATTTTAAGATCAAAAAGTAATTCCATGTGCCTCACATTATGTACACTTCTATGTAGATTATTTATCAAAGCATTCCATCACTCAGAGTGGAAGCACCAACAAGGTTCCAGCAGAAGTATATCATGAATACTTTTACAACACACACCATACAGTTCTAAACAGGTCTATTTAGTAGAAAATCTGACTGTGATTTACAAGATTTCCTTCATAACACTACGCAACAAAAAATTTGCTACTGGGTGAAAATAATGTGATTGTTATGTAATAGGGTGCGCTGATTCCGATTTTTTAATCGGAAATGTTGTAGGACGTCTGGATTTAAATTTATAGCTGAAAGTCATATGATATTAAAAGCCTGTACATGGGTTAATATGTAGCTGCATCAACGAGCCATGTTTTATGTACGATTGTGTGAGTGTGTGTGTGTTTGTCCATCAGTCTGATTCGGAGGTGACTAAAGAATAGCTTGTGCTTGTGTGGTTCTGTGTTTTATTAATCAGCAGTTGCAGTAACATGCATTTAAGTGATTTCGTACAAGACAATTCGGTAATTCGGTACATGGTGATTCAGTAAATGAAAGATGAATAGGCGCAGCTGTGTGAATTATCTGGAATGCTTTTGCTACATTTGTGGCAACTATACAATGTCTGACCAACGCAAGAACATGTCCAGAAAGCTACATATAGCTTACAAACATTACTTCGGATGTGAAATCGGAGATCAAACAAAATCCTGGGCTCCTCATCTCTGTTGCACCATCTGTTACTCCGGCCTAACCCAGTGGTTAAACTGTAAGCGAAATGGAATGCCTTTTGCTGTTCCCATGATTTGGCAGGAGCAGAAAGATCACCATTCAGATTGCTATTTTTGCTTGACCATCATATCCGGGTACAGCAAGAAGAACAAGTCAAAAATCATGTATCCGGATTGTCAGTCTGCTCTAAAGCCTGTGGCGCATGGTACAGATTACCCAGTACCAATTCTTCCTTCACCCGATGCAATGAACAACAAAGAAAGTGATACTGAAGGTAATGACAGTGACGCTGGAGCTATGGAATACACGAATGATCCTGACAGTGACATTAAAAAGCCACATTTGACCAGCCAAGCCGAATTGGACGACCTGGTTCGCAATTTGTCCCTGTCGAAAGAAAAGTCTGAACTGTTGGGTTCCAGACTGAAGGAGTGGAACTTACTCATGATGACAAGAATCACTACATAGTGAAAAATTGGCCACCCAGAAATTTACCTGTAGTCGGACAGCACAATGTTCAACATGTACCCTCTTGTGGATCGTAATAAGATTTACCTACCTCCGCTCCATATCAAACTGGGTCTTATGAAACAGTTTGTTGCAGCGAAGGATAAAACAAATTGTGGTTTTCAGTACCCAAAAGGCAAGTTTGGAAAGATGAGAACTGAGGCAAAATTGAAAGCAGGAGTCTTCGTTGGACCAGAAATACGAAAGTTGATTCGATGTCCACAATTCAGATTGGAGCTCATGGAACGAGAACTAGCAGCTTGGGACGCATTTGTGCTTGTTGTGCACAACTTTCTTGGGAACCACAGAGCAGACGACTTTGCAGAAATTGTGGACAACTTGCTAACAGCCTTCCAGCACCTCGGTTGCCGAATGTCACTAAAGATGCATTTCTTGCATTCACATCTCACCTTCTTTCCGTCAAATATGGGAGCCGTGAGTGATGAGCACGGTGAAAGATTCCACCAGGAGATGTCCACCATAGAAACAAGATATCAAGGCCGCTTCAATCCGAACATGATGGGAGATTACTGTTGGTTTTTCCACAGAGCAACAGAAGATGTTCACAGGCGGAAAGCAAGAAGCTCTACACACTTTTAAACCAAACCCAGTGATGGGATGTAACAGGTTCTCACCAGTTCACCTTTTCACTGGTTCCCCCACTGCGCATGCGCACCAAGCACTTGGTGTGCATGCATGCCGACAGTGCTTGGCGCGTATGCATGGCCTCCTTGCTGTCCTCCTTGCTGTCCTTGTGTTGTGGGTGGGTTGAGGTGTGTGTGTGTGTGCGCGCGCGCTTATTATTATTTTATTTTATTATTATTATTATTTTCTCTAGCTCCGCCCACAATGTCATGACATCATGATGCTAGCTCCGCCCACACTGTGATGACATCATGGTGGGGTAGTAAAATTTTGACATCCCACCACTGACCAAACCATTGTCAATCTTAGTGTAACTAAGGGTCCCTGACTCATTTCAGAGGTAAATAAACATTTATAATTCACTTCTTAATTATAATATTTAGTGTTTTCATCCCAAAGTATGCACATTGATCTCCCTGAAATTTCTCACAATCACTTTTCAACATAGTTAATAGTATTTTCCTTTTTTTCCCCTTTTAAAAAATGTTTCCTGACGTGCCAGAGCAAATCCGACTGCAGGTCTGTATTCAACACTTATGAATTACTATAAGGAACATATTTTCAACCCAGTAGCAGGGGGGATTTTTTTGTTGTTGTTGCATAGTGTAATAAATGAGTTTAGGATTACTTTTGAAATCCAAACACTTTAGCAGCTGCATGCATTCATTTTAACTGCATGCACTTTATAGGACTAGGGCATTGAAATAATACCTAAGAGACCGCGTCACCCCGAGAACATCTGTCCGTCCCACCAGGGTGGATCAGAGAGGCTCCCTTCTTATTCCATTGGCTAGAGAGGTACATCTCTCTAGCACTAGGAGGAGGGACTTCTCCGTGTCCGCCCCAGCCCTTTGGAACCTCCTACCAACGGAGTTGCATCTGCAGACAGAGCTCCTGCCCTTTCGGAAGGGCTTAAAAACCTGGCTGGCAGGGCAAGTGTGGGGACCCAGGAACATGGGACCCCAGGTGGGATGGTTGATTTAATGGACTGCCACCCCTGCGGCGTCAGCTTTTGTGCTGTTTTAATTCTTTTGTGGTTTTAAAGTTTTAAGTTTTAGTTTTAAGCATTAGTTTTAACTTTTTGATTTTAACCAATATTGTAAGCAGCTCAATGTCGGGTTTACCCGATTGGGGCGGAATAGTAAATCTGAGGAAATAAATAAATAAATAAATAAACACTGGAAATCTGCAACATGTATCAGCACTAGAATACTTTTTCATAATGGGCTCTGAAAAGATGAATATTTTGGAAAGGAAAGATGAATGCATTGCTTACTCAGAATAGAGAGATAAAAATATACACACTACACATCAGAATTCAGATGGATAATACTAGATTTAGAAATGCAGTGTCTAATTTTTATAATTTCATAAAATGCTGAACTTTAAGGTTAGACCTCAATGCCCACTTTGCCAATGGAGTAAAACAGTTGCCTAATCACTTATGTGTGGGATTTTATTTTTAATATAGGGCAAGAATTCTCTTCCCTTCTCCAAATATGTTCTAAAGCACTTGATCTCTGCCAAAAGTTCACCATTAATCAATTTGACAGTCTATATTTCTCTTTTGTAATCAGAACTACAGCATTCTCGGGATTATCTGAGGATGCTGAACTGGAAATTTAACTCCATTAAATATTTCAGTGTGACCCCCTCTATACCCAACAGATTCAACTAGCAACCTCAAAGACCTGCAGCTTTTGTATAAAATCCAGTTGGTCACAGCTGACAGTTTTCATCACTAAATGAAATGTCTAGGATGGTGAGTTTCTGGAACTGAGTAGTTACCCATTAAATTTATAGGGATAGAGAGAAGCAGCTTATAGATATCTCTAAAAGAAGTGACTGCCTGACTAATACAGTACAAACAAGCATATTTTGACCACTGCTAATGATGATGTTGAACAGATTGGTCAGACAAAATGTGAAAGTAAAAATAATCAAATAAATAAATAATTTACCACCAATTAAACTGTCTTTAATTCCTTTTATTTGTTTGTTTGATAAATAAAACTAGTTCTTTTTAAACTGCTGTTTAAACTAGTAAGGCACCAGCAGAGGAAATGATAAACAACAAAGAATCAGCAAAAATTGGAAGAAAGCTGTCGAAGATGTAATCTGGAAATGATGAGAAAGCAACTTCAAATGGAGAACCCCAAAGCTTCAAACCCCTATAGAAGAAGGAGAACTAAAGTTCTTATTTGCAGAGAAACTCACAGAAACATCAAGATGTGCTTCTCTCGCCCATGGCTCTCTACCCCACCAGTAGTAGGGGATATAAGCATGTGTTAATGGATGTATTGCTATGATTTACTGAGTACTCCATATTAAACTAGATAGCCTTAGAATTCTCTTTGCCGTTCTTTCTCTGATGTACCACCCCATAAGAACGTTAAAGAAAATCATGTTGTGAATCCACCCATTTCAGGCAGGATCCCAGCAATTCACTTTCCTCATGGAGAGAGCAGAAACAAACTCAACACTGTCAGTTATGACCAATGAACTTTTTATTAATGTACTTAAATTAATTGGATTAATGATAAACAAGCCATAGAATGAGACCCCTGCAGTACCTCGATGTTGAATTTGCCTAGGCTTGCCCTACTAAACAATACCAGGAAGGTCTAACCTCAGTGTCTCAACAGTGGAGATGCTGTATTTTGGAGACTGTTAGGTTCTCCTGCTTTACCTTTATTGACGCTTAGCTTCCACAAGCTCAGCAACGTAAACTCTTGTCCTCTTCCTTTTCTTGTACCATCATTCCTCCCCTTTGTCAGTTGTTGCTGTCATCTCTTTCACTCACAGCACTCCCACTTACCTCAGTGCAAGAATTTCAAGGAGAATGTGGGCTTCTGATGCTTCTCAGCCTCTGCTGTACATATCCTGAAGTGCACCAGAACTTCCACCCATGGGGCTTTCTTACAGATGTCAGGCAAATATCCCCTTCCCTTATAGTCTTCCAGGAGAAGGGGTTCATCTGAGTCCTTGACCATCACCCAACAACAGTTCCTGCTTTCCCTGAGGCATGCCCATAATCTTTCTCAGATTCCTCCTCCTCCAGAAGAGGCACTTCCACTTGTACCCCTCTGTACCTGACTGTTCTTCTCTCTTCCCACTTCTTCTGGGGCACATTTATATCTCCCATTTTCCACATCCCTGCCCTATCTGTATTGGTCTTTAGTTCCTCCTTGGCTATGTTCTTCTCAAGGGACTCTAGATCTTGTCAACCTAGTCTCTTGTGATAGTTTTCAAGCACCAGGTCTACATCAAGGTCTGCAGGGGAACTCACCATAAGGCACTCTGTAGCTCCTGGGATAGTGGACAACGGTCCAGCAACTGGGTTGACCTTTTTACAAATGTAAACACAGATAAATTCAACAGTCCTACTTGGCACAGACCCATTGGAATAAATTAATAACTTAATTGTTAAGTAGGACTGATATTGGATTTAGTCCATAGTGGCTGAAACGAGTGAGTTATATTCCAGGAAATCTTGGCTGAAATCTAACTTTTAAGCTAAGATGATTTTAAATTGTCATAGACAAGGCATTTTCTTCCAGAATCAGCCCTCCATCTATAATGTAAAAACAATAATACCATCCTATACTTCAGAGTTGTTAAAAGGATTATTCATGTGACAGTTCCCATTCAAAATTATCTAGGTATAAATCAAGTTAAACAGAATGGGATGTACTTCTGAGTAAACTCATACAAGAGAGCACAATATGTTAATGGACACAAAGCACTCTGAAATTTGAAAATCACTGCAATCATGCCGTGTCATTATGAAATAAATTAATTTATCCATAGTACCTGTTTGAGCAAAGTTTCTCTGCCAATGCTTGCAGCTTACTCAGCCATTGCTGTTCATATTCTGCTCATACTGCATGTTTTGTAGGTAGTCTCATGTAAAGACTTGACCAAGACTAATGAAGGGTGAGGCAACTGGTTGAGGGCCAAACCAATGGAATGCTTGGGAATTATACCTTCCACTGAAAGAAATTTTTAAAAAAGTAAATATATCTACGTGGAAGAGATATATTCTGATTGTAGCTACAACACGAGAAGATGATTTTTTTTCCTGCCCCTCTATTCCCACCCCCACAACTACAACCCTTTCCCTATAGTTGCCATTTACAGGAAGAGAAAACTTAGCAGATCCCATGATAACAATAGGTTTTTCCAGACTAAGGTTGGATTGAGAAAATGGTACAAAGGTTGCTTTTAAAACCATCTTCTTCAGGGGGAGAAAATAGAATTGTTAACAATTATTTAATGGTCAGAAGAATCTGAATTGCAAAAAAATTGGAAAAATGCTTTTAATACAGTTCCGTATTAACAATGAAGAATGGTATAAGGAGATTTGGGACATTGCATGTTAAGCTAACTTAGGACTTAAATAGTAAAAAAAAGGTCTAATTAAAAATAACCAGTTCTAGGATATATGGAAGACCTTTATTGAATATGTATTTAAAAGAGTCAAGGATATAAGCCTGTACAAGAATCGATAAAGTTTTTTTTAAGGGGGGGCGAGAACGTTGTGGATTGCAAGGAGATTTTATGAGTAATAATGAGAAATTAGGTGCAGCACCCCACTGGTGATGGGCGCACAACTGTTAACAAAATTATTTTAAAATCCTGTCTCCTTCATCTGCAGTTGACAAGCAGTTACCACTAGTGCAGCAAGAAATGCCATGTCTAAGGGTCTAGAAAAAAAAAGTTTTTAAAAACTTTCCAGAGATGGGATTGCCATTCCCACAAACCACCAGCCAGCATTGCCACTGGACATCTAGTCAGGGAATTCTTGGAGTTACAACTTTTAAAGTTACTTTTTCAAGCTACGGGATGGATACCGTATGTGTCAAAGGTGGCAGGAAATGTAGGGTATGTATGCCTCAGTTCATACTATGTTTCAAAGTAAGAGCTCAGTTCTATTTAGGGTGATCATGTACTGTAGCTGCTCAATATTTTCATAACAATTTCTTACTTACACAAACTGTTATCTGTTGTTGCTGGATGCAGGTAAACATTAATATTATTCCAAAGGTTCACTTCTTTTATTTCTGGTACAAAATGTAATCCCAATGCATTTGTGAACTCCAGAGATTTCTTTTCCCACCAACTTATTTCTGGTGCAGAGAGAGAAATCTGAAGACCATTTGGAGGTGAAATAAGGCAGTTTTGTTCAGGAAAAAAACATATTAAATGCTTCAGCCTGTTTTATACACTTATCTACAAGACAGGCTGAGGCATTTAATATGTTTTTCCCCTGAATAAAACTGCCTTATTTCACCTCCAAACGGTCTTCAGATTTCTCTCTCTGCATCACAAATAAATTGGGGGGAAAAGAAATTTCAGTAAGTGTCATGTTGTACATACACCTGCTGAAATGTCCACCTCCATGCAACTATTAAAGGTACAGGAATTCTGGCCTCCAAGTCATGTGGCCACCCTGCATGGAGTCAATCTCTGAACAGCCACTTGCACATTGGTAACCATTTCACCCCATCTTTGTCTGCTTTATATTAATGTTTAAAATTACGACTGCAAGAATGCTTCTCATTCTGTTCACCTCTTTCCTCTGAAATGCTTGATTGCAGCCAGAGGAAAGATACTGTTAGAGAGCTGAGAGGAATGAGAAGGTAATAGTAGATCTGTGATTAACCTGCCTTTAAAATAACCCCACAAGCCTTTGAAGAAGGAAAGACTTTCTCAGGGAAGCTTTAAGGGTTGTATTATGACATCAAAAGCTAGGAGACAAATCAGGCCTCCCCACTCTTTGCATGTTTGAAAACTCTGGAGTTCACAGGAAAAAGCTATGCCACATGGCAGATCAAATGTCCCCATCATTTGGTAAGCATCTCTTTGATTAAGAGCATAATACTGTTCTGCTCCAACAAAGGTGTGCCAATTGATTAGTTCACTCTGAAAAAAGTCAACCAAATATATATATATATATAAATATTCACTTGGTTCCACTGGGTTCAGTGAGGTTTTCTTCCAAAAAAAAAAAAAAAGAGTGACCAGGCCTATAGTCTTATAGTATACCTAGTGATAAGACAGTATTAAGTAACAAAGATCTAAATCAGTGAACCAAGGTCACCCTTGCTTGAATGCCAGTCATATCTGACTCTAGGGTTCAGTGCTCATCTCTGTTTATAGCCAAAGAGCCAGGTCTGTCTGTGTCTGCAGATGTTTCTGTGGACTTATGGCAGGCATGCCTAGACACCAAAGTGCACGGAATGCTGTTTACCTTCCCACCGAAGTGGTACCTATTTATCTCCTTGCAATTTCATGCTTTCGAATGGCTAGGTTGGCAGGAGCTGGGACAGAGACAGGGACTCATTCTGTTATGCAGTACACAAGTTTTGAACTGCTGACCTTCTGCCTCCCAGTCAGTGTCTTAACCACTTGAGCCACTGAAGTCTACTGAATAGAAAATCTACACTTATGTAAACACCACCAATGAGTCTACCCTAGCAGGGATTAATAATCTAGTTCTCATGAAAAAACTATGTTTGAACTATTTCAAACCACACAATACACAACAATCCTCCTTTTAAAAGAACTCAAGAAACACTACCCTTTTTCATCTCTAATAAGAAAATATGGGTTAATGTGATGTTTTCCTCAACTATACTATTACATTGACAAGCTAAATTTAAAAATGAAATCTTTCAATCAGGTGCAGAATGAAGATGCTTTTACTTTCTTTGTGGACTAAGGGAGATGAAAATCTCTCTTCAGCTGTTTTTCTTGGTATCTCCTCATCCATAATAAAATGTTGAAAAAAGACAATCTTTGTCCTAAAATGGACCCTGTAGCTTTTACTACATATATCAGACCAAAATGTAAATGCCACATGCTGACTTTCCAGTCAATAGTGTTTAAAGGGGAAGCTGTCTTAATCTCTTTCAGAAAGCCTAAGAAAAATAAACAACCTTAAAAAGAGGCACTCTATCTTAAAGACTAGATGATTTATTTCAATGTGAGCTTTTATGGCTTATATTCCATTTCCTTAGACATATCCTTATATCTTGGTATAATGCAGCTCCTCTCTCCCCGTGGCCTGTCTGTACCTCTTTTAAATTTCTTCTACCAACAGATCTTAGCTGGCAGAGTTATTCTACAAGCAGATTTCTTTTCCAGTAGATCCCTGAGATCAGATGGCTGTTTTGCCTGTCCAAGAACATGTCTACTAAGAGATCATCAGCAAAGAGGCTAGTCTTTAGTCTTACTACATTTAGCACATTGCTAAAATAGCACTGTAATACAAGAATGGGCAGTTGCGCCCTCATGTAATTTTGGGTTAGGGGTAGGACTAATGGAAGTTATAGGCCAAAAATACCTGGATAGCCACAGTTGACTGTCCCTGAGATAAATAAAAATACCTTTATTTGGTAATAATAGACACACACACACACACACACACACACACAAAATTCAATTTCCCTAGAAAAATACTGGAAACAAAAAGATTTGTTAGCTGAGGGAAAGAAACCAAATTGATTTATGCCCCATTTTTCATCTTTTTGTTCACCTTAAGCTGTTTGTGTTCTATCTGCCTAATTTCATTTAATAGGCAATTTGAAATGGACATATTCTCTCCATGTCAGATATTTTACACTGTTGATGCAATTCTATGTTCTTGGAATTTACTAGCTTTACTTGTAATTACAGAACACATATCTGTACTAGACAATGCAATCTTATCAGTAGCTGTGGATCCCCTTGTCCCTGGGATGCCAGACTGAGATCAAACAGTTGCAAATGCACATGCCTGAACACATCAGAAAGGTTTTTAGCAGAAGCAATCTCCTAGAAAGCAACCCTTCCATCTGCAAAGGAATCATAAAAGTAGAAGCCCTACAGCTGAAACAAACAAATCCAGCTTCTGTACAGTTCAGGGTTGGGCTGAAGCACATTTCCCCATGTGCTATGTGATGGTCAGGAAGTAGATTGTACTGGACCACTCCACAAGCAATCCAAATTGCGATCTATTTCCCTATGTGATCACACACCCTATTCTCCCAAATTGAAGTACTTGCTTGTCCAGCAATCCTGCTGTGTCATCCGATTGGCTCTTCCTACCTTGATTCAGAACATTTCAGCAAGAACTAAAAAAAACTCTGGGACTTGTAGTTCTTGGTAACTCATGTCAAAAAAGTCCTATACATTTTATTGTCCTTCCTGGTTCTCCTCTAGAGGACAGTATGGGACAGCAACTCATCAGATGCTGCTTGTTCTGATCTAATTCTGTTTCTTATTATGTTCACAAAATCTGGATGATAATAATAATAGTTTTGTGTCAGAAATTATTCTGAGTTGAAAGGCCTTTTGCAGGAGAAACTCCACTCAGGGAACACCCAAATGTGGCTCCTTTCATGTCCCCAAGAGCTGGAACAGAGATGGGCATTCAATCCGTCATGCAGTATCCAAGTTTTGAACTGCAGACTTGCTGGCCTTTCAGGTAGCAAGGCGAGCATCTTAACCACTGAGCCACAGCAGCCCCTTACAAAATCTGGATTACACACATACATAGAAATAAATTCATATGACTTATTTCTGTCCTTCTTAAACCTTCTTCTTTAATTCAACCCCTTTCCTACAATTCAGCATGTGCACTAATAAAGACATCACTATATAAAGCTGTCTTCTGCTAGTTTGTCCTGAAATGATCAAATACATTTTGTTATTCATTTAAATGTAGGGTTATTGCTTCCAACTAGTGATAAGGTTTATTTTTTTATTTGTATAGTATTTATTGTACTATGTTTCTATGTTATGATTTTATTATAGATTGTGAACCCTACAGAGTGATAACACTAATATGGAGGTATGGAAGTGAAAATAATAAATAGATAAATATTTTCCCCATCATATTCATTCTCCTCTATCAAGCTTAGATCTAAAAAACAAATCAGTATCTCATGGGGTCTGAATGCAGGACAAGGACTGGCTTTTTTTGCCTTCTTATCAAAGTAACTGATAACATAATGGGAAGTGTTCAATTTCTCTCATGCCCATTTTCTGGAAAGCCCCAAAACTCTGCTGGGAGATGCTTTTCTCAAAGGAGCAGAAATGACAACAAACTATTGAGCACATGATTTATATGGATTCGGATATTCACTCCTAGTGTGTGCCATAGCTTTGGGCTATGGCTATTGTTATTGTTGTAACCAGCTGTTCTGTTTGTTTCTTGACCAAGTGTTTCTTTAAAAAAGACTTAGTGTTAGAGTTTTCAGGAAAATTGAGCAATATGATTGATTCTCCAGTTGTATTTTAGAGTCAAAGCAACAAATGTTTGGATGAGATGAGACTGGATAGACTGCACTTCTATTCGGACTGATGTTCTGAGAGGAGATTATTGGGCTAATGTAGCTGCCCAATGAAAGTAGGGCAATTGTTAGGATTTTAATTGTTTGCAAGTTACCCTGCAGTTTCCCATAAACTTACCACTCTTCCCAGCCAAAGTACTCAGAGCAAAGTTTTAGATAAAACAGAAAAATATATTTAGTCAGAAATCTTAACGGGTTAAGGTCAGGCTTGTTAGATGATGGATATTTAGATTAGATACAAGGAAACTACAGGCCCAGGCATCAGTGGTAGTCACTAGGTGATTTCTCCTTTTGACAAATGTAATTTTTTATTTTAAAAAACCCTGTATTTTACTGCCATATAAATGCATGTGGCTATTTAATAACAAAAGTAAACAAAGGCACCAGAGTCTTTGTTACTCCCCCCCCCCCCGGTGCTTTCTCTTTAGATCAGGGACTCTCAACCTGTGGCCCATGGACTAGATGCAGCCCACAGCAATATTTCATGTGCCCCCCCCCCCACATCCACCACTTGTGGTGGAGGAAGGGAGAAATGGTTGTCTGGCCCCCAAAACTGTATGAAGGAGTATAACCTGGCCCCTAGTTTAAAAAGGTGGAGAACTCCTGCTTTAGGTAAAGGTTTCCAGTTGTATTCACCTTAAAGGTTTAGTCCTCATCTCTGTCTATAGCCAAAGAGCCAGTGCTGTCTGCATCTGCAGATGTTTCTGTGGACACGTGGCAGGCATGCCTCAACATGCCGTTTACCTTCCCACCGAAGTGGTCCCTATTTATCTACTTGCAATTTCTTGCTTTTGAACTGTTAGGTTGGCAGGAGCTGGGACAGAGATGAGAGTTCACTCCATTGTGAATGGAACATAGAGAATCAAACTCCGACCTTCCAATCATCGAGTTCAGTGTCTTAACCACTTAAGCCACTGCAGCCCCTTTAGCCACCCCTTAAAAGTCAAGGACTTTTTAAAAAGCATTCAAACGATGCTGAGTGATATCAAACATAAACCACTTCACTCTCCCTTAAAGAAGAGAATAAAAGGGCAGCAGGACACAACCCCCTGAACACATAGTTACCAGCAATATGACACAAACATGGGAACATTTTTATCATCAAAAGCAAAATTTTGAACTACTCTTTCAAAAGATTCATTTAAAAAAACATGAAATAACAGCAGGATGGGTGACAGTCAATACAGACGAAGTTTTGAAGTAAAAGAGGGAGAGAAAATTAATCACTTGGAAAGGGTTTGCCTGGAGTGAAAAAGATTGAGAAATAAGCCAAGGTAACAGCTTCCATGAGCCCTGCAGTAATGGTGAACCTTGGCACTCCAGGTGTTCTTGATCTTCAATTCCCAGAAGCCCAAGTCAACACACCTGCTGATCAGGGCTTCTGGGAATTGAAGTTCAAGAACACCTGGAGCACCAAGGTTGGCCACTCCTAGCCTATAGCAAACAGGAATGAAAAATGGCTGGAGCTGATAGGAAGAAGAATTGAGGATTAAAATCTCAATTGTGGTTAAGGTTGGATAGAAAGGAAATTATAACATCATGATTTCAATATACATAGGCCTCCAACTGCTGCAGAACGCAACTTCTGCTGCCCTGCTTTCTTTCTTTCCTTCTACCTTTTGTTCTCTTGAAGAATTCAACCCTGACTGCTCCTTAGAAGGTCAAATTGTAAAGATGAAGCTAGAGTACTTTGGACATCAAATGGGAAGAGAAGATTCACTTGAGAAAGCCTTGATGCTGGGAAAGGTAGAGGGCAAAAGAAAAAGGGGGCGGCCAAAAATGAGATGGCTAGATGGTATTGTAGACACAATGGGCACAGAGCTAAGCGAGTTGAGGAGGATAGTGGAGGACAGAAGTGCCTGGTGGACAGTGGTCCATGGGGTCGCAGAGGGTCGGAATCGACTGTGCGACTGAACATTAAAACCCGCCCATCTACCATTGCTCTGAACGGTGTTATTTTTTTCTGGCCAGTAGGTGTAGGGCTCTACACACACCTATCCAGGAACTAAGTAACTAAATACATCTGTCCCGCCCATCTGTGTTATTTCGTAATCTGGGTGGTGTTGAGCCACACATAGCTAGATTAATTCTGCCCCCCCCCCCCCGGTTTTTATGTCTCTCGAAAGCAAGAAATTACAAGTAGATGATAGGGACCACTTCGGTGGGAAGTTAAACGGCGCTCCGTGCGCTCCGGAGTCTAGTCATGCCTGCCACATGACCACGGAAACATTTGCAGAAGCAGACAGCGCTGGCTCTTCGGCTTTGAAACAGAGATGAGCACTGAACCCTAGGTTCAGATACGACTGGCTTTCGAGCAAGGGAAACCTTTACCTTTAACCCCTCCAAGAGACGCACCAAACCCAACAAAACAAAAGATTAGGCGTTCTGTTTGCTCTGTATGGCAACCGGGAGCGCTGCGCCTGTCGGATTTCTGCCTGTCGTGGGGCGCTTGGCAGAGGCTTTCGTCCAGGGAGCGGAGCTGGCCTTGCACCTGCCAAGAGCAGCTTCCACCCCAAACCGCGCTGGCCGGGCAGTAGTACCAGCAGCAGCAGCAGCCTCGCACCGGCTTTCCCTATGCCGGGGTCCCGTCGAGGAAGGCGCACGGCGGCTCCCTGCCCTGTCCCGAAGCGCCGTGGCCGGGACCATCGGCCGCCCTCCCTGGGATAGGCTAGGAAGTTTGGTGGGCGGGGCTCCAAAGGAGGCCGAGGTGGGGCGCCGCAGTGCCTGCCTCCTTTCGGTGCCGGGGCTGCTCCGCCAGGTAAGTGGGGCTGGGCGCTTTCCCGCGGGGCGAGCAGGGGACCGGGTAGTGATCCGGCGCCGAGTGCGTTCGGCCGGACGGCAAAGTCAGCGCCGGGTGCGATGTCTTTCTTGGCCAGTGGGCATCCCAGGGTGCCGCCAAGTCGATCCCAACTTTTGGAGTCCAGTGCTCAAGGTTTTCAAAGGAGACCCTTCTCAGGTGTATTTTTTTTTTTAAATCATAGCCGTGTTAGTCTATGTTTCAAGTATATCAGAGAATAAACAAAACATGAAAACGTTGTAGCGCTTTGAAGACTAACTGTGAAATGTTAATGTTAGCTTTCGTGGATCAAGTCCACTTCGTCAGACTACGGGACTTAATGGCTCCCATCATGTCTGACTAGGAGGTGGACTTGATCCAAGAAAATTAACCTTAAAATTTAACAGTTAGTCTCCAAAGTGCTGCAACATGCGTTGTTTATTCTCTAATATTCTCAGGTGTAGTTTCTCCTTCCCTTTTTTTTTCCTGCGGGCGCCCCGCCTTCCCAGGTTGGGCAGCACAGTGGGGAATCGAACTGCCAGTCTCTGGCTCGTTCCTAAATTGTCAGCTATTCAAAAAGGGACACATTCCCTAGAGGAAGATCCAGGGCATAGTGGTTGCCTTTCCCAGGAGAGATGTTTTCTTTGCCCTCCCTCCCTCCCCTCAGCCTTTTCAAGCACAATCAAACCTGAGTCAGGCTTTCTCTGGGATGCTCTTAAACATGGCTGCTTCCACTTCAGGGGTTGTCATGTGGGCCATATGAAATAGTATCAGGGGCAGAAGAGTAGCGTGCCTTGGCGGGGCCCCGTATAAAAATTTGTGTGGGGGCCCTTAGGAAGGGTAAAGATTTGTTTTGCTTACGCACGTTGGGGGCCCCCGTGGCCCGGGCCCCCTGTATAATTGATACGGCAGATATGGCGGTAGCTACGCCTCTGATCAGGGGCCAGGGCCGGCCTGCTGGCCGTAGGTTGCGAACCCCTGGTCTAGTAGTATGATCTTTCCAAGTGCTCTTCCTGGACAGGCTTCAGGACCTGTCATGAATATGATCCTCTCAACTTAATTTCCTTTTTGTGTAGCTATTTGTGTAACTATTTCCATGAGGAAAACATTAATAGTTTTGTTCCTTAAATGCAGAGTCTGGCTAATAGATTGATTATTTATTATATGTTTTTCCTGTGTTTGTAAAGAGCTTTTACAGACAATGGTGAAGGATCTAAATCCTTTCTTTCAAACAGACTTTACTTGAAGTGATGGTTGGCACCTGAAATGCCTCAAAGCCTTGAAAGATTAGAGGAAACGTAGCAGGTACCTTCAAGTAGCTGCACATTTGTGTATGCCCTTCCCCATACCACAAGTCCATGAATAGCACCAGTTATGCTATTATGGGAGAATGAACAACTGAAAAAGTGCAGGAAATTCATAAAAGAAAGTTTGCTTCAGGATAGAATATAATACTCCAGGATAAAATGTAAAAGTCCTTGAAGTTAAACAAATCCTACTCTAAAAGGAAATCTTGCCTCTGTTGGAGGCTGTTGTACAATGAATTTAATTTGATCTTAACACAGAATGGTGTTAATATGAAGATGTATGTAACAAGGACCAAAAAAATTCTGATATACTGTACTGTCAAAACTATTGCAGGATACAAAGTACAGTACTGCAACTCTTTGGACCATCCAGATAACTTTGTTTCCTGCTCAGATGTTTATAGTCTTCAGCAAGTCAAGTTTGCTAACCACATTTTGAAAACAAACTTCTATGTGAGAACCATTACAAAAAGGGTTGTTTATTGTTCAAATAATGGGTTATTTACAGCTGTAACTTCTGTTTGCCTTTTCCTCTGAATAAACCTGACTGGTTTTCACAAGATTGACTTCTGAATAGAAATGTACACATGGAAGTAGAAGGCATGAGTTGCCTGAGGGTAGCCATGTTCATTTTTGCCACAAAAACATATGCCTTATACAGTGCCGGATCAGCTATATAACAGGAGTAGCAAATGCTATGGGCCCCTCATCTCTGGGGGGCCCGCCCCCTGCACTTGGTTAGAATGAAAATCCAAGTTTTAATATTCTGTGCATTCACATAGATATAAAAAAAATGTTCACTCAGAGAGACTCGCCGATACCTCATTGGAGCATTCAGTGTGTGCCAAAGAGTAAAGATGTGCATGCAGGTGGAGCTGTCTTTGTCTGTGTGTGCATCCTATGTGCTACTTCATAGTACCGTGTATTTGTGTTGAGTGGCAGAGTCAATCAACATGTGAACTGTAGTGGTGTTTTATTTTATAGGAATCCTAAAACTAAGCAAGGGTCTCTTGACACGATTTGCTACAGGCCTCATGCTGGCACTGGACCTCCCTTAAAGCCTAAGAAATTAATTACTGCATAGGTATTTTCATACTAGTACAAAAACGTGTGTAAATCAGTGAATTTCATTTTCATTTTACCAAACCCTTTCCTGTCATCAGAAATGTATCAGAGATGAGTGTGAACAATCACTTCATCTTGTATCTGTTTCCTTTCATTTCAACTTACTTATACAGTTGTGCTGTTAATTAGATCCATTCATCACTATGAATACAACTTTGATCAATTTAATCACATAGAATGGTCAGTTAATATTTTGGCTGACTAAAAAGCAACTCCCATTTGGGAAACGCCTTTTATAATTATTATCTTTGCTGGAAAACAGCAAATAAGAATGTGTTTTCTCTCTCAAAAATTACAATACCATTTCTAAGATGATTTTTGTTGCAATATACATGCACATACATTTTAAAGGTATCATTTTGTCTTTAAAATGCCTGTTAATCTTTAGACATTTATGGGGCTAACTCACGATGACTCATACAGGCAACTAAGATTTCCTCAATTAAAAGTGTGCTTTAACTACTCTTCAGGCAATATTTCTTTTTTAATGGAGTATCTGGAAGTGCAGTCCTATTTACAGTTTCTTCCCAAAGCTAGCTTGTTTGATTTCAACAGGACTTGAAGAAAAAATGCAGAGATAGGGTACTGTGGCTTTCCAGGTGCTTTTGGCCTATAATTCCCATCAGCCATAGCTAACATAGTCAAAGTAAGGATTATGGGAGTTGTAGTCTATCTAAGAGTATCACATTTTTCTGTCCCTAAGGTGTGAGGGTAGCCTCAATCAGCATGCTTTGAAAGGAAAGTCTGCACTTGTCTACTCAGAAATAAGACTGTTGAATAATTCCTCTTAAGTGTTTCTCATCCATTAAAAAAAGACATGTGAAGGGAAGGAGAGGGTTGCCGGCAGAATTAAATGGCAAAAGTTTATAACCGGAAAGAGAGCTGGGTTTTCCCCAAAGAAGCTGCTTTTTCTGTGGAGCTGCATCAAGCTCCCTCTTTTATGTATGGAGAGTCTCTGCATGACCCAGAACTCATGTTTCTCCAGATGCACACACACAAAGTCCTCTGTGTAGAGAGGAGTCCCTCCCCTTTGAACTTGAAATTTTTCTTCTGAGCAAAATAATGGAAATTGGAGTCAGGGCTAGTTCATTCACTTTTTTGTGGGTTCACTTAACCCCGATGTTCACAATTTGGATAGAGCTTCTGTAAATGCCTGGCAAAACTGGCACCCAAATTGACACCCAAATTGTGGGAGAGGAATCCAGCCAAACAAATATGAAGCCATTCAGTAAGGGTACATGAGAGCATTAAATATAGTATCATAGTTCTCATTTTTTTAAAAAAAATTCTTAAGGTAGATCCAGTTTTGAACTACAGTATTTGCTTTAGGAAAAAATGATGTGGATTTAATTAATTTTACTAAGATTTTCATGTTTTTAATTTTTAATTAGAAAACCAAGTTTGTATTAAAAGAAAGTTGGATGGTGATAGATGAAAGCTGAGGAATTCCTGTGATGTGTCAAAGATGAAAAGGGGGCATGATGCCAATGCTATCACAACAGTATTCTTTTTTTATGGGATCTCACATGTTTCAACATATACAGTAGCAATAGTGGAATGGAAGCAAGGAAAAAAAGGGACATTGTGTGTGATGTAATCTGGGCCCTCCCCCCTCCAAAGTTTCTCTTTGAGATGACATAATTATACTTTGGTATTGGGTTTCCGCCCCATCGTTTGAAATGCCCAAATGATTAAATTTGAAGGACTGAAAATAACAAATAGTAATGGAATGTAGGGCTGTGTCATTATACTTGGCAACTATAATTTGATATGTTGAGTCTTAGAATGGATACAGATATTAAAAATAAATGGATACAAGATCATCCTGAAGCTTTTAAGATCTTATTTCAGCTCTTCTTGCACTTGTATGTCTAGTTAACCTGGCAGGGCTGCAATTGATCATCTTTGCTATTACTGTACCAGAATTGTCTGTTGTGTACAATAGAAGAAGAAATATGATAACTTTTGTTCTGGAATCATTGCAAATCCTCATATCTAGTTATGCTGGTGTAGTACAAATTTTATAACATTGGATAGCAAATTTTCCAAGGTTAAGAAATTAATGTCGACATTATCAGTTGCATATGGAGTTATATGATTCAGTATGCAATTCATAATGCCAATGGTGGTTGCTTGGGATAACATGCTTCCAAAAGTTCCAATATTTGTGTAATTACACAAGAGTATTTTGACCATACATCTAATTGTTTGACAGCATTTGAGAACATCATGGAACATGAGTGAGATTTAACTTCTATAGAAGCACAGTTAAAATTTGGCTGGTTCAGTTTTCCAAAAACAATAACAACACACCAATCCATTTCTATTTATTCATTAATTGCCATTATGGAAATATTTTTTCTTATTCTTAAACCAGTTCAACTTCCTTTTCTGTTTATCTGTTAAGATTGTTCTAAAGCTTGTGTCAACAGCCTTTTCAACCCCAAGTCAGTGTTACATTGGCATACAGTATATCAGATGGTATAGTCTGTTCCAGCACATAAAGTTTTAAAATAAGAAACAAAATTATTGTGGCACTTTAAGATTAATAGTTTTCTTTCGATGCGATCTTGTGACATACAGTTCACTTCCTTATATACTCAAAGTGAAGTACAGTAATACCTCGAATAATGCTAAGACTTGGTTTCACAAGTCTTGGTGTTATCCAATTTTTAGTGTTATCCAATGCATGTTAAAATCCTATGGGATGGATCGGATAACGTTAAAGCTCCATAGAGATACATTGTAACCGCACAGGCTTTAGCGGTTGTTATCTGATCCATCCCATAGGACCTTAATGTTATTCGATCCAATTCTCCTCCCCAGATTACTTAACGTTATGAGATTTTAGCGTTATCTGAGGTAAACGTTATCCGAGGTATTACTGTATTTAATTCCCACTCAGCTAAGGAAACTCACCAGGGGTAATGGTGCAACTGGTAAAAATATTTCCTTAAACATCTCATTTACATTGAAAGCTCTGTTAGGGTCTTTGTAGGTCCAACTTGACATAACACAAACATACATAATTGGATTGCATTTTTCTGAAAGAACTTCTGATTCGCTGCCCAGAACTAGTAACTCTGTCTATATGCAAAATATAGCAACCTACTAGAAGACAGATCCAAAAGACAAAATAATACAACACTATAATATTAATAATTTCATGTCAGAAATTATTTGGGGTTGAAAGGATTTTTTCTAGAGAAACTCCTCTCAGTGGATGCCCTATGGCCTATGTAGACCTGTCACCAATAGCACACTTGATCTATAGCTGTTCTAGACATTAATACATTCCCAGTTTCCACATGGTTGACCTTCACTCTAACATATTCAAATAACTGTTGACTCACCATGGTTACACACCATGGAGATAAAGAGAGAAACAAGACTTTGCCACAAACTAGATGTCCCCACAACTGCTCTGGCAATACCATGACAGCCTCCACATTCTTACATATCAGGCACTCATATACCTGTTCTTCTGTCAACATGATATATGTTGGCCTTTGCCAGCAGTGCCTCTCTGCATACTATACAGAATAAATAGAGGAATGTGTATACAAGAGTGTAAATGACCAGAACAGTTCACATTCCCTAGGATACTCTGTCACTCATCTGAAGTTCACTATTGTGGGGAAAAGAAATTGCAAAGAAACATTGGAGAGGAAGACAGTTGAGATAAGTTTCAGCCACACATTCCCATGTGTCGTCCTCATCTTCTTCCATGTCTAGGCTAGATGTGAAACTGAAAATGAAGCCACCTTTCGATGAGTTCATTCTGTAGTTTCTTTTGCCTGACCTAATGAGCAAAAAAATAAGATGGCACAAGGTGGCCGTTGCCTGGGGTACACCTGATTGTGGTTCAAACCTACCAAAATCTTCAAGGAGGCTCTTTTTGTGTACCTTGTTGCAGTGTGTCAAAAGGCTTAAACGAGAACCAGGATTCTTAGCTCACTGAGTGCAGGCATCTGTAGTTATAGATCTGGTTGATTCTGAAAAAGGTACAAGCCACTTCCTGGCTTGGCATTTTTACATCTCAGAAGACAACCCATAACAGAAAGTTATCTGTTCTATATATGATAAGCTATCCAATCTGTCTTCTTATAGCTTTTCCCTGGTGTGAATATATCTATTGCCATTTTCAAATTGGCCAATTTACTGTGGGACTGATCTTTCTGTCTGCAGTGCTCCAAAATACCACTTTCTGTGCTGCTTCTCCACCATGAGTCACAGAGACAGCCCTGATACCTGTTTGCCATCTGTGGCAGGGGTGCTTTGCCATCCTGTCAACAGTTGAAACTGACAATAAGCTCTTCCAGAAAAAAGGTGTACGGTCCTTAATAGAACATTAATTAATTTTTCACTCATGACTTAATTAGTTTGCTATTCATGCTTTATTTGTAAACTTATGAAATAGTTCTGATTTTTCTTCATTGTGTATAGAATGGGGGTGTTTTTGTTTGTTTTGTTGACAAAGTGCTGCAAACTTGCTATATATGGAGAGCGATATATAAATAAAACAATTACTGTAGGCATGAAATAAAGTGATCATTGGCTTGCTAATTAGGTTCTTTTGAGCTGATCTGAAGTTTTGTGTTGTAAGATATTGGTGAATAGGTATAATACATTGAAACAAGTGATGGAATACTAATATTCTTAAGTTCACATTATTAAAATCAGAGTTCTTGAAATATTGTTTCTTAAATGCTGTAGCTATCTTTCTTTGTTATTATAGCAATTAGTAAGAGCTAGTCATCCTTTGCCACAGAGATGGCAACATGCATCATCCTTTGCATTGGTCAGCCTGGGAATTGGAGTCCTCCGTGAGGGACCCTTGGGGGGTCCATTCTGCTATGCAAGTGTTCCGTAGTCTGTGCCCTTTCATACATTCCTTCCATATTTGCTTCACTGCAGCAAAGTTCTGCTATTCAGGTAAAATTCATTTGCCATAAGCAAAAGGTGATGGGAGTGGTGACTAGGAAGCTTAGGAGATGTGTACATTAAGGATCCACTCTTTGAACATCTCACATATTTCAGAAACATTTCTACATAAATCAGAAGCAATGTGGCCACATATAACAACCACTGAAAAGAGAGATTCAAAACTATACTTATCAGCTTGCCAGTGGCATAAACCTAAGAGAATTTTCAGAGACTATTCTGATTTAAAAGTCACCTCCTGTTGTGTTTTACACAGAAGGCAGTGATCTATCTTACTGTCATAGTCAGAGTTTTAATGAAGCTTACAAGTGCAGGTGTAGATCAGAAATCATTGTATTAACTGCAGCAATTAATCAGGCTGACACTTTCTGGAATGTTATCTAGAATAATAGCTGTGAAGCTACATCAAATTTGCAAATAGTCTGGGCTTCAAGTGTAAGAAGTTTAATTAAAGCTTTGGCTAAGCACGATAAAATATAAATACCACATGTTTCAATGAGTGCTGCATTCTCCAGAACTACTGAAGAGCAATTTGGAGCTAAATTCATCGTTTTGTCGAAGTGGAATAGCACTCCAAAGTAGCAGCTGTATTTTATAATCCTGCCTTGTGTACTCACTACCTCATAGTCATGTAACAGTGCCACTAGTAAAGATTTCATATTCTAAGCAGGCGTATCTTTCAAAGATATTGGCCTCAAGCCATTTTGGTCTTTATAGGTCAAAACCAGCTCTTTGAATTGGCTCAGGTTCAGATTGGAAAGAACAACAGATGGTTCAGCATGATTGATCAGTAGTGTCTAAAGTGCATACAGTATATATAAAAATATCTATGTGCAACATTTAGTACTAACTGTTGCTTCCACATACTTTCCAAGGGCAGTCCCACGTGGAGCATATTATAGTAGTCTAATCAAACCATATCCTGGAATTTAAATGAATCCCATGGTAGCAATCTCTCTGTGCCAAATAACTCTCTCCAACTCATTTGAGTGATGGGTTGTACCTTAAATACTGTAAATTCCATGAGTCTTTGTTAGATGTTATTTCTGAAATTAGTTGTGCCCAAGGGCTGAAACATACCCAGAGGGATATTTCAGTCTTTCTCCTCTCTAACTGCCTGTCATGCCAATAACATGTCAAAAATGACTTGAAAACTAACCTCAGTCCCTATTGATCAGGGGAGCCTTTTTTTAAGTGCAAAACTTCATTAGCTAGTTCGAACTCATTGTGAGGTCTGTCCGCTTCTTAACATAATGGCAGTGAATAAAAATACATGTGCAGACAGCAGCAAAATGAAGGACAGAAGGCTACATGGAATCAGCTGTCAGTAATCTTTTCTTCATCAATCTATAGCAGTGATGGCCAACCTTGGCACTTCAGCTGTTCTTGGACTTCACTTACCAGAAGCCTAATTCAGCAGTCCTGTTGATCTGGGCTTCTGGGAATTGAAGTCCAAGGACACCTGGAATGCCAAGGTTGGCCATCGCTGATCTATACGGAGGCAGGACAGCTCTCATCAATGCAGCTACTCTAGTTTCGCAAATCCTTGTACTTAAGTAGCTGTTCATACAGTATGGTTATTATCTTTGGTAACACAGCCAAGGCAATTGTTGACTCAAAACAGTTGTGTTTTGCCTGAAATCACTGAAGCCACTGAAAGAAACAGATCTGACTCCAACCCAGCTCTATGTGATGCAGCACATCCTCAGCAAATGCATACCATTGCAAATAGGTAGGATCTTCATCTGAGGACATATTTGCCTTTGAACTATGACTTCAGAATCTGCAGGAAAAATATCGTTGGTCAGTATGATTGAGACCAGGCTTTTGCTTTGGGTGAAGGAACTAAAGGTTGTGAAAGGCAGGTCTCTACAGATAGCCAAGAGGCAAATCTTGCCTGCACACTGGCTTTAGGGTGGCAGAACCTCTAAAACTTGTGTGAAGCCAAAGCCAATGTATGCAGGTTACCTTTACTGACTTTGCAGTTTGTACATAAGCAACCCTTGCTTGACATTTGTTCATTCTGCAGCACTTAGTTTTATATAGCCTTTAAATGTTCTATATGTTTTTACCAATCACTTTATTAGCAGATTTCTAGGCTGTTTCTTTTTAAGTGACTTCTAGGATGTGGCTATTTGCATGAGAACACTTGGCTTAATAAAATCAAAAAGACTGAAGTTGATGGAAAATCCATGGTATTCTGCATTTAATCTAATACAAGTTGTTTATAAGCCTGTTTCTGTGCTGAGACCTAGGTCTACAAATAGAAAGCTATCTACTAGAATGGCAAACAAAACATCATTTTCCTTCCAAACGATTGTTCCCAAGTGGCTTATTTTACCTTATTACTTTTGCTTTAGTTTGCTAGAAACTTTTCTTCCTGAGTAGTCTTTGCAAGGACCTCATTATACTGACTGTCACTAGAAGTTTGAGTCTTTTCAGTATGCAATCTAATATACCCTCCATACAATACTCTGTTGAATTACAGTGTGCTAGAATTTAAAAGCAATCTAAGTAGCTTTCCTTTCCTTTGAATTCTACAAAAGGTTCTGTACTGCAGTTGTGTAACTCTTAACATCCTGCTGCTTTTGAATGGCAGTTGAAGGGCATTTAAATTAATGATTTCCTTCTCCTCAGGCTCTGTGTTGCAAGTAAGATTATTCTTCAGAAAGCTTTGGACCTCAGCCTGTTCCACTTGAAGCCACTGGTGAGGCTGTGGCTCTTAATAACGTTGTTTCTTTTGCAGTACAAATCAATGACTATGAAGCTGGCAAATTAAAAAATCCCTTTTGCCCTTTAATATGTTGCTAGCAGTAGATTTAGTTTGAGCATATACATATTGTTGAAGTGTGTATGGCTTGCATAGCCTGCCCATGTTATTATTCCTATCTTTCATACCACCTCCATAGAAGTAGGTTTAAGTTTGTTTATCTTGGCATTACATCTTTGAGATTATTATTATTTTATTATTTATTGAATTTATTACCCCGCCCCACTCGGGAGAACCCGACTCTGGGCGGGATAAGTGCACATTCCAATTACATTTTTTAGAACCTCATTGTCCAATCCAGAGATTTTCTTTATTCTCAGTCCTGGACACTTAGCCATGCATATGAGTTTTTGGTTATCCAGTATAGATTGATTTTGGATGAAATTTGTTTCTCAGCCAGTTTTTTCATGCTTTCTTGCACAGCCCAAGATCAATATGGAGATGGCAAATGGTCTATCTACATACCACATTTCTAAAAAAATAATAATCCCTAAGAACATCTTAAAGATCTAAATAGCACAACCAGGATCCATAAATAGAACTAAAGTGTAATATTATTTAAAACTCTATCTTCCCTGTTTGGAATATGTCATATTTTCTACTGTCAATATAAGATAGGAATGCTGTAATGTTAGCAGCTGAAAGAATACAGTGTTACTATCTGCTTTACTTGATCTATAATATTAGTAGTTAAAAGACTATTCTGGAGAGAAGGAAAGAAGAAATTTTCCTTGTGTTGCTTACCCATATATCATGTTTTAGAGATGTATGCATGGGAAGACCAGAGCTAAAGTCACATTGGACTTGTGGATTGGTTCAGTATCCACACTGGCAGTGCAATTGTATTCTAATCCATCCCACAATCCCACTTATTTCCTTCCTTCTTGTGATCTATTTTTCCTTTATGCCGTCCCCACACTTTTATTTTTTAAAAATAGATGAGAATAGCATCATATCACCTTATCAGTAGGTGTTTGTTCTTTCTGTATTCATCTCCCTTTCTCCAGAAAATATCAGTAGAAGAAATGAAATCAAATGAAATGTGTTGCTGCCTAATTTTGAAAGAGTTACAGGGTGGTCAGAAAAAATGGCAACATTCCAAATACAGCACATGAACACTAATTTCATAAGAACAGGCCTAGTGATATGATGATATGAAGTACAGTATTACAAGGTTAGGGACTTCTACTTTGAAGGCTACAATTCTTCATACAGTTAGTCAATTTTGTATATTTCTGGTTTTAACTATTGTAAACTTCCCAGAATAGGAAAATATCCCAGATGGGCAGTATAGATAAATAAATAAATAAATAAATAAATACATTCATTTATTCATACATACATACATACATACATACATACATACATACATACATACATACATACATACATACATACATACATATTCAGGGAATAATGTGAACCAGGGGACTCTCAAAACTCTCCTCCAACACCACATATATATGGGTATTTTTTTAAAAAAAATTCTTTGTTATTTTCATTTAGAAGATTGGTTTGGTTCAGTTACCTATTTGATAAAGTCCATTGTAAATTTTATTGCTGTCTTAAGAAGTTGCCTTTCTATCCCTGTTTTGTGTCACATACAAAATTTATAAGAGCTTCCTCTACACTACACCTTCTCCATCATGGTATTAAAAGTACATGAAGTTATTGTAAAATGCATCGTTCCTGCAGGACAGCCATATAATTTAAATTTAGCAGCATGCCAGAATATTAGCAGTCACTGCTGTTTGGGTGCTACAAATTAAGTGTGATTGAATTGGAACAAAATTCCCTTCGACACAGTTCTATTGAACATTTTGCACTTCGAAAAAATGTTGTGTACTATGTAAAGAGCTGTGGTAAATCACTCTTGGGTTGATGAAATCAAAAGAGGTGCTCTGTTTTTAATTTTGTCCACCCACAAACAAATAAGAGTTTTGTTAGGAACAGTTAGGGAATTGCTAAGTATAGTTGTACATTACTGTAAGGGTCGTACTAGATGAAATTCCAGCCTTGCAATTAAAAGCTGATACATTTTCCTTCTTGTGATGCAATGGCTTTACAGCAACTGCTTGTAGATTAAGCCCATGCTTACCTGAACAGTCATGAAACAAAGATCAGCTAATTTGCAACAAGGCAAAAATGAAGAAAGTTTCCACTTGGAAATGGGAAATATTTTACCTCTTAAACATACTTTGCTTCTAATTACATGCTAACTACAGTACTGTATATTGTATGATCTGACTGAGGCTGAACATGTGCATTGATCTGCCAAAGGATTTGATTTGCTTTCTGTGAATTTGTATGTGTCCTAGCCTCCACCATTGCTTTAGAGCAGTGGTTTTCGACCTTTTCATGCCACAGGCCAGACCACACCCCTTCAGACAGCTGAGTGGGCTGGACACGTGGTTCTCACCACCACCACCATAAAAGCTGCCATAAACTATAGCAGTTGCAGGCATGCGTGTGTTTGTGCAGGCATGTTTATGGCTGTTGTAAGCACATCCGCTTCCACTTCTGGGGTCATTGCCATGGGCTGGATGATTTGTCACTGTGGGCCAGGTCATGGGCAATAGATTGTGAACCCCTGTTTTAAGGATGTGAATTACTGTATGGCTGTTTCTTATTTGCAATCCTGAAATGAACCTTGATCCTAAGGCTTTTCAAAACCTACCAGTTTATATCCCAAGATGAAACTTCATAGCTCTTGAGGGAAGGGCTGAATCATTGGGATGCAAGTTATGAAGGAAAGAAGAAAAATCATTGTGGATGAAAAAAGCAATGTTTTAGACAATCTCCCTTGGAATAAAAGTAGAATACTACCTTTGCATAATGGCACATGAGAAAAAAAATGATATATTCTGTTGTGTCTTTCCAGGTTAACATTTCTAGAAGAAAAACAAGAAAAGAAAAAGATACATGCTGGACCAAAAGCCTGCAGGAAAGGAACTGTGCATTCTTCTCAAGTGGGTTGAAATGTAGCCCTCTGATAGGGCCATGAACCTAAAATTAGTCTATGTATCTGTAATGATGTTTGGAGTAGCAGGTCTGCTCCTCTTCATGTATCTGCAACCCTGGATTGAAGAACAGCATACAGGTAACATAAGACAGGTTGATGTAGGCATTCCTAATATTTCATTGTAGAGTCATCAATGTACATGGTGTCTTGCCTTATTAGAACTAATAGCTTTAATTCTTAATGGCAGCATTGACTCTTAAATTCAGAATCCTGGTGGTGTATATGTTATTGTGTAGATCGTGGGAGTGAAATAACACTAACAAATTGCTACATGCATTTCCAGTTGCAAATTAAGTTGAGCATCTGGCACATCACAGGGAATGTGAATAGCAATTCACTGGTGCAATTTATGCAAATACATTTATACCAGTGTAAGTCCCAATAAGATTTCAGCCTAAAGATTACCGTATATGCTTGAGTATAAGTTGGTTTTTTTAGCCCCCCAAATGAGGTCCAAAAATGGGACTCAACTAATACTCGGGTCAATGTAAATACGCAAAAGCATACCCACACGATTGCACAAATGTATAAGTTAATTAATGTTACTGTATTTTCATGTATTTTAAATATTGAAAGCACTAGAAGCTGCTGCATTTTCCACTTCCAGCTTATACTCGGGTCAATCTATTTTCCTAGTTATAGAGGTCCAAATTAGGTATCTCGACTTATATTTGGGACAACTTGTATTCAGGATGGTAGATTGTAATATTTTGTCATAATATCATCTCTCTAGACCAGAGATTCGCAATCTATGGCCCGTGGGCTGAGTCCAGCCCACAGCACCAGTTAATCCCGTGAGGACCCTGGTGCCGCTGCTGGAAGTAGCAAAAACATGCTGGAAGTGGTGAAAATGTACCCAAAATGTTCCAAAAGCCCCCCCCCCAACACACCCAAAATGCACCAGAAGCACAAAACCCCACCAAAAATGGAAAAAATGTGCAGAAAATGCACAGAAAACTGGTAAAAATGTGCCCCCTGCACTCCCACCACCACAGAAAGCAGCAGAAATGGTGAGAAAATCCAAAAATGCACTGGGAATGCAACCAGTGGTGCTGGTGCTGCCACCAGACATGGCAGAAGCAACAGGAGGAACCACTCCTCTGGCCCACACAGTTGCCACAGTAGGAACAGGTTGTGAATCCCTGCTCTAGAACCCTGGTAGCTAACTTCAGCACTCCAGCTATTTTTAGACTTTAATTACCAGAAGCCCAAATCAGCACACTTGCTGATCAGGGCTGCTGGGAATTGAAGTCCAAGAACCAGTGGAGTGCCAAGGTTTGCCATCATGGCTCTAGACTTTAGGATCTTTCAGCCTTATGTGTTTGAAACAGCAAACATGCAAGCAATGTTGTTTGATGCCTCAGGCACATAAGACTGAAATACCAATTGTGGTGGTGTTATGTGCTGTCAAGTCATCTCTGATCTCTTGTGACTCTATGAATGTGAGCATTTCAAAATGTCATCTCCTCAACAACCCTGCTCAGATTTTGTGGCTTCCCTCGCAGAGTCAATGTATCACATCTTTGGTCTTTTCCTGTTGCCTTCCACCAATAGAAGGCAAAAGCTAGTTGATTTGCCAGGTGTGGATTGAAGTAAACTGGTGTTAGAATAAACTGGCAGAGTTTTCCTTTTAAGTATGTACTGTTTTCAGATACAGAATCAGTGTCTCATCAAGTAAGGCTATAAATTGCATGTAACCAGAGACTCTGTTTGCTGTGTGATAATGTATAATTCCTGAGTTCTAGAAGGGGCTAAGGCTAATTAAGCTGCTGAGGGAGGAATGAAGACTAAATGATGAAAAATAAAATTAAGAGGCTATGCTTGGATTAATATATAATACAAGACAGCTGATTTCCTCTCAATGGCCATTTTAAGAAATGGACAGTTCCAAGAGGATTATCATTTCCCTCACTAAAGGGGCAATTTGTCTGGGAATTACATTTCTCTGAATATTTCATTCAAAAATTGGGGCAATCTAATTAAGTTAAAATATTTTTGTTGATTTTACTGACTTCAGTGTAAAACGGAAACTTTTAAGATTGGAATTCTGTACCCGCTTCCATTCAACACATTAGAGATTTACTAATGGAAACATGCTTAACGTTGCACTATAAATCTCCATTGAATCCAGTTGAACATGGCAGAGCTGGACCTACCTCAGGCATCAGTTAGGGGTGTCACAAAAGGGGAGAGAATATTAAGCATTTTATTTGTTTTCTAACAAATTTTGCTTTCAGGGATGGAAAACTTGCTTGTGGGCTCACCTGCTGTGTGTGTCAAAATAAGCTGACTGGCTTTGGCTACTATGCATCTTGTGAAGTAGTTATGTGCTTGTATGTCCTAGGGGGCAAAATGTCTTGGGATGGCCCTTGATACTCATAGCATGTTCCATGGATAAGCAACCATCAACAATAAAAGAAATTGCAAACAGGTAATTTAGAAAGTGGTTTAAGTTCCATTACATGACATAGACATAGAAGACGTGTAAAACAAAGACAAAGAGTTGAGAAAACCTTATCTAGTAATTCTATAGTGCTCTAATACTTGAGGGAGAAATGTTATACATATTTGAATATTTATACAAGGTAACAACTAATGCACTGAATAATTTCAAAGCAACTATCTTTAACCATTTATCTGGTATGAGTGGCTTCTGATTAAATTGAATTTACAGGATTACATGACATTTAACCTTGTGATCACACTAGACCACCCACTGTACATAATGTTTCTTTTTTCTGTAATTGGTTTGAAGGCAAAAATTAAAAGGATTTAAAGAGGGAACTGGCAAATGTAGTAGGCTTTGAAATGAACAAGAGTGTGGGATGGGTGCCAACCAAAGTAAAACAAGTGGGAGAATTACTTTCGTGAGTTTTAAAATGTGGTGTTTTGGAAATGTTTTGAGCACTAATTGGTTGCTGTGGGGATGATAAAAATTGCCTATGTAGAGACTGGGACATATTATTGGAAATTATTAGGAAACATATGAATTGAACTGTTTATTTCTTCCAAATATTTGTTAGCTGTTCTTCACAAGAGCCTCAGAGCAGCTAACAAGTTTAGTGCATAAACAACAGCATTAATAATGTAAAAGCAACAGCAATGAAACAACCTCCAATTAAAAAAATACAACTCCATCAAAGAAATGGGTCTTGGAGTCTACATAAAATAAACTGTGGCAAATGTAAAGGCCGTAAGATTTCCCCAAACATACTAGAAATGAGGCAGAGCAAGTAACTCCGAGAACATTCTGCAGCAATGAAGACATCTTCTTAGTCAACACCCACCTATATATTGCTAACCACAGGCAGGGATATGCCATTTTTAATATCTGAGGATATTGTAGGAGGTTCATTTCTGGGTGTTCAACACCTGCCATGGTAAAGCAAGACCAATTACATATAAACAAATTTAGCAAGTATTAACAAGTTTTTGGTATTCTTGGAATACTTTTATTATCCCAATTAAAGAATTGATAAACAAATTGTTAAAGGAATTGCTGCAAAAAAATTTGCAGTCCTAATACAGAAGAACGTACAGAAGGAAATTCAGACCCACTCTCTTCAAACATTTTAAAAAGCAGAAAGGACAATATATATAATTTTAATTGCCTGTAAAGGCAGGGAATTAATATGCACATGTGCAGTGATGGGATGTAACATAACAGGTTCTCACCAGTTCTCCAGAACCGGTAGTAATTTTACCCAGTGTCCCGGAGAACCGGTAGCAGCTTTTTTGGGGGAACCACCTTCGGGGCTTACCTTTTCACTGGTTCCCACTGTGCATGCGCGCCAAGCACTTGGTGTGCATGCAGCCTACAGTGTTTGGCACGTATGCATGGCCTCCTTGCTGTCCTCCCAAGTGGGGAGGAGGAAGAGAAGCTGCTAGCCTGAAGCTCCCTAGCCTGCTCCCCAGTGTAAGTGACTCACCTTTGGATGTGGTGCGTCTGTGTGTATTTTAATGTGTATTTAATACCTTTACCTAAATTGAGATACTACCACAGTTCCTAAAAAGGCCTGGCGGCCTGTGCTGTTCCAAGTGCTGTTCCAATTGGAGAACCCTTAAGGAGGTACAGCTGTTTTACATTTACATTAAGGCATATTATGCTTGAGAACTGGTTAGGCAAAGACTTAGTACCTAACTTCTTTAACTGTTGAAAAGTTGAAAATTGCCAAAATGAAGCCATCTTGTTGTGAGTTCATTCTGTAGTTCCTTCCATCTGACCTAGTGTGAGAAAGATTAGCCAGAATAAGCTTTAAGTTCTGGTTTAAAAGCTCTGGTTGATTTGTGTTTGGGGTGGGTGGGTGTATTTTAATGTAATTTTTAATTAATTAATTAATTAATTAACGGGTTTGTGTTGTGGGTGGGTGGGTGGGTTGAGGTGTGTGTGTATATATATGTGTGTGTGTTTGTGTGTGTGTTTGTGTGTGCATGCGTGTGCGCGTGTTATTTTTTTATATTTTTTTTCTTTGGCCCCATGCACAACATCATGATGGCATGATGTTGGCTCTGCCTACACTGTGATGACATCACGGTGGGGTAGTAAATTTTTTGACATTCCACCAGTGCACATGTGTATGTTTTTTCTCAGTTCACCATATATGTGGACATTCTGACAGTTAAGGGAAATATAGTGGACTTCACATTCGAGAGCAGCAGTTAATTAATCATGACCAACAGTGAAACAGAACTATCTCTCTAGAAGGAAGAACTTAATGAATTTCTTCCAAAGCTTGGTTGGGTTCTGGGTGGACCTTGAAAATGAGTTAATTTTATTTTTTACAAAGCATACAAATTTAATATACATATTTAAATTGAACAAGATTTCACTTTAGAGGATATTTTATGGCACTGTATATTCATAGATGCATAGAAATGAGAGACAAGAAAGTATGTAGCTTCAGTGGTGTGAAATGTTTCTCTCCATTCTTGAGAGGATATAGGATGATTCCAACTTCTAGTCTCAACCATAACAGAGAACTGAATTAATTAGGCTTAGGTAAATCTCATAGATTTCATACCTGTACTCTTGTTCGAGCTAACAGACTATGATTAACCCTTTATGTTTTCTGAAATGGAAAAAGTTCTACTTCCTGTTTTTTTAAACCAAGTGGACTGGGAATGTGCAACATATCACAGAGACAGGATTAATTCTCTGATTTTGCAATTAGTAATATATTTCCACTTTTGCTCTGGCCTTTTTTCACCCCTGTAATTAATCTTCTCATATGACAGCTTCATCATTATTTTTGGACAAATATGGACAATCATGTATTGGACCTCCCTAATTTGGTTAGTAGTCGAGGTTACAGGTTCTTAGGAAATATTTGGCAGGAGTAGGATTCTCAAGTCTCATAGGGAATTTCTGTGCTTCTCTAGTTTTCTAGGAGGGGAAACAGATTTTAAGCTTAGCAGTGCTATGAGTAAGATTCCATTGGATGTGAGCCATAGTACAGTATGAATGGTAGCAAATGATTCTGTTACTGAACTCATTTCATCACCACTCAGCCACTTTTCTCTGCTTTAGGGCTGTCATATTTACCCACATTATTTTCATGATCCTTTCCACAATCACACTCCCTCCTTCTCCTCCTTTATCATCTTCTTCTTCTGAATCAGAATATAGGTGACCATCATGGTGATCAGCCATGAAGACTGTCCTGAGAATATAATGCAGAGGGCTGCAGTGGCTCAGTGATTAAGAAGCTTGCCATGTTTAGTTGGGAGGCTGGCAAGTCGGCAGTTCAAGACCCAGGTAACGCATGATGGATTGAGTGCCTGTCTCCAATTCCTCTTGTCACTTTCTGGTCCTGAGCCCTTTTGGCATACAAAATCCTCATCAGCCTCAGGACAGTATTGATGAACTCCTGCCTTCCCCCAAGATGTATTCAAGTGGGATTTAATTTACTTGGGGGCCATCACCCTTCCCTGTGGGCTTTGGTACCCAAGGTCGTTACTCCCTTGCAACCCTTAATTCCTCCCCATTCCAATGACATTACATAGGGTTGCATCTTTGACCTTACAAGGACCTGATCTCTGGTTTAGCCTGGAAATTTCAGGGAAATTGAGGCTGTTGACCCAGTAGCCATAGGAAAGAGAAAGAATTTGCAGGCTTAACATAAACCTCAAGGAATGTGGCTTGCCTCTTTTAATGAGGTTAGAAATGAGAAGATCAGACTGAATTATCTGTACATGTGTTGTTTGAAAGATCAAGAGGTAGGCCAACTTGAAGAATCTCTACCCCTTGCAATCAAGCTGAACATCATATTAATTGCATGAGCCATAAGCAAGGGGACAATGATTGTAAAAAGGGACCAAGATAGTAAAACATTATTTACCACTTTTCTCTCCAGTTAAAAGAGGATTAATTATATGTTTTTAATTCTTCTCTTAGAGGGGAATAAAAAAGGAAAATATGTGAAGAGCTATGGCATTCACACAGGATATTTTCATCAGCCAAGACTGCAAAATATAGATGGAAGAATCATTTCCAGTATTTAGAATGCAGGCAAACTTAGTGCCTCTTTTCAATGGGTTACAAATTCCATTTATTGCACACAATAGTCTCCTTAATCCACTCTAATAGGATGAAAATCTGTTGCAATGTCTGAGTTGCATGATTATTTGCTTTCTTAATCAAGGGAGAAAAAAATGACACAGCATTTCACTGTTGTCAAAATATACTTTACAGAATATGAATTAGCCTATAGCCCTTTGGTTTGTAAGGAGTATGAAAGAATTAAAGTAAGAATCTCCATACATTACTGTGATATTAATTCACTAGCCTTCAAACTGATGAAATCTCTATGATGAATGATCTTTGTGGCTCTCATGTATCCATGTTAAGAGGACTGTTGAATTTAGGTGACTTCAATACACTTAGATTTAGAAGGACAGAGTTAATCTGTAAAGAGAGCATATTCATGTAATAGAACATGAGACATAGAGCAAAGCTGCTATTATGCCCCATACATATCATAAATCAGTAATCACCTGGTGTTTCTTCTGGTTATGTGTGCCATTGGCCCTTTTATCCATGCATCCCATAAGTTAAACCATCAAAGATCTTGAGTCCCACAACAACAGAAGCAAGACCCTCACATTTCAAGCAGGACAATTACAGACATTCTGTTATTTTATGTTACATTTATAATAATCTAATGAGAAGCAGGATGAGAGGAATAAAAGAAACACTGAAGGTGGGATCTAGTCTATCTGTTCTTCATCAGCCTTCTACATGTGGAAGTGACATGACTGAAGAGGGAAATCTCTGCTCTGTGTGTATGTCTCCAGATGAGTTGGGAACGTGGAAGGATGTGGACAGGAGATAAAAATTATTAAAAAGATAGGATTAGAATGGTTCTTTCCATGCATGTTAAGTATATATGATTAGATAACATCAGTGGTGGGGATCAGCAGGTTTGCACCAGTTTGCCAGAACCAATAGCAGAAATTCTGGCTGGCCCCACCCATCCAAGTCTTGAAATAAAGTAGTCCTAATTTGGGTGCAACACAGGGCTTTCCCCATGGCCATGCCCACTATACCATGCTCACACTGTGGTATAGTGGATAACACCTAAATATATCTTGAACATCCAAAGTTGTAACATGCCAGAAATTCACATATGGATAATCCATAGCAGGTAGGATAAATAAAAGAAACTACATTACAGTTGCTGGAGAACATGGGAATTAACTGAAATTAAATTATTAATCATGTTATGAAACCCCTGCATTTCACCTGGACTATTACAGTGTTTCACCAATATTCTTTTTTTGGTCTTATACTGGATGTTGAATGCTATCACTGTCCTGACTTTGAATGCAACAGCACTTAATGTTTAAATACAAATATGCTAGTGCTCTTGAATGCCATTTTATGATCTCAGTTAAAGGTAGCTCTCTCAAAAAATGAGCATTGCATTTTTTTTGTATTGTATATTTTTATGGGGCTTTCTTAAAGAGTTGCTCTAATTTTCTGTATTAAGGCTCTGCAAAGCACATGCTTGAGTTTAGATTCTAGAAGGGCAGCGGACTGCAATCCAAAATATTGACATGGGACTTTCTTAAATTGTATATATACTTTAGGAGGAGAGGGCAAGGAAATTTTGATAAGAAAACACAGTTTGCATAGAAGGCCTATTATGATGCATGCGACTGTATCTCTTTCTTCCTCTTCTTACAATTGATACAGAAAATTATGGGATTTTTGAGCACGTGTAAAGGAGGTCAAGATCATTTTACTGCCTTTCAATGTTTTATTTCAAGTTCAGTTCTCACTGTTATGTCACTTTAAGGTTGCCAGAATGATATGGAAGTGGTATAAAGTTGAAATACTATAACACTATGTGGTTAATTCTGTGGATTATAATTACACTAAAATAAGGGTCTAAAGTTTATTCCCTGGGATTGAAATGAGAAGGAGAGTACCTGTCCCAGCTCCTGCCAACATAGCAGTTCAAAAGCAAGAAATTGTAAGTAGATAAATAGGTATTGCTTCGGTGGGAACGTAAACAATGTTCTGTGCACTCTGGCGTCCAGTCATGCCTTAATGCTGTTTACCAACATAACTACATAAGTGATTAGGATTTTAAAACATTAAAGAAGCTCAAGAACTCACTTGCTTATTATGGACCTTTTTCCTGATCAAAACAAAGTGCCTTTAATTAATTGATTTGTTTTTGAGAAAGCCATATGAATATCCATGAGTTAAAAACAAGAACATTTCTGAATCATATTTTATTTTATGACCAGTGACTTCTGAGATACAACACAAGCAAAACAATGTAGAACTGTAGTGTATGGTTTAGAAAACCAGGAGACTTTATTGTTTCATCACAGACAGGTTTATGTAGGCAAAAAATAAATCTAAAATGATGAATGACTAATGCAGAAGAAACTGTCATTTTGGTTCAGGCTAACAAAATACAGCTAAGGCAATATTTGCTTGGAGTTTTTCTGCTTGATTTACTGAATTTTCCACTGTGGCCATTGTTGTATCAGATGCTGTGCAGTATTACTAAAAGATGGTTTCATGTAGAATATAGCAACTGAGACAGAATGAGTGGCTTTGCTTGTTGGTACTGTATTTAAAGCAGGAACCTAACCCTGTATTAAAGTATTATTTTCTTATTTTTCTTCCTTTGCTTTGATCTTGCTCTCCATCTGCCCCCTCTAGTACTTATTATTTTCATCCTTTTGTCTTCATCTCTTCCTCCTCTGCCCTTCCTGCAGCTTGGTCTTTCATTCATCAAACACTAACCTTCTCACAAAACCTACATTTGCTGCTATTCTTTCTTTTCTTTCTTATAGATTTTTATATGTGGAATTCACCCCCTCTATATGTTTGGTTTATTCATATTTCTGCTTTTAAACTTGCAGAAAATTCATGTTTTTCTTTTGAAAGTCCTGCCTGATTTCCAGTCTGACTTCTCTTTCCCTTCCTCTATATTTTATTTTATTTTGGCGTGTTTGTTTTCAGCCTTGCCCACTTGTGGCAGAGTTCTCTCCTTAAATCCTAAATGCCTCTTTTTGCCTTTCTTTTTTTAAAAAAGAGTGTAAGCAAGAACCTATCATGTTTTTCCTGTGCTGCTAAACTCTACAGGTTTCTATAATGTGGTGATAAACACATTGCAACATACACAATGTTGTACTATAGTGGTTGTGAGGAACTGTCTTTCCCTATATGCCTTCAGCCTGCTATGTCAAACCAAGGAATCAAGCAATGTGTTAGTGACAGCCTGTTCTCAAATGTTGACAATAGCTATATATCTGGATCATTGATGGATTTTAGCTTCTAATATCTTCTATTAAAATAGTAGGCTGCTCATGTATAGTTCCTTTCAAATAGGAACGAGGCAGAAGCCACTAGAAAATTATAACCAGAACTGAAGGGTATTCATCACCCCTTGTTGCTTATGTTCAGATAGCAAATACTGTGCACAGAGAATCTGCATAAAAAAAGGATACAATCAGGTGGAGAATTAGTGTGCACCTTGGACTGCAGTGGATCATGTGGTTAAGATGCTGACTGGGAGGTGGAAGGTCAGCAGTTCAAAACCATAGTACTGCAGGACGGAATGAGCTCCCGTCTTTGTCCCAGCCAGTGATGGGATGACAAAAATTCTACTACCACGCCATGACATCACGGACGTCATGGGCGTGGCCAATGTCATGACGTCATGACGTCATGGCCGAAGCCGACGTCATGACGTCATGACGTTGTGGGCGGGGCCAAAAATAAAAATAAAAAATAAATAAAAATAAACATACACACACACACACACCCCTCCCTCTCAGCCCACCCACCCAGACACAAATAAATAAATAAATAAATAAAATAAAAACAACCACCCACCCAAAACACAAATAAATTACCCCTTGCTTACCTTTCTTGGGACCCCCCCCAGCTCGCCGCTGCCGCCACCCCCCTCCCCCAGACCCAGGCAGAAGGCGGCCCCCTGCTGACTAGCGGTGCGCACGCGATCTCGCGCGCACCACACACCTCCGTCTGCTTGCCCGCCAGGGGCCGTCTGCCACCCACCCCCGACGAGCGCACCTCCGGCAGATCGCCCGCCCGGCTGGCTGTCGGGGGCTCTCCTGGCGGGCGGCCTGCGCGCGCGCGCACGCACGCTACCCACCTCCTCCTGCCCAGCCAGCCGCCAGGGGCTCCCCACCACGGCGCCACCCACCCACCCCCGACGAGCGCCCCGTCTCACGGCAAGTTGGGTGGGTGGCTGGGTGGGCGGAGGTGAGCAGCGTGCACGCGCACGTGGGCCGCCCGCCAGAAGAGCCCCCGACGGCCAGCCGGGCGGGCGGGCCCCTCCTTGAATTGTCCGCCTAAAAAAACCCCCCCTTTTTCTCCTCCTCGCCTGCAAGCGGCGAAGCGCACGCGGGGCGCTCGCCAGCAAAAGGGTGGGGAGGGGACATTTTGCCGCCCCCTGAAAGCCGCTGCCCCGGGCATCCGCCCCCCCACGCTACGCCACTGAGCCAACGGCAGCTCCGGCGGCAGCAGGCGGCGGTTGCAGGCACCCAGCCCACAGGCCGGCGCCTGGCGGAGGAGGAGGCGTCAGCGGTGCGTCCCCAGGGCATGGGGCTTGTCGGCCCAGGCAGCCCTCAACGTGCCGCGGGGGAGGTGCCCTTCTCAGAGGGCTGGTGCCGCCTCTGCCGCCGCCGTCCTGAAAGCTCTAAACAATTTTTTAAAAAAAATTGGAGCTAAAATGGCTCCAATTGACTGTGCATGTGCAGAAACTCAATCTGACGCATGCACAATGTGTCAGATTGAGTTTCTGCACATGCGCAATCAATTGGAGCCATTTTAGCTCCGATTAAAAAAAAAATTTCTTTCGGTGAGGCGTCCGGAACCGGACGCCCCAAAAGTGGACTCCCCTCACGGAGAACCCTCCGGAATTGGTCCTACCGGTTCCAGGGAACCGTCTGGAACCGGGGACATCCCATCACTGGTCCCAGCTCCTCCCAACCTAGCAGTTTGAAAGCAAGAAATCACATTCTGTGCACTTTGGTGTCTAGGCATGCCTGCCACATGTCCACAGAAATGTCTGCAAAACGCAGTCAGCTCAGAGATGAACACTGAACCCTAGAGTCAGATACGACTGGCTTTTGAGCAAAAGGTTACCTTTACCTGGACTGCTTCTGGCACAATCAACTGTGAACTATTTCCTGGCAATCACACTATGCACAGGAGGTAACAAACCAACACAACCATGATCCAGTCCTGACCTTTCTAGTCCAGCAGCAGGGCTACTCTTTTTGAGGGAAGAAGGGGCTGGAACAATTTCTACATGGACAGAAGGCTTGCTTTAAGGGTGACATCTCCCAGTGAAGTAACCTTTTTCAGCATAATCTGATGTGATTCTTTCTTGCCATCTGATCTCATCCTAAATCTGTCATTCCCCCAACAGTTTTGATGACAAGTGCCAAAATGAGCTCCATTAAGAGAGAAAACAAAGCGGCACCCTAAAGTCCACCAAGGACTGAACATCCTGCGAATCCACAGGATGTTGCACATCAGAAAAGTAAAACAGAGAACACAGGAATGAAATGCTCTGATTGAGCTCCTTTGAGCTTCTAGTATCTTAGATAAGAGCATAGCCATTTGACTGTAGGTCTGAGTGGGACAGCCCGAAAACGCCGCTGCTGCTGCTGCTGCTGCCGCGCCCTCCCGGCCCTCGTCACCGGCCGGGAGGAAGATAAAAGGGGCTTCCCTAGGCGAGGGAAGCCCGAAAACGCCGCCGCTGCTGCTGCTGCTGCTGCCGCGCCCTCCCGGCCGTCGTCACCGGCCGGGAGGAAGGAAGGAAAAAGGAGCCTCCCTGGCCGCGGTAGCGGCAGGACTTCCCCCGGCAGAGCATTCCTCGCCCCGCCGCCACGGAACACACCTGCGGCTGGGGGAAGAGACTACCGCCGTGCCCAGCCGGGACTCCCTCCACCTCTTCCGGAGGCTATGTTCAAGGGCTGCGGCGGTGCCAGGACTTTCGACAATTGTTAAATTTTTTTGTGCATATTGATGAATTTTGTAGTTTTATTGTTGTTGAGATTGATGCTTACTGAACTTTTGTGATGGAACGATGTTGAGTTATATATTGTATATTTATGTGATGTGTCTATGAATTTACTGTTTACTCTTTGCTTGTGAACCGCCCTGAGTCGGCCCAGCCGAGTAGGGCGGTATAGAAATTGGAGTAAATAAAAATAAATAAATAATACTGGAGGGATACATTGCTCAGTGCTTGATCACTTTGATTCTCATTTAATGCCTGAGGCCTTGGTTATGCAGTAGGTTAGTCTCATGTTGAAGCAAGGAAGCATTATCTAGCTGTACTTATTCTGGAGACAAAGCAGCTGTGCAGTCCACATCCAGCATACATGCCTTATCTAGATTGGGGTCCCACAACAATTTTCTGTTGGAAAAAAAATCTCTTTGGAGTGCCTTTTCACATAAGAAATAGCTCCTGCTATAAACAACAATGTCAAGGCAAACCTCTTTAAGAAGGAAGTTCTAAAACAATTTTTAAAGAACTAGCTTTAATCTTAATCTCAATCTCAATCGACAACTATCTGTGCTGAAGACAAGACCTAAATCCATTTGCTACTCTAGTCACCTAGAATAGAGACATTGGCTAAAATCTAAAAGCAGCTTGAATCAATGGAATTTACAGAGGAGTTAACTCATCAAATCCCTAGTGATTCAGTGGGCCTTGTGATTTACTACTGGATTTTAGAAGATAAATTAATAGAATTTACAGAAACATTGAACTTCCACTCTGCAATTGATTCAGTGGATTTATTCTGTTAGCACTAGAAGTTGGAACCAATATTTTCTGTATCTGTTTTAAAAAGACAGTACAGCAGTTGAAGGCATTTGCGAATATTTACAGTATTTCTTTATTTTTGTTCCAGTAGGGAGAAGTAAATATTAATCCCATCATATCAAAGTCAGTCATTGATAACTAGATGAAATTTGTGTCATACTTGCTTCCTATATCATTGACTGTTATAAATGGGTTAGTTTCCAGTCCACAGGAAAAGAGGTTGCTATTACAGGTACCATCCATATTTTAACTGGAAGTTGAATATTTCATACCTGGATTATCTTGTGTAGACAGATCAACCCATTGGTTTAGCTTATGATCACATTTTATCTTGTAAGCCGCCCAGAGTCGGGTTTACCCGATTGGGGCGGGATAGCAAATGTGAGTAAATAAATAAATAAAATAAATAAATAATAAGATGTTGACTTTTAGGTGAGCTTGCAACATGTTTTTAGAGTATAGCTCCCAGAACCCCCGCCCCCAACATGTCCATTAGCCTTTTTAACCTTCCCCCACTTCTACCTTTTTTGAGTAGAGAGGTAGAATTGTCTGGAGAAGCCCAAACAACTTTTTCCATTGGCACAATGGTAAAGCTGGTAGTTTGTAGTTTTAATAAATCTGATTAGTTATAGGTTAATTGTTTACTTATGTACATATGCCACATGTGATCCCTTATTTATAAAGGAATTACCACATGCAATTGTTCATTCACATGATATGCTGGCATACCAGTAGCACTGAAGTTTCTCTGTATCTGCTATATGTATCACTCAGTTTGAACACAGATTTAATGCACCCCAGTAATCAAGCTTACTCAGATAAACAGTTTTAGGTTGCTTACAGTGATTAGTTGCTTCTGTAAAAAGAAGAACATTGTTTCTGTAGGAAACCTAGACCCATTGGTTTATCCTGACCACCACCTTGCTGATCAGTTAATGTTTATCTTTGTCTCACTCATATATGTAAATAAGTGAAAGAGAGATAGGGGTGTTTTCCTCAAGCCATAATTTCTTGCATATTCCATATTAGCATTTTCTGTTGCTCTCCCCTCTTTTGATGTGTCAGGCTGTTTTGTTAAACTCATGTTATCTACCTTCCTCCCCTTCGGCATTTACTTGGTTCCTTTGATCAGTACCTTTTATTTTACTGCCTTTCATTTCTGAGCATTTTACCTAGATGCCTTCCCTTGCCCATTATGCCTAACTCTCAATAGTTTGGCAGCAGAGGTGAGAGGAGAGGGCACAGTGATGATATATTTCTTTCCAATCCTGCTTCTGCCCCTGTTCCTAGCTACAGGTAGATTTGATGTCTGATAACCCACCCACCCCTTGTCATTCTTGTCTATGAATGATGATACAGACTCTATTCAGTGTGTGTAAACACAAGCAAGAACAGAGTACACCTCTGATGCTTTTCTCCAGTGAAAGACTGTAAAACAGTCAAGGGACTTTGATCTGAAAATTGCCAGACACATCTGTTAAAAATTCAGCAGAAACATTCAGATCTTAATATCTGTTGCCCCTTGGATATCTGAGAAGCCATGTTACATTCCCTAATACAGAATTCACATTTTTCCAGGCCTGTGATGAAACTGTTGAACAATCTCTATTGCATTTATTTATTTATTATTTTGGAAGGAAAATCAACCTACAAATGAAGTTCCAACAATTGCTTGAATAACACTTGGATAACTTTAAATTTTGTTGTTGTTCAGTTGCACAGTTGAGTCTGACTCTTTGTGACCCCATGGACCACCATTCACCAGGCATCCCTGTCCTCTGCCATTCTCCGCAGCCCACACAGGTCTATGCCCATCACGTCAATTATTCCATCCAGCCACCTCATCCTCTGTTGTCCCCTTCTCTTTTTACCTTCAATCTTTCCTAGCATCAAAGCCTTTTCAAGTGAGTCTCTCTTCTCATTTGGTGGCCAAAGTACTTGAACTTCATCTTCAGCTTTTGTCCTTCCAATGAGCAGTCAGGGTTAACTTCCTTCAGGATTGACTGATTTGATCTCCTTGCAGTCCAGGGTACTCTCAAAAGTCTCCTCCAGCACTACAATTCAAAGGTGTCTATTCTTTTCCACTCAGCCTTCTTTATGGTCCAGCTTTCACAGCTATACACTAGTACCCTGGATAATGATGAGACTTGGTTCCACAAGTCTCATCGTTATCCAGTTTCTAACGTTGTGCGATACATTGATCACACAATGTTAAAAAAAAGCCCTGTTTCCCTGGAGGCTGCAGCAAGCCAGAACGTCGGGATTTGAATCCTGATGTTTTGGCTTGCTGCACTTGCTGAGAACGTTGGGGAAGCCCAGAAACAGCTTGGATCGGGTCTTCCTACCTCCCTGGACCTGGCAGGGGGGTCAGGGCCCCCAAAATTGGTAAAAAAAAAACATCCATTTTTTAACCAATTTTGGGGGCCCTGACCCCCCTGCCAGGTCCAGGAAGGTGGGAGGACCCGGTCCAAGCTGTTTCTGGGCTTCCCCAATGTCCTCAGCAAGTGCAGCAAGCCAAAACGTCAGGGTTCGAACTCTGACATTTTGGCTTGCTCCACTGGCTGGGGACGTCGGGGAAGCCCAGTAACAGCTATAGATCGGGTCCCCTGCCTGCTCCAGAGAGATCAGAGGACCCGATCTACAGCTGCAGGGTGGCTGGGGAAGCTGACGGGGACTCCCTGTCGGCTTCCCTAGCCACCCGCCCTTGCCTCCGCAGCTGTGGGGTGGCTGGGGAAGCCGACGGGGAAGCCCCCCGTCAGCTTTCCAGTCACCCCACCCCTGCCTCCGTAGCTGCAGGGTGGCTGGGAAGCTGAACGGAGAACCCCGTTCAGCTTTCCAGCCACCCTGCTGCTAAGAACGACTGTATCGGATAACGCTAAAAAGAACATTATCCGGTGCAAATCTTCCCCCCAAATTTGTCGTCGTTATGTGGTTTTAGCGTTATCCGATGCAATCGTTATCCGGGGTATTACTGTACTTTGCTACTGGGAAGACCATTGCTTTGACTATGCAGATTTTTGTAGGTAGGGTGATGTCTCTACTCTTTATTATGCTGCCTAGGTTTCTCATTGCTTGCCTCCCAAGGAGTAAGCACCTTTTTATTTCATGGCTGCAATCACCATCTGTAGTGATATTGGACCCCAAAAAATTAAAGTCTGTTACTACTTCCATTTCTTCCCCTTCTATTTGCCAGGGAGTGATAGGGCAGGTTTCCATGATCTTAGTTTATTTGATGTTGAATTTCAGGCCAACTTTTGCACTCTCTTCTTTCACTTTCATCAAGAGGCTCTTTAGATCTTCTTCACTTTCTTTCATTAGGGTAGTATTATCTGAATATCTCAGGTTGTTCATGTTTCTCCCAACATGATGTACTCTGCGTAAAATTTAAATAAGCAGGGTGACAATATGCAGCCTTGTTGTACTCCTTTGTTTTAAAGTGTGGGTAAAAGATTAATAATAATGGCAGAATTTAATTTCTTTTTATATTTAGCTCCTCTGATTTCTTCAAATGCAGAGAGATTTATCCAGGCATCAATATTTAAAAGGCTATTTTTCTTTGGAATTATTTTTCTGGTGGGTTGTTTTTTTTTGTTATACCAGGTAGGCTAAATATGGCATCTTCCATTGAGTAATCTATCTCTTGTCTTTTCAATTCACAAATTGTTTTCTCAAATATTTGCATTTTAAAACAATAAATCATTAAAATAAGTATAATAGCTAATAATTTCAAATAAAAATACTTACTAGGAAAATGCAAGACTATTTTAAAAATTGAAAGTTATCTATGCTAGGTGGGACAGTAACACTTAATTTTGAGGTTGAGGAATTGTGGCCCTTATGCTGTTATTACACTCCATTTCCCATTATCTCTAGCCAGCCTGGTCAGTGAAAAATGGAGAGAGAAGGCCTACCGTAGTTCAAAGAGATCTTGAGAAAAACATGTGGCTCTTAAGAGGTAGCTGACCATTATGTCACATGGCAGCAAATACAGGAAGCTCTCACATACCTCCATGCAGATTTTAGGAAAAGGTCTGTCTGTTTGCAAAGCATGGTGCAAATTTGATTCTAAACATCTGGGAATAAAAGTGAAAATTGCATTTTAGGATGCATATTAGAAGCTTCCAGCTGATATTGTGGTGTGCCCTACAGATATCTTCAAAAGCAAAAAAAAAAAAAAAAAGAGTTTTGTGCAGCCTTCAAGCTTTTATTTGACATGGTTTCATAGATTTTAGTCCACTTCTACAGCTGCTGAGAATGGACCAACAGTTCATGAGAGCATGTGCCAAATATAATTTGTTAGATTTCAAGGCACCAGAAGATACCTGGTTTTTCTGCAGCAAATAAACACTCTCCATTCCAAAATGTTCACAAAATCGAATCTGCAATTAAAATAAAAATCCTGACTGTCAGGGTCAGAAGCAAACAGGCAGGATGATGAGGCTGTTTCAGACAACAGTGTCATGCCTCACTTTGACCAGTCCTCTTCAGAAGGAGAAGAGCATGTTTTGCAACCAGATGGGTCTAGTGAGCAGGAGGAATTCAGTAGTCCAGCTGACGGCATCCTCAGGGAAGTCTTGGGGAGAAGAGTTGAAGCCAGTTCTGCCAGAGAGGCACTGGACAATAAAGAGATTTTGGCATATGCGACATTTGAGCAGAAGTACTCACAGTGTCTCAAAGTCTCTTGAAAATTGATTGGAAACAGCTGAAAGGGTTATAGTGAGAGCACCATCAGTTATTTTGTAGGAGACAACTCATTAACAGCCTTTCACTCATGCCAGGCTTTGCCTTGCCTAGACTCCTTGAAACGATCTACACTCTAACCTCCTTCTGCCTGCTGGCTGCAGTGTTTGCCCATTGTTGCACTGCATTTTTTAATCAGTTCAAATGTCATGTCCACTTGATTCATGTTTGCCCTTATGTCATAAATAACTCGTTTTGTATCATTGAACCATTGGATACATCAAGGTGGAAAATCCTTGTAAAATAGCAATCTTGCATGTCTATATTTCACTAATCACTCCATCAACAAACAGGAAGCCTACCATCATAGATTAAAAATTCCACTTTTCAGGGAAGGATATTTACGCATTTACATGGATCTCTTTGCTACTTTTTTTATTAAAGGATGATGGGCAGGGGAGCAGAGGATTGGCACAACCACAGATTTACCTATAGTTAATTAGATAAATAATTGATACAGTAGGAGGAAGTAGGACATCACAACTATAGGAGGACATGGGGCCTGCAAGATTTAAAAAAAAAACTGATAGTGTTAATATATAGTTAATAACTGTTCTGAAAACCCTGCATCCTACCAAGATTATTTCTGTGTCCAGCCAGTTGTATATGTATTTAAAGCTGGGCACACCTTTTCTGCAACATGATTCTTTATCTCTTGGGTACATAATGGCAAAACCAGAAATTGAAGTGCAAACCTCTGTCTTCCAGTGGAAGACAATTGCTAAGGTTCAGTATTGAGTTGCAACTAGAGTAGTTCCATTGAGTCAGTGGGTATTTCAAAAGTCAACCTTCGATAACTGCAATTGATTCTATGGGCTGACTCTAGTTGTCACTTACTACTGTATTTCTGCCAATGCATTTTTCCAATCCCATCTCCCCCAGCATTTGCTTCAATCTGTAAAGACTTTTGTTGTTCTCTCCTGTTTTGTTTTTTCTTCTTTCCTAAATTTGAGTGGGTGGAATGTTCAGCTAGACCAGTGGTTCCCAACATGGGAGACACACCCCACAGGGGGTCTTCAATTCCCAGAAGCCTAAGTCAGTACACTGGCTGATCAGTGCTTTAGGGAATTGATTTAGGCTTCTGGGAATTGAAGTCCAAAAACCAAAAGATGGGAAACACTGACAATCATTGTGGCAAACATTGTTCCAAACTTTTTAATGCCAATCTGGATTTTTGATTGATAATTTTTAGATAGCTGAAGAAGTTAGATTTGTAATTTCACAAAATTGAGCCCATCTATCTATCTATCTAGTGATCTATTGAGCGAGCGATCAATTGATTTTTTGCATGCTTTTTATTTATACCTCTTTTCAATCTTGCTTTGAGGTTCTGTCTTGAGGGGAAAATGGGAGGTAAAATATTTTCTATCTATTGATCTATCCATCCATCCATAGATAGATAGATAGATAGATAGATAGATAGATAGATAGATAGATAGATAGATAGATAGATAGATAATCTTTTATCTCCCATTTTTCCCTCAACCGAACCTCAAAGCAAGATTGAAAAGAGGTATACATAAAAAGCATGCAAAAATTATGGTGATAAGTATTGAACTACAGTATTGTTGTTTTAGAATTGCAAAAGCATTCCTAAATAAAGAAGTATTTTTTCTACTGACAGATGAATGACAGGACTGCACCTTCCCATATAATCTCATCCCAGATCAATGAGAGCTTTGAATGGAGGCATTTTCTGAGTTCTGCCATCATCCCAGGCATGTTTGATGAGGATACAAGAGGGGCTCCTTCTTACAGTCCTTCTGACAACAGGTGGAAAACCTTCCACTTTAAGCTGACCCACAAAAGCTCACATTAAAATACAGTAATACCTCGGATAACTTTTACCTTGGATAACACTAAAATCGCATAACGTTAAATAATTTGGGGAGGAAAATTGATTCGAATAACGTTAAGGTCCTATGGGATGGATGAGATAACAACCGCTAAAGCCTGTGCAATTACAATGTATCTCTATGGAGCTTTAACATCCGATCAATCCCATAGGATTTTAACATTAATCGGATAACACTAAAAATCGAATAACACCAAGACTTGTGGAACCAAGTTTTAGTGTTATCCAAGGTATTACTGTATAGCAATTAGTCTTTAAGGTTCCACAGATTTTTTTATTATTGTTATTGTTTTTACTTTTGTATTATTTTGTTTATTTTCTGACATAACCAAGCAGAGGCCCATCATCATTGACCAAAGTCTTCAATATCAGTTTCTCATTTTCACTTTTGCAACCTGTCTCTTCACCTATCTTTTGCTTTAACCTAGACATGATGATGGTGAGAAGGATTTGGGTTGTTAACTAGAGCTCCTTCTACCAATTAGGATTAGTAAGAATGACAATAAGGAAGTAGTGACAGTTTCAATGGAGTAGGAGATTTAAGGTCTGTTCCCTAAGAGCTCTTACAAACCTGGAACTGTGACATTGCCCTGCCTAGCAAGTTTGTGAAAGAAATAGAAACAACCATTTTCCTTGAGATCAGTACAGTTCAGGAGAACATACCTGTCATCATAAGGCAGATGTACAACGTGCCAGAGTATTACAACTCAGCAATTTGTTTAATATTACTTCCTAAAAGATTACCTGAAAGATCTGTCCAGGAAGAACACAAAAATGGCAAATTGCATGAAAAGCTGAAATGACAGTGACAAATGATAATGAGCAGAACTGGTTTGGGAAAAAGATAATTTTACACTGCAAAGATCATCCCTGGGTTATTGTTTTAAATGAACAATTAGTATCTTCATTAGTGTGATAAATGAGGAAGCAAAGTGTTTGTTTAGTGCCTGTCTGTAAAGTGGAGAAAAGACAAACATAGGAAGTCATAGAAATTGAGTTAGTGTCAGGAAGTAATCTTTATTTTGTAAAAGCATGAAAACTTCAGCAAAAAATAAATAAATAAAGATGAGGGGTTCTCAATTTACAGCTCATGTGCAGATTAGGCCTGTGGCACCATTTCATGTGGCCCACTGCTCCTGCTACCAGAAGCAATGGAAACAGCCATGGACACATTTATGGCTGTTGTAAGCATGTTTATGACAGCAGTAAACATGCCCCACAGCTATCATAAATGCATTCACGACAGCCGTGGACATGTTTTACAGCAGCGTTTATGGCAGAAGGAACTACCAGTCTGGCCTTCTTAGCTGTCTGAGAGAACCCAGCCCATGGCTTGAAAGCGTTGAGAACCCCAGGTCAAGATAATCTTTTTTTCCTTGGGGAGGAGGATGGAGATATCTAAGACCACGAGAGTCTGACTATGTCAAACCAAAGGCTAATCTAGCCCATCATTTTATGCCTTTAGTGGCCAACCAGTTTACCATGGCAAGACCATAAAAAGGACATAAAAGCTAATGCATATCAAGACCTATTTTGTTTAAACCAGAGGTGTGAATATTGACAGGGAGGTGAATTTGGACTACAGCTCCTCAAATTTTCCAGGCAAATATGCCACCAGATAAATTCTCAGAGCTGTGGTCCAAAATACACAATTCAATCTGCATTCACAAAAAAATTTAACAAACTGGCCAAGACCTTCAAAAACTCTGTTTTATTTCATCCTCATGAAGGCACTTGCAAGTGTTGTTGCCATGGGTTGCCACTTGAAGGCCTGGAGTACAAGGAGGCACTCTTTGATAACTCCATCTTCCAGACACCCTCCATTCCCCTTCTAAACAACCAAAGAAGAGTGGTCATTTCCATTCCAAAGGATTGCAATGAGTTAATAAATGCAAATGTGATTATAGACACTGTTTTGAGATTTCATTTTCTTCTAAATCTTAATGTCTTAGTAGCTGCAAGATTTCTGTAAATAAATAAAAAACCAAGAATCTCATACTGCATCACACAACACCTATTCCAGAGAGCTAATAATTAAAGAAACACTAAAGTGAGTTTTCAGAGGTTATGTCCAGTGTTGTTGAGAGCAAAAAGAAAAAGAATGAAAGGGGAAAATCCATGCTGACTGTTTCTCTTTGTTTCCATTAACATACTGTGCTATTTTTAATGTGCTGCTCTAATGATGCGTGTCTGGCTCCTTTTGTGTTTTCTCTTTTCATTCAGAAACATCATTAAAGAATCAGGTTTTTGGTGGGGGTTTTTGGTACATCAAAACGTCTGTCCTTTCATTGTGTATAAATCTTAACATCAATATATTTATTATTTCCACATACTGTAATGTCTTTCAGCCAAACAGTGAGAGCTTCCCAAAGTGTAAGTACTCCCCTTGCTGGTATGTAGAAGGCATGGCATGACTTTGAGTAGAGCTGAAAGAACCTCAGCCTGTAGTAAATAGAGATAATGAAGAAAGGCAAAATAAAAGGAAACATATCAAGACTGGGCAAGATGAAGTTTGCAATGAAGAATGAGAATTGACCTTTTTGACTATTATTTAGGGAATAAAAATTTGACTTCTGGTGTCTGAAATTCTTTGGCTGTTGTTTTATAAATGGTCGCAAGGTAGGAGCAATAGTGGTAAACTGGTGGATGAAAGAGAGAGATACCAGTTACATTTCTGTAAACAGTGTGGTAGAAAAAAATGTAAATAATTTTTGCAAATGCTTTCTTAACATGATTGTCATTCTACTTTGAATACAAACTGTGCTTTTACAAAGTACGTACAATGCACTTGATTCAGATGTAACATTTGATGGTGCAATGAAGTTAAGAAGAAGGGGATAAAAATCAAACAAGCCTGGGGAAAGGTAAACTATGTTGTTCATTTTATGCCAGCAGAATCACTATTTTAACAGGAACTGTTTTCACTGTACTTTTTTCTACTGAGTGCTCTGCATGGGCAGAGATGCATTCCATTTCTAGAAAATATGAAGTCCCCCTTCTTACTTCACCTTCCACTCTAATCTAGATCCCCAGGAATGAATCATTGGGGGGGGGGAGAAAATATAGGTAAGGAGAAAGAATGGAGGAGCATACATGTATTTATTCACCCCATTATTTCTAAACTATGCTTCTTCTTCTGCCATATCCAAATCTGAATATAGGTGATCCTCTTGGCAATCAGCCATTTAGACTGTCCTGAGAATATAATGCAGTGGCCTTCCACTTGCCTTCTGCATTGCAGGCCTCATACCACTGATTCAGTTCTGTGAGTCACTTTCTGGTCCTGAGCCCTTTTGGCACACAAGGTCCTCATCAGTCCCAGGCCAGTATTGATGAAACTGCTGCCTTCCATCAAGATGGATTCAAGTGGGATTTAATCCTCTTGGGGACCATCACCCTTTCCTGTAGACCAGAAGCGTAGCTTACCTTGGCGGGGCCCCGTATAAAAATTGTTTGGGGGCCCTTTATATGCGGGGCAGAGCTAACGTCATGACATCATGACGTCGTGGGGGGAGCCAACGTCATGATGTCATGACGTCGTGGGCGGGGCCAAAAATAAAAATAAATAAATAAATAAATAAAACAGAATAGAATAGAATTAAAATAAACAAACAAACACACACACACCTCAACCCACCCACCCACCCAAACAACCACAACACAAACCCGTAAATAACTTAAATAATTAAAATAAAGAAAGAAATAAAATAAGAATTTAATAAAAATCCACCCACCCACCCAACACACTCATAAACCACCCACCCACCCGAAACACAAAACCCTCACTTATCCTCCTGGGGCTGCATGGCAAGGCGCGCTGCCCCCGACTCCAGCCTCCTCCTCCTCCTCTTCCGGAGCTGCTTGCCCCGCCGCCGCCGCCGCCGCCGCTCCCCGCGCGCACCCTCCACAGCGCGCTCCTGCAAGTCTCAGACGTCAGCCTGGCGGGGGCAGTGGCAGGCAGGCAAGCGCAACTGTCGCCACCGCCGTCACCACCACCGGACCCGGAGGAGGCGGTGGCGCACTCTGCCAGGCGTCCCCAGGCCATGGGGGTTCAGCAGCAGCGGACAGCCCAGGCATGCCTCAACCTGCCCGTGGGAGCTGGGTGGCCCCAGGGGAGGTGCACTCCTCTGAGGGCCACCATCGGAGCCGCTCCGAGAAGCTGCGGCTCCGACTCCGAAATTTTATTTTTTTAAATTGGAGCCAAAAATGACTCCAATAAAGTGCGCATGCGCAGAAACTCAATCTGACGCATGTGCAATGCGTCAGATTGAGTTTCTGCGCATGCGCAGTAAATTTTTGCTCTTTTTATTTTTATTTTTTTGCCATTGGGGGCCCCCGTAGCCCGGGGGCCCCGTATAATTGATACGGCTGATACGACGGTAGCTACGCCTCTGCTGTAGACGTAGGCACCCAAGCTGTTAGTCCTCAGGACTGTCAGGTTAACTGCTGCCCAACACTTGGCACTGAGTTGCTGGCAGTATGGTTTATTCTATTTCCAGAGCAGGATAACCTGGCCGACTATCAAACTGCTTCTGTAAAGCCCAAAAGTATATAAAGTTTTAAAAAAAAACAGCAAAAGCATGAAATACTCTAAGCAAAATTAAATAAAGAAACAGGGGAGTTCAATACCAGTTTCCTTCAATTTGAAAGAAAATGAGAAGTCTTAAGAGATGTATTTCTGTATCCCCAGAAACACAATTTGAAACACCCTGCCTCAGATAGAATGTTTTTAAGGAAAGAACATGCCTCAGGGCCATCTGAGAATCTTTCACTCATTTGTCATGGTTGGGGTTGTATACGGCAGTCTATTCATTCAAGTAAAGGCACAGAAGGAGAATATACTGTTGGTTATATCTGTATATGTGAGCACCATCCATGAGGTGAAACTGCGCTCTAGTCACATTGTAGACAGTTCTCATAGTGTGCCCATGGGGATGTGTGGCAGGACTTACGTGTATGGGGAGGAAAACAAAACTGAAAGCCCCCTGCCCTAGACAGGTGGCACAGTGGTTAAACTGCTGTACTACAACCCAAAGTGTTGTGAGTTCAATCCTGATGGGGTTCCAGGTTGGCTCAGCTTTCCATCCTTCCAAAGTCGGTAAAATAATGACTACCTAGCATGTTTGGGGCAAAATGCTAATTATCTTGTGAATTGTCCAGAGAGTGTGCTAAATGTTATAGGGAGGTAAGGTAAAGGTAAAGGTCACATTTGCCCTTATTTGAAAGCCAGTCGTATCTGACTCTAGGGTGTGGTGCTCATCTCCATTGATAGCCAAAGAGCCAGTGCTGTCTACATCTGCAGATATTTCCAAGGACATGTGACTAGACACTGGAATGCACGGAAGGCTGTTTACCTTTCCACCCAAGTGGTACCTGATGACCTTTATAGGGTGGTATATAAGTGTAATTGATATTTCTAGTCTATTGTTCTTTTGATTGTGGACAAAAGATGGGTGTCTTTTCATGGAGTGGAAAAATACACAAAAGGAAACACCTGAAGTATAGTGTTTGGTGTTGTGAAACATCACAGACTTTATAGCACTTCAGAGAAATATTCAGATTCCCATTCTAAAATTTGCAACAAGAGGAATTTCCCTATATAAATAGGGATTTCCCTGTAAATTGTGTTCAAATTATGTTTGTTGCAATTCTGCATTCGGTCCTTGAGCTGAAGGTGTTGTACATTATGGAAATGTTCCCTATTTGTCCTCACAACAGCATTTTGAGGAAGGCAAGAGTGATAAAGAACCATGCCTAGGTGGTTCAGTGAGTTTCATGGCTCAAGGTTTGGGATGCCAGATGAACCTGAATCTTCCAAGTTCTGCCCCGAAACTGTAGGAAACATATGACCCTGGGACAAAGTTAATGATTTAATTTTTTTGAAGCACCTCAATCTGAATGGTTTTCCATCATAGAGGTTTCTAACATTCTTGTTTTAAAAGTTCAAGTCTGGTTCATAACTTTCTTTCATTAGCAAAGCAGCTTGCAATTTCTGCAGGCTTTTTTGGTGGCTTCTTTAAAATCCTGTTGACTAACAAATGTTTAGTAGCTAGCATCAATCAGCAATCACTTCTGCTCTACACTTGATAAACAGGAAGGGGTGAGGTTTTTTCTGCTCATATTGGGAAATTGAGGCACATCCTACCCTTGTCTTATACCTGTAGCATATCTGGAGAATATGGGGAGGAACGAATTTCTCAGTTCATGCTAGACTGAGAATGACATGCAGGTATTTAGGTCCTTCCCATTTATGTCTTTGCATCTTTCATCAAGCAAGTGAGAAATGGACACACTGCAAAGTTCTTCACACATATAAGAAATTGAGAGAGAAGGCTTGGTCCAGGTAAACAAATTTGGATCCCCCTATACCTCATTTTACCAGGACTGTAGTGGCTTAATGGTTAAGATGCTGAACTTAATGACTGGAAGGTTGGCAGGTCAGCAGTTTGAGACCTGAATTCTGCAGAACAGAGTGAGCTTCTGTCCCTGTCCCATCGCTTGCCAACCTAGCAATTCAAAGCAAGAAATTGCAAGTAGAAAAATAGATACCACTTTGGTAGGAAGGTAAAGAGCATTCTATGTATAGTCATGCATGCCACATGACCACAGAAACATCTGCAGATGCAGACAATGCTGGCTCTTTGAGTATAAACAGAGATGAGCACTGCACCCTAGAGTTGGATACGGCTGGCTTTCAAGTATGGGTGACCTTTGCTTATACTATATCTGTTTTCAAGCATTCTTCAAGCTTTGTTTTGCCATTCCATTTGTTAATAGATTTACTGTACTATATACAGCAACATAATAAAGCTGTTGCGTCATCATTTATCAGGAAAAGTGTGAATGTATTTGATGCATTTGAGTATATTTAGTTATTCCAGATTGATGAATTCTGGATTCTTTAGTGAACTAGCCTAAGATGATGGGTGGTGATGAGATCTGATGTAAATACTTTCAGACAAACTGATCTCATTAAAAAAATTGAAAACCAATTGGGAGATCATTATTAAATTTTTGGCAGATCATTTTTTGGTTTTTGTTTTGTCACTAGAGGGCACTTCATCACATAGAATCATTCTTACAGCATTGATTCTTGAAAGGGAAAGCACTCAGTGCATAAAAATTATTTAATCTGAAAAATCTGTTTTAATGGCATGAGAAATAATAAATGACACACTTGAAAAGGAATAGCACTGACTTTCGATATGGATGCAGTGAAAAAAAGAATCACCTTACATAGTTCATCATATTCATATCTATTTGGGGAGTATGTTAAAAATTGAGAAACCCCAGGTTGAGATTAAAATATGAATAGAAAAGGCAAGATCCACCTTCATAAAATGTGACATTGTTATGTAGTAGAGATGTAACTCTCACTATAAAGATTCAAATAGTGAGATGTTACCTAGTCCCAGTGTTGCTATATGGAGTCAAAGCTTGGACATTGATGACAACATCTGAGAAGAGAATCAAAGCTTTTGAAATGTGGATCTACAGATGACTGCTAAACATATCATAGTTTGACCATGTTACTAACATAGATTTATTGTGCCAAATGGATAAAGAAGAACTCTTTAAGACCATCAAGAAAAGAAAGCTCCAATATCTTGGCCATATCACAAAGAACGACATAAAATATAGAATACTGCAACTCGCTCTGCAAGGAAGGATGGAAGAGAGGCCATGGACATAGACAGACTTCATGGCTGAAGAACCTGAGACTGGCGTAGCATGTCCTTGGAAAAACTGTTCTGAGGAGTTAAGAACAGAAGATTATCATCATGATGTTAGTCAATATCCAGAATGGATACAGCACCTGAAGAAGAAGAAGAAGAAGAAGAAGAAGAAGAAGAAGAAGAAGAAGAAGAAGAAGAAGAAGAAGAAGAAGAAGAAGAAGAAGAAGAAGAAGAAGAAGAAGAAGAAGAAGAAGAAGAAGAAGAAGAAGAAGAAGAAGAAGAAGAAGAAGAAGAAGAAGAAGAAGAAGAAGAAGAAGAAGAAGAAGAAGAAGAAGAAGAAGAAGAAGAAGAAGAAGAAGAAGAAGAAGAAGAAGAAGAAGAAGAAGAAGAAGAAGAAGAAGAAGAAGAAGAAGAAGAAGAAGAAGAAGAAGAAGAAGAAGAAGAAGAAGAAGAAGAAGAAGAAGAAGAAGAAGAAGAAGAAGAAGAAGAAGAAGAAGAAGAAGAAGAAGAAGAAGAAGAAGAAGAAGAAGAAGAAGAAGAAGAAGAAGAAGAAGAAGAAGAAGAAGTCCCACTTATTTCCTTTGATTACCTGTTCTGTACAATGCCCAGTGTGATGAATATCAAGATTCTGTGTTTATGTTGCATTCTAGTATACTATTTCTGCATTTGAAAATTTGTGAAAAGTCTTGTTATCTTTGAGAGAAAGCATGTAAACTGCAGAAGTGCTTCAAGATTCTTGTCATTTAAAGATCTTGCCATGTGAGCTAAATCCAACTATTACACCCAGCTAGAGTAGACCATTGAATCAATGGAATTGACATAAACAATGGCTTTACAATTCCAGCTATTTAGTACAGTACATTTATTCTGGTTGAGATTAATGAATTTATCCCATTATGTTGGCAACTAGTAACATGATGACCAGTAACTGTTTGGAGAGTTGATATAAACTAGCATCACCATCCATAGACATCCACAATGGCTACAATGTATTGCATTTCTTATAGCTTGTTCAGATATGTCTACCTGGAGATTGCCTCTGTACCAAGAAAACAATAGACAAGGTTTACTGTATTTGTTCCATGCCGGATTTTTATTTTCTGTTTGAGTATATAGTCTTGAGAGGGGATTTCTCTGCGTCAAAATAGTATCTATTTACTAGACATAGCACACAATTTGGTTAAAATGAAGAAACCCTGCCCACAGATAAGCAATCAAAAAAGCAAAAAAGGGAAGAAATAGAGTTGTAGAAAAATACTTATATGGTATAATCCTGAACATATCAGAGGTAAATCTCACTGAATTTCATGTAATTGTGTTTGGGATGCTTGCAAAGAAGGAAAGGGTTTATTGTAGGATATGGTACAGCAAAACTAATAGAAATGTGGGGTATGAGAAGTACCAGGAGGTTTAGATGAAGGAAGATTATCAAGTCTGGAAATGTCAAGAAGGCTGAAAGAGGAAGGAGAGGGGTAGTCACTGGATAATGGGTACAATTACAATGCAATTTACCATGCAATTTGTGGCACAGTTGGCATTGTTAAAATCAAAGTATTTTATCAACACAACAATGGAACATAAAGGTAATCCCAGGAAGCCCTGTCTTCTTCCATGACATTTGTTTCTTTCTCTTCAGCTGGTAGGGAGTGGTTTATTTCTCACCAGTAGAACTGCCATCTTTTTCTCAGGCATATGTGATCACCTATTTTGTTCCAAAGGAACAGTCATAGACACCTCTATGGTGATGTTGATGGTGGCATCTCCATTGGGGCATGCTATTACATCAGCTGAGCACCTGTTAACTCTTCACCTCTGAACATTTTCCCTATATTTTTAAAAGGTATACTTGTCTAATTTATTGCTGTATTAGATAAGTGCAAATTTGGAGTAATTTTTTAAAACTGCATTTTATCACCCTGCTTATTCAACTTGTACACAGATCACATAATGCACAGTGCAGGGATGGAGGAATTACAATTTGGAATATTGCTGGGCAAAACATCAACAATTTGAGATACAGTGGTACCTCGCTTAAAGAGCATAATGCGTTCCACAGGATTGCTCTTTAAGCGAGTTTGCTCTTTTAGGGAAACACCATTGTAAGTGACCAGTTGTGACTTCTGGTGGGGAGGATTGTGAAACCCGATTTATTTGTTAAGCGAGTTTTTGGTTGGTTTTATTTGTTAACCGAGACAACCATTCAGAGAAAATTCTGCTCTTTAAGCGAGTTACTCTCCAAGCGAGGCGCTCATTATGCGAGGTTTTACTGTACACACACGATACCACCCTAATGGCAGAAAGTGAGAAAGACCTAAAGAAGCTCCTGCTTAGGTTGAAAGGAGAGAGTGAAAAAGCTGGCTTGAGACTCAACATCAAGAAAACCAAGATAATGGCAAAAGGCCCTTACAGTCCCTGGAAAATAGCTGGGGAAGATGTAGAAGCAGTGACAGATTTTACTTTCTTAGGATCCAAGTTCACTGCAGATGGATCCAATTTGTATCCATATGATCCAATTTGTATCCATATATGTGCCATACAAATCAGGATCAGGCCATCCTGAGCTGTACCTTCAATTTGCAAAATAAGCTCCAACCAGGTTCAATCCATCCATCCTTCCACCCACCCCACACTGCAGTCCTGGCTGCTATAGTTAGGAAAAACATTTGTTGGGGGTATGGGATATGTCCCCTAAAAATTTCCATATGAGATGCCTATTTGCATGAATGACTCATTGACTGCTACAGAGGAATCTCACGCCAGGATTGAAAGGTTCAGCCTCCTTTCTCAGTCTAAGGCACCTATTGACCACTTCTATACTACTTTGTGCTAGATCTTTGGCATACAGCCGTGATGGTGAACCATGGCACTCCAGCTGCTCTTGAACTTCAATTCCTAGAATCCCTGATCAGCAGGAGTTCTGACTTGGGTTTCTGGTACTTGAAGTCCAATAACAGCTGGAGTGCCAAGGCTCACCATCACTGGCATATAGTGTTATGGCTACTGAGATAAATTTGGGTGCAAACTGTAGATTGATTGAAATCGTTGTAGTTTTTAAATTGTAATTTAAATTATTTGTCAATGCTAGCTTTTCCCATGAAATCCACATGGTGTTTTGAAATTTTGTAATTTGTGCAGGCTTTTACTGGCATGACTAAGAAGGCATGCTTATGTTTGATCAGTTTATATCCAACTGGCAGGAATAGGTGCAAGGGCAGCAAGCCAAGGTCTTTCCTCTGGGTTTCTCTGCCCTCTGGGCAAGCTATTTGAACTATGGTGAGAAGTCAATTGAGAGGTCCACTGGGGACTTGTTGTGCTTTGCCAATCTGCTGCTGCCAGTCACAATGAGCAAATAAAGCCAGTTTGGAGTTTCATGCTTGTTGCTTTGATGACAAGTTATGCAAGTGTTAATTTACTTCAGTTTTTGTGCCCTCCTGAGATACAAGTGGAGCTCTGTTTATGACAACAATTTTATTCTCTCTTCTTGTCAAATGACTGTTGCTGCACCTGAAAACCTCAGCCTATCAGTACTCACTACCAAATCAGATGGTAGTGATAATACTGATATGCTTTGCCGGGTTCTTTTAAGTAATGGAGTAAAAAAAAATACATGTCTCTTACCTTGGCATCTTCAGAGGTTTTAACTATAACTTCCCAGATTCCTGACCTTGGACTCTGTTGTCTGAAGCTGATGGGAATCCAAAACAGCAGGAGAAGAATGTTATTTTAGATATGCAAAATAATTGCATCACAGCCGTTGACATTGATGTTGATGTTTCGAGCAATTCTGCAGTAGCCCAAAATGAATGTGCTCTCAATTTGCCAACTCGATTTCCACACAAATTCAAACATATGGATCATGTCAAGTGGCTGCATTGGCTCAGTGGTTAAGAAGCTTGTCTTGTTAGCTGGAAGGCCAGCAAGTTGGCAGTTCGATACCCGGATCCTGCATGACAGATTGAGCACCTGTCTCTGTCCCAACATCTGCCATCCTAGCAGATTGAATGCAAGAAACTGCAAGTAGATAAGTAGGGATCACTTTGTGGGGAAAGATCTTGGGGGCATGAAAGGAGCCTCATTCAGGAGACCCCTGAGCAGAGTTTATCCAGAAAAAATCCTTTCAACCCAGAATAATTTCTGACACAAAATTATTATTATTATTATTATCATCATCATCATCATCATCATCATCATCATCATCATCATCATCATCATCATCATCATCATCATCATCATCATCATCATCATCTCTATTTTAAGTATCTTTCACTAGTGAGGCAACATTTTCATTCATGAAGTATGTAATTTCAGATGTCATGTGAGAGTGGGGAAGATTTTCAACATTGAATAAAAACCTTTTATTGGTGGTATGGTATAGTTATTAGGTTATTGGACTGGATATATATGGGCCACTCAGCCACATCTATAAAAACATTGGAGAGTATGGTCCCAGAATTCTAGGAAAATATATGTAAATGAACACATCCTTCTGGCTGATCATCTCAACTATATGTCTACTGTTCTGTATTTCTAGCATGATTTTCTGTAATGCTAAATGTGAATGGGTTTCTATTAGAGCCATAGCTTCAAAACCATGAAACCTGACCACCTGAAGCCTAACATGCAAACTCACATTCATAAGGCACACTTCAAGGTAACTTTCTTTTAAAATACAACAGCTTTAATTAATTAAAATATACTGCAGTACCATCTTCAGTCACTAGGTGCCAGACTCCAAGCACACAGATTTATCTGTTGATTAACCCACTATGATCCAATCCAAGGACCAGAGTGTTAGATTGGCATCTTCTTGCCCAACACGAAGAAGATCCTCTTGTATCAAAGAGATGCAGGTGCACACCATGGCAGAGACTGTGACTGGAAGTTCCAACAGTCATGACTCATACTAATTACATCCATCTCTGGTATGGTATATAACTACATCTCCTTGAAATAACTCTACTGCATAGATCGGCTTCACAAGGTTTGGCATATCATAGACTTCTTGTGGCTCATGTAAAGCTGAATACAGCACCCTTGTTGGAATTCTTTAAAGAAAAAGCAAACTCTGTAATAAAATGAGACTGTATAAAATATTCCTGAACTAGAGAGAGAGAAATGTTCCTGTCCACTGTATTGAGTTGTTTCAAGAATCTGTAGCTAGTGGAAGACCACATGTTTTATAGGAAGAAGGTGCCAGGTTCAATCCCTTACAAGTCTAGACAGTGTTTCATCCCAGAAAAGTTGCAGAAACACTGTTAATGAATCAGTGTAGACAATGATATGGGCCATTAGGCTGATTCAGTATAAGGTAGAATGTCCTCCCTATAATTCCTGTGTGTCTTTAAAGCCAATAGTTGGCAAAGTGCAGCCCAGAGGAGACATGTCGTCCCCCCCCGGGATAAATTCATGACCTCCAATGCCACCCCAGAGCCTCCCTCCCCCAAAACAGACCAAAAAAAGCTTATAGGACCAGTATTTTGGTGCTTATGAGTCAAGGGAATCATTCACCTAAGCCCTTCAGAAAACCAGAAGTTCCTATATGGTCATTTCCTGTTTATTATGGTACCTCTTTTTTAAGGACTGTTTTCAGCCATGTCCAAGTCTGTTTCCACCCAAATCAAGGACTGGGTGTTTGCATTTGCCTTCATTCATTCATTCATTCATTCATTCATTCAGCTAGCCAGTCAGCCAGACAATAATTGGCAGTCAAATGAAAATTGCCTAGGAATATATGATCAGATATTCAGTAAATAATAACTGCGAGCCATCAAGTCAATTCTGATTTACGGAGACCCTTTCTGGGATTTTCTATGTAGAGAATACACCCATGTCATTTACCATTCTCCTCTTCTGTGGGTGTCTTGAGACTCTGCAGCTTGTCTAAGACCACACAAGCTGTCTGCCCTGTGATGGATAGTGGGCAATTGAACTCCCAGTTTCTGACTCCACAGCCAGATACCTAAACTATTGAGCTATCCAGACAGCTTACATATCCAAAACAGGATCAAAAAGGAAATTAATTAATGATTGCTAGCACATGGGAAAGATTATGGTACCTGAGTGTGACCAATATCTCTTTAGAAAAGCTTAAAATTAGAAGCTGGATCAACACTAGCAAGTCAGTCAGCTGGAAGACAGAAGTAAAACAGAAGCTGCCAAATTCAGCAAAAATCATACACTAAAATGTAGTTAAGATGAATAAATATATACAGATGATCACATGAAGGGAGTCTAGTTGGATGGGGTGGTGGGGAACCAAAGACAAATGAGGAAAAATTAAAGTACTGTAAAGGAAACTGTGAATATGAAGTAGTCTTCCAAATTCAAGATGCCTAAGTCTGGTGAAAAGGCAGAAAGCAATTGGTGTTGGTGACCATGATTCTAGGAATTACTTCTAAAACTATATTATGCCATATATGTCGCATGTTGTATTTACTTAACATAAGCAGCTGTTTTAATATTCTCTAATCTTACACAGTGTCCCACCACCACCACCACCAATATTTTATCGTGTAATCATGGGTCTATGTCACAATTGGTAAGGATGCATGTCTTCTTTCTGTGGTCTTGGGAGCTAGTTATTTTTGAAAACTGTGGGGGAATTGAGCTACAACCAGCAGATGTAAACATCCCTGTGACACAACTTATGAAAAAAGAGATGCTTGTTTATCAGGTTAATTGAAGTTGTCATGTTTCAGATGAATCATCTAAAAATTGTTCAGTTTACTTTTTCACTGCCGCTCATAATTCTAAGAGCCACAAATGAACAGTTTCCACATGGAGAATTTCCCTATTCATTTACCTCAGGCTTTCTCAAGGTTTTCAGGTTGAGGGCCTGACCATGGCTCCTGGACTGCTGATCAGGCCAGTCATGTGGTCCCACCCAGAAGCAGAAATAAAATGTGTGCCGCGCATGCGCAGAACATTCTGCACATGCACAGAACGTGTTTCTGCCTCTGGGATCAGCGAGGGCATTGGGGGCTGGATGAATTGGTGTCGGGGGCTGTTTTTGGCCCATGGGCCATAGGTTGAGAATACCTGGTTTATCTTGTTTCCTTTTGTGCCAGTTTTTTCACATTGTTTGCTGAAAACAGAGCCCCAGTAAAACTGGAAAGTGGGAAACTTGGGTGGTATTTCATTTCATTTCTTGATGGCTGAAAATTTCCCAACATTCTCACAAACAGTTCTCTCTCTCCCCCCTCTCTTCCCTTTCTGTGTGTGTGTGTGTGTGTGTGTGTGTGTGCGCATGTGAATACTTGCATGTGTGCCTGCCTGCCTGTGTGGGATGTGACTGTGTGCATGCTAGTGTGTAGAGGTATTTTGGCTCCTAGTTCTGTTAGCCCTCATTCCATCCTCCAGCAGCTTGCGTGCCAACAATAACAACAGCCAATGACTGCCAATGCAGTTCATTGTCTAACCTGGGCTAAATCTTTCCTTGACAGATTGCCTAACAGCAGTCAAAAGTGTGTAATAATCAGCGAGAGACTCACTGTTTGAACCCCAAGAACATGGAGCAAGGCTGTTGTAAAAAAGGGGAGAGTTGACCATCACTAACTCTACACTGTTGTTAAAGTGCCTGTTTACCCTGTTCTCTCACTCTCTCTTTTTAGCACTTGCACATAAATTCTCAATTTTTCAGATTTTTTAAAACTTACATTTGCTGTGATTATGATCTTTTTCCATGTCCCTTTTGAACTTTTGAATGTGAAGCAGTCCCAACTTGCTCTCTTGCATATATAAAAATCAGCATTCTCATTCACGAATGACCTTTAGCAAATTATTTCCAATAAATGCAGCTGGATCCAAAGACAAGCCTGGAAAGGTCATAATCCAACCATGCAAAATGTGGGTAAAATTATCCCCCTGTGGCAGTTGATTGCTGGAGGTCTTTGTGTGGTGTTGGGCCAGTTGCCATCATTTAAATTCATGCATTAATTAGGGACAAAATTAAGGGTGATGGCCTGGCCTGGTTTCCTTCCGCTTTGTAGCTTCAGCCTGATTTCACTGTGTATAAATTGCTTGGGAGAATGTTTCTTTAGAATTAAGTCCGGAAGGAACAAATTTTACAGGCTATTTTTCTGTACTCTCTCCTCCTTAATATTTCAGTGATTGAAATCCTGTTGCTCAGCATAGTAAGTCACAATTAGAGTACAGCAAACCCACTTAATAATAATAATAATAATAATAATAATAATAATAATAATAATAATAATAATAATAATAATAATAATAATAATAATAATAATAATAATAATAATAATGAAGGAGAAGGAGAAGGAGAAGGAGAAGTCAGGGCAGGTTGAGGACTTTGCCGCCCCTCCCCCTGAGCCAACACCAACATATTGTATTGTAATGCATTTTTTGTAAGCCGCCATGAGTCACCACGGTGAGTGGGCGGCAATATAAATTTGAACTAATAAATAAATAAATAATGCCCCAATTGCTTAGAGCAATTCGGGGGGCTCACAACGAAACAATTCATCACAGTTACAATATCAAATAACAAAAACAAGAACATTTCAAGGAATCCCCAATCAAAGTTACAAAATGAGTAGGAGTCACAACAAAACAATATATCACAGCTATAAATATATAACAAAATATCAGATAACAAAACAATTACAAAATACTATATCAATACATCATAAAAACATTTCAAAAATACATAAACAGAGCATCAACACAAAAATACCCCAGGTCTCTCCCCCCAATGGTAAAGTCCTACCGCGTGCAGCTGCAATGTCCTTCCAAGCCCTGGTCCAGGGGTGGGGACCATGATGCAAGAGCAGTTGGAGGTCTCAGTATCTGGTAGCACAATGGCCTCCCCACCCCATCCACACTTGAGTCCCAAGGAGGGTGGCGGAGTGAAGAGTCCAGTGATGGTAATGGAAGCAGCAGTGTGGTGGCGTCTTTATGGATGGCCAGTGCTGCTCAGCTGTTCTCGATTCCCCCGGCTGGCTGGCTGGCTGGCTAAGAGAAGAGTCCAGTGGTGTTCTCCCTTCACTCCCCGGTCAATCCGACCCGGGGAACACCTGACCTCACAAGCAGTGCTTCCTCCCTCCCTCCAGCACAGAGTTCACCCCGCCCCTCTACCTAGCAGCCCAATGGGAGCGCTTCCTCCCTCCCCAGCACAAATGTTGCTCTGCCCATCAGTCCAATGGGAGCACTCTCTCCCTCCCCAGCACAGATTTCATCCCAAACCTCTGCCCAGCAGCCCAATGGGAGGGCTCCCCCCCCTCTCCTGTTGCTGTGTTGGCACTTTGAAGTAAATAAGTGGGTTATGGGTTGCTGTTTGGGCACTCAGTCTCTAAAAGATTTGCCATGCCATCACTGCTCTATATGACTATTAGACAGAGAGGTAGGAGGCAGAGAAAAAGAGAGAGTCCCTTTAGATTGTCATCTGTAAGGTGACAAACCACATTCAGTTAAAATCAGCACAAACAGTCCGTAAAATATAATTTCTGTATCAAAGCACCAGCAACATATCAATGAGACTGGTCAGTCATGAAACACCTGGAGGAAGAGAACAATGTTTTCCAGTGGCCCAAAAGAAAGCAAAACAGAAGTGTGTCAGATAACCATGTGGACAATCTTCCAGATATGAAGGACCCTCCCAAAAAGCTGCCCACAATGTCTCTCAAGGTTGGGTCATCCTACCTGCTGGCCACCAGGTTTGAGTGGAGGCATGCTTTTGCAAGCACAGAGAAGGTGACCCTAAGCCGGAGCAAATGTGAACAATAAATTAAAAGGGCAATTTTCCTCCCTCCTGTTGCTCATTTTTCCACAGTGCTTTATTGGCAGTCTGACAGATTTTATTTCTGAATATGAATTAATTGAAATTTAGACATCCCAAGGAGCCTTCACTAAGGGACTGTTCTTTCTCAACTGCTGCCAATAGCCTATTATTTTGCTGGTTTGCTGTATGTTTTGCAGTGTACAGTATATCACAGAGGTAGATCTTTCCAAGGTTCTTCCTGGAGTCCTTCAGAAGCACAGTTGTTCTTATTCTTCCAAAATCAGGACTTCTCTCCGAAGCATCTAGCAGGATCCTCATTTGAATAAGTGTTTTGGATTATACATTTGTATTTCTATCCATTCTGGGCTGAAATTGGTTGTGGTTCAAGAATGTCAGTGCCCATTGTGACATTGACCTATGTTTAGCATCTGTTTATAAAAGGATGAAAAACTGTTCATAAGGGATTGGGTGCCAGAAACAGAAAGAAAATTTCTATCTAGCCTTGTCAAAGCAATCCCATTGCACTACCAACGCGGTCAGATTGGTAGTCTCTTACTGATATCTAGCTACATGTAGTTGATCTGTTGGGACAGAATTCAGATAGGAATGCTTGTTGAGATGTGTGCTTTTCAATAATACTGGAGCCTATATATCAGATCCCATCAAGAGTGTTGTTGTAAGATCAACTCCCATTGTGAAAACAAAGGTGGGCTGGGGGCAGTGGTGGGATTCTATTATTATTATTATTATTATTATTATTATTATTATTATTATTATTATTATTATTATTATTATTATTATTATTATTATTATTATTATTATTATTATTATTATTATTATTATATTTCGATTTCCGTACCACCCTACTCGGTAGGACCGACTCAGGGCAGTTCACAACACATGTAAAAGTACAAGTTCATACACAATAAATCAATACACAATGACTAAAAGTGCCTCATGACTATCAATACACAACATAACTATCCGGAGGAAGTTGGATGAAAGTCTGGTAAAGGCGACGGCGCGGATTTATCAGCCTGCCGCCTCCTACAGCTGAAGTCCATTCCTCCTCCCGGCCAGAGGACGTTAGTCTTATCCTTCTCTGGGCAGGTAGAGCCCAGAGTTAGGAAGTGGAAGCTTCCACCTAAAAACCTTAAAACTGTTAAAATTTAAAATTTAAATCTAAAAAAGATTAAAAACACACCAAATGCTGCAACTTACTAATTAAAAAAGTAGAGGGAGGGCTCAGATCATCCAGCGTGCTTGGGGTCATTATACCTACCCCGCCAGCCATGTTTTTAGATTTGTCCTAAAGGGCAGCAGCTCCGTCTGGAGATGTAGCTCCATTGGCAGGAGGTTCCATAGGGCAGGAGCGGACACAGAGAAGGCCCTCCTCTCTGGCTGATGGAACAACCAGAGAGCCTCTCCGGTCCACTCTAGTGGGATGGGCAGATGTTCTTGGGGTGAGGTGGTGTCTTAAGTATCCTGGGCCACTACCATGTAGGGCTTTAAAGGTAATAACCAGCACCTTGAATTACACCCGGAAACATACTGGCAACCAGTGCAACTCCCGAAGCAGTGGTGAGGCATGTGCATACTGCCCACACCCCACCACAACCCGGGCAGATGCATTCTGGACCAGTTGAAGCCTCCGAATGGTCTTCAAGGGCAGCCCCATGTAGAGCGCATTACAGTAATCAAGTTTGGAGGTGACCAGAGTGTGTGTGATCATGAGCAAGGAGACCGGATCTAGGATCGGGCGTAACTGCCGAATCACACAAAGTTGTGCAAAAGCCCTCCTAGCCACGACTGCCACCTGCTCTTCAAGCAGTAGTCGCAAGTCCAGGAGGACCCCCAAGTTACGCACCGGGTCTGTTTGAGGCAAAACCACCCCATCCAGAACCAAAGATGGTGCCTCCTGGATAACGCAGAACCCCTGACCCACAGCCACTCAGTCTTGCCGGGATTCAGCTGTAGCCCGTTGTCCCCCATCCATTACTACCTACTCTGTGGGTGTGGTGTGGTGGCCGTGGGGAAGCCATGCATTGCACCTGAATTAGGACTACTTTATTTCAAAACTTGGATGGGTGGGGCCTGCAAGAATTTCTGCTACTGGTTCTGGTGAACTGGTGTGAACCTGCTGAATCCCACCACTACCCCGGGGGGGGGGGCTCCAAACAGTTCTAGTGAGGTGAAATTGCATAAAAATGGCAATTCACACTCATCTGAGGCTTTGAGGGAGCACTGTTTACCATTTGAAGGAGACTGTTATATGATAGCAAGGTTTTTTTTATGCTAAACTAGTTTTGGATGCAGCCCATTGATTTGCAACTCTGACTCTTAGAAGTAATAATATGACAGTTCTGTAGCTTGCCTTATAAAGCATATTTTGCATTTTACACTGCTTAAATGAAAAAAAAAGAGCTAATACAAATTTTGGATCATGGATCAGTCTTCCTTTTTTCCCCTTTTATTCATACAAGCAGCAATGAATGTGTACTTCAGTACTATGTTCTCACAAGAGCCTCTTTGCCCAACTGAAAAACAACTTATTTTGCTCCTGTTTGTATTATTTATAATGACTTCATTAGTCAGAGAGTCAGTGTGGACACATAGATCAGCGCTAGATATTTGGCTCCATCTACTCCTGCAAATGTTTATGTTCCCAGGGTCCTCTGAACCTCCTAGGACAGCTTTGCATCTTTATTAGAGACTGACAATTAAAGGACTGTTTTCCTCTCAAAAGTAATCACCGAAAATTAGCTGGAATACCTAGAATGCTGTGAGAATTCAAACATTCTGAAGTGGCCAACTTTCCTTCATTTTGTTCAATCAGTATCAGCTTGGGCCCATTTGTGTGTTTAATACTGCCAGGGTAACCGGTGATTTGGCACTAGGTCAGCTTGCTAGGATTATACAATACTGTACCAAAGAAAAGGTAATGAAGCATTCTTGGACCTTTTCATTATACCCACTTTTGTAATTAGTGCAGAGCTTTGTGAATAAACATAACAAGGCTGTGAAGCACTCTAAAACGTTGCAAGAGAGTGTATTCTATAAAAGTTTTAAAATATATATTAATGTTGAAGGAAAATCTGACCAAATTAAAAAAGATTTCTTTGTTTGCACAGTTCTTTAATAAAAAAGAAATCTGCCAAAAATGTTGAAAGGAACAATGAATTTCAGCCGTCCACCATAAGACAGGCCCATTAACCAGGGCACTTCTTACCATAGAGACCCCTCACATGGGAGAAAAACACTTTCAAGATTCAGTAAGTGTAAAGAGAAGTAACTAGAAGGATTACATGAATGAAAGCTGTTTGGGTTACATTTTCTTTTTTTGTTGGAAAAACCAATATTTAAAGAAAACTGCAAAGTTATTTTATGAAAGCACTGGTACAATCACAGCAGTGCTGATAGCAGGGGAGGAAAACGAGGGCAAGAGCTGTTTAAGTTAAGAAAGGCTTAACCTAACTATTCAGCAGCAGATTCTACCAATAGTCCCAGCTGGAATAGGCCCAGTTAAGCCCATGTAATGCAAACTAGCTTGGTTCTGAGTCTCACCAATTTCAGTAGGTCTCCTCAGTGTTTCCCAGTCTTTGGTATTTCGACTTCAGTTCTCAGAAGCCTAAGTCAAGTCTCCAAAGCATTTATAAGCCAATGTACTGCCTTAGGCTTCTGGGAATTGTTCTGTGGAACATAGTTTGGGAAATGTTCTACCTAATGTTGGATTAAAAGTGGATTTAGACCATTAAATTAGTGGTCACAAATTAACAAACTTGGATATTTTTCATTACTGCTATACAGTATTGGAATTCATAAGAGTAGCATGCAGGAGCTAAATTCAGTTGTGACCTGCTTTGTCAACTGTGCAAAGCTATCCCTTAAATCTTGTCTGGAGATTGGAAATTGATCACACTAGCTTGGGTATGCTGGGTCTTGTAGTAAAAAGAGGGAACTTCTCTAGGCTCTTGCTGTATGTGTTACCACAGAACCTGGCATAGCTCTTGCTACACTGTTGGATACAGACAGAACATTGCACAGTGCCCTGTTTTTAGTATTGGGGGGTGGGGGCCACTGGCACAAATGTATGGGTGTTGGAAACTCTTGTGATACTGGTGTCAATAAAAATATCTCAGAGAAAATGCTATCAGTAGTGAAGCCTTAAGCCTACAGTCTTCTTGCCAATCCTTAGGCATGAAATTGTCAGAAGCCATTCCAGAGTTCTACTCTTTCTTTGTTGGTTTGAGGTAGATATCATAAATGTGATAATCCAATTTGCATTTGTAGGCATCCCTGTAAATACAGTGAAGGGAAGGGCACAAACTCAGTTCCCCCTCTGGGCTGTCTTTAGAAACTCATTGATGTCACTTCCTTCCTCCATCAGCAAGTGAGTTTTTCTTTAATTCTCAGCCCCAGCTGTCTATGCTGTCAACACAAAGTTATTAAAATTCCTTTAAAGTGAATCAAAATAGCCTAAAAACAAATGTACTGGGAAGCAGGAAAGCATCATTATTCAAAGTCCACAAACCTTTGAGCAAAATAGGGTTGATCCAACCAGAGATTGCAAACATTGGTCTTTCCTAGTATCTTATATATCATTAAAGGATGTTTAAGACACCTACTCCTTAATCTTTTATTACCAAAAAGGGAGAGAGAGCCTTATCTGGTTCCTAAAAAATTAGCCTCAAGATATGATTTCAATTGTCACAATGATGCTCTCACTGAACACAGCAATGCCTACTGAAAGTCTGCCTAAATAATGTTTAATTTTCCTTCTTGAAACAAAAAAAGTAACATTTGTGTCTCCAAAACAAAACAGTACACCATTATGCAGGAAGTAATTATCATAAAGAGGCAATCCTCTATCATAGCCTTAAGCAATAAGTCTTCTTGATTTCTTTTTCTTCTTTGAAAGATGCATATTGTAAGAGATCATTAGACAAGAAATCGTTAGACAAAATCAACCTGTAGAAGAAAGTAGCGACATGGGGTCTCAAACTTTTTACTTGGAAACAAGTGGTTTGGAAACCTAAATACAAATTCCAGGCAGTTGGTACATCAGGGAACAATTATGATTCACCAACTACAACTAAGTATCATGGCCCAGCTGGGATTTCCTTATAACCACGTACAAAATTGCTTGCTTTCCCTGATCTTTTTCTTCAGTGGCTGACAACAGAAAACAGCAAAGCAGGCTTTCCTTTCATTTTATTCCCATTACAATCTGGTGACTGATAGGGTAGCCTGAGTGGAAATGCCTGTCCCAAGGTCATCCATTCATTTTCATGGACGAGTGGGAAACTGAACCTGGGTGATTTTGGTGTGTGTGTGTATTACAATCACTCCCTCAATCACACAAGCAGTCTGGAATTCTGAGATTTATAGCCTGAAATAAAATATCTCCTATCTTTGCTTTAAGCACACAGCTACACCAGCTGATGAGAGAAATCATTCCAAGGAAATAGCCAAAGGACATTACATTACTATAGCACACCATTGGCCTAACAGACCCAGAGCTATCTGGTCTGACAGTAGCTGTTCAGGTCTTCACAAGTGGTGATCTTTCTACAGTAGAAATGCCCAGGAATTGAACCAGGGGCTTTGTGCATAGAAAATTCTTTCACTTTAATAGGTACCATGGCAAATTAAAAGATGATTCCTTGATTTGCACGGGGTATGGTTGGTATAAAATCCTTTTCCGCCACTGCAGAAGACCTGATGTATGAAGACACTAAGTAGGGAGACTGAGGAGTGGACGTGAATTGTACTACAGTGTACACAAAATAGATACAGGTCACTTTGTTTTGTTATCTGCATGAAGGAGAATAAACAACACATTTTGCCACTATGAGATTCGTGAGGTCAGACAGGTATATTGCATACAAACATTTTTGTTATTGTTGTTCAGTCGCACAGTCGGTTCCGACCCTATGTGACCACATGGACCATCGCACGCCAAGCACCTCTATCCTCCACCATCCATCTCAACCTGCCTAACTCTGTGCCCATTGCATCAACAATACCATCTAGTCATCTCATTTTCTGCTGCCCCCTTCTTTTGCATCAAGGCCTTCTCAAGTGAGTCCTCTCTTCTCATTTGATGACCAAAGTACTTTAGCATCATCTTCACTCCTTGCTGTCCAGGGTACCCTCAATACTCTCCTTCAACACCATATTTCAAAGGCGTCTATTCTTCTGCACTCAAGCTTTTCTTATGGACCAATTCTCACAGTCATATATTGCTACCAGGAATATCATTGCTTGGACTATGTGGACTTTTGTTTGCAAGGTGATGTCTCTACTTTTAACTAAGTTCCCCAGATTTCTCATAGCTTGCCTCCCAAGAATTAGTTGCCTTTTTATTTCATGGCTGCAATCATCATCTGCAGTGATCTTGGATCCTAAGAATGTAAAGTCTGTCACTGCTTCTACCTCTTCTCCATCTACATACATTACTTAATCAGATAAATGCATACAGAATCATAGAACAAAGGCACTTGTTGGAAGGATTACTTCAGAAGTCATGGCTACCATGTGACATTAATCCTGTGTGTTTAGGAAATAATACCCTTAAAAAGCAAAGGGCGCCATAGATGTAATGACCATATTAGGTAGGCTAATTATAACAAGGCTAACATCTCCAATTCAAATAAGAAAGAAGGACTTATCTGCTCTTCCCATGAGAGGCTTCATCCACTTGTCTTCATGCAAAGAAAAAGCTGTAAACAGGAAGGCAAATCTGCAACTTTCTATGTTTGAATAAGAACAAAAGTGAGTGCATTTGTCAATGCCTTTAAACCTGCCAGTTTGATAGTTTGCCTCATGTGGCACCACAGCAATCCCTCTAGCTACACAAATTGTGACACTGACAAGCTGTAAAGGAAGCGCCGTCCTCTCTCACACACACCCATCCCCTGGCCCAGAAATCTGTGATTGATGGAGTTCGACTGAAATTCCAGCAAAATGTGAGTCTTTCAGTCGTGAGGGGGCAATATAAGGTGCATGAAAATATGGAAATGTCCCTTTTGTTTGCTTTTATTTCCTATCCTAAATATTATATCCTTTTAAACACTATAGAGAGATTTTGGTTTGTCTTTACTGATGATTTTCTAAGTGACCCTGATGCCATTCCCTTGTCATTTCTGATATTTTTTTAAAAGTGTGAAAATTTTCTATGACAAAATGTTATGCTTATTAACTTAGGGCTAGGAAACCACTGCTGCAGTCTTGTGAAAGTTGTGTATGCAAAAGTACAGTTTGAAAAAGTTACTTTTTTGCCTACTGCAGCAGAAGCAACATGCTTAGAATCATAGAATAACTGAGTTAGAAGGGGCCATGTAGGACATTGGGCCCAATGCCCTGCTCATTGTAGGAATACAAAACAAAGCAGATCTATCAGACAGCTGTCCAATTCTCTCTTGAATGCTTCCAGCATTAGAGCACTCACCACCTCTCAAGGAAGTTGGTTCCACTGGTGTGCTGCTCTAACCAGGCTTCCTGTAGTTTTAGCCCATTATTATGCATCCTGCACTCTGGGATGATAGAGAACAGATCCTTCCCTTCCTCTTTATAATTATATTTTAGGTATTTGAAGAGTGCTACCATATTCCCCCTCAGTTTCCTTTTCTCAAGGCTCAACACGCCCAGTTCCTTCAGTCTTTCCTCATATGGCTTGGTTTCAAATCCTCTGATCAGCCTTGTTGACTTTCTCTTTACCTTCTATAATTTGTTTGCATCTTTCTTTAAGTGTGGTGCTAAGAATTGGTTACAGTATTCTAGATGTGGTCTAACTAGTGCTGAATAGAGTGGGACTAGTATCTCACAGGTTTTTGACACCACTTTTGTTAATGCAACCTAAAACAGTGTTTGCCGTTTTTTTTTCCTTTGCGGCCACATCACAATGTTGATTCATGTTTTGCCTGTGATCTGCAACAATTCCAAGATCCTCCTCACTTGTAGTTAGCTTCAAGGCTAAAAAGTTTTATTTTCCATGATTAAGGAATAATCCAAACTTCTTCTACTATATCTATGAAAGTAGTTCAATTGGTATTTTAAGGACTATTTATTATCATTCTCAAACACATCTTGAACATCACTGTAGGCAAAAAAATGAGTTAGATCCACCCAGATATATTTGTTGAAATCCATACAAGTTAGTCTCATTGAAATCTCAACAATTTAGTCTTGAATCCCATTTATTTTAATGCAGATTAAAATCAATTAATGTGGCCTATATCCAGCCCAATATGAAACTGTGTGTTATGTACCACAATGTCACTTTTGACTTCATAGGCAACTCTATTAATTAACAACTTCCTAAATGTTCAGTCATTTAAAGCCCTGCAGAATTTTTTCAGATTCAGGAATTGTCTAGATATTGGTATACTACTGTATTTGTGTCAGAATCTCCTTGCTTTAAATCATGGGTGCCTAAACTTTTTCGGCCATGGGCTAGTCACATGGTTGAACATGCTGGTCATGTGTTTTCTCCCACCAGAAGCTGACGTAAATACCTTGCCTGCATATGTGCATAATGGTGCTATAAATGACCTACGGCTGACATAAATGCATTTATGACAGCCGTGGGTAATTTACGGCTGTGTTCTGCACATGCATGGGCGCATTCTGCACCCATGCATGCATATTTTACTTCCACTTCCAGGAGTGGTGCAGATCTGGCACACTGGCCATAGTTTGGGCACCCCTGCATTAAACCAATTTAAAGATTGGAAACTAAGCTCACATTATTTCTGCCAAGTGATTTATTTTAAACACCCCATGAGAGTGTTCATTTTGAATTGATCCTGGTCATGATTTATTTTGAATCATTTTTGCATATATGATTACCTGTGTCTCTGCAGCTTGGCAAGTTGTCATTGCCAAGGTAATGGGTTTCCGACTGCAATTCTCTTCAGTATGAAGTTGTATCTTTTAAAAATCTCTTTTAAAGATAGTGCAATGTTGTGCTATGCCAGTTAGAAAAAAGCTAGATTACACAGGCAATTGATACCACCTGCTTTTGAAAATGAGGAAGGACACAAGTGAAGCAACCCTTTCAAGCAGCAGAGCCAAGGATTTGTGGTTGTGTTGCTGGCACTGAAAACTCCAAGCCTGGTACATTGTTTATCCCTCATCGCTGCCATCCTGGAGTTCTAAACTGCCAAATTGTGAGTCCCCTGCAACTACCAGTATATGCTGCACAAATATCAATTGAATTACACATCGTTCCATTAAGAGGCATACACAGATCCAAAGACCATGTGACATTAAAATGACTTCATTGAATCAGAACCAACTCCCAATTTATTTCAGTAGTGTAGACACACCCTCAGTCTTTCTTTTTTAAATTGAATCAGTCCATCTCACTTCAGGTTTTATTCCTTTCATACTACATTCTATTTTTCTTACAATAAAATTTTGTATAAGCTGAAACACACATTACAAAAGTCACTGTAATTCTGATATTTTTACAATGATACAGACTTTGATTCACAACTTTCCCCCTTGATCTTGTTTTGTTATGAATGCAATTACTTCATTGATGTGTAAGAACACTTATTTTCCATTTTTTCTTTCAGTCTCAGAAGAAAACCTACAACAACAGACAACTCATCAGGTATTTTTTAACAATTATATATATATATATCTTTCAGTTGTATAATTTGCAAGATGTACAAATGGTGAACAAAATGTTCAAGAAGAAACCCACTTAAGAACTTATAGGCAGATGTTTGGATACTTACCCTCATAACCTTCTAAATAAATAAAGAATTTACATATGAAATAACTCTCTCTAAAAAGTGAGGAGGAGGAGAATGAAAAAAAATGAAAGCATAAATTTATGTACTGTATTTATGTATGTATTTTATTATTTATTATCCTTATATCCCACCCTCTAGGGAAAAAACATTCCAGTCAGGGTGGCTAAGATCATAAAACCAACAATAACATAATGAAGAATTATTAAAAGTTACTCACAATAAAAACAGTCACAAATAACCTTAGAGAGGAAAATAGGCTCTGCAACAGCAATTCTCTCTCTACTCTAAAGAAGGGATCAGGAGAAATCAAACAGCAGGCTGGAAGCAAGGCTCCTTCATAACAGCCAAACTGCATAGAACGTAGGAGATGTCATAGAAAGCAGGGATTTCTTTTGATTAGACCAGTGCTTTAAATATTGAGGCCAAAACTCAATATAATATCAACGGATCATGAAAGTCTTCTATTTTTCTCTCTGGCAACTAGACACTATCACATTTGTTCTTCTAGTTACCTATCACAATTTCTTATGCAGATGACTGTGCAAACTGTTCTATAAAGGATTCTGCATTCAGAAACTAGGTTGGACTGCTCCCTTCCAACACAGTGCCAGAGAGCTCAATGTTACATTTGTATTTGTATTTTGTATTTTCGACTTATATGCCGCCCCACTCGCATAGTGACTCTGGGCGGCTTACAGAAGAAACAGTTACAGTACATAGCACATTCATAGCATAAAAACAGTTACAAATATTGCATAATAAATTACAAATATCACATATACAGTATATATATCTCCAATAACAGTTGCAATTACAAAACATCAGGACATCCTAATAAATAAATCAAGATGCAGTACTACAATAAATCAATAATAAAATAAAATACAGTGCAACAAAACAAAATAAAATAAAAATAAATATAACACAATATACTCAGGCTACAGTCCATAATCAATATACCTAATGGCCAATGGCAATATACCGCCGCAGGAGCTTTTTGGCCCGGTGTGGGGGTGAGGCTCGGGAGCGCCGGCAGGTGTAACGAATCCCGGCGCTCCCGGCCAGAGTCCTCCTCGCCCCGTTGGTCCGGCGTCCGGGGAAGCGTCCCGCCGCAGGGGCTTTTGTAGCCCGGCGTGGGGGTGAGGCTCGGGAGCGCCGGCAGGTGTAACGAATCCAGGCGCTCCCGGCCAGAGTCCTCCAAGCCCCGTTGGTCCGGCGTCTGGGGAAGCGTCCCACCGCAGGGGCTTTTGTAGCCCGGCGTGGGGGTGAGGCTCGGGAGCGCCGGCAGGTGTAACGAATCCAGGCGCTCCCGGCCAGAGTCCTCCAAGCCCCGTTGGTCCGGCGTCTGGGGAAGCGTCCCACCGCAGGGGCTTTTGTAGCCCGGCGTGGGGGTGAGGCTCGGGAGCGCCGGCAGGTGTAACGAATCCAGGCACTCCCGGCCAGAGTCCTCCAAGCCCCGTTGGTCCGGCGTCTGGGGAAGCGTCCCGCCGCAGGGGCTTTTGTAGCCCGGCGTGGGGGTGAGGCTCGGGAGCGCCGGCAGGTGTAACGAATCCAGGCGCTCCCGGCCAGAGTCCTCCAAGCCCCGTTGGTCCGGCGTCCGGGGAAGCGTCCCGCCGCTGGGGCTTTTGTAGCCCAGCGTGGGGGTGAGGCTCGGGAGCGCCGGCAGGTGTAACGAATCCAGGCGCTCCCGGCCAGAGTCCTCCAAGCCCCGTTGGTCCGGTGTCCGGGGAAGCGTCCCGCCGCTGGGGCTTTTGTAGCCCGGCGTGGGGGTGAGGCTCGGGAGCGCCGGCAGGTGTAACGAATCCAGGCGCTCCCGGCCAGAGTCCTCCAAGCCCCGTTGGTCCGGCGTCCGGGGAAGCGTCCCGCCGCAGGGGCTTTTGTAGCCCGGTGTGGGGGTGAGGCTCAGGAGCGCCGGCAGGTGTAACGAATCCAGGTGCTCCCGGCCAGAGTCCTCCTCACCCCGTTGGTCCGGCATTTGAAAAGGGACACCCTAAGAACAACAGAATCAGCTGGGGATTTCCATGAAATAAATTGCTTTTATTTCTCCCCATTATGAGCGGAACCATTCTTAAAAAATTTTTTAACTTGTTTTAAAGTTTAAATGAGCTCATTTCCATTTTTTAAAATGTGGTTTTAAACATATGTGGAACTGGAAAAAAGAAACCTCTTACAAAGCTGTTGTAAGACACAGTTCTTCATTTTTCTCAGTAAATAGTTTAAAACCTGGCATCTGTTCTCTGAAAGAGTATAGTTATCCGTATAGATGTATAAAGGTATATCAAAAAGGCTTTTTTCTTTCTATTTATTTTTACTTATATTTATCTGTTTATTCAATCAATCAATCAATCAATCAAACAAACTATTGACCTATTTATTTATTATTAATCTACTGGGGTACTAGGCAACTAGTATATTAAGTACTGTATATGTTACATTACTTTGATATACTGTTTGTATTTTAGAGAATAAAAAATAGCTTTGAATATTTTTTTTATACCTCATACTTACCCCTATACAGTAAAATTATTATTATTATTATTATTATTATTATTATTATTATTATTATTATTATTATTATTATTATTATTATTATTATTATTATTATTATTATTATTATTATTATTATTATTATTAAATTAGATTTATATGCCCCTCTACTCACCTCACTGAGGCGACTCAGAGGGGCTCACATAACACAAACATATACAGTATCACAATCTCAAATATAAATACAGCATAATATAAAAATATAACAACAGATGCAGCACAGATAACACAATAAATTTTACATAAAAGAAAAAAACAATACAATAAAATACAGTGTAAAAATACAATACAGTCAAGAGAGACAGCAAGGTCTTTATGGCTGAGCTAGCTGGTCCACACAGCTGGCCCTCATTCGCCCTCTCCAGCAGGCAGAGAGAGTTCTGTGATGTTCCTGAGGTGGTCATGGAGGCAGAAATAGCAGTAGCAGCAAGGTCTTTATGGCTGAGCTAGCTGGTCCACACAGCTGGCCCTCATTCCCCCTCTCCAGCAGGCAGAGAGTTCTGTGATCCCGACTTACTTATGCCTTGAGTTATGTGAAGTTCAACTTACGTAAGGATTCTTTGCTAAAATGGTGTCCTGATTTACATAAATGTCCCAATTTATGTAACACGATTTCTTATGGGTTTGCTTCGATTTATGTAAAAATTTCATTTTTCCTATGGGTTTGCTTCAATTTATGTAAATATTCATTTTTTCCCATGGATTTGCTTTGATTTACATTTTAAAAATAATTTTTCCTATGGGTTTGCTTTGATTTATATAAATATTCATTTTTCCTATGGGTTTGCTTCTATTTATGTAAGAAACTGATTTACTTTTTACTTAAGTCGGTGTTTTACTGTACATTGAAATCAATTGGTCTTAAGTTAGTTCTAGATCGTATGTTATTTTTATTTCAGTAGATCAGAAAAGTGGTTTTCTTTCTCTAGACTGGAGCAAAGATTTTCATGCATTCTTTCTTCTGTTTTATGTGCCATATCCAATTCCAAATATTGGCTATCCACATGGCAATCAGCCATGAAGATTGTCCTGGGAGCAATACAATGCAACTGCCTTCCATTTGCCTTCCACATCGCAGTGTGACACCCATACCACTGCTCCAGATCTGTGAGTCACTTTCTGGTCCTGAGCCCTTTTGGTACACACAGTCCTCATTAGCCCCAGGCCAGTATTGATGAAGCTGCTTCCCTCCATCAAGATGGATTCAAGTGGACTTGTAGACTTCAGCACCCAAGGACATTAGTCCTCAGGGTTGTTAGGTTAGTTAACAGTTAGTTAACTGTTGCTGGCAGTATGATCTACTCTATTACCATAGCAGTGTAACTTGGCCAGACAGGCTTACACTGACTATATTTATCAGCAGATATAACCAGAATAGATTAATCATGTAGCATCAGAGAACAGAGGTCTTATGCTGAAATATTGTTAGGCTGTCAAAGATTCAGGATTTTTCCACCTCCATGAAGCTCATCTTAAGAAAAAAGGCATAATATTTTGACTGTAAGAGAAAAAGACAATGGGGAAATAAATTAGCAGTTCAGCAGGAATTGGCAAATGATTTTCGAGGTTAATTTCCTTTATCCAAGTTACTGCCTACACAAATCAATTTGGTGAACTAGATTTTGTAGACTGTCTCAGCACATTAGATGACGTGTCTTTATACACTCTAATAGAAACACAACAGGAACTAAAAGGACATTTTATGTTAGAAGACCTTTTGTCCTGACAGTTTCTTGATGCCAGTTTCCAGTGCCCTGGCTTCTCCAGTAAGGATAATAGCTATTCATAGCTATAGCGTGGCAGAAGGAATACAAGCTAGGAAAAGAAATATTAATCCTCTCCCTCCTTAGCACTGGAACAGTTTTTTCATGCCAACTTTTTAAATCAAGGTTTTTGGCTCTTCATCATCTATCAATGAGGCCTACTTCTGAACAACAGCTTTTTAAAAAATTCATTGATCCTAAACATTTTTACTCCCCCTTTGTCATATCATACAGGGTGCAGCAGCATAACTTCCTTTTTTAAAATGCGTGCAATTCAGTCAGTTGATGTTGTAGCGGAGCGCTAGTGGTCTCGTTCAAGAGGCGGGACTATACAGTTTTGTCCCGACACAGTTCAGTCACCATCATGCATTGGAATACTGTGGACCGTGCGTTTGCCATTGAGGCGTACTTTTCAAGCGGTTGTTCAGTGATCACAACCCAGCATACAGCCTGCTATGCTGGAAAGAGTCATGACAAACGCCAGAAATCGGTTTACTCAGTGTATGGAGAATGGGGGACATCACCTACCTGATTTGATATTCAAAACTGTGTAAAACAAAACTTTAGGTATGCGCCTACATTATAAAAAACAAATAAAAATTTTCTGATTCATACAATGGGTTTTATTAAGTTTTGAAAACAGGAAGTTATGCTGCCGCACCATGTACAATGGCAGTATACAACATAAACAAATACCTAAAGGAGTACAGAAACAATAAAATAGCCAGTGAAACATTAAAAAAAATTATTCAGGTCCCACTCTTTCCAGTCTATTCACCAAGCTATATCGAATTATTTCTACACAGCCTATGTTAGTTCAGTGTATAGTTTTGTCTTGCAGTGACTACCGAGTTTCACAGATTTAAACATGACTACAACTCAAATAAGCGGGTCACAGTGGTGAAGACACTGAGCTGGAAGGCTGGCAGGTCAGCAGTTTGAGACCCAAGTGCTGTGCAACAAAGTGAGCGCCTGTTGCCTGTCCCAGCTCCTGCTAAACTGGCAGTTTGAAAGAAAAAAATTGCAAGTAGATAAATAAGTACTGATTCGGTGGGAAAGGTAACAGCATTCCGTACACTCTGGCATCTAGTCATGCCTACCACATGACCACAGAAACATCAGGAGATGCAGACAGCACTGGCTCTTTTGTTGTAAACAGATATGAGCACCACGACTGGATTTCAACAAGGGAGAGTTTTTTTACAACTCAAGTACTGTATATGCTGGCTTATAAGACTACTTCCCCCCCCCCTGAAAAACATGCCTCCAAATTGGGGGGGGGGTTTTGTGCACTTCAGTTGGGATAGACATAGCTGCCCATAGTGGCCTCTCGATGCTCACCCGTTGCCCATAGTGGCCTCCCGATGCCCACCCACCTCATTCTACATACCATCCAGTATCGCGCAGTATCCAGCGTGGCTGCGGCGAGCATCAGCAGCGAGACAGGGGTGCCAGGTTTTTTGGCATGACCGGCCCGTTCTGCTTGGCGGGAAGCAGCGGTGCTCCACTCCGCCCCACCCCTTGTCTATGCAGAGCTTGCACATGTGCACTTGTGCCATCCACAGGGAGATGTTGAAATCAAATCTGATGTTCTTTTATGTTTTATTTGGTGTGTGGAAGGTGTGCGGAAGAGGGGGTAGTCTTATACGGCGAGTATATAACAAACTATATTTTGAGTGGAAATGTTGGGGGGTAGTCTTATACACCCAGTCGTCTTATACGCTGGCATATACGGTAGTTTTTTAGGTTTTTAAATAGCTTTTCTAATAGTGCCATTCCCTTCCTCGTTAGTTTTAATTCACACAGCTAAGGTCCAGAGGTTAATTACTTCAGGGCAATAACCTCCATTTGGAGGGACATGGGATCCCTAGGGTATTCTTAGCCACCTTAAGCCTAACTACAACAGAGTACTTTGATCACTCCTCCCCAATAGAGAAATTGAGTTATGCATCTCGTGAAGCAAAATGACAAACAAACAAATAAACAGGGTGTTTTGCCTAAGGTAACACTTGCCTTGAATCATCCTTTCCTTCCTTTGGATCTTTCTCATTCCACTCCACATCCGAGGGATACAGCCTCCTTCCTGACTGATGAATTATTTCAGGGAGCTGGGAGGAGAGCCGTTTCAAGGCATTCCTGCTGTGTTTGTCAGTTGAACCTGGGGAGAGCTACCTGAGGCACCAGAGAGAAGGTCAGGTGATCTCGTTCTAGCAAAGAAACAAAGTCACTCCTGTCATAATGGCTTAGCATCTATTGCTGTAAGTTCATACACTCCTTCTCAGGTAACTGTATTAGAAATCTTCTGGTCACTTTCTGTTATCTCTCCTCAATACCCTTAGGGATTACTTTGAGCGTTGGTCAGGGGTCCTAGATGACTTCTTTGTTAAGCTCAGTTTCTGGACAATAACTATCTCCTGACTTTTTATATCTTCTTCCCCTGTTGTTCAGAATTGTTCTGCTTACAACACAATACAACATGATGTTATATCATCTCAAATTTGATATTTTTGCTGCATCCAAAGCTTATTTCAGGATTGTTGTTTGTTTGTTTTTTGTTGGGACACAAACAACAACATAAATGAGTGACCTTGAAAATGCCCTATTCTTATCAGCCCTGAGAACTCAAGGGTATGGTTTCCTTTATTGAATCAGTCCATCTCATGTTTGGTCTTTCCCTTTTCCTGCTGTCTTCAGGTATACCCAGCCTTATTGCCATTTCTACCAAGTCTTGTCTTCTCTTTATGTGCCCAAATTATGATAACCTCAGTATTATTATTTTTTCATACAGAGAGAGTTCAGGCTTGATTTGATATAGCCCCTACAAGTTGGTCTTTCTGGAGGTCCATATGCCTGCAAAACTTTCTTTCGCAAACATGTTCTGAACAAACTGATTTTTTTTGTGTGTTTGTCAGTTTTCTTTACTGTACAGGTTTTCACAGTTATACACTGTAATTTAGAATACAACAACATTGATGATCTTGGCCTTGCTGTTCAGTGACACATCCTTTCAATCAGATGATCTTTTCTGGTTCCTTAATTGCTGCCCTTCCATTGATTTGCATCGATGGTTGAACCAAGGTATACATGTTTCTCTTTTTCATTTCCTCTTTATTTTAAAGTGATGTAGTTCATCTGTAGTCATGATTTTTTTTATCTTCTTAATGTTCAACTGCAGTTCTCCTTTGGTACTTTCTTCTTTCACTTTCACTAAAAGCCATCTCAAGTCATTGTCACTTTTTTCCAGTAAGACTGTGTCATCTGTATATCTTAAATTACTAATTATTCTTCCACTAATTTTCACTGTCTCATCATCTGAATGTAAATCCAGCTACTAGAGCATTGTTTAAATCCTGACGGAAATATTTTAGAAGAGATGGAATGGCTCCTTTCTTTTCATTACAACATGTTTTAAATACTTTACACTGATGATATAATCAACAATAGCATACACAATCAACAATAACATGCATCAAAAGGGGGAGGGAGATTGTGTAGAAAAACTCCTGTTCAAGAAGAAAATAGGGGGTCCCCCCTCCCAATTTCTCACAAACAATGAGGTAAGGTTGCAAGGCTAAGTCAGAATGTATAGGCTCTAAACTGCTCCAAGGTGAACTGAGCTCCTGTCTAAAATGTGGGGGTAGGAAGCAAATTGCACTTTTAGTGCACACACTCCTGAATTTCTGCTCAAATGTGTTCTACATAACCTCACTAATTATCTGGGTACTACATATTCTATGCTATTCCTCAGCATTTCAGGAAGCCTGTTCAAATCTGTATACCAGGTGGCTTCTGGTTTCTACCTCTCTGAGACCGATTTATTAGGTGAATAAAATGTCAAAGTAATGTTGTATATTTTCCTGATTTTTTTAAAACTAGAATGTTTTTTGAAGCTACAATCTTTAGAGGAAAATGGAAGAAAAGAGTCTGCTTATCTTTTCCTCATCTAGATGTATTTTTAGGTATTTCCAGGCACATAGGACATTTTAAAATTGGGTTGAGAAATTGGGGTTCTATTTCATCAAACATTTGTGAGGGAAGGAGTAATTCTGGAAGAGCTTATCAGAGGAGGGCCTCCTCCCCCCTCAAGTTGAACAGAGTACCTGAAGTTCTAGTTTGAGAAATTATCTCCAGCACAGGATTTCTCAAAGACATCCTTGCCTCATGGAGTAATTTTTGGCCTCTCATGCAGGGCCAGATTTACATGAAAAGGGGCCCTAGGCTATTCCACTTATGTGGAATAGTTAGCCTATAGGAAAATCAGGCCCTACTCTCATGTCTACAACACCACCTAATGTATATTGTTTTGATCAGAAGAGTAGCGTGCCTTGGCGGGGCCCCGTATAAAAATTTGTTTGGGGGCCCTTAGGAAGGGTAAAGATTTGTTTTGCTTACGCACGTTGGGGGCCCCCGTGGCCCTGGGGCTCCGTATAATTGATACGGCAGATACGGCGGTAGCTACGCCTCTGGTTTTGATGTGTATCATGTTTTTGGAATCAGTTTCTATTGTGGGTGGGGTTTTGTTTCATGATTTGTACATGCTGACTAGAGTAGTAAATTTATCATTAGATGGACAGCATATGATAGATAGACAGACAGACAGACAGACCAAGCTGAGGATGCACCTGACCCTGAAGTAGCACTGTGGGACACACTGCCCAGAATTAAACCCATGGACCTACAGTACTTGTACATATTAAAGTCCACTCTTTGCACACCTATGTTCCCTCATAGGTGACATTGCTGTCAAAAGGCTTCTTTAGTATTTATGTAAACACTGTAACTGAGAACGTACTTGTCTGGGTGATTTTTATTTATTTATTTAATTCTTGCTTATTCGATGTTTCCTCTGAGGCGAGGCAAGGCAAGACAACACAAAATGTTTTATACCAATTCCATTTATATTTTTCCTCTTGGAGAAGTTAAACTATACACATAGCCTTCATAGATATTACCTCTAAACTTTCTTTGTTTTTACCAGGGCTTCAGATTCTTTTCTACAGAGGAACTTGTAAGAACAACAAAAGACTTGGCCATTGCTGAGGAACTTGGCATGCTAAACAAAGCTCTGCCTGACCATACACATTTCCATGGAGAGGGCAATCTTCTTCTGGGGATGCCAGATTCCTTGACTACTGGATTATCTGAAGAGCCTCAGAAAAGTCCGAGTCCGTTCCTGCTTCAGCCATTCAAGCAAACAGTTCTACTACCAGCTGTGTGGCCTTTGAACAAGACTTTTATTAGCAACAATAGCCGATGGGATGAGGTGCAAGTGAAACGAAAATCTTTTCTTCAGAATTTCTGCAGAGAACATGTTGCTCGTGAAAACAGACCCCGGAGTCACATCTTACGCATGGTGTCCAGAATATATGTGGAAGACAAACATAAACTCTTGTACTGTGAAGTCCCTAAGGTAGGCTGTTCCAACTGGAAAAGAGTTCTAATAGTTCTCAGTGGCCTTGCCAAGTCTGCAGCTAATATTACTCACAATACTGTGCACTATGGAAAGCATCTGAAGAAACTAGACAGCTATGGTTTAAAAAGCATCCACATGCGTCTAAAGACATACACCAAAGTTATATTTGTAAGGGATCCCATGGAAAGATTGGTGTCTGCATTTAGAGATAAGTTTGAACATCCAAACAGATACTACCATCCTGTGTTTGGCAAGGCAATTATCAAGAAATACAGAGTGAATGCAGATAAAGAAGCATTGACAACAGGCTCAGGAGTGAAATTTAAAGAGTTTGTCCAATATTTACTAGACTCCCATCGGCCAGTAGGTATGGACACTCACTGGGAGCAGATCGATAAGCTCTGTTATCCTTGTTTTATCAACTATGATTTCATTGGTAAGTTTGAAACTTTGGAGGAAGATGCCAATTATTTTTTAAGACTAATAGGTGCGCCAGAGGGACTGACATTTCCTAAACTCAAAGACAGACATGCCACTGACAAAAGAACCAATTCTGAAATCGTGCGCGACTATTTAGCAGAGATTCCTGAAACAGAGCAACAACAGGCATATGGCTTTTATTACCTAGATTATTTAATGTTTAACTATACAGTACCTTATGCACTTGTCTAATCTAATTTAATGCTCAAGCAATTTTACCATTTAGCTTGTCATTAGTAGCTAGTATCCTTTAGTAACTGATTTAGTCTTCTGACCCCATCACATTAAAATGTGATAAAATATTGTTACAAAAACAGAATAAAACCAGATTAAAAGTAGAATTATACAATCACAATGAAACGAGATATAAAATTTACTCAATAAAATTAATCACCTTTACAAATTAATAACCCTTTCAAACAAACTTCTATAAAGGCTGCAGCAAGTTCTAAAACTTGTCATTAGTAGAAATATAACTTCTTCAGTGGAGATACAGTATGTTGAATCACCAAGGTCTATATAACCTAAAGTGACATCAGCTACCACAAGTTATAGCAATAACAGAAATGAAAAATTAATTGCTCTGGAATGTTTAGGAGGGAAAATGTTGTTAGATTTAGCGTGTGTATGTGTAATGTGAATGACTTTAAATCAAGCATTTAAATCATAATGATTTGAAAATCTCTAAATTAGCCTGATTTTATTGCATCTGTTCATCTGCCATGTGTCATAAGTGTATTTTTTTTTAACCTTCTGGGGAATATCAATTAAAAGCCAGCTTTTCAAACAAAGTTGTACACTGTTCATTAAGCACTTGTTGTCAGGGTCAGACAGATCCCAGATCTGCACAGAAAACTGGGAACATGAGGAATGCAGCCATTGCATCAAACATCCACTCTGGTGAACGTAGAAAACATAGTCCGCTATTACTGATTCCTCATTATAAATCTGTGGTAGGCAAAAGGTAGTCCACAGTCCATATGAAGTTCTCCACTTGGGACCTCCCAGGCTTCTCTCGCCTTCTAGAGTATGTATAGAAACTTCAACACATTTTCAGACATTTCCCTCCCTTTTTTGTATTTTTGGTCCCAAAAGCAGAAGTAACTTTGTTTAGCAAAACAACAAAAACAACACAAATACACACACACACACACACAAGGCATGCAATAGAGGTAGTTTTGTGGCCCAAGGGGGAGGTGTGTACAGCCCCTGGACTTACAGCATGTTCCCTTCCCTTTAATTCAGTGGCTAGTTTTCTCATAATTTCCACACACAACTGTCACATGATGCAAACTGGTCCTTGGACTCTTTTACCCATATAGCTCCTGATCTCTCCTGATCATCTTAGAAAGAAATCAATGGGATTTTGATTTCATATGTATGTCTCCCTTGCCTGTCTAGTAATTAATTGCATCTGTTCATAATGACAAAGAATTGACTCTGGCTTAAAGGCTTCTGAATTGGGCTCATCAAGTCCAAAAGCACAACAATGATACCAACCCTCAGCCCCTGGTCCAATAAGTAAAGTATTGGGCATGCTAGCAGTGGTGTGCTGACTCGCAGGGATACAGGGACTCATCCCAGTGTGCCCCAGCGACTAGCACCCCTCAGAGGCAGGCAGAGGTAATGGGAATGTATGGGATTTCTCCCCAAGCCCCCCATAGGTGCCCCCATCACTTCCTGTCCATCACCCTCCCAAAGGTGCCCAGCACCCTCCTGCATGCTAGCCATTTGCAGGTCTTAGGCCACCGTTGAAGGTTGGGCACAAAATACTGCTGCTGGAAAATGAATTGGTTACTGTGGGGACAAGTGGCTTTCTTATTGTGAATGGTAAGAATAGTTGGAAGACAGGTTGAACCACCAACCCAGGGAAGCAGGGAAGTAGATGTGCAAATAGCAAGAGATGGAAGGCAGCAAATGTCAGACTCAAGAACACGTTCCAGGCTATCTAGGAGGAGTATACTTCAAGATGTGTGTGATAACTATAAACCACCATAGGCATATCTTGATCTCCCCCCACCCCATACTGCCCATTTTATTATGTATTTGTTGTAAAGTGAGTGCATTTGTTCTTAAAAGATTGTTATTATGTTATTATTATATTTGGATTTGTATGCCGCTCTACTGAAGATTGTGTGTTCAGTACCATAGCCATCTCCAAGCTTCCCTAGATACAAAGCAGTCCTGGACTTTTCATTTCTCCACAGGGGTTGTACACAGATCCACAGACTGCATCCCTCTGAAATGCCCTAATATGGAAAGCCCTTTATGGTAATGGTCCAGGTTACTTGAGAGACCGCATCGTCCCAAGGACATCTACCCGGCCCACCAGAGCGGACCAGAGAGGCTCTATGGGTGTGCCATCAGCCAGAGAGGCGGATCTCTCTGGCACTAGAAGGAGGGCCTTCTCGGTGTCTGCTCCGGCCTTGTGGAACCTCCTCCTGATAGAGCTACGCCTGCAGACGGAGTTGCTGTCCTTTAGGAAAGGCGTGAAAACCTGGCTGGCAGGTCTGGTCTGGGGAGTGGATGGTTCAATTTCCCCAGCCAGTTGGATTGTTTAACCCCCAGTATGTCCAAGTTATAATACCTAGCTTTTAATTAAGTTTTTAAGCTTTTTAAAGTTTTTAATTTTTTAAGTGTTTTTAAAATTGTTGGAAATCGCCCTGGGTCCCTTCAGGGAGGAGGGTGATAAACAAATAAAAATAAATAAAATAAAATATTCTCAGGAGTGAGTTGATGCAGAGGGCAGAGGTACAGAAGCCTGGTAAATGAAGGGGAGAGAATGAGCAGAGGAAAAGGCTAAACAAACACCATCTAATTAGATTAAGAGGTAGATGGAGAAAAAGATTAGTGAGAATGAAAATATGTGTGAAGGAGAAATAAGGGCTTCTAACCCTTACAAAGCTGGACATTTCAGCCATTAAAAAAGTAAATTAAAACCATGGGAGATATTTTAAAAGGATGTTTAATTTTGTCATTCACCCAAACTGCTAACTCTATAACTATCATGGTAGGATTGTAATAAGGCCTTGCAATGACTATATGTGTTTTTTAACTTGGTTAGGAAGACTTAATTGTCAAGATAATTGCCTTATAGTATTATTAAACAGTTTCATCTTAAGAGCACTATATTTCACTAACGGGCCTGGTATGAAACCAGAGCATTGCAGCGAAGCATGAGGTGGTGCTACATTGTGTTTGTTTGTTTTTTTGTTTTGTTTTTTCATGCCTGTGCCAAGAACATGCCTTTAGGGGAAAGTGTCGTAGGGATATGGACAAAGCTGTCCAAGCCTTCTGCCAACTAGTCTTCAAGAAAGCACTGTTTGTATTTTGTTGATACAGCTTGCAGAAAGAAGTGTCTGCTTTATACATAGATCAAGGCATTATAATAAACACTTCTTAACAAGTCATGTTTTCTTATCCTGGTAAAAACTTAAGAAGAGGCTTTCATAGATCTATTAAACAAGTTCGATCTTTTGACAAGTATAAGAATTTTGAGCACTTTTTCCTGATAAAGATTTTTTTTCCTGCTGAGATTCATTCTTGGTGACATCTATGGATTTATATTGATGGTAATGTCTGCCTGAAGAAAACACAATGCTCTTGTATAGTACATGAATAGCTATTAAACTCACTGAAGCATACAATATTAAAGTTACTTCTTGAACAAAAGTAAATTATATTTGCGGTACTCTAGGAGGATACATTTTGACACTGAGATTCCACAAATAAAGGTAGTGCACAAAACATTATGTTCTCTTCTGGGAAGGGACTATTTCTGCCTCTTGTTCTTGCTAAATTCCTCTTTGTAATCCTCCTTTGTCTGATTTCCTTTGATTTCAGCTTCTTCTTTGTTCCCCACAGAGTTACCAGTAAGTTCAAGTCCCTTCCAGATTTCTAGCTCAATTGGATGCAGATCTGCATAGCAATGTTTTGTGTTAGAGACTGGGGACAATCAGTAATGATAGAATCTACAAGCACAAAGAGGTCTACAAGTATCCAAAGTTTACAATTGAATATTGCCTTAAAGTTGGAAAATTTAGAACACTTCGGGAAAAATATTTCATACTGCCTGATTGTTGAGATATAAATTGGTACAGAAATGGGAAAATAAGCTACTTTTATCAAGTTGAAGTTCAGTAATAATTAAATCTTAGTTTTAAAGATCCCTAAAGACAAGCAATAGTAGCTACACTTATATACTACCCCATAGCACTTGTTGTATTTTCTGGTGTAAGGTAATAGCAGTTTGCCCCCCAACATGCTGGGTATCCGTTTTACCGACCTCAGAACGCTGGAAGTCTGAGTCAACCTTGGTTCCCCATCAGAATCGAACTCAGATTGTGAACAGAGCTGCAATACAGCATTTAACCACTGCACCACAAGTTCTCTCTAAGGTCTGCTAGACAAATGCAAAAACAGCTGAAATTACTAGAAAAACAACTAAAAACATTTATGTGCCATCAAGTCAGTTCAGGCTTATGGCAACTTCATTAAGGTTTCCAAGATCCCTGAGATATTTCAGGAGTGACTTTATCACAAAAACACACACCCTATAGGTTTCCATGGCTGAACTGGGAATTAAAACCAGGTCTGAATCCTATAATATGCGACATACCACATATCACTGATTCTCTAAATAAGAATATATAATTATTTTAATATAGTTGATGTGATGTATTGATTTAAAATTATTTTATTAATGTGTTATATAGTCTAAATAGCTTCCGATCTAATTCTTTGGTCAAAAGATGGCATCTCTCAGAACCAGATGGAGAAAAAATTCATTTCAGATCTTCACAATGGGACTATAACACCCAGATTTTCCCAGCCAGCATGACCATGGACTTCCCAGGAGCTGTATTTTGGGAAAATAATGTTTCCAGACTCTAATAATTACTGGGGATATGCATGGCAGAAACCTTTATTCTGTTTGTTCTTTCATCTTTCCTCTCTGTTTGCATTTTTCCTCATTTATTTGTGGTGAGGAAAAAGGAGAGAGAGAGAGAAAAGAGCAAGGTGGAGGGCCAGTTTGTTGAAATACCTATGATTATGAAACATTTTGCATCCATGGTGTAAATGAAAGTGATAAATAAGGAAAACATGGATAAACACAGAAAAACTGTGTTATTCTCGTTCAAAGGGATGATTAGTATTAATGAGGCTTTCTTTCAAAATGCAGCAGAAGATGAAAATAAATGTAAAGGATGCTCCAATGTTGTTCATTCCCTCTAAGCTGAAAGTCCTATCTCAAGTGATTACATTACAAACAAGTCTTGATAAGTACATTGTAAACAGTAGTGTTTTTTCATATCTTCAAAATTTCATTATTTTTACAGCTGTTTTTTGCATGTTAAGAAAGCAATAAAAGAAAAATAATGGATAGCAGCATGCCCCTGTGATACTGCACAAAATGCCAAGTTGTATACATCTCATCTCTAATGTGGAACTCCTCTTTAAAGTTTGCAAACCATCCCTGTTTTCATTTGACTTCAGCTGTCACACATTAAGTCTTCATTCTTGTAGATACATATGAAAGAAATATGTACAGACTTTAAGACTATTCAATTCTTTTTTTAAAAAAAACTCCCCAGATTATGAATGTGGGGTGTTGTGCTTCTATATCCATGATTCAAAATGCAAGGGAATCACCTGATATTGCTGCATAATATGGTGAATTTGTTGCCGGTGGGAAAAAGAATATTGTTTGTAAAGCAAATGGAACACTGAACATTAACATGTTAACAACATTAACAGTCGAGGTGATCTACAGGATACCCTCTTGTGGTCACTGCCATTCACATAGAGAAACTGAAAAAGGGAAAGTCCTAGAATGTGATTCTTTTTCATCACTTAACCACTCCTCACCCAGACAAAAAGCAATTGTCATGGCTGTTTTGATACATTTCAAATTGTGGATACAGAAGCACGCTAACCCGTATTCCTAAACCAGACTTTTTTTAAGAAATGCATTTCCCAGCCGTTTTTAAATGGAAGGTTTCCATATATACTTGAGTATAAGCCAATTTTTTTCAGCAACAAAAATTTACTGAAGAAAAGCAGACTCAACTTATACTTGAGCTGGCCTTGATCACTTCTACAGCAGGCAAAACACCTCCCCCCTCCCCCAGCATTCACAACACTTACTGGGCTGCATCATATCCCCACCCTAGGCTTATAGTTGAATCAATCAGTTTTCCTGGTTTCTCATAAAATTTGGTACCTCAGCTTATATTCGGATCAGCTAATACTCGAGTATATACGATAAGTACAGTAAAACCTCGCATAAAGAGTGCCTCACTTAGAGACTAACTTGCTTAAAGAGCAGAATTTTCTCTGAATGGTTGCCTCGTTTAACAACTAAAACCAACCAAAAACTCGCTTAACAACTAAATCAGGGTTCAAAATCCCCCCCCCCCCGCCAGAAGTCACAATCGGTCACTTACAATGGTGTTTCGCTTAAAGAACAAACTCGCTTAAAGAGCAATCCTGTGGAATGCATTATGCTCTTTAAGCGAGGTGCCACTGTATACATATTCAACACATTCCAACAGAAATGGTCCTTATGTAGAATAACCCAATGCTAAAGGACCCCAGAAGATGAGCATGTGATCAGTACTACAGTTGCTGAGAGAAGAGAGAAGAAAGGACAGCTTGCTGATATTATTTGTTATCTGCAAAACGAATAAATGGTTTCCCTATCTCTAGGAATGTGAAGCCAATGATTAGAAGAAACTACTTTTCTGAAGGCCCTATGGCCTGAGACTACTTTAGGACCTCTGAACTATAAAGACACCCTGATCTATATAGCTGTCAGAGTCAAAGGTAGCTGTGGGCCACATCATTTTCTGTGTGCCATAGACTGAAAAAGTTGGATGCATCCAAATAACCCATTGGAAGCTTTTGAAGACATGTGTTTAAGGAGAAGCAGATGCCTGCTTTGGTACTTCCAAGGCAATATTTCATTCATGGCACTAATGGGTCAGACACATAGACACTTCTCTATAACCATTCATATACAGAAGCATAATGTGAAGCAGCCAGTTCTCCCTTCACTGTTGTTAAATCCCCCTCCCTTGTGTTCCTTTTGCCAAAAGGAAAGAACTCTCCCAGGGTAAGCTTAATAGATGCTCAATGCTTTCTTTCTGCCAAAGCTACACCACTTACTGAGATGTGTGGAATCATGCTGAATGTGAAAAGTGGGGTACTTCTCAAGTAAAATCGACAGTACTAGGACTTTCCATTCTGTTCCCACTCATTATGCATACAAGTGTCTTGGCTTGGTCACAAAATCTCTAGGTTCAAACAATGGAGAAATTTCACAGAAAGTTCTTTGCCTTTTGTTAGAGATTGTGAAAAATGCAGGCATTCTCAGACCTTTGGGACTAGTCAGTCTTTTCCATTTCTCAACCATCTTTACTCACTGGAAGGTAATAAAGGCCTATTTTTAAAAAAGGACAGTACCATCTCACTACCACCTAAAAGGCTGCTGAGATGAATCAATGTTCTATGTATCTTCTGAAAAGAGAGATGCAATTTCTTCATTTTCTTAGTTTTTACTTCTGTTCTTTGCATTCCACACAAACTGAATCTAAATAAATGTGTTGGTTTTTTTTTTTACCAGTGCATTTAAAGAGCTTTTGAATTCATTCTGTACATATCTAATTAATTTTAGAAGAGCTGATTATAGCTGTTAGGAAGCATTCAAAGATACTTTGACAGGAAACAAGATGGCATTTTTCTATCACACGTATCCATATGGATATATAGGCTGTCTACAGGGGCACATAGCCTGCTCATTGGAGTGGTTTGGGAACTAGTTAGAGCAGGTTGGTCCAATCTTGCACACATATCAATCTGGCCAATCAGCTTCAACCTGCCCCCTAACCTCTCCATTTTGAAACCCGTCAGGGGGTTCAACCAAATTACCCCACTGTATTTTATTCTGCCCCCATGTATGTGCATGCCAAGGATGGGATAAAATAGAGTGCAGCAGTAGCATTCGTTGATGGGGCTGCAGCTGCCCTATCAGTGGTGACAACCATTTTCCAGCTGATGGGGAAAGCAGCAAGGCAATTAATGCAGGGATCACTCTAAACAGCACTTATAAGCTATGCTACACCAGCCCAGGAAGGCCAGTAAAGACAGCCCCATAATTGAATGCAACATTTCATTTTATTTCTAGAGCCCAGACATTCCTCCTAAGGATCTTTCTGTCCCTCTTTGCAATTTACTTCTTCCACAGAGCCATCCTATGGTCAGGCTCTTATTGTCTCTAAACCAACATGGAAAACACTCTATGTTTTCATTAAAATGTGAGACTCTGTAACCAAGTTATTTTCATCATGTAAAGTTTTCTTCACGGATAGCCCAGCATTGATCTTTCCATTAAAAACACGGCTGTCCCAAAACACACACACACAAACACACACAAAACCCTTTTAGAGATTTTGTGCCATTGGCACCAATCCTTCCTGTCATTTTGGCTATCATGTTGCAGACGCTATGACAGTGATGGCGAACCTTTTAGAGACTGAGTGCCCAAACTGCAACCCAAAACTCACTTATTTAGGAGTGGCAAAGTGCCAACGGAGCAACAGGGGAGAAAGGAAATGCTCCCATTGGGTTACTAGGCAGAGGGGTGGGATGAACGCTGTGCTGGGGGAGGGAGGAAGCACTCCCATTGGGCTGCTGGGGAAAGGGATGGGGCAAACTCTGTGCTGGGGTGACTGCATGGGTGCCTACAGAGAGGGCTCCGAGTGACACCTCTGGCATGTGTGCCATAGGTTCGCCATCACAGCTCTATTACTAGATTCAGTTGCTTAGCATAGTAAGTAACAACTAGAGTAGGGCATTGTATCAATGGAACCTATAGAACAGTTGACTTGGCAAATCCACCTGCTACTAAAGCAACAGAATTTCAACCTATAAATAAATAGTTGTGATCACTCAAATGTTATGCAATATGGAAAGTGAGGCATTCCTTCCCTTTTTATAATCTCAGAATTGTTTAATGAATCTCTAAATTCTCAAGAAGCCTTTCCTTAAAATGCTCTAAGAAGAGACTGCAGTAGAATTGAGGGAGGGGTGAGCATTGGTAAGAACTCAGAGCCAGCAAAAGAAGAGTTCCCATGGAAGCTGGCTCTGTAGTCACCTGGCCTGTCCCCCAAGCTTTTGCTGGATGTCCATCAATCTCCAGTAAAGGTTGGGGGGGGGGAGGCACAGATCACTGCAGTGAGAGTGGAAGAAGTGGACTTGATCCACAAAAGCAAACAGTAAAAATATAGCAGTTAGACTTTAAAGTGCTGCAGTGTTTTTGTTTTATTATTTTTTTGTTTTTGTTTTCTGATATGCCTGAACCCCCATATAGTAGCCTTTCACTGATGTCATTTTTGAAACAAACCTATTGACTGGAAGTCTCTTGCCTTTCTTCCTCCTTTTTTTTAAAGAAGACTAGTTATCCTTCTGAAGCTAAATGTGTCACTAGTACTTTGATTTGCTTTCATGTTGCTTAGTCATGCTGCAAGTTTAGATCACCCAAGATGATGACTGAGGAATGTCATGACCAACGGATTGATTTGAGGGGAAAATTTTTTAGCTAATCAGAAGTAAAGCATCTTTAGTAAGAATATGCATTGTTGAAGCAAGAATGCAAAAACACCTCTAGGTCATCAAAGTTCAAGCACTGCCAGGAAAGCCTCTGATAACCCGCTTAACACTCGGGAAGCACATATTCATCAAATCCCAGTAATTCCTTGTATATTTCCCCATGTTGTAACCACTGGATGCTTCACACCATCACACAGGGAGCACCTACTCTTCGTTTCTCATTCCAATTTTAAAAGTTTCACAATTGGGGGCTAATAAACATTTGCCTCAATGATGCGTGTAGTTGAAAAGAATCTAAGGGTGGCTTTGCAGTGTTAATGGTAGTAAAAACTCAGAATGGGCAGTCAAGTAGGCAGATACATACAGGATCAGCTGGAAAGAAACTCCATGACATGAATGAGCAGTATGTAAAAATATGTATTTAGAAAAATAGTGAGAAATCTTATTGCATTTGTCATTCCTTTAGCTTCAGTTTTCCTTCAGGCTGTTCAAAGGCAGCTTTCTAAAAACCTAAAATATTATTGTCCATTACTATGTGCAGTGATGGTGTTGTAATTAATCCAATTGACTTTCCTTTGGATTCTTCTTTTGTGACTAGGCCAGACATGAAACTGTCAAAATGAAGCCACCTTTTGCTGAGTTCATTCTGCAGTGCCACTCGCCTGACCTAGTGTGAGAAAGATTAGCTGGCAACACAAGGGTCCCATTACCAGGGTATGCCTGATTATGGTTCAAAAATACCACAATTCCTTTGCATGATAAGGGAATACATCTGCTTAAATCTAGGTACACCTCTTATCTTTAGTGTAGTCTCAAAAATTAGCCTACAGCTGTATATATTTGGATCTCTGTTGCTCTTTGCATGCACCCATGTGCTTCTACATAAGCATAAGTTAAAAATCTGCCTGAATGTGTGCTCCAAAACAGGAGTAAGGGTTTGCAGAGCAGAAGGTCTCTCATTGAGTTGCTGTTGCTGTTGAATACACTGTGAGGCTTCGAATGAGATGCCTCCGATCCTTAGCCACTACCACCTATTCTCCATATGAGAATGTACTTTCCCTTGAGACAAGATACTGGAAGCACAGTTGCCCTCCTTAAGCTTTCAGGAAAGGGCGGTCAGGGTGAGAATTCTAGCTCCATGTAATGCATGTCACTGCCTGCAAAGGACAGTGAAGTACAGTACAAAGTAGTGACAGCCTGCTACCCATAATCAGGAACCATGACAGAATGGACAGACTCTACGTGTAGCAGAAGCTATCCTCTTTGGTCAGTCCCACTCCTTGTGGAGAAGCAAGGAGTAGAGCAGCTAGAACTCACTTTCTCTACCCGTACTTCCAAGTTAACCATTATGGAATATATAAATAGGGCCATTGAACTTTATAAACATTAAGTAGCATTAGAGTGGTGGCACTGACACAGCAGCTTCAATCTTGTTGCTTATTTAGCAAGCTGTATTTAGACTAGGCCCACTGAATCACTGGACCTTACAGAGGAGTTGACTCATCAAATCCGCACTGATTCAATGGCCTACTCTATTGTGACTTACTATCTTAAGCAACAGGATTTTGCAAACATGATAGCAATGGCTAGCATCACCTGTATGCAGGTAACACTTTGGAAAAATAAGGATGCTTACAGGAAGATCATCTGGATAAAACACTTTTATGTTTTTCTGTGCTCTAGTCTTTGGCCTCTGCAACTTTAGATGCAATTGGCTCCTCTTCTTTGATTTCATCACTGACCAAATAAGTCCTGTCTTCTGTGGCTGCCAGTGGCTTATCCATCCTGTGTCACAGAGAGCCTGGCTTGCTTTGATCCAGGAATGTGGGGCCTTACAGCTTTGTGGGAGAATAGTAGAGTCTGAATCTCCAGATCTGAGGACATATTCACCTTCTACAGGAAACAAGAGATTACTTTAGAATGAGGGTGAGTATCAATGGTACAGTTACTTTTTAAAATTACAGTACTGGCCATCTTGGCTGGATGATCCTCAGGGTCACCATTCCAAGAGGTAACTTTTCCAAGCTTTGCAACAAATGTGCAAAACAGAGACATTCATGCCACATATTGCTGATAAGTTAAGTTTGTATGGTCTGAGTGCATGAAAATTTAAGGTATCCCTGAAGCAACAGCAGGGGTATCTACCTGGATAGCTCACTGTGTGGGGAACCTGATTTCCCATTGTGCTACTTGGGAGAAAAGCCAGCCTGTTTAGCCCTGAGCTAACTACACAGTCCTGGATTGGCCCCAGAAGCAGAGGATAGTAAATTACTTCTGACTACTTTATACCTTGGAAACCCTGAAAAGGGTTGCCATATGTCAGAATCAACTTGACAGAAATTATTATTATTATCAAAGGTATACATGATAAAAAAGTAAATAATAATAATAATAATAATAATAATAATAATAATAATAATAATAATAATAATAATAATAATAATAATAATAATAATAATAATAATAATAATAATAATATCATTAGATTCACAGTCAAAGACTGGTATAAAATTAACTGGTATAAAATTAGCAGTTCAAGATCTAACCAAGGATCTAAGAACAGTTAAGGTAACAGCTAAGTATATATGCCATTCTTAGTAGAGTTGTTTTTTGGAGAGTTAGGATGTTTAAGTCTGATAGATCCAAAATTTCCAAATATCTAGGGAGTCCTTTAGGTATTGATCCAGGGATCCTGTCACTAGAGGTACAACAACATATTTCTTCCTCCATAGACACTCAACTTCAAATTGCAAATCACAATATTTTGTTATTTTCTCCAGCTGTTTGTAATCAATTCATGCTCCTGGATATAGCGTTGTTGCTGCTGCTGCTGCTCTTGATGTCATCATTGTCATTGTCATTATTTCCAAAAAGAGCACTATATTATTGTTGTTGCTGCTGCTGCTACTGCAGAAGCACACAACATGTAGCAGATATTGTTGAACTGCAGCTCTCACTATCTCTTACCTTTGGCTACACTGTCTACAATTGATAGGAGTGTAGAAGGTGCCAAATAACTGGAAAGTGCTGGTATTACTCAGTGCTGTAAAGCAGATGCCTAATAGAACAGTGTCCAAAAATAAAGACTGCTGAAAGTACATATAACACACTAGCTCATCTGATACCTAATACTTTCTCCTTTCCAAATGTTTTGGTGGAGATAGCATAGATACTTTAGCCGCTACCACCTCCTAAGCTGCTGAAAGGTTGACATTAGTCATTTTGCTACACCAAGCAAAATCTAAAACAATATTCTGCATGGAAAGAGAAAGCAACAAATTATCATGAGTGAGGTATAAACAGGCTGATGTTCCAAAGACTGCTGCCTTGAATGTCAAGTTGTATAACAGAAGTTCTCAACCCTTTTAAGCTGGGGTCACACTCCCTCAGACAGCTTCGGGGGCCAGGCGGTAATTTTGCCCTTCCTCCACCACATGGTGCTTCCTGGTGTAGTAGAGCACATAAAATGGTTTTGTGGGCTGCATCTGGCCTGTGGGCCACAGGTTGAAAATCCCTGTTGTATATCCTTAGAGCTACTTTTTGTGCACTTGGCTTCAGAAGGAGAAGTGAAGCAGCAGAGCCTGTGTTAATATGCCACGTTTCTCTGACCAGTCCTCCTTAGGTGCTGTTAGCAATCCAACATAATTTTAATACACAGGCTCATTTTGGAATAAATGAGAGTACTGAATCTGCTAATGTGACCCGTGCTGAATGTGTTCTTATTTTGAACAGAAATCTAATAAATTCCTTTGCCCTAAGTACTATAAACTTAGTTATTCACTTTGGGGAGCTGTATTCTCTACAACTACATTAGCTGGTTACATATCTTGAGGTTTTGTTCTTCTATTAAAGCAAGGAACACTTTCAAAAAGATTTTTTTTTTGCTTCTCTGTTTCTACATGTTATTCATTTTTATTTATCTCCCCCCCCCCCATGTCTTCCAATGAAGTTTTTTAAACCACCTTCAGCTGGGCAAGCCATTTATGTACTAGTTAAGGAAGCAAGCCACACTTCAATTTTATTAATTTTGTTCTTAAAAGTTGTAATGAATCTAAATTCTTCAAATGAACATAGTATTTTCTACTTCCATGACACAGACCATGGAAAGGGGGATATAATGCATCTCACCTAGAAGGATGGTAAAATGAAACTCCTTGAATTGTAGCCAGCAGCAATGTCAAAATTTCTTGATTGATTTCCCATGGAATTCTTGATCTAAATGTCAAGGCATGAAGCATCCACTGAGGCTTAACAAACTAACCCAGCTAAGATTACAGCACTAAAAATTTTGATGCTGACTGGAAGGTCAGCAGTTCAATAACCAAATACTGCAGGACGGAGTGAGTTCCTGTCACTGTCCCAGCTCCTGCCAACCTAGCAGTTTGCAAGGAAGAAATTAGATAAATAGGGACCACTTCGATGGGAAGGTAAACAGTGTTCCGTGTGCTCTGGTGTCTAGTCATGCCTGCCACATGACCATGGAGTCATCTGCAAATGCAGACAGTGCTGGGTCTTCAGCTATGAAACAGAGATGAGCACTGAACCCTAGAGTGGGATATGACTGGCTTTCAAGCAAGGGTGACCTTTACCTTTACTTTATCTTTACACATAGATGTGGAAAGATTTCACTTACACCAAATCTGGATTAGTGCAGGGTAGATTTTTGTATACAAGAAAGCGTAAGATACATCTTGTAATATATTTCTTTTCCAAAAATGGGAAATATTTAGTCTATTGCTGCCTCAACCCAAGAGTAACTCTTCAAGAATACTTAATCTTCATCCCAAGCACGTGCCCCTCCCCACTCAGTAACTGTTGAGCAAATAATATGGGGGGGGGGCTTTATGGGTTAATATGACTGCTTTGCCACTAGCATGATTGATAAAGTTCTTTTTCCCCATCTCTGGCATTTGATGCAATCCCTACCTTCCCTTCCTGTTTGTATGCTTTCTACTATTATTTCTTGTCAATAGATAACTTTCTTCCTCTGAGCATGTTCTAAGCAAATAACATAGGAACCTCTCCTTTTGTTGGACTCTATTTCATTTTCTTTTTTTTTCACTGATTGCAACTACAAATGTAAATAAAGATACTTTTCTTCTACTTTAAATGCTTCTACAGCATTTTACCACACAGAAAGCTAGTTGGTGGAGCAGGGGGTAGTGAGAACTGAGCTAATCTCTCACCTTCTGCTTCTTTCTCATATTCTGCTAATTTAGAGGAAAGACCAAAATTCTCCAAGAGTTATGATCAGATGTCAAACATGTAGACAGCTGTCAATTCTCTGCAAATAATGAGGACACATTGTGCCATCTGTTGGAACAAAGCAAGAAATAATGGGATCCAGAAAAAGTGGCAAAACCTGGCATTGTCCAATAGCTGCTGATGCCCCTGCAAAAGCTGGGGGGCCACCACTAAGAGCCCCATAATCCAGCTGTTCACTCCTGTCCATTGGCCTACTTGTTCTCTCTTTCTGCTGTGTGTCTGTGTCACATCACTAGTAGGGAAACAACATTTCCTACTGCTGCCTGTGCCATTGTACAATGTTGCTGTTATGTTATTGTGCTGGGGTATGTTCTGTTCATTTTTACCCCATTGTTGTTCTTTCAGGATCAAAGAATCCCTTTAGTACGCCACTGAAGCAGCAGAAGCTGAGTCATGAGGATTTAAGGGACACTGCCAGCCCCTTACCAACCCACTCCAGTACCAGACCTCAAGTCAAATGGAAACTTGTATTTCCCATCCTGCTGACCTTCCAGTCCTCTCATCCTCTGGTGAGTGTCTGCATTTGTACTAGGAAAGAGAAATCCCACTAAAAATGAATCAGAGTGAATAATGCCCATCTTTGAAACTAGGGATAGAAGAAGTTGGGGCAGGATGGGAACACTTTTAATTGGGGGGCAGGAAGTCTTGTTTTCTTTGGGGCTGAGCTGTGAAGTAAACCAATGGAGAAAGTATGGGGAGAATCTGATGAATAACTGCCTGTTTGAGAGAGAGAAATTGAGAGACAAAGAGAGAGAATGTCTTCATTGTGTGTTACCACGGACACTGTCCACCAACCACAGTGGGCACCGATTGCCAGAGCAAGACGTAACAGAACTGTTGGTGGGGCTTTGGGAGGGAAGAAAGAATTTTTAAAAGGTTGTGCTCTCTCCCCTGCCTCCTCACAATCAAGCCTGCTTTATTTTGTAAGCAATTGCAGGCATTCCTCCAAGAAATCTGTCCAACAGCCTCTCTGAGTCCTATTGCTAGAAGTATCACTTTATGGTCAGGAGCGGGTTGTGCTCCCTGTGCTGGCTGAGGAAATTCTGGGAGCTTTCATCCCAAAAAGCAATGGCCAGAATTCCATTGGTGATTTACACCTGTCTAAAGACAAATCACCTGCTGCTCATGAACATCCCGAGGGAAGACATCCCATCTTTCCCTCAGGCATGTGTCCAAGAACACCACTAGCACCTTTTCATGTGCAGCCCCTGGAAGCTTATTTTAGTTCTCTGAGTCAAGCCTACACTGCCAACAGGATTCAGGCCAATGTGTCCAAGCTCTGAGCCTCAACCACCAATGGAAATTTTGACTAGGGCGGCTCTCCAAGTGACAAGCAACTGCCCTGGTTATGTGCAATTCACTTTGTCTTCAAGGTTGTTAAATGAATGCTGTACAGGTTTTGTCCAAACTCAGGCTGAGTCCCAAGCAAGGGGTGCATAATATTTCTATTAAACTACTGAAACAGATTTTTGAAAGGCAGACTTCAGAGTCCCTCAGGATTCTGTCTTCAGGATTGGCAGGAAAGTGGAATTTTAGGTAAAGGTAAAGGTCTCCCTTGCTTGAAAGCCAGCCCTGTCTGTGACTAGGGGCTGGTGTTCATCTCCATTTACAGCACAAGAGCCATCACTGTCTACACTAGGGGTTCCCAACCTAAGGCCTGTGGGCCGGATGCAGCCTACATCACCATTTCATGTGCCCCCCCTCCAAGGATATTCAAGAAACAAAATGGCTACCCCTTTCAAGCTGTTGGGATAAAATGGCCACCCCATCACGAAGGCAGGGCAAAATTGCCATCTGGACCTCAAAGCTGAGAGAATGTGACCCAGCTCGCAGCTTGAAAAGGTTGGGAACCCCTGGTCGACATCTCCAAGTGTTTCCATGGTCATATGGCAGGCCTGACGAGAAGCCCTAATGCTGTTACCTTCCTGCTGAAGCAGTACCTCTTTATCTACCTGCACTTTCTTGCTTTCCAACTGCTAGGTTGGTAAGAGCTGGGACAGACGACAGGAGCTCACTAGGCCAGGACTCAGATCTCAGTCTGATTTCCAGTCTTCAAGTTCAGCGCCTTAACCACTAACTCACCGAGGCAAACTAGTGGAATGTTAGCTGCTCCCATAAAAGATACTCTGCAGCCCATTTTGCAGGTGGACTGCATGACTGGGTTTCTTTCTTTCATCTTGCGCTCATAAGCAAACGCGGACGCACACACACACATCATTAGGCAAGTACAGTACTGAACACCCATAACCGTCCTTGATACTTTTCCCGATGGTAATACTTTCTGCGGCGAGGATGGGGCGTCCCAGCGCCTCCTGCAACAGATCAGGTACAAGAAGAGTTCTGCAGAGTTCCAATATAACTTCGCGACCCGCTGCCATCGGGTCACCAAGGGGTCTTTTTTTCCCCGCCCCCCCGCCTCCGCTCTCCAAGCCAAGGAGTAGGGGGCCGAGTAACCTGACTCCCCAGAGCGCTCCGGACCCCCCCCCCCGCCTCCTCCTCCTCCTCCTCCTCTCCGCCTCCCTCGTCCGCCTCGGTCTCTCCCGGGCGCACAAACCCAAACCGGGATGAGCGGCAGAAGCGCAGCGAGAGGCTGGGGGTGAGTCGAGGGAGGCGGCCTGTGCGTTCCGGGCACCGCCGCGTTTGCTTAGCGCGGGGGGTTCGCAGAGGGGACGGGGCAGCTCCGGGGGGGGGGTGGAGGAAGACAGGGGAAAGGCTCCGGGCCTCGGGGATGCCTGGGGGCGCCAAGAGGGGGGGGGGGCTTTTGTGCCAAACTCTGAAAGCGTCTTAATTCTTCGTGGCCGAAGCAGCCCAGAGCCCGGTGGCCCCTGGGAAAGCGGCACCGAGGTAAGCTTTCGCCCTTAGACGGCGCCCGGACGGGCTGCTGCAGCCCGCGGAAGCCCAAAAGTGGTCTTCTCGCAGGTGGTGCCACGGGATCCTTCGGCGCTTTGGCAGGCATTTTTGGAGGAATAGCCTTCCGCCGCACGTCTCCCATTCTCTCCCCCCCCCCCCGCGACGTATAGTCCTTTTGCCGCGAAGTTAACACGGGAGGGGAGAAAGAGGTGGCAACCAGGAGAAGTGAGGACCCTCTCCATCCTAGATAGAGATACAATATATGTTTCTTTCTACTTAGACGGCGCACGGTGCGCGCCTCCCATGCGCCTCAAGCGCTACCCCATCCCATAGCCATCCGGACGATCGGGAGACTTAGGAAAATCTGTGGGGCGCGGAGGGCGGTGAGGGAGGGGATCCTGTCAAGAGCGAGCGAGGGAGAGAGAGAGAGAGAGAGCCCAGTTCGGGACGGAGAAACAAGCCCCTGTTTGTTTGGGCGACTCTCTATATATGCAAAGTTGAAGTCAGGGGGTGGCGGGGGCAATAAGCCCCCCCCCTGAGCTAACAGCCCCCTGGCAAAGTTGTGTGTGTGTGTGTGTGTGTGTGTGTGTGTGTGTGTGTGTGTGTGTGTGTGAAAGAGAGAGAGAGAGAGAGATTGTTGCCCATCCTGAAATTTTTTTCGCCCACCCACATCTAGAATCCTGCCTATGGCCCTACTTTGAGGCAAACGCACGCAAGCCTCTGGGGTTTGCACGCAGAGAGAAAGAGACAGAGGGGCAAATGTGGAGCGAGGGGCAAGTGTGTGTGTGGTGTGTGGGGGCACCTTCGGGTTTTTCAAACAACTTTGTTGGGGGGGGGGGGGACGCGCCAAAGAAAGAGACGTGCCTGGCGAGCGGCGGCAGGGATGTGGGCCAGGATTTCGCCTTGTGCGGCGACCCCGAAAGGCTTGCCGACTGAGGGCGGTGCTGCTTCTCTCCCGCGGGGCGCTCCCACGGTCCGGTCGCCTCCTCCGTGGACGGAACCACGGACTCCTCTCTCACACAACACACACCAACGCACCCGCAGCCCTTCAAGGGACTTCTGGCTGTCGCTCCCGGGGCCCCCTTCGGTGGGTCTTGCCTAGCGCTTTAGTCTCCCGACCCCTTTCCCGCCCCTTGTGCTTGGTTAGCGCCTCTGCCCGCCTCCCACGTCTCCCTAGCCTTGCGCCTGACTGGATCTGCGCCCTCAGCCCTCTCGCCCCCTTGTCAGGGGGGACGGGTAGGACGGCACCGACGGGCCACGCTTCCCCGGGTTCCTAAGGCACCGGCCCCCGAGGACTGAATTCCAAGGACGGAGCCTAATAATAATAATAATAATAATAATAATAATAATAATAATAATAATAATAATAATAATAATAATAATAATAATAATAATAATAATAATTTCGTGTCAGAAATTATTCTAAATTGAAAGGATTTTTGCTGGAGGAACTCCGCTCAGGGGACGCCCGAATGAGGCTCCTTTCAAGTCCCCAAGATCCCCCCACCACCACCTAAGTGGACCCTATGGACTTGCCATTTCTTGCTTTCGAACTGTTTGGTTGGCAGGAGCTGGGACAGAGATGGGCGATCACTCCGTTATGGAGTACCCGGGTCTCGAACGGCCGACTTGCCGGCCTTCCAGCTAGCAAGGCGAGCTTCTTAACCCCTGAGCCGCCGCAATCCCAAATGCAGCCTAAATTCCCCCACAGTCTCTCTCCCCCCCCCCCGAGAAAAAGAAAAGGAAAAAAAAGTTTCAGAACAAAAGAAGCGCAAACTTGAGCGCCCTTCCCTCTCCTGGGGGGCAGCGGCGGCGCTAGGGTCCCAGAGCGCGTGCGCTGCCGCCCCTGTCACTGTGCGAGGCTGAAACTTTAAACCGCGAGAAGGAACTTCTACCTGAGGAAAGGTCAAGGGCAGCCCCGTCTCTTTCGCCCGTCTGGAGAGGAGCTTTAAAATCCATCCCTTTGCTGGGGGGCTGCGCCTCGTGGGTCAGGTTTCCCCGCCTTTCCTCAGGTGTGCTGTTCGCACCTTACACGAGGTACCTGAACATTTCGGAGATGCGCTTCTCTTCGGATTCTTCTCCCGAGCAGGCTTTTTATTCCACGCCAGCGCTGCCTCTCTCTCTCTCTCTCTCTCTCTCTCTCTCTCTCTCATTCCCTCCCTCGACATTTGCTGGCCTTTCCAGCCCTGAACGTTTTGCCCAAGATAGAAGACTGGAAGGAGGGAGGGAGGGAGAGAGAAAGGGAGGAAGGAATTCCATTCTGCTGCCTGTAAAGATAATATTTTCTTTGCTCTTTTCCCTCATTCCTATCCAGCCTCCCTCTCCATCCTTCCGTCACTAACTGGTGCTCAGTAAAACACGCACTCAGCTCAGTCTGGAAAGCTCAAGGGACTTTGGCCATGTTGTCAGATATCTCTAAGGCAGAGGCCAGATATGGCCCCAACACCAATTCATCCAGCCCACGACGCCCTCATCGCTCCCGGAAGCAGAAGTAAAATGCACTCATAAGAGCGCATTTTACTTCTGCTTCTGGGAGCAATGAAGGCTTTGTGGGCCGGATGAATTGTTGTTGGGGGCTGGATCCGGGGCCGGGCCAAATTTTGGGCACCCTTGATCTAAGGGTTAGTAATAATAATTGTGTATCCTCAAGTGACCCTTTTCAGAGTTTTAAAGGTAAAGAGTGATCAGAAGAGGCTTACCAAATTGGAGGCTGGGCAGGGCTTGGGACTGTGAAGCTTGCCCAAGACCATAAAGTCTGGTTCTTCTTCTGCAAGGCACAGTGGGGAATTGAACTCCCAACCTCTGCTGATTGAGCTATCCAACCACCTTTGCTGGGAGTGTATGAGATGAACACAACTGTATGATAGCTTGAATATTATTTGCTGTGGTCATTCTTTGGGATTGGAATATAAACCGACCTTGTCGAATTCTGTGGCCACTGTTGCATTTTCTAAATTTGCTGGTACTGTATATTGAATGCAGCACTTTAATGGCATTTGTAGATGCCTTTGCAGAGATTGTCATACCCTAGGAGGGCTCCTAGCATAGTAAAGAATTGGTGTGGAGAAGTAGGGTTCCATTCAGGTAGGAATAATAAGAAGCTTCAAGATGCCTACTTCTTTTATTGTTTATTTAATTTCTTCCCTGCCTTTCTCTCTGGAGAAGGACCCAAAGCTGCCTACAAATGATTTTTATAAAGTCCTGGGCTGATCTGGATCAAAGTGTTAGCTCTGACCATGGATGTCTACAGCTGGGTTGGGAACAGTGTTTGCTGTCCCAACAACCTTAAATTGAATTACTATTGTAATCTGCAAAGGCAGAAACCCTATGTGATGGTGGTATGCTAATACATCTTTATTCACCCCCCTCCCCTCTACCAGATCCTCTAAGCACTTTGTCCCAACTATAGGAAATCAATTAAATACAATGGGACTTACCATATCCTTATGGTCCAGCTCTCACAGCCATACATTATTACTGGGAAAACCATTGTTTTAACTATGCTGACTTTTGTTGGCAGGATGATGTGTCTCTACTTTTTATGATGCTGCCTAGGTTTGCCACTGCTTGCCTTCTAAGGAATAAGCATACACTAGTACCCCGGATAACGTTATGACTTGGTTCCACAAGTCATGTTGTTATCCGGTTTTTAGCATTGTCCGGGGTATACACCGAACAATGCTAAAAAACATCGGGTGCGTTGGAGTGTGCGCGCCAAACGCAGTTTGGGGAGGATACGGAGATTTTCTCCATATCCTCCCCAAGCCACGTTTGACAGGCGCACGCCTGCACGATGTTTGGAAAGGGTATGGGGGACCATACCCTTTCCAAACATCGTGCGGGCGGGCCCTGGGGGGGGGGGATTGGGTAGATGTTCTACCCAATCCAACCCCTCCCCCCCCCCACACGATTGTTCCGGATAACACTAAAAATCGCATTATTCGATACAAGATTTTTCCAAAAATCTTGTAACGTTATGTGGTTTTAGCGCTATACAGTACAATCGTTATCCGGAGTATTACTGTATTTTTATTTCATGGCTGCTGCAGTCAGCATCTGCAGTGATCTTGGATCCCAAGAAAATAAAATCTCACATGGTTTCCATTTCTTCCTCTTCTATTTGGCAGGGAATTATGAGGCTGGATGCCATGATCTTGGTTTTTTTATATGTTGAGTTTCAAGCCAGCTTTTGCACTCTCCACTTTCACCCTCTTTAGATCTTCTCCACTTTCAGCCATTAGAGTGGTGTCATCTGCATATCTGAGATTGTTGATACTTTTGCTGCAGCAGACAAACACTGTTACATCCTTTATAAATTTTTGTTATGGTATGCCCTACAACTTCTTCTTCAAGCACTATATATGATTCCAAATATTGGCTAACATCATGGCAATTAGCCATGAAGATTGTCTTGGGGGTAATATAATTCAGTTGAGTTTCCATTTGTCTTTTGCATCACAGTGTGACACCCATACCACTGATCCAGTTCCGTGAGTCATTTTCTGGTCCTGTTCCCTTTTGGCACACAAAGTCTTCATTGGCCCCAGGCCAGGATTGATGAAGCTGCTGCCCTTCAGCAAGATGAATTCAAGTGGGATTTGATCCACTTAGGGATCGTCACCCTTCCTTGTGGACTTTGCTGCTGAAGGCTGGTAGTCCTAAGGGTGGCCAGATTAATTAACCACCACCTGAGTTGCTGGCAGTATGGTCTACTCTATTACCATAACAGGATAACCTGGCCAGACTATAGAAAATATGTTTACAGTTTCCAACCAACCACTCGACAGAACAGTAGCTAACATTGTTTGGTCTCTCTCCCTTCCTCCTCTTCCAGTTCTGCACCACTTAGAAAGAATGTGTGTTAAAATCACCAGTGCTGAGGCAATGTGCATGCTTCTGGGAAAGGAATTCCAAATATGGAGGTTGAGGATATAGCACCACTGAGAAAACTCTGTGTATAGTATGTAGCAATCCAATGGCTATCATCGGTTAGCCTGAGAGCAGGTGTTCCAAAGGTGATCTTAATGCTCAGGTAAGCTCCAGCAGATATAGGCAGTCCTTCAAGAAACATGGGACCAGATTGATCTGAATTGCTCTTTGAATTGCGCTTAAAAATAAACCAACAGCTAATATAATTGACACAATGTTGTTGTAATAGGATCTATGGACTTACCCCTCAGAAACTTTCTGGCTGACACATTCTGGACCAATCACATTTTCTGACTTGTCTTGACATTACCTCTACTGCCACATAGACTAAGACTGCCAACATGATAACAAACCACATAATATTCTTTTCTGGTAGCTTGCTTATAAATTGCAACTGACAAAAGTCATCCTTTCAACAGCATTTGCAATCTCACTGGTTCTGAAGTCTCATAAATCAGCAAAGAAGTAATGAGCTATTCAGTTTTGTTTTGTTTTTAGGTTTGTTTGTTTTTTGTAGCCGATATTTTTCTTACTAATATGGTAAACCCTGAGGCTGTTTCTCTTGGCTGCATTTTTACTTCTGCATTGGAAGATGTAGGTAAACTGTATCAGCTAGTCAGCATTAGTTGGTAGTTTGTGGCTTAGGTGTCAAATGATGGCTACCACAGTGAAAGATGATAGCTTAATGCAATAGTCATGCCCCAATTTGGGATTAAAATGAATGTAAGGTAGATAAACAGGCAAAAAGAAACCATTTCCTGACAGTTTTAAGATTAAGGAGTAAAGACTGTACTCCACTCCCACTGGGTTTCTCTGGCCAATCAGGGATTTAAAAATTGAGTTTCCTGAATTCTAGTCCATTAATATCTATAACACTGCACTGAATCTCTGTGTTACAAATTTTTTTCCTGCCAGGTCTCATTTGACTATAAAATGTTATATTATGATCTGTTATTTGGCCTTCAGTATGAAAACACTGACTCTTTTCTTTTTATATATTGACGTTTAACAAAGGCAAGTCCACAAAATGTGTTAATATATACTTCAAGAACTGTTAAAAATTCTGTATGTCAGTCTTCTAAAATAAATAAATAAAGAAACAAAAGGAAATCAAGCATCCTTGGTCTGGTGCTGTCATGGTTGATAATGATGGGAGTTGCAGTCCAACACATCTGGAAGACATTGGACTTGGAAGGGCTGATGTAGAAAGTATAGGTGGACATCTATGGTGCTATACAAATCTTTGAAGATTGCAAATAGAGGTAAAGAGAAAGTGCTATATGTAAGAAAATGATGACGTCCTTGCATTGATCTAACAGATGACTGGCAAGATTAGGAGGCCTACTAGAGATGAATCTAAAAAAATCAGGTAGTGGAAGATGAAGGAAGGCAAAACCAAAAAATCTACAAAAGTCAGACAGTGGACAGAAAGATCAGAGGTATGAATATTGAGGATTCGAAAGCAAAAAAGCCAGTAGAGATTCACTTGAGAAAGCCTTGATGCTGGGAAGGGTCGAGGGCAAAAAAAGAAGGGGACGGCCCAAGATGAGATGGCTAGATGGTATTGTAGAGACAATGGGCACAGAGCTGAGCAAGTTGAGGGGGATGGTGGAGGACAGGAGTGCCTGGCGGACAGTGGTCCATAGGGTCGCAGAGGGTCGGAATCGACTGTGCAACTGAACAACAACAAGAACAACAAAAGAGCAGTGGTTTCCAATCTTTTTTTTTTGCCATGCCCCACCTAAACCTCCAAAATCCTGATTCCCCACCCCCTGTGACATATAATTCTTATTATTCAAAAAGTGAACTCCAATTCATGTGGAGGAAGGCTAAAAGGCTTTTCCTTAATGCAGTTTCAACATACAATGCATTCATTCTTAACATCTCAATCCCATGCCATTCTTCCTAAGATATTCTAAGAGAACAAAAACTCTATATTTGTTAAAGTCATTACTTGCTCCTTTAATGACAGTGACCTCAATGATGGATGGGAGCTTGGACAATATTAGTGAAGAAGGGAGGATGTGGGAAAAGGAGTGAGTTTGAGGAAAGGAATGTATTCCACTGCTTTCACTTGTTTCAAGTGCAATGGCTTTTTAGCTAATTATGGATAAATCGTTATTGTCTTCCACAGCAACTCGTATGGATAAATACATGGCTGTTATAACCATTTCTCTGCAGATTAATCCATGATCGTTAAGAACAATGGTTTAGTTTCTAACCTTGAGTATCTAGATTTTGTTTTAATTCAAGTCCCAGAAGTCTCAGGCAGTCATGGGCAATAACAAAGAATTCTGGGAATAATAGTTCAACACAGTCTGGAAATGCAAAGGTTAGGAACAATACAACTAGAGCAAATCTTTGTTCAGGGCTATGGGATCCACTTGTGACATTCATTGCTTTGTTTTTATTTTTCAGTAAGTGTGGACACCTGTCTAAGTGCAAAGCCATCATGGTGGCATTTAAAGGCATCTGGACTCAGCCCTTCTGGAAAGCTGTTTCGGCAGAATTTTTGGCAATGCTGATTTTTGTCCTACTCAGCCTTGGCTCAACAATCAACTGGGGTGGAACAGAAAAACCTCTCCCTGTAGACATGGTCCTCATTTCTCTCTGCTTTGGACTCAGCATTGCAACCATGGTGCAGTGCATTGGACATATCAGTGGTGGCCATATAAACCCAGCGGTGACTGTAGCGATGGTCTGTACTCGGAAGATCACTCTTGCCAAATCCATCTTCTATGTCACAGCCCAGTGCCTGGGGGCCATCACAGGGGCAGGAATTCTCTACCTTGTCACACCGCGAAGTGTGGTAGGGGAATTGGGAGTTACCCAGGTAGGGTCAAGATCCACACAAGAAAAAAAAATGATAAGATGTCCAGGGTAAAATATTCAGCTAACAGGTCTTTTGAGAAAGTGCATTGACATGTGGTGGGTGACTTCTAGTTACTATCTTTTAACCCAAAGGTGGCCTTTTGGTGAGACAATTTGAGGTGAGGACCGACATGCTATCCATTTTTACAAATGAGGTCATACACTTAGGAAACCTTTAAAAGAAATCAAATAAAATCTTTATTGTGGTTCAAGACCAGCATAGAACAACAAAGGGAACAGAAGTTAAAATGGGGTTACTTGAAATACATCAAGATACAGAAGTTAAAAGGAGGGTGCTTAAAAAGGAGCATTTTGGCTCAGAGTGGAAGGAATAGTAAAGTTAGCACATAGATCAATAAAATTACAGTTATTATTAAGCCTACACTGCGGTGCTAGTAGTTTAATTGGCTGAAGATCCTGCTAGGACTGTTTTTCTGATCTTACACTCTGCGGTGCAGATCCTGGCTGTGTTGTGGGTGGAGATGGATCTTTCATCAGATAGCAACCAGTGGGTGTACATGCTGTTTGACCAGCTGGGATACTTGCAGAGCAGTGAGATATGAACTCGTTCCAGATGTCTCTATAAAATGGGCAGCTGAAGAGAATGTGTCTGTGGTTTCAATTTCTCCAGTGTCACAGGGGCATTGTCTCTCTGTCACTGGTGTCCTTTGAAATTTTCCCTTGAGAACTGCAGTTGGCAGTGGGCTAGCGTAAATGCCCGCCAATGACTTGGTGTTTCAAGTTGGAGCAGGCGCAGAGCCAGGACAACAACATGTCTCCAAGACTTGGGCGTCAGGAAGTTAGGGGCCCTGGCTAGGTCAATTTGCCTTTCCATGTTTAGTCTTCTCTGTTTGGTGGCCTGTTTTGTCTGGCTATGACTCATGGCCTGTATGAGAGATTGGGAGAGGCCAAGATACTGCAGTCTGGATTGGATTGTTCTTTGCCATGCTGATTGGAAACTGTCCTGTTGGTAGGAAAGTTTCCCGATACATGAATCCATTCATAAACACAGACTCCACATGCATCTCTATTATTAAATGACTGTTTAACAATTATTTGATGGTACAACCAATAGCAGGTCACATGTGCTATCTAAGTGGATAGTAATAATAATAATAATTCTGTGCTGTCAAGTCAATTATGATTTATGGCACCTCTATTCAGTGTTTCCTAGATAGAGAGTACAGTCAAACCTCGCATAAAGAGCGCCTCGCTTAAAGAGTAATTTGCTTAAAGAGCAGAATTTTCTCTGAATGTTCACTTCGCTTAACAAATAAAACCAACCCAAAACTTGCTTAACAAATAAATCAAGGTTCGCAAGCCCCCCCCCCCCCATTGGTCATTTACAATGGTGTTTTGCTTAAAGAGCAAACCTGTAGAACCCATTATGCTCTTTAAGCAAGGTACAACTGTACTCAGATGTGGTTTTCCATTTCTTTCTTCTGGTAATGCCCCCAGTCTATGCAGCTTGCCCAAGACCGCAGGCTGACTCTTCTGAGACACACAGTAGCGAACTGAGCTCCAAAATGCTGGCTCCACAACCAGATACTTAACTTAGTGAGATATACAAGTAGTAGTAGTAGTAGTAGTAGTAGTAGTAGTAGTAGTAGTAGTAGTAGTAGTAGTAGTAGTAGTAGTAGTAGTAGTAGTAGTCGGCAGCGGCGGCGGCATCATCCAGTCAGCTGAATAGTAGATGGCACTTATGTCTGAACTCAAAATAAGTGAGTTTATATGGATGCTTTTGAGTTAACCTACAGGCAGCTTTTACCTTCTGCTCAGATATTGTTCTTTCATATTTTCTTTTCTAAAACTTTATAAAAATGATTGGTGATCAGATATAACATCCAAGCAGAAAATGTGATTTTAAGATGAAATCATGAGTGTTCATAATTGATGTCATTATGATAGCAACTGGAAACTATATATACTTCAAGATGTCACACTTCCTTAAAGCAGGCTGTGTTAGATCTCCGTTTTGTTCTCTGCTAATAAGGAATCCCATCCGTTAGCCTCACTGTAGGATATTAAAATGCACTTGAACTGCATGCTGCCTATTTTTAATTGAAAGAGAAATTAATTGAGTTAGAGCCAATTAATGGATTTATAATAGAATACTAAATTGCAATTGTCCTAAGGAAAAAAGTGTCATGCATGACCTAAAAATATCCTATGAAAAATCTCACTGGAAAACAAAATCTCTTTTTCTGTACATGCATACAGCAGATTTCAGCTTGTGTCTTACCATATATGACAATGACTCAAGCTTCAATTGTGACACTTTTGCACTAGTGTACATTTGTTTTGATTTGAATATATAAACTGCTGTAGCAATTCAATTCCTATAAACAACATGTCACATTGACACTTGCATGGAGTGCCCATTATTGCCAAAGCACCGCAGGGAACCCAAGTAGCATTATGATGCCATGCAGTTTGGAAAAGTAAATCTATGGACTACCATTCTGAGAATCCTCTGTCTATGCTGGTTGGGGATTCTGGAAGCTGTAGTCCTCAACCAGGAGTTCTCAACCATTTTAAGCCGGGGGGCAGGTCATGCTCCCTCAGACAGCTTCAGGGAGCAGATGGCCATTTTGCCCTTCTCCACATGGCATTTCCTGGTGTGGTGGAAGTGGTGGGCCACATGAAATGGTGCCATGGGCCGCATTTGTCCCACAGGCTGCAGGTTGAGAATCCCTGTCCTAAACCATTACCTTTCAAAGCTTTGGGTGCAATATCTGGAGAAAAATATATTCTAGACATCAGAGCAGTTATATTACAAAAATAATTTTAAAAAATCTGAAACAGGGCACTTGCTTTAAACAGATACATGTTTTCCTCTTCATTTGCAACATACTGAGTCATTATAGATGTTTATAAAGGAGCATTCCAGATCATTCTAGTGGTGATGCTGCATGGAGGAAATAAGGGCTGACCTAGTATAGTTTGAGTATGCACAAGCAGTCAACAAAAGCAGATTACTATTGAGAAACTGTAGCTGTATCCAGAATGTCACTAGGCTAGCATTGATTGTTCTGTGTTCCCAGAAGCAATTACCTGTAGTTTGTTCCACTTGGAATAATTTGTAAACATCTAAACTATCCCTTTGATGAAATAAATAAAGGTTTTTTATAAGTTGGTTTCCCCAGAAACCCTTTTGCTTTTGAAATATGGGTACTCTGATCCAGAACTTGGAAGCAATTAGTTCTTCATATTTACATCTGTCTTCCAATAAAACCTCTACCTTCAGTAAAGAGGGAGAACTTCACTCTATTGTTAGAGCAAGTGTAATGTTTTTAGTTACCTTTTTTGGTTACAGGCCTCACTAACCAGTGGAAGAGAAATATCACATAGGCCAAGAGTGGTTCACGTTGTTTCATGCTGCAACTGTGTGTTGTGTTGCAACCAGACAAAAATGCAGTCTATGTTTTAGGTTTATGGTTTGCAATCTTCAGATTTTTAAAAAGTGAATAAAATGAACAATTTTGTTACTGTTGAGGAACAAAAAAGCAGTATGGTAGTTGACTGTTGAGGACACAGAAAGGTAGCTAATTGCTTTTTTAAAATAACTTTCCCAAGCTGTTATTACTGAATGTGTTGTCTTACCAGTTTAAGTGAACAGCACATAAAGGCAATTTTACTTCTTCTTCTTTACTGATATGGCAAGTAATCTAATGGTACTTCTGAAGTGAAAGGATCACCTGACAGAGCTCTTTTTGTTGTTCAGTCGCACAGTTGATTCCGACCCTCTGCGACCCCATGGACCAGTGTCCGCCAGGCACGCCTGTCCTCCACCATCCTCCTCAACTCGCTCAGCTTTGTGCCCATTGTGTCTACAATACCATCTAGCCATCTCATTTTTGGCTGCCCCCTTCTTCTTTTGCCCTCCACCCTTCCCAGCATCAAGGCTTTCTCAAGCGAATCCTCTCTTCTCATTTGATGTCCAAAGTACTTCAGCTTCATCTTTACTATTTGACCTTCTAGGGAGCAGTCAGGGTTGATTTCTTCTAAGATTGACCTATTTGTTCTCCTCGCTGTCCAGGGGACTCTCAAAACCCTTCTCCAACACCACATCTCAAAGGCATCTATTCCCTGTGGTATGCCACAGGGAATACCATTGCTTTGACTATGTGAATTTTTGTTTGCAATGTGATGTCTCTACTTTTCACTATGCTCCCCAGGTTTCTCATTGCTTGCCTCCCAAGAATCAGTTGCCTTTTTATTTCGTGGCTGCAATCACCATCTACAGTCAGCTTAGATCCTAAGAAAGTAAAATCTGTCACTGCTTCTACTTCTTCCCCATCTATTTTCCAGGGACTGACAGGGCCTGGTGCCATGATCTTGGTTTTCTTTATATTGAGTCTCAAGCCAGCTTTTTCACTTTCTTCTTTCAACCTAATCAGGAGCTTCTTTAGGTCCTCCTCACTTTCTGCCATTAGGGTGGTATCATCTGCATATCTCAAGTTGTTAATGTTTCTCCCAGCAATTTTGATCCCAATTTGTGATTCCTCCATCCCTGCATTGCACATTATGTGCTCTGTGTATAAGTTGAATAAGCAGGGTGACAAAATGCAGCCTTGTCTTACTCCTTTTCCTATTCCAAACCACTCAGTCATTCCATATTCAGTCCTAAATGTTGCTTCTTGATTCATGTACAGATTTCTCATGAGGCATATAAGGTGTTCTGGTATGCCCATCTCTTTAATTACTTGCCACATTTTGTTGTGGTCGACACAGTCAAAAGCCTTAGTGTAATCAATGAAACAGAAGTATACTTGTTTCTGATATTCCTTTGTTTTTTCCATGATCCATCTTATGTTGGCGATGTGGTCTCTGGTCCTCCTGCCTATTCTGAACCCCACCTGCACTTCTGGTAATTCTCTCCCCACATGCTGTTGCAGTCTATCCTGTATTATCTTGAGCATCACCTTTTCTCACATTCTTTAGAAGAGCCCTTCCTTGTCCCCCGCTATAGATGGATCTTATTATGTTAGAAAAAGCAGTGGGAAGAATATGCTCTGTTCCCTATGCACCCCATATACCTTCCCCATAGACATGCAAACCCCCAAGCTTAGGTGTTCTGAAATCAGATTTAATTGTAAGCAGCATCCTATAACTTATGTACAGCTTTTGTGGTGTTTCAGCAATGATCATGGTAATGAGTGGAAAGTGGTAGAGTATTCATTAGTTAAAATAGTTGCCTTACTCAAGATGTTAAGAATAATAACAATAAGATATAGCAGTAAACTCTAACAACTATTAAAAGTAGACAATATTCAAGATAAAAGAACATGGGAGATAAAAATGAAGTGAGCAAACAATTTAAGAAACCAGGGTTTTTGATTAGTTGTGGGTATTTTTTATTGGTTTTCTGTTTGTTCACCGCCCAGAGTGGGATAACACCTAGATGGGCAGTATAGAAATTAAATAAATAAATACAGAAGGTAATCAAATTGCCAATAAAAGACTTGGCATAGCCACCAATAGGTTCTGATGCAGATGAGAAGTTGGTGGCCCTTCCAGTAGATTGTCACAAGCAAATTTGAAAGAGTGGAATGACTAAAAGGGATAAAGATGCCTTTATGTAAATAATTTTTAGGGGTGGAAATGGACTGGAAGCCAATGAAATTTTTTAATAAGGGAGTTGCAATAACTGGCTCTGATCAATAGCTTGCATGCAGGGCCAACTGAAATATCCAGTCATCCTCACATAGAGCATAATATAGTAATGCAACAAGCTAAATCCAATTCTTAAGAATACCCAGAAAAGACTTATGACTCAGAGGACTTATAATAGAGTTCATTAAACAAATCCCATTTTTAGTGACTCTAGTTAGGATTAATGGTTAGATTTAGTCCAGTTTGACTATGTATATACATTTTTATAGCCAACAGCTGGCTCACCTGAGAATAGCTAAGACATTTTAAATAGCTGGACATTTGATTTCAAAATTATTTGCAAAATATCATCCAACTTTTAAGCCTGAATTTTCAAGGGGAGTACTTGAAAAATTCTAGGACAATGCTTCTATTAAATACGAGCATTTCATATGGATAAAGCTTTGATTTATTTCCTCCCATTGAGTCGATTACAAACCTTCAGTAGCCTCCTTAGAATCTGATGGGATTCTCTGATGACACAAAATCCCAGGGACAATTGCCTGGAGGTTTAAAATAGAGCAGCTGTAGGACACTCTGGCCTTCTCAATGTTTTGACCTACATATCTGATACAGTAAAATCCTGGATAACACTAAAACTTGGTTCCACAAGTCTTGGTGTTATCCAATTTTTAGTGTTATCCAATGCATGTTAAAATCCTATGGGATGCATTGGATAACGTTAAAGCTCCATAGAGATACATTGTAACTACACAGGCTTTAGCGATTGTTATCCGATGCATCCCATAGGATCTTAACGTTATTGAATGCAATTCTCCCCCCCATTGCTTAACGTTATGCGATTTTAGCATTATCTGATGCAAATGTTATCCGAGGTATTACTGTAATATCATACTGCTGACCTTTCCCTTAGAGCTGATGGGAGTTTCAGTCCCTAACATTCTTCTTTTCCTGCCATATCCATATCCAAATCCAGTATTGGTGATCATCATGGCAATCAGCCATGATGAGTGTCCTGAAAATATAATGCAGTGGCCTTTCCTCTGCCTTCCACATCGCAGCATGACGCCTGTACCACTGATCCAGTTCCATGAGTAACTTTCTGGTCCTGAGCCCTTTCAGCATATGAAGTCCTCATCAGCCCCAGGCTAGTATTGATGAAGCACTGCCTTCCATCAAGATGGATTCAAGTGGGATTTAATCAACTTGGGGACCATCACCCTTCCCTGTGGACTTCGGCATCCAAGGCCATTAGTCCTTAGGGTTGTCAAGTTAGTTAACTGCCACCTGACACTCAACATTGAATCTCTGGAAGTATGGTCTTCTCTATTACCATAGCAGAATAACCTGGCCATAATCTTGAGGGGACAAGAATTCCCTGCTCTTTATATAGTCTTCAGTCCAATTGATTATTCTAACTATAATGAATCCTTTAAATCAGATGGATGTAAATATGTATGAATTTTGCATTTAGCAGTTTTCTGTCCATTTTCAAAGCTTCCTTAAGGTAAGGAACAGCATTTTTGTTTATGCATGCTTTCCTTTAAATGCTGCTGTTGTTTTTGGGTGGTTTGATTGATTTTTGGAGGCTGGGGATGGACTGTTTTGATTTTTGGAGGGGGTGGGTGGGGCTTTTTCTTTATCCGAATGGAGATGCCTCAAGTTACGAACAAATTCAACTTATGAACAAGCCCATGGAACTGATTTTATTCTTAACTCAAGGTTTTACTGTACTGTATATGCATTTTAGCCGGAACTAGCAAAAGGATTTAGGCTGTAGTAATTAAACAGCATAAGAACAGAATGCTGAAGATCAATATGCCAATGGTTAATGAAGTTGAATAGGAGTCTTCTGATGGTATCTTTCTAGCATGGAAAAAGACCACAACAAAAATGTCTCCCAGTCTTGTCCTGATCTGATAAAACTTCTATTTGAAATGACATTTCAGCCTTTTTTTTTCCTTTTCAAACAGTTACTACTTACTAAGTTAGTTTGGAGCAACTTTATTTTGTATGAAGGAAACAATGTTTTCACCCACAAGAGAAGTTCACATTTTATTTATCCTGCCTGGATTTCTGGTGTTTTTTTCTCCCTAGGTACATTCAGATCTGTCTGCTGGTCATGGACTGCTGGTGGAGTTAATAATTACTTTCCAGCTGGTTTTTACTATTTTTGCCAGTTGTGATTCTAAGCGAAGTGATGTCACAGGTTCAGTGGCATTAGCAATTGGATTGTCGGTGGCAATAGGACACTTGTTTGCTGTAAGTTTCCAACTTCTTTGATAATCTTTGCTGACAATTTAGTTGTAAGCTACAGAAAGTTGTAGTTCTTTTATATTGCCCATCATGAAGCTTATTCCAAAGATATGCACAGGCATCGTAAATGGTGTGTACATTTTCTTAAAGGCTGCATGTGTCTGAGTACTTTTAGACTTATGTAGTCCAGCTCGTTGTCTTGAGCATCACCAACATTATTGTCATGTCTCAAAGGTTTACTACATGAGGAACTGGAAATATCTATGTTTTCTGTAGCAAAACTATTTGCCAAACTCCTGTTGCTGATCACATAAGGTCAATTGCACAAAATGGCAGTAGCTGCTTCCTGGGCTGTCCATCATACACCCAGACATCCCCTGGCTGTGCAATCAGTTGTACAATTGTCTGCACAGCAGGCAACCTGAGAAACAGGAAAAAATGTTTACACAGTTATTTGTAAGTGCACAGGATCATACTCATAAACTAATAGATTTGTATTCACATGTCCTCAAAACAAAGCTCAGAAGAATTAGTTTTTTAGATCACAATTCTCCAAGCAGCATGGTCCATAGTAATGGTGGTGGCTGTGGTAGTAGTAGTAAATTTTTAGTTGATAAATTATGTATTAAGAGGAATAACATTATTGACATAGTTTGTTAAGTCATAGTGGCCAGAACATATGAAATCCTTAGCTTTGTTCAAGTTTTTATGTCATTTTCCATAGTAGATTGGACCACAAGCCATGTTTGCAATAAGCTATAACTTACTAAAATACATTATAACAAGTGAGGGGGTGAGTACACGTTTCAAAAAGCAGAACATGCAAATGTGTTTTTTAAAAGGTTCATCAAAAATAGCATACATTCAATGGAATGAAATAATCAAGATTTAACATATATCAATTACAGAACAAAAAGAAACTTAACACATCCCACCAGTCCAACTCACTCTGAACTCAGAGTGTGGGGAATTGCCTGTTTTGGACTACAATTCTTCAGGATCCCCAAAAGTAACATCTCCAATTTCTGGCTTAAATAGAGTTCCAAAGTGCTTGGTCTTCTGTCCAAGCTATTTGGATTACAACCTGTTCCTTTACTTGTCCTCCAAAGGAGGTAGACAATAGTAAAAGTAAACACCAAGGAGCTGTAATTAGAGTAAGTCTTTTCTGTCCTCAGCCTTCTTCCTCTTCACCGAGACTGTTACCCGGGTGGTACTCTGGAAACTAGCACTAGAAATACTGCTGTGATCTCTGAGCACCATGAAGCACCAGCTGTGAGAAGTTTAGGCATGATGTAAATCAATGGCACCACCACAGAGTTCATTGTCTTGCACCAAGCAGTTTGATATAACCAGAGTGGATATATATTCTCAGTCCTGGAATAGATCTGATTGTGGTCTCATCTCCTGGCTTCTATTGTCCAGGGAAGGCATCTAATTCTCTACAGACAGAATTCAGCAAATGGATGCTTTGGAAATAGATCCAGGTTCTTCTGGTCCTTTTATCTGTTAAGCTATAGCTAAAAGAAAGGCAGAGGAAGTAGAATCTGTTGTAGGAGAGCATAGGCCAGAGATCTGTAGCAGAGATAGCGACAAGCTAATTCTGTCACAGGGACAATAAACATTAAATGGTTGTGACTTTTTTTTAAACTGCAGATCAGCTACACAGGTGCTAGCATGAATCCTGCTAGATCATTTGGTCCTGCAGTTATCATGGGAAGATGGGAACATCACTGGGTAAGTGGTTATAGTTGGTTACTATTTTTATATATCAGAAACTTATGTTTTTACTTCTTTTTTAAAAAACATATTTTAAAGAAGAATACACATAGCTGGGAATGATTAAATGGACCTGTCACAAGCATGTTAATTCAAATACTTCTTTTATTCTTCTTGTGTTCATCAAGTCAAAATTGTACCTGTAGTGTCCCACATGAACGTTAAAATCTTAATATTACTCACCTGGGATTAATCACTGTTGAACTTAATAGACCTTCCTTCTCAGCAGACATATGTAGAATTGTACTCTAGCTATTTAATAGCCTTGATTTTGCATTGAATCAGAATCATCAGGCACTTAGAGTGGCTACTTCTCCATCATGAAAACAAAGACATAAAACACTGAAAAGAAAAGCATTCTTCACAAAAAGATGGTTATGCATCAAATTTGCATATGCAAATTTAAATGAATTTATTGTTGTTCAGTCACATAGTTGAGTCCAAACCTTTGTGACCCATGGATCATCGCACGCCAGGCACCCCTATCCTTCACCATCTTCCTTAACCCACTTAGCTCTGCACCCATTGCGTCAACAATACCATCTAGCCATCTCATACTCTGCTGCTCCCTTCTTCTTCTACCTTTGACCTTTCCCAGCATCAAGGCTTTCTCGAGATAATCCTCTCTTCTCATTTGGTGTCCAAAGTACTTTAGCTTCATCTTCAATATTTGACCTTCCAAGGAGCAGTCAGGGTTGATTTCCTTCAGGATCAACCTATTTGTTCTCTTTGCTATCCAGGGTACTCTCAAAACTCTCCTCCAGCACCACATTCCAAAGGCGTCTATTCTTCTGTGCTAAGCTTTCCCTATGGTCCAGCATTGGCAACCATACATTACTACCAGAAATAACATTGCTTTGACTATCCAGACTTTTGTAAGATGATGTTTCTACTTTTAACTATGCTCCCCGGGTTTTTCATAGATTGCCTCCCAAGAATTAGTCACCTTTTTATTTCATGGTAGCAATCACCATCTGAAGTGATCTTGGATTCTAAGAATGTAAAGTCTGTCACTGTTTCTACTTCTTCCTCTTCAATTTTCCAGAGAGTGATAGGGCCTGTTGCCATTATCTTGGTTCTCTTGATGTTGAGTCACAGGCCAGCTTTTGCACTCTCTTCTTTCAGCCTAAGCAAGAGATTCTTTAGGTCTTCTTCACTTTCTGCCATTAGGGTAGTATCATCTGCATATCTCAGGTTGTTGTTGTTTCTTCCAGCAGTTTTAATTCCAGTTTGAAATTCATCCAGCCCTGTATTGTGCATGAATACATGCCAATATCACCACAATTAGACATTATTACTATAATTTCAGAGGACACTATTCGGTGGATATTGCACAAGATTGTGGCCAAACAGTCACCTTGGGACACAGCACTGAAAGAAAGATGGGGTACAAATCAAATGAATTAATAAGGCATAGTGTTTAATAATCCTTTAAAATGCCCTATACCTTGTATATTTTCTGAATGTTGTTGTAAATGAATACGTATGGTGGGGGCAGGGGGCAGAGGTCACTGTAATTTTGTTGAAATACTTAACTAGGCAGCAATCAGTTATGTCCAGGGGTCAAACAGAATTGACATCCCACACTATATCCTTCTTGCCATGAAGCATTAGTTATTCCAGTATGTGCAGTTTATAGCCCCCCTCCCCCACAAGTGGCCCCTGCCCAGTAATCTTTACATATACAATGAGAAATGGTTGACTAGATACATTTACTAATCCAAGCACCCACATCCCCTGCTCAGCCAGAAGATTTTACCAAATTTGAGGGTCAAGCGGGGTTGGCCACTAACATGTCATGAAAAGGAAGGACAATTTTTCAACTGGACAACTGTCCCTAAAGGAGAATATAGGGTTACACTACATGTATTATTTATAATGTCTGTTTGGAGATGTTACTTTTTGAACTACAAATCCTGGAATCCTCCAGCCAATGAGAATATTGGCCATGCTAACTTTGAGCTTTCTGGGGAAAGTAGTCTAAAAAGAAGTTACATTTCCAACCTCTGTTTGAATTGCTAATCAATTTGAAGACTTGGAGAGAAAGTAGCATGCATTTGGAGAGTTATAATCTTGGAATAATAGAATTGGAGAAATGGAAGGGACTTCAGGTATAATCCAGTCCAATCTTCTTCCCAAGCAAGAACCCACAGCTAAAGCATCACTGACAGATGCCCATCCAATCTCAGCATAAAAACGTCCAATGAAGGAGACACCACAACCTAAGGGAGTATATTCCATTGTCAAACATCTCCTATAGTCTGAAAGTTGTTCTTAATGATTAGCCATTTTTTTTGTAATTTCAGTCCTGACCTGCAGTAAACATGCTTAGTCTATCTTCCACACGACCGCTCTTCAAATTGTAGAGGCAGATGGCATATCCCCTGCCAGCCTGTTTGACTCAAAACATTTGTACATTGTATCTGTGCAATTTCATTAAAGGCTATTCCATGCTAATTTACAATTAAGGTCATTGCTGAGGCAGGTAACAGGTCAGTGTGCAATCAGAATTCAAGAGATCATTCAATTCTCTGTGTTGAATAAACTCAGAATTCTTTGGCATAAGATGTGTTATATTTTAGTGAGTTTGCACATGGGAATAGAAGAAAACAACATTGCAGAAAGTCACAAAGCTTAACAGGGAAAAAGAAGCAACCATATTGACCCAATGGCAAAAATACATCCAAAATCTACACATGACTGGGATCAAACTATAAATTTTCAAAATATGGAAGCATTTGATTTCTGAAAAACTGTTTATCTGAAATACTAATAGCAATCACACTTCTATACCACGCCATTGCACTTAGTGCACTCTCTGGGTGGTTCACAAGTGAATTAGTATTTTTGCCCCTATGTTGGGTATTCATTTTATCGACCTCAAAAGGATGGAAAGGCTGAGTCAACCGGGAGCCCATCAGGACTGAACTCTCTCTATATATGTGTTTGCTGCAGTTTACAACAGCAAATCCTATGGATTTATTTTTTCGTGTTACAATGGAGGCTATTAGAATGGACCTCCATTGTAACCCAGGGTTTTACTGTACTGTATATATTACATGACCTCTGACAAAGCCCACTGGGAAGAAGAACCCCTTCTCTGCAAACAGAAAAGGGCAACATCCACTTGCATCTAACTCCAGACAAAACATCTTAATACATTATCAGAGGTACAAAAAACACAAAGGGCTCTTCCAGATGAGGCACCTGTGCCACTTTCAAGTTCCTTACTAAGCACGGATCTTGATTAGAGCACACATACACAAACCCAGACATTCCTGTGTCCTATGTCAGTTGTATACTGATTCTTTTTCTGTGAGTTGCTAGTATTATCCCTCTTATAAACTTTATTTTATTTGGTTCTAAGTGGTACCACTGGCCACGTTTAGCATTTCCTTTTCATTTCTGAAGCCTATTCTGTCCTATCTTTTCCTAGTTTTTAAGTGCTATGCTGGCTCCATCCAAATATCACTGTGGAGGCACTATGGTGCTTCCCCAAGAAAGAAAAAAAAGAGGGTGCAGCCAGGAGGAAGCAATGAAAGAAATAAAATGACAGTATTATGAGGGTGAGCAATAGCAATTACACTTATATACTTCCCCATAGCGCTTAATGCACTCTCTGGGCAGTTCACAAGTTAATTAGCATATTAGCCCCAACATGCTGGGTGCTCAGTTTACAGACCTTGGAAGGATGGAAGGCTGAGTCAACCTTGAGCCCCTGGTCAGGATTGAAATCACAACCTTCTGGATGAAGTACAGAAACTTAACCATTGTGCCACCAGGGATCCGTATGATAGTATCTCCCTGTCTTCCCCATCCCTTTTCTCTCATGCCAACAGGAGTTGGCTGCTGATTTTCTGGAAATGAAAGAGACAAAATTAGTCACCCGCACACCCTGATCACGAGGCTTTTGAAGGCAGGCACTGGGCTCCCAGTGTGATATTTCCATAATGTGGGACCCAAGCCTGGCTGATGACTGTACCACTTTCCAATGAGGGAGGTACTGTGGGCACACCTTGATCTAGGTGCTTGATTTTTTATTACAACTATTATTTTTCCCCACACTGTATAGCCAACAGAACTTCATCGCTCCATCATTAAGGAAGCAGCAAATGCAACTTGTGAACTTGAATGGCAGAAATCTTGCATTATCCAGGACAATGGCGGACAAAATTAGTTGGCACAGATGTCTTATCTGGAAGAACATTTTAATTGCAGAACTTCATGATAGAGTCCATTCAAAGCATGCATATTGACAGATTATTATTGTGGTTTGGCTGTACATTTGAGTTCATATGATGTACCAGTGGTACATCATTGCAAATATATGTTTGCCAATAGACTGAGTCAAGGAGGTTGCTAAGTTTCATATTTCTTTGCAACGGCATAGAAACAACAGTGAAGTAGATATCAAATGTGGTATTTCAGGTAAGGTACAAAATTATCCTTATAGTTTCCACTTTTTCTGAATTATGGATCCTAATCCATGCTTTGTTTCATGTTTCTCTCCCATTTTATATAGATATATTGGCTGGGCCCAATTATAGGAGCAGTTCTTGCGGGGGGCCTTTATGAATACGTCTTTTGTCCTGATGCTGAGCTCAAGCTCCACCTCAAAGAAGCCTTTAATAAAACAAGCCAGCAGTCCAAAGGGAAATACACAGAAGTAGAAGACACCAGGAGCCAGGTGGAGACAGATGATTTGCTCCTCAGGCCTGGAGCGGTCCATATCATTGACCTAGAGAGAGGCGATGAGAAGAAGGGGAGAGACCCATCCAATGAGGTGCTGTCATCTGTATGACTAGTAAAGAGCACTGGAAGCAAAGAACAGTCTACGAGCAAGCCTACAGATAGCCTTCTACCCATAAAAGAGACAGATTTGTTGTAAATTAGGAATCTACTACACTTTACAACTCTAGGGAAATATAGCAGCATTGAAGTAACTGTTTAACTGGACCACGCTCCTGACATGTTGAAAAGGTACTAGATAACTATATTGAAGGATCCTCCCAAGTTTTTCCCAATTCATAAATGTACCGTTGGTGATGGCCTTAGGAGGAAAATCTTATATTTCCTCTGTATCTAAGTGACTTTTGAAAAAAGCATTGATTTTAATGCAGACAGTTGTGAGCAGGAAATGGCAATAGTTAACAATCAGATTGACAGATGAAAATTATCTGAAGATGCCTATAGAAACATAAGAAGTGTCTATCACATTGTCCTTCTGACACTTAATTGGTTATTGTCAATCCTGATTAGAATTTTAATTACAGAATCTACGGCAGGCTAAGTGACAGCCGGGCTAACACATAAAACACAACAAATCTTTCCAAAGCATTGGCCTTTTTTCCCTCCCACGGTTCTAAACTAGTTTTTTTACGCTCACTACCTGCTTCTTTCACGCTACATTGGGGGAAAGATATTTGCAATTCAACAACTACACAAGTACATTTCCCAGCACTTCAAAAGCCCTTTCTTTATCATGAATAATCTGCAACTGAGGGATGTTGTACACAAACAAAAAGGCTAAGAGCATGCGACATGTTTTGTGAGCAAACTTTCACAAGATCCACTTGGTTGTCATGTACTGAGGCTAAAATTACAGAAGGCATGCAGTAAACAACATATTTCTGAATTTTACTCCTTCTTGCAATGACATAATCCAGAGTTAAGCATTTTGAATGTCAGTACATCTTAATATGAGGACTTAATACACATATTTAACTTTCCAAGTGAAATAAAAAATTCAGAAATATCAATAAGAAGATGAAGGCTGTTCTGTTTTCAGTGCACTTAAAAGAAATATTGTTAGGGCAGTTTTATATAACTATAATATTAAACTACTTAACAATTTTGTTCATAATGTGATTTATAAATATATAAAACCTATCAGGGACTTTCTTTAAAATAATACTGGGAAATACTTTGGTAACAGACGTTTTGCGCTATGGCTATCATTTATTTTAAAGCAGCTTAAAATATAATATATGCAAAGGATTTTTTTAATGTAAGAAAAATGCAAATGGATATAGACTGCCACATCTGACAGACACGCCTTATTCCACTGTGCTGCCACCTACCATACACATGTGGGAAATTGGTCAACAACAAATTTGTCCTTGGCAGAGTTGTGTCCCTTTGTTGTTGTTGTTCAGTCACACAGTCAATTCCGACCCTTTGCGACCCTATGGACCATTGTCTGCCAGGCACCTCTGTCCTCCACCATCCTCCTCAACTCACCCAGCTCTGTGCCCATTGCATCTACAAACCATCTAGCTATCTCATTTTTGGCTGCCCTCTTCTTCTTCTGCCCTCCACCTTTACCAGCATCAAGGCTTTCTCAAATGAATCCTCTCTTCTCATTTGATGTCCAAAGTACTTTAGCTTCATCTTTACTATTTGACCTTCTAAGGAGCAGTCAGGGTTGATGTCTTTTAAGATCGACTTATTTGTCCTCCTCGCTGTCCAGGGTACATTCAAAACTCTCCTCCAACACCACATTTCAAATGCATCTATTCTTCTGTGCTCAGCTTTCCTAATAGTCCAGCTCTCGCAACCATACATTACCACTGGGAATACCATTGCTTTGACTATGTGAATTTTTGTTTGCAAGGTGATGTCTCTACTTTTAACTGTGTTTCCCAGGTTTCTCATACCTCGTCTCCCAAGCATCAGTTGCCTTTTTATTTCATGGCTGCAATCACCATCTGCAGTGATCTTTGATCCCATGTCCCATAGCTGCATGGGTTTTTTTTGCCCAGGAGTAAAAATGGAGCACTTAAGTGACATTTGTGAACTTTCTATGGATCAAGCAAGCAGAGCATGGAATAGCTTGCAACCTTTGGTGGTATTGTGCTGCTGAATTATGGACCTTTCATTTATATGCTTTGCAGGCTTGGTCAAAAAGGAGGAATGTTTACATTTACTGATTGTAACCAGAACTGTTTTGTGCTGTGGTCAATGTTTTCTGTTCAGGCCTCATCAATTCCTGTTTGGAGTTTAATTAATGAAATATGACAATTACTTAGAACCACCTGAGAACACATGTTCTGACATAAAGTGGTGATAACTCAAGCTGCTTTGCTGTTGATTAATATTTCCAGGTTGGAATAAGCACATAGAGTTATGTGTAGCAATCTCAACATGAGGGGCAGTACAGTTTTTCCTCTGTGGAAATGATATTTATGTCTGGTTTTTTAAAAATAACTTTTGTTTGAAGCAACTCCAAATGTACTGTACAAAACAGAAGTAAATGAGGGCTTGGCAAATTCAAAATGGGAAAAAAATGCATTTCAAAATTCCTTGTCCAGCTCTTTCAAGAGATGAGCATGAGAAGGAAAGACAGCCAAGGTTAACTAGTAAAGGATCTGCTGTGTACTTTTTAGAATTGTAAGTGATCTGTGCATCCCTTACAAAAGGAGGAGGGAGTGATTTCAGATAGAACTAAATGTGAATTACTTCACAGAAAGAAAAGCTGGAGAACTCCTGATTGTTGGACCTTCTCTTCAAAGATGCAGCAATTAGGAGTAGCACAGGTGGGGTGGTCTGATCAGTGCTTGAAAAAGGTTACCTTTTTGGGCTTCAGCTCTCAGAATCCCCCAGCTAGTTGACTAGCTAGTCATGTTGACACAGGGAATTTGGGGAGCTGTAGTTGAAAAAAAATTACTTCTCTTGTCTCTAGGTCTGTGAACTACAGAACTATCTTTGCCATGGAAATGAATCAAGGAAGATCTATGTGGGGTGCTGTACCTCCAGCAAACCACTGACTTGAGATCATACATAACTTTGTTGCATCACTTTCATAGAAAGTTCCTCCTTACTTTACTCCAAGTTAACACTTTAAAATAGTGATAATTTTACTGGTATCATTGGCAGCCAAGATCTCTGGAATCTAAACCTTGTGAGTACTCTGAAACATGAGGTCAGGAATGTGTAACCTTGCAAATGTTAGATTGCAAGCCACAGCTTGCCTTGCCAATGAAGAAAGATGGGGATTGTGGCCCAACACCCTCTGAAGGGCCCCACGTTCCCCATCTCTGCTGTAACATAAGTGATGCAATTTTTTTTAACAAGGTATCTAGTGTGCCAGTTCTCACTCAGCCTTTAAAAAAGGAAAGATTTGGCAGTATGTAGTTTTAATTTTATTACCACAAGGAACTGCACCAGCAACATTTTCTCTAGTACAACACAGAAGGTAGGACTACTATAATTACACCACAGCTTGGCTATCCTGAGAAAATGATTAGACCACAGGCTCAGAATGCTTGAAAAAGGATTTGCACTGCTGGTACAGTTACTGATTGATTAACATTTTGGAACATCATTTTATACATAAGACAGTATTTTTCTCTGTGACTATTTTTAAATGTACCTTGTCATAACACTGCATCAATGCATATTTTACATGTTACATGTTGAAATAAAACTGTGATCTACCAATAAACTGTTTGACAAATGGTCTTAATGTGTTCACCTTGTAGTTGAGAAGATCTAGGATGTTTCTGCCATGTAGTTTAGGCATTTGTTGTTCAGTCGCACAGTCGATTCCGACCCTTTGCAACCCCATGGACCACTGCCCGCCAGGCACTCCTGTCCTCCATCATCCCCCTCAACTCGCTCAGCTCTGTGCCCATTGTGTCCACAATACCATCTAGCCATCTCATTTTTGGCCGTCCCCTTCTTCTTTTGTCCTCAACCTTTCCAAGCATCAAGGCTTTCTCAAGTGAGTCTTCTCTTCTCATTTGATGTCCAAAGTACATTAGCTTCATCTTTGCTATTTGCCCTTCTAAGGAGCAGTCAGGGTTGATTTCTTCTAAGATTGACCTATTTGTTCTCCTCGCTGTCCAGGAGACTCTCAAAACTCTCCTCCAACACCACATCTCAAAGGCATTTATTCTTCTGCGCTCCGCTTTCCTAATGGTCCAGCTCTCACAACCATACATTGCCACAGGGAATACCATTGCTTTGACTATGCAAATTTTTGTTTGCAATTTGATGTATCTGCTTTTCACTATGCTCCCCAGGTTTCTCATAGCTTGTCTCGCAAGAATCAGTCACTTTTTTATTTCATGGCTGCAATCACCATTTGCAGTGAGCTTTGATCCTAAGAAAGTAAAATCTGTCACTGCTTAATTTAGGCATAGGATACAAAATAAATCAAACTGAGAAGAGGGAGGTGAATGGAGGCTTGTGCATCTTCTGTGGACCACTGGAGCCCTGTTTACAGGGGAAGGAAAGTAGCAGAGGGGAATGAGGCCCCAAGGGAAGAAGCTGACCCAGGCTGACCTACGTGGAGCCATTTATCAGTGAGTAAGGTCAGGTGGATAGATACAAAAGAACCAGCAGGGGAAAGGGAGGAAGTTGAACTAGTTGGAGAAGAAGCAGATCTATGTTAAAATGTGGTAGCTGACTGGGAAGTATTCTGTACTGAAGGAGAAGAGTTGCTGGGGATTCTTATTCCACTTCCAGGAGGCATGTCCTAACAGATGCTGAGGACATTAAGCTCTTCTTTCCTCTGAGACAGCTCACCTTTGCTATCAGCACTGTGGGCAAAGGGCAAGTTAATACAGATGAAGTTTGGGAAGGACCAGGCCAGGGGAAGCTGTGGGCTTCTCACTCTTGCCTTTGTTGCATGGGGCATGCCCCAGTCAAAGGCTTGTTTCTCAAGCCTGTCTCACAGGACCTGATTTGGGAAAAAGATAGATGTTAATTGAATCCCTGAATTGGGGGGGGGGGGGTGAGTGCCCAATGGGCCCCAGAAACTGTGGGGAAAGGGACCTTGGAAGTAGCTGTAGAACATGTAAATAAAGCATTGTGTTTAATAACCCTTTGAAATGCCCTGTGCTTTGTATATTTTCTGCATCTTAATGAGAATTAATACAAGCAAAGTGGCCCTGTGTCCATGGAATTTGTCTAGGAGGGTCCCTAGTTTTGCCAGCCCATGACAATGACTGGGGGATGCACATACACAGAGGGCTAAATCCAGTATTAACCCAAAATAAATTAGATCCACTGAAATCAAGCGGAAACAGTTTGCTCTGATTAATCCAGCGAGTCTTCTTTAAGTAAGAGTAATGTTGAATTTAGCCAAGAGATTCCATCTTACATTGTCAAAATTCAAGAGAGAAACACTGCATTAGGGGTGGAAAGACGTGGGAACTAGGAGCAGATTTTCTGGCCTTTGATAACAATGCATGGATTACAATGGCAACTGTGTAGGATATAGTTCTGGGCGTTCTCAGGATTTATTAGAATTGTCAGCTTGACATCAGAAAACGTTGGTCTATTGGAATTTCCATATTTTGTCTGATAAATTATTGGTGTGGCTTCATATTCTGTTATTCCACAATGGCCAACCAATCATTTCAAGAAAAAATCATGGTCAGGGCAAAATAACAATAGAGCCTTTCCCCTAGTCTCTGTATCCAGATTGGTATATTGGGTATTTGTGGCTTTTGTCTAGATAGGAAGGTACCAATGCATCCTGCCTTACTAAATAGATCCAATAATTATCTCACATGCTTGAGAAATCCATCACAGGTCACATATCATCACAATATTCCATAGCAACCAATGCTTGTGGCCCTCTGTACCCTATGAAAACTGTTCTTACTTGCTTTAAATGTACTACCTAGCAGTTTAGAAAATGAGCCCATAGTCTTCAGTTTTGACAGCAAACCATTTCTTTCTGTTCATTTTCACTATAGAGGGATTTTATTGCCTCTGATACATCTCCTCCAGAACTGCTTTGGAAATTGGCCTTATTACTATGGTTCTTCATGAGGAAAATTATCCTCCACTTCTTGATTATTTCCATTGCCTTTTCATTATACCTCCCTAAACTTTACACCAGTCTTCAATCTACTAATCTACTAAGCCAATTGATTGTTTAGCAAAACCATGGAGGTCCTTAACTCTCTGCTATGTTGTAACAATTGCCTCTTCTTTTCTTGATTGTGTAAAACTTGAACTACTACCGCACGCATACGGCATGTGCATCCTTTCTGTTTATGCTCCAGTGAAGTCAAGCTATTCCATGTATGTTGTGTGAATTACTATTTTATCAAAAGGATCACATTAGTTAATCTGGGGAGGTCAGGCTTACTCAAGGTTCATTTGGTTTTCTCTAAAATCCTTTGTTAACTCAGATCATGTCTACTGTGCTCTATCCAGGATTTACATAATTTCCCATCTTGTGACCTGGGAGATGATTAACAGTATACTTTCTCCTCGTATTGATGAGAAATTGGTCTTTTGTGTGGTAAAGGAGCAGCAAGTCATTCCAAATTCATGCAGATTAAACTGGGATGTGAGACTGCTTTCCATGTTCATTCTTAAAAGTTCAAATGTATCCTCTGAGTTATGAACGTACGTGGGTGCTGCAATGTCAACAGTGGTGCACAGATGTCTTTTAGAGAAGATCTGGGTAGAGAAAGACACTGAAGATGATCCATGGCATTTTCATGTTTTTCTTGGAGATAAATCATGCTACTCACATGTCTTTACTTGCTCCTCTGTATTAGGAATATCTAGATGCCATTGTTCCATCTACCAGGTCCCTTAAAGAGACATGCAATTATAAAAATAATTCAACCTAACATTTTGTCAGAATTCAAACAAAAGCAAAGCATACTTTAGAAACATGTCACAGCCATTTTTAAAGTTAAAAGTGTTGTGACAATACATGGGAAACACATTGTCTTAGATGTTGCAGAATGTCAGGTCCCATCACTTTGCTCTATTGGCTATGCTATCTAGGGAAGATGGGACTTCAGTCCACCAACTCTGAGAAGATAACATGTTCCCCCATCTCACCACCACCACCATTACATTTTTGCTTGCATTTTTAGGAGTCAGAAAGGATGGGCCAAGCCTGCTGCTCTCCCTGGGGAGAGAGTTCTAGATCCAGAGTCAACATGCTGTTACATAAAACACTCTGCTCTGTACTGATGGCTAGGCTGGCCTTCTCATAAAGCAAATAGCTTAATGCAGGGGTGTCCAAACTTTTTGGGCTGCAGGCTGGTCATGTGATTCAGAGGGCTGATCATTATGGCCCAGAGTCCGGATCCGGATCCATCCCCCAATGCCAATTCATCTGGCCCCTGAAGCACACATCACTCCTGGAAGCGGAAGTAAAACGTGCTTGTACGGGCATGTTTTACTTCCGCTTCCGGGAGTGATGAGGGCTGGATGAATTGGCGCTAGGGGCTGCATCTGGCCCCTGGCCTGTAGTGTGGGTACCTCTGGCTTAATACAACAGGTCATGCACTCCCACCATTATCTAGAGGTCCATCACCATAACTGTCTTTGTCCTAAGAGGAAGGCATTTTGGTGAGCAGCTTCATGCTTTTGTTATTGAGTCATATGTGGCAACAGAAGATCAGCCAATGCAGCTCTCCGCCCCAACCTTTATTTGCTGGTTCATCTTCTTGGATTCCTGGTCATCAATGCCAGCTGCAAGGAAATAACCAGTACAGTTCTCCTGATAACCCTTTAGGTTGAATGTGTCAATGTAAGAGGAGTTGTATTAAATCAAGGCAGTGTAGGTTAATTAACTCTGGAGATGACTTGTGCTTTGAAAGAACTTGTTTTCTTGGTGATTATCATATGTATAAAGACTCATACAAAGTCCTGGCTTCAAATAATTTAGGGACCAGAGCCAGCATTTGAGTGCAGGGAAAACCAGAAGCCACTATAGCTGATCTCAGGTGGTGTTACATGACCTATAAAATACACACATTCTGTAACAGATCTAGCTTCTTAGTGACTTTTCAAGAAAACCCTGACATTAAAATTGTCTAAATAGAGGATAATTGATCCATGGATAAATACTTTCCTTCTAAGGTGCTGTTTTGGAACATTTGAAGAAACAATTTTTCCTTTACGGTGTGAACAACTCTGTCTGACTTAGTGATTTAGATCAACCCAAATCCTCTCTGAGCCTGATTCAGACCAACCCAATCCAGATTTAATTCAAACTGATGTAATTCAGCCCAATTTTGTTCCAGATTAGGTTGAACCATTTGCACAGTTGTTTTTGTAATGTGTGACATCACAGTGCTGAACCCTAGTAACATGTACATGCAAAGCCACAAATAATTGAGATTCTAATGCTCTTATCTAGAATCTCAATTATTAGCATTGTTCCAGATTCCACTGTTATTGACGTTTGCCACAGTCTGGGCTAATTCACACAAAAGCATCTGCCTCTCTAAAATTGACAGGTGCAAGACTTCTTGTCTCAGTGCTTAAGGGCTGCCTTCTGGTTAAATTGGTTTTTCATCCCATAATTCACACAATTTATGGATGTGTGAAAGTATATTCAGTCCAAGGAAACTAACAACCACGTTGCCGTAAGGTACACAGTAAATGTTAAACTTGAAATGTAACCTGAGCAAATTTTGGGGACATTAACCATTTCTTCAAGATTGAATAGGCTGCGGCCACCTGCAGGATAGTTAGGGTGTCTGAGTCAGCATGGCTGTTGGCTCTATTTCCTCATATTGGGGCACTGTTTATCGTAAGCAAGTAAATTCTAACTGAACAACTGCACAGCCAATGAGGAAACAGAACTTTCAGATACAGTAATACCTCGGATAATGTTTACCTCGGATAACGCTAAAATCGCATAATGTTAAGTAATCTGGGGAGGAGAATTGGATCGAATAACGTTATGGTCCTATGGGATGTATCGGATAACAACCGCTAAAGCCTGTGCGGTTACAATGTATCTCTATGGAGCTTTAACGTTATCCCATTCATCCCATAGGATTTTAACATGCATCGGATAACACTAAAAATCGGATAACACCAAGACTTGTGGAGCCAAGTCCTAGCATTATCTGAGGTATTACTGTATATCATTATAGCTTAGTTATTTTTGCCTTCAGAAACTGTCTTTGAATTTGGGTGGCATCATTCATTGCTAAAGGGTAAAAAAAAAATTAAGAGGAAGGGGAAAAGGACACCAGGTTGCCATAAGAAGGAGAAAGTTCTCCTTTCCAGCCTTTAGGGGCCCAGCTGACAGTATGAGAGAGAGAGAGAAAGTACATTTCATTGCTTGGTAAGTTGTCCCTGCAAACTTCTGTATGCATGCCTAGGGGCAATACTTTTAAAATAAAGACTTAATGTGCAGAGATGAAACATGACAGAGCAGGGACAAAACAAGTGACATAGATCAGGGAGATGTTGGGCTGTGCTGTCATTTGCCTATCGGTGATGCTTCAGAGAAACAGCTGTACGACATCTCCTCAGAGCTAATTTGGACCAGCTGCACTGCAAACAGGAGACACACAAGCAAGGACAAATGTTTTCAAAAACATTTATTATTTCTCACTCTCCACAGCTGTCCAGAGCAGTTCAAGTTTACTGACTGGCGTTCACTGCTAGGGGACAAGTGAGAAGCTTCGGTTGCCTCCAGTCTAAAAACTAGAGTATCTTGCTCTGTGGCCTACAACCTCTTCTATCTATAACTGCCAAAAACAGAATTGGGGGAGCTCTGCCTATGGGAGAAGGAAGAGGTCAAAGACTCCATCTAAATATGTCCCTCAAAGAAATTAAGTCCTCAAGCTACCCCTTCGAAATAGATGTAGATGAATTTCTCCTTGGATGGAAAAAAATCCATCTGACAGGAACCTAGGCTTTTTCTGAAGGGCCAGCTACACCATTCCTTTTGTGAGGAATAAAGGTGCACTCGTGGCTATTTCAGGTTTATGCTGTGGGTACTGAAATAAAGGTGCACTCGTGGCTATTTCAGGTTTATGCTGTGGGTACTGAAATTGTCATCTAGTTCTAAGTTTGGAAACGTTACTTTTGCACCCCTATACTTTGCTGAATCCTGGCGGCAAGAAGTAAAATTCCTTTCTCAAGTTGTATCCAATGCTAAATCATATAAAACTAACAAATAAACAAACAGTATATCTTGTAATGGTACCCATAGGAAGAAAAGGGAGCTACTGACACCATAAGCAAGGTTACCGGCTCTATCTTGCCTTGTCACTTCAGGGCATGAAGGATAACTATTTCTCTATCCAGGAGGACAGGACTGACACGAGGTTTTGCTACCTAAGGCAGAACAGAAAATGGCACTGCACCATTGAAGTGCATGACACTCACACCTAACCAAGATGCTTTCATACACAAGGCAGAAAATCCCACAGGCACTGATGCCAATTTCTTATTATAAACACAAAATAAACCAAAAACACAGTAACAACAACTAGTAAATAACTATCAGTGTGGTAACATTCTATGATAACCCAAATCTGATGACTGAACAGACCACTTCACTCAACTCCAAAGTAGCATCAGCCCTGGAAAAAGATATCTCTGAATAATATGCATTCTTTCATTTTTCTCCTGTGGCAAAATTTGCTTCCCTGTTGATACACTCCTGCCATCACCTTGTGTCTAGATTGATACGTTCTAAGAAAAAGTGTTCCTTAAAGTGGTGAGAGACATTATAGAACATGATTTTCTCACTTACCATATATACTCGAATATAAACCAAGTTTTTTAACCCCAAAAAGGAGGTCCAAAAAGGGGACATGGCCTATACACTGGTCAACAACCAGGAGGTCTAAAAATATGGGTTTTTTAAAAAGTTATTCGACACTTTAAAAGTAAGTTTTGGGACTTGGCAAAAGAATCTGAGGTGCAATTACACAACTGGCCACAAGAGGGCACAAATTGCAATTTTCTATTAGAATACATTAAAATCAAGTTCTATTCTGGTTTGTTTTCAATTAATTCCTATGGAAAACCACAGATGAAGAAAGAAGCTCTACATTACAATTGTGTCTCCCTTTCAAACTGGTGGGGGGAAAGAAAGGATTTCACTTACTGGTACCTTCTGCCTTTGTCCCTGCGCTGCCCAAGATCAAGGAGAAAGCCATGCTTCTTCCTTGCAGAGGAAGCAAGAGGCTAGGCTAGAGCACCACTTCCTGCATCAGTACAATTGACCTGCCCACCCACTTTACCTGCAGCGGCACCACTGGTGGGTGGTGCAAGTACACTTTTTAAAAAAATCAATAAAATAATTAATATTACTGTATTTTAATATATTTTAATTACTGAAACTCACTAGCAGCTGCTGCATTTCCCACTCTTGGCTTATACTTGGGTCAATCTATTTTCCTGGGTTTTCAAGGTCAAAATTAGGTACTTCGGCTTATATTCAGGTTGGCTTATATTCGGGTATATACGGTACAGTAATACCTCGGATAACGCTAAGACTTGGTTCCACAAGTCTTGGTGTTATCCGATTTTTAGTGTTATCCGATCCATGTTAAAACCCTATGGGATGGATCGGATAACGTTAAAGCTCCAAAGAGATACATTGTAACTGCACAAGCTTTAGCGGTTGTTATCCGATCCATCCCATAGGACCTTTACGTTATTCGATCCAATTCTCCTTCCCAGATTGCTTAACATTATGCGATTTTAGCTTTATCCAAGGTAAACGTTATCTGAGGTATTACTGTATATATTTTACATTTAGCTTTTTTTGGCCTTGAAAGCTTAACACAGGCCTAATTTCTGAGGAAATCTAATTTTCAGCAGAAATAAACAGGTTAGTCCTTGAGAATAGACATTCTCATTAATGTATAATTTGTCCCAGAGGCAACAAGCTGAGTAATTCTGACAATTAGCAGTTCAAGCCTCTATTTCCTTTTGTTACCAAAGAAGTAAAGCCCATACTACTTAATATATTGGTGTACAATTCTCATAACCCCATATCATTAAATATTTCCTCACAAATCTGAGAATTAGAAGTCCAAAACAGCTCATAAGCCAAATTTCCCACTTATTCTTCTTCTTTTGTGTCCAGATCAAACCCCGGACTGGCAAAATAAAGCCACTTTCTTGGCTTTGTAATTGGCCAAACTCAAGTCCTGATTGGTGCATATTTCTGGCAGTAATTGGCAGACCAGTATATGAGCCTGATTCTGTATCTCTCCACATTCACAGTGTGTGTTGTCTGCCAGCAGCCCTCACTTGTTCCTTGTACAGTGAGCTCTTTCCTCCATCTTCTAATTTGCTTTTGCTTTTGTGTACCTTAAAGAAAGGGACTGCAGTGGCTTACTAATTAAGATGCTGAACTTGACAACTGGAAGGTCAACAAGTCAGCAGTTCGAGACCCAAGTACAGTAAACCCTCGGCATACATATTTAATTGGTTCAACGATGTTAGTCATATGTCAGTTTTTTTGTATGTTGATCCATGATTTCCCATAGGAATGCACTGAAAACATTTTTTTAAAAAAACCGTTCTGGAGCTAAGAAAATAAGCAAAAAAAGTTCAAACTGTTTAGGACTCTTTATAACATGGCCCACGGTGACCACCCAGGCACCTTTAACACTGCTCCCCACCATCAGAAATAAAACAAAAGTAACTTACCACGGTGGTGGTGGTGGCGACAAACGCGCAAGTTTCACGGCTTCATGCACAGCTTCCCTTACTTCCCAGAGTAGCAGGAGGCAGCTGTGTGGGTCAGAGGCATGTTGGCACCCACTGCTCATGTTTTTGTTATAAGCTCCACCCGGCACTGGAAGTTATATCAGTTCCTGGGATGATTGCACTGAACCAAGAAGTAGCCCACAGTACTCTAGTCATAGAAGAGCAGCTGAGAAGAGATGGAAAAGTCCAAAACCAGTGGGATTATGCTATGAAAAGGCTCCCACTACACTGGGAAGTGGCGGAGTTTGTGCAAAAACCAGGAAAAACAGCAGAATTGTCACCACATACAGCCACTGATGAAAAAGTAAGCAGTGGGCACCACAGAGTCTAGCAGATATGTTGAAAAAACATGTATTTAAAAATCATATATCAAATTGGTTTTTCCCAATGTCGGGATTCCACTGCACTGCACAGCAAGGTGAGCTCCCATCTCTGTCCCAGCTCCTGCCAACCTAGCAGTTTTTTTTTATTATTATTAAATTTTTATAGGTATTTAAACAATATAAACATACAATAAAAAAAATTAACATTAAGAAAAGTACAATAATAAAGAATTATACAAAGATTACAAAATATAAGAAAATTAAAAAAAGGAAAAAAGAAGAAGTAAATCATATAATAGGAACTTATTTTCTTCCAATATCTCAGTATGAGTACACTACATTAAAAATATATAAGCAACAACAACCATAATAAAAGAAAATACCCAAGCTCTACTCATCCCATATAGCAGCTGCTTAAATCATACTTAGTACCATTTTTTAACTCTTTCTCTAATACATTTAATTTCCTACGCAATCATAAATCACACTTTATCATCACCCCTGTGATATTTACAATGTCCAGGGAATTTTGCAAACTCATAAATTCCAAAAGTCATTTTGTTCCGGTACATGGGTAGCTCCTTTCTTCTTAACAGTCACATATTCCACAAAAGGTTTCCAGATTCTCCAAAAGTTATTAACTTGTGTTCTACCTTTTTTTATTTTTAACTCACAGGTAAGTTTATCGTTAAGTGCCAGCTCCCACATTTCTTTATACCAATCTTGTATTTTTATCTGAACAGCATTCTTCCAATTTCTCGCAATACAAAGTCTAGCAGCTGACAACATCACTGACATCAGTTCTTTATTATCATTACTCATGTTAAACTTATCAACCTCCGTTAACAAAGCTGTATCCGGACCCCAGGCGAGCTGCTTTTCTAGTATGTTATTTATTTCATTTCTCACTTTTCCCCAAAAATTTTCCAAGCTTTTACAAGACCACCACATGTGTATATATGTTCCCACTTCGTATTAACAACGCCAGCATTTATCGCTAATCCTGCTATCCATACGATGCAGCCCGACTGGGGTCCTGTACCACCGCCAAATTAACTTATAATTATGTTCCTTCATTCTGACGGACATGGATCTCATAATCCTTTTTCCCCATTTTTCCTTCCAATTTTCCGCTGGGATTGTCTCTTTTAATTCATCTTCCCATTTATTTTTTAAAACTTCCTGTATATTTCCACTTTTATTCAAAATTTTATAAATCTTACTTACTACCCCTTTAATACCCATGTCCCCTTTCCTGAACTTGATTAACATAATTTCAAATAAAGTCAAGTCTCTCTTTAAACTATTGTCTGTCAAATATTTTTTATTCCAATTGTTTATTTGGAGAATCTTGAACCAATCTAACTGCATTTGCGAAAATAGCTCTCTTTTTCTTTCACTTTCCTTACATGTGTTAATCCAATCTTTCAACAAGAGAACCTCCTTCTCTACTAATATATTTCTAATCCTACTATCTATTTGTATTGGAAAAGCACTCAAGTCGTCCAATTCTATGACAGGCGAAGTACCTGGGGCAAACTCATCTTTTATTTTGTTCCATTCTTCTATTGTAGTCTTTGTCAACTTACACCTGAAAATCTTTTTTAAATTTTCCTTTTTTTCACTTAAAAATATTGATTTATCAAATTTCTGAGACTCCTTTCTTTCAATTTTTTCCCATATTACTTCTTCCCTATTCAATATTTTAATAACATTTCTTACATGAAATGCCCTATAGTAATCACGAATATTGGGTATTCCTAATCCTCCCTCTTTTTGAGATATATACCATAATTTTTTAGCTATCCTAGCACCTCGTTTACCGTTACAAAATCTATTAATTATATTCTGATACTCCTTTAATTCTTTGTCAGTGAGCTTGATCGGTAATGCATCAAATAAAAAGTTTAATTTGGGTAACAACATCATTTTACACAATGCAATCCGTCCAAACCACGATAAATTTAACTTATTGTACCGAATTATTTTTTGCTTAATTTCCTTTTTCTGTTTAACATAATTTAACCCTTTAAGCTCTCCAAACTTATTAGATATTATTATCCCCAAATATTTAATTTTGTTTCCAATCTGAATTTTGTATTTCTCCTTAATTTTTTCCTCTTCTTCCTTAGTCCCATTGCAAAAAATCATTTCAGTTTTGTCCCAATTAACCTTCAAGCCCGTCATGTCCTCAAACTCACTTAAGTGCTTATATATATTTTCAATTGCTTTTATTGGATGTTTTGCAATAATTAGAGTGTCGTCTGCATATAAGTTAATTTTATTACCTTTCATTCCTTTTATATCCTCATCTTGGCGTATTGAGTTCGCCAAAAACTCCATTGCCAGAATGAACAACGTTGGTGACAATGGACAGCCCTGTCTTGTACCTGCCTCTAGGTTTATATTCCCTGAGTATTCACCGTTGATTCTAATCCTGGCTATTCCAGATTGATATAGTTTCTTAATCACACCCTGAAATTTAGTACCGAATCCATATAATCTGGTCATCTCTTGGATTGTTAACCATTGTAGAGAATCAAAGGCTTTAAATATATCCAGTGACAAAAATCCCACTTTCTCTTTTTTTTGTTCTACTAAATCAATTAAATCTATTACTCTTCGCGTTAAATCTGACATATATCTGTTTTTAACGAACCCTGCCTGATCATCCTTTATATATTCAAATATGAAACTACTCAGTCTATTTGACATTATTGATGTGAAAATTTTTGCGTCCTGATTAATTAGTGAAATCGGTCTGTACGATTCCACTCTTTCTAAGTCTTTGCCTGGCTTGGGGACTAAAACTATTATTGATCTATTCCATGAGCTTGGAGTTGCTTCCCCCTCTAATATTTTGTTAAACAATTTACTTAATCTCGGGACAATCCATCCTCTGAAGTCTTTGTAAAACTCCGCCGATAACCCGTCTTCACCTGGAGCCTTGTCTACTTTTAATTTCTTTATTACTCCCTCAATTTCTCTTTCTGTTATTTCTCCCTCCATTATATTTTTATGTTCTCTTGATATTTGTGAAATTCCTTGAATTTCAAAACATTCTCTAAGTTTATCCAAATTTATCTCCCTTTTTGAGTACAGTTCATTATAAAAATTTTCTATTATCTTCATTTTTTCAATTTTTTTATTACATCTCTTCCCATTTTTGTCAATCAATACCCCAATCTGACTTTTAGTTTTCTTCTCTTTTGCTGCCTTTGCTAATAATTTAGAATTCTTATTACTGTACTCAAAATATTCTCTTTTTAAATAAATCATATCCTTTTTAACTTTTTCTATGTCCTTCCCGTCCAGTTCCTTCTTAATTTTTTGTATATCCTCAAGAATTCTCTGATTCTTAGTTCTTGCATGCTCCAGGTGAAGTTGTTTTAATTTTATTTCTAACTCCTGATATTTACTTTTTTTCTGTTTGTTTTTAATACTATTTAATTTTATAGATTCCCCTCTAAATATCGCTTTCATTGTATCCCATACCGTGCTATAGCTGACCTCATCATTATCATTCCAATTCCAGTACTCTTCCCATTTCTCCATTACATTTTTCTTACTTCCATCATCTCTGAATAAACTCGAATCATATCTCCAATTATACCCCTTTTTCCCTTCACTATCCAATTTTATTTCCATTAATATTTTTGCATGGTCAGACTCTTTAAACATTCCTATTTTAATGTCCTCAATAGTTCTAATTAACCCCTCTGTAACAAATATATAATCTATTCTAGAGTACATATTATGCACATGCGAATAGAAAGTATACTCCCTTTCATTCCCTTTAATTTCCCTCCATGTATCTTTTACCCCCAGTTTCTTAATCCAATCATCCAAAATGTATTTTTTGCTCTTTTTCTTACTACCTGTACTATCAATTTCTGACCTTATTAAATTAAAATCCCCCGCTATAATCATATTTTTTGTACCTTCTCTTTCTAATATTTTTCCCATCCTATTTAGAAACTCCTCCTGATTATCGTTTGGGGCATATATATTGACAAGTGTAACTTCCTCCTCATCTATATTTCCTTTAATTATGAGATATCTGCCTTCTGGGTCAGCTATGCGTTGTATCATATTAAAACCTACCTTTTCTGAAATTAGGGTTGCAACTCCTCTTGCCTTTGATGAGCCATAGGCCTTCTCATAAATTTGGATCCCTCTCAGGACTATTTTATTCGTTTCTGCAGACTTCTGATGGGTCTCTTGAAGAAAGATAATATCTGCTTTCTCTTTGTTGAGTGCTAATTGTAACCTCCTCCTTTTTATTACATTCCCTGTACCCTTCACATTCCATGTTACTATTTTAAGGCTCTTAATCATCTATTTTATTGTCTTCCATAATTTTTTGCGACACTCCCTGGACGTGTACCATCTATCCCCTATCTTAAATAAACTATAAAAATTAAGTGATAAACAAATATAACCTAATAACATGTTAAAACTAATCTAAAAAGAAACACTGTAAAAATATAAGCAAAAACAAAAAAAGAAAAAAACTTACCTATTCTTCTACTTGTTTGAACCTCCCCACGTCCTTTTCAAGGATATCGCCTCCGTATGCCAAAGAGGGGAGGGGGGATCGGGGCAGAATGTCGTTGCTTTCCCTACCGCTCCCCTCTTCCCTCCGCCAATATTTCTTTATTATGTATTATTCTCACTCTATTAATTCAACACTCGGATCTGATGTATCCATCCCCCCCACTGCTCCCCCCTCCTCCCCCTCCATTCTCAGAACTGGTGTCATTGCCCCAGACACACACAAATCCGTTCTTAATTCAATCCAATCACTTGCAGCCACCTTGATCAAACCAATATGAGTTAAGTAGCCCAAAACATCCATTTTCGAGTCAATGATGTGCATTTTTTTATCGTAAAAAAACCCCAGTTGTTGCGGAAATCTCCAGTTATATTTAATACCCTTGGCTGTCAGCAATTTTGTAACTGGTTTCATCCTGTATTTCCATCTTCTTTCCTCTGGGGCAATATCATTGTAGATTTCCACATCGTTGTCTTCGATTTTTAGAACGCCAGAACCAGCTTGTTTAATATAAGCCATCACCTTAAGCTTGTCCGCCCAATTTGCAAATTTGACCAGAACATTTCTTGGTGCATTCTTAACCCTTCTACCCCCAATTCTAAAAACACCACCAAAATCCTCCGGAACGAAATTTTTCCCCATTTGTAACGAATTAAGCCAATCAACTATCCTTTCTCTAAGCTTATCTGGCGTTCGTTCAACCATTTTTCTAATCACAATATTCTGCTTCCGCTGCCCCTCCTCCACCATAAGTATTCTTCTCTCTTGAACCGAAACTCTTGCTGCAGTTGCACGTTCGTGGATATAAAGTTCATTCACAGTTATTGCCACTTTTTTTACATCCTCTTGAACTGTATCTGTAATCATGTTGATCTTTTTAGTGTTCTCTGTAACTTCTTTCTGCAGATCAGAGATAGATCTCACCAGACTCTCCTGTTGAAGTCTGGCTATTTCTCTATCCTTCTTCATTTCTTCATTACTTCTTTTTATCTCTGATGACATCTGTTGTAACATCTTGAACATCTTATCCATATCAGGTGATGCAAAGCTGGGCGTGTCTGTCACGACTGGTGTCTCCAGGGCTGGTGATGGGTTGTGTCCTTCCTTCTCCTTCTGCTCCTTTTGTTCTCTCTTATCTTTCCTAGTTTTAGGTTTAACCACTTCCTCCTCCTCTTTCCCCCTCCCTCCCTCCATTGTAATTCCAGAAAAAGTCCAAAAAATCAAGCAATCAATCAAATTTTCCAATCTATATGAGTTAAAATATTAATCAATTATTTTTATATGTTTTTATAAGTTTTAATCAAATTTCTAGGTCAGTTCCAAAATTGTTTAATCAATCAATTAATCAACCAATTAGCCAACCAGTTAATTAACTGACCAATTAATTTCTCTCGTATTTCAAAATTCAAATCAATAATCCAAATCAAAATTCAAATCAATAAACTTAATTAACTAATTAACTAATTGATTACTTGATGTAGTTGACCAAACAGTAAAGCAAAATAGCTTAATCAGTATTCTCCTTAATTAATCAATTCTAGTAAGTTGATGCCCTTAATATCTAATGAGAGAGCTTAAAAATTCAAAAATTCAAAGTATATGTATAATTAAGAGGAAAAATTAAATTTAATAAATTTAGTAAAATTAATAATTTTATTTAGTAAATTTTTCCAAAGTTATTGAATGAGATTAATGAGTTAAAAGAAGAAAAAAAAGCAGAAGACAAGAGAAAAAAAAAGAGGGAGGGAAGGGGAGGAGGGGAGAGGAAAAATATTTATTTAAAGTTAGAAAGAGAAAAAGAAAAAAAAAACTCCAAGGAGCAAGGAAAGGTTTCAATCCACAAGTAATATAATCTATAATATTAAAAAAAAAAAAAAAAAAAGGGGGGGATCAGCAGACTTAAAGCAAACCGGTAGAACTAAACACGTAGACAGCAGGGAGGGAGAAGGAGGGGGAAGGGGGAGGGGGGGAGTCTAAAGACAAACTACAAATACTCAGTAAACGTTTGGGGACTCTAAAAGTTAAGCAAGCAATATTAAGTTACACTAAGAGAGATAGAGACCAAACCATACAGACAGTACAAAAAGTAAGACAAACTACGACAACAAACAACAAAAAAAAAACAACCAAAACAAAAGGACAATATGGCGCTTCCGTCCGCTTCTCGTCCCTTGCTTCCAGGCTTGCTAAGTTTCGTTTAAAGACAATAAGTTTCGTTTTACTCCGCCATTTTCAAGTCTTTTCCTCCGACTCACTTTAATATTCCCCCATAAAAAATTCAAAAAGGTTTATAAAAAGCCAATAAAAAAGAGCCCAGTTAGCCAATCCACGTCAGTTCTCTCTCTCAAAAAAAGGAAAGTCTCTCAAAAAAAAAGGAAAGTCTCTTTAAACAATTATTCCATTTAAGAAAAAAAAAACCCCAGTCTTCCCCGTTCCGACCGCTCTTCCGCTCTTCCGATCGCGCCGTCTTATAAAGCTCAGTCTCTCCCCCAGACCTCTCTCACACACTCTCCTTCCTTCCCCTTTCCTTTCCCCGTCGCTACTTCAGAGGCTGGAGCCGGATTCCTCTTCTCATCACCCCGTCTGCTCAAGCAAACTCTTTCTTTCTTTTTTTTTTTTTTTTCAAAAGACTCACCGCACGGTGCAGCTTTATTCTTCGGCAGACTCCGGTGCCAAGTAAACTTCAGGGATAGAGATCAACCAATCAATCAAAGTCTCCGAACTTCCAGCCTCGCTCCAGATCACGGCCCGGGTTGGTTCAACGAGCGGTAGGCTTAGTCCCGACGGCCCTTCCGAGCCGCTGGTTTCGCCCGCCGCTCGGAACTCAGACCCCTCTGCCTTCCAAGTCCGATTTCCTTATTTTCCCCGCTCGATATCAACAATTCTTTGCTGGTAAGTATTCCGCACGATCTTCCGAGGTCCGTTTATTTTAGAAAGTAAATTTTTTTATACAAATCTCATTGATTCCGCATTAAATTGGCGGAGCGAAGGGAAGCTGCTGCTTTCCCCTACGCCATCAAGCCACGCCCCCCCAACCTAGCAGTTTTAAAGCAAGAAATTGCAAATAGATAAATAGGTACCACTTCGATAGGAAGGTAAACAGCATTCTGTGCACATGTCATGCTTGCCACATGTCCATGGAAATGTCTGCAAACACAGACAGCGTTGGCTCTTTGGCTATAAACAGAGATTAGCCCCTTATTACAAGTCATAAATGCCTGCTATTGGAAATGTACCAGTCCATATACACTAGTACTTCAGATAACGATGAGACTTGGTTGCACAAGTCTCATCGTTATCCGGTTTTTAATGTAGTGCAATGCATTGATTAAAGAATGTTTAAAAAAGCCCTGTTCTCTTTCCATGCATGGAATCCTAACTGCCCTTTCCAAAGAGCCAGGTGGATCGCAGCGTAGGATCGCCTGCTTGGGTTGGGGGCTGAACTGGGAGCATGTCGGTTCAAACCCCCCCCCCCCAACCAAACACCAATCACACGCTGCGATCAAACCGCCCAGGGAGGTCTGGGGAGGTTGGGAACAGTGTGGGTCTGGTTCCCCGACCTCCCCAGAGGCAGCAGGGGTGGTGGGGAGCCCAAAATGGGTGGAAAAAACTTCCCAGAGGCAGCAGGGGTGGCGGCGAGCCCAAAATGGGCAGAAAAAACTCCCAGTTTTTTCCACCCATTTCGGGGTTTGTGGAACCCCTGATGCCTCTGGAGAGGTTGGGGGACCTGATCCACGCTGTTCCCAACCTTCCCAGACCTCCCCAGACAGTGCTCTAAGGCAAAACTCCAGGATTCAAATCCCGGGTAGGTCTGCAGACCGCATTCTCTTCACAAGCAAAGGCCTATCTGATGCTGAGATAGCCCTTTGCTTGTGAAGGGAACCCCTGTGGGTACAGGGGCAGGATGGATGGGAAGCAGATGGGGGAATCCCTCATCAGCTTTCCAGCCACTCCGCCCCTGCCTCCGCAGCTGCGGGGTGGCTGGGAAGCCGAACGGGGGAGTCCCCCGTCGGCTTCCCACCCAACCTGCCCCTGCATCTGCAGTTGTAGGGTGGCTGGGAAGCTGTAGGTGGAGTCCCTGTTCAGCTTCCCAGCCACCCCACCGGTATGAATGATTACCTCAGATAACGCTAAAAGATCGTTATCCAATGACAATTTTTTTAAAAAAAAATTGCATCGTTATCTGATTTTAGCGTTATCCAATACAATCATTATCCGGATGGGGATACTTAGAAATTTTGTTTCCCGCATGAAAAAGAAATAAACTACAATCAAAGTAAAATCAAACTAGTTTTACTGGTAGCAACCAAAAAGCAACAATCAAACTAGTTGAACTGATGGTAATTAGACTTACGTGGCCTGTTAACAAAATAAGTGTTGCCATGTTAAACATACTTTTGAAAATAAGTTCCATTATAACCAGTAGTACTATTGTTTTCAAGTAAACATCTTGATAGTTTTCATGGAAAACTCAATTTTTGTGTCTTCTCTGCTAACAAGGGGACCTCATGTGAAGATGGAGAGATGAGTGATTTTTTTTGTGCTACCAGTTATGTAGACAGACTAAAAAATGAGCTCACTAAAAGATGAGCTCATAGTCTCTATGATTTTCTGTGACCTCTTTGGAGAAGAACTAATTATCTCAGTGGAAGATGTTACCTGGCTTACAATACACAAGCATAATGATCCATTCAAAATGGACTTTTAATTTCCTTTTGAAAAAATAATTTAATGGTAACCTGTGAAAGCTGCAGGGGGGGGACCTCACACATATTAACTCAAGAATGAAATGTGCTGGGGTGCTAATTAATGGAACCGATGGTAAGCCAATTATTTTTGTTCATTAAAGAAACCATGTAGTGAAAACATGGCGTCTGATGCTTAGTGTTTCAGCAGTCTACCTTTGTTGCTTTTTCAAAGGGAATATGAATGTGTAGAATGTTTCTTTGGAAACCATCCAGCTGTATGTTTTTGCATGTGACCTAAATATGTTCTGAAAATCATGCATGTACATAAATGCCTGTATACCCTTCTTCTGATCTAAACAGATGTGATGTGGGATTTGCAGTGCTTTCTGTAAAATCTGCAGGGATCTGGGTGAGATTTCACTTAAGCCTTCTGTTTCTTTCACCCTAATTTTCAAAACAAAACTATAAATTGTTTAAGCTGGCATCAGCCCTAATTAATAATCATGTGCTGTTAAGTCGATTCCAATTCATGGCAACTCTTCCAGGTTTTTTTTTAAGTAATAAAGTGTTCAGATGTTGTTTTACTAGTTTGCCTTCTGGTGGCACTCTGGGACTATACAACTAGCCCAAGGCCACACACAAGTGGTGAGGCACTTTGCCCTATTAACCATACATAGTCTGGGTGAACTCAGTTGGTTTTCAGAATAAAATAACATGTAGTATAGTTTTCCTCATTAGGCTAAATTCATCATTGAGAGAGCAGGTATTTAATTACAGAAAATACAATGGAAGAAATTGTTAAGTATTCCCCTCTCTGGTTTTGTCCTTATGGAATCTTTACCTCCATATCTCTCCTCCAAATGGCATAAACAGATAAAATGAGACCAGAAAACTTAATTGCAAATCTGCCGGGCAATGTACAGTTTGGATCTTACAGCAGGAGATTTGATTTCTTTCTCCATTGTCTCCTTTTTACTGTACAGTGCATATTATTGGTGAGTTGTATTAAATGAACTATCCTTTGGTTTTTATTCCTGTCCTGGCAAAGGAGCTTGTATGCCATGCAAACGGCACAAACTGTGCTAAAATTAGAGGAAACTGAGGCATGGTGCTTATCCTTATTTGAGAAGTGGGGTTAATCAATGTTTTATCAACAGCATTGACAGAGTCATTAAACCTTTATATCAATTATTCAGGAGCCCACGTCTCAGTAGTCCTCAAACATTATGATACAATGGAACCTTGCTTAACAAACAGCTCGGTTAACACAAAATCACGTAACAAAAGGAAATTCATAGAAAATAGTGGCTCAGTTGACAATTTTTTTCTGAAACGAATTAATTAGTTTTCAATGCATGCCTATGGAAAACCGTGTTTCAGTTAACAAATTTTAGTTTTAAATGCATTCCTATAGGAAATTGCATTCAATGCATTCCTGTGAGAAATTCGCTTTGCAATTATTTTGTAGTACAAACACTTTAAATTTGTTAACTGAGGTTCCACTGTATATGATTTGCAATGTGGTGCTAAATGAGAGCAGATCGTTAATCCAGGGAAAAAGCAAGGCATTTTACTCTTATAGATGGGGCCATGACTCACTAGAATGACCAAGGTGATGGGGAAGTACTCTTAAGTGCTGGGGTCAAAATAACCCTGGAAAGAGAAGTTTTGAACTTCTCATCAGGTTTGCTAATATTATCTTCTTGTGCTTGTTCTGTGTGAAACAGTGGCATGTATGCAAGTAGAGAACAACATTTTACCTTTCCCAAATTAGACAGATTACTCACTTTTCTGAACATCACCACAAGTGATAACAAACTCAATAACAAGCTCGTCCCAAGGACATCTGCCCGTCCCACCAGAGCGGACCGGAGAGGCTCTCTGGTTGTGCCATCAGCCAGAGAGGCGCACCTCACTGGCACAAGAAGGAGGGCTTTCTCGGTGTCCACTCCGGCCGACTGGAACCTCCTCCCAATAGAATTACGCCTGCAGATGGAGTTGCTGTCCTTTAGAAAAGGAGTGAAAACCTGGCTGGCGGGTTTGGTCTGGGGAGTGGATGGTTCAATTTTCCCAGCCAATTGGTTGGTTTGACCCCAGTATGCCTATGTTACAATTTCTAGCTTTTAATACTAAGTTTTAAAAAGTTTTTATAGTTTTTAATATTTTAAAATGATTTTATAATTGTTTTAAATCGCCCTGGGTCCCTTTTGGGAGGAGGGTGATAAACAAATTTAAATAAATAAATAAATAAATAAATAAATAACACACTGCTAGTTTTCAGAATCTCTTTACAACCTTGAATTGTTTTCCTGTTAGGGTTCCCCCTACGATCCATCCAAAGTGTTTTTCATAATTTTACTTGAAATTTACCAAACCAGCTTTGAAGTAATTACATCCCCAATTTCAGCTGGAAATGTCTCAAGCAGACAGGTTGTTGATCTTAACAGAAAGTTGCATTCAAAAACACACATTCAGAGAAATGCTGCTTTCCCCTGCTTACCTTTCCTTCTCAACTATGTGATCAGCTTTGTTATGCTTGCCTCAAGTATCAGATATGCAGAGGAAACCATAGTTTACATTCCAGAGTAATCCATGTAACACGCGCTTCTCCTTTTAATGTATTTTTGCAATTACAGATTTTCTTTTCTCTTTTCTTTTTCACTAGAAACAGTTATCTATGATCATGTGCTTTGGCCTTTCTCTTAGTCATGAACTTGTCAATAACTCCTTTTTACTATTTAGCAAAAATTCTTTGCAAAATGGGATCACTGCACTATTTGTCTCTCATAAGAATAAATGGAATCCTGAAACTAGATAACCAATTTCATGGGTCTGGTCCCAAATGGCGATTTTCTAAAAGTTAGAAGTTTCTCATTTTTTGTTGGATCATCTCTGCACCTTTAAGAAAAATAAGTGAACAGAAGAGGAAGAAAGCAACAGGAATTGAAGACAATGCCATATTTTCCCATAACAACTTCTACTTTCTCACCATGTCTTTAGCATTTTATTTTCGGTAGACCATTATCACTGCATGTATGTTTAACATTGTATGTAACTAATGACAACTATTTTTATATTCAGAATCTTTTTTTTTAATCAAATTTGTGTTTTAAATAAGATCTTTTTTTCTATCTGACTAAAACAAAACTTTGTTCCAGTCTGTCAGACAAAAACCTTTTATATCTAATTTCAAAACAGCAATACAAGTAATACCTCGGATAATGTTTACCTCGAATAACGTTAAAATCGCATAATGTTAAGTAATCTGGGGAGGAGAATTGGATCGAATAACGTTAAGGTCCTATGGGATGGATCGGATAACAACCGCTAAAGCCTGTGCGGTTACAATGTATCTCTATGGAGCTTTAATGTTATCCCATCCATCCCATAGGATTTTAACATGGATCGGATAACACTAAAAATCGGATAACACCAAGACTTGTGGAACCAAGTCTTAGCGTTATCCGAGGTATTACTGTAACTGCAAAGTTTAGGAAAGAGTCATACTGTTTTCTCAAATGCATCTAGTGTCTTCTTCTTCTTCAAGTGTCATATCTAATTCCAAATATTGGCTATCATCATGGTAACTAAGCATTTAGATTGTCCTGGGAATAACATAATGCAGTGGCCTTCCATTTGCCTTCTTCATCGCAGTATGACACCCACATCACTGATCCAGTTCTGTTAGTCACTTTCTGGTTCTGAAGCCTTTTGGCATACAAAGCCCCAGGACAGTATTGATGAAGCATCTGCCCTCCATCAAGATATCAACTGGGATTTAATCCACATGAGGACCATTACCTTTCCCTGTGGACTTCATCACCAAGACACCCATTAGTCCTCAGGGTTGTCAGGTGAGTTAACTGCCACTGACTATAGGTGTTGAGTCACTGGCAGTATGGTCTACTCTATTACCAAAGCAGGATAACCTGGCCAGGCAGCAGTCTTGATTCTACAGTGTTATTTGTTTATATGCCACATCTCTTCTGATAACTCAACCTTTCTTAAAAGGGAGTTCCAGAGCTGGTATCAACCACAAAAAAGGTTTGGAAGCTGTGGCTTGGTAAGGGTATGACAGTTTCAGAACAGTGGTGTGTGCAGGATGTTCATCTCTGTGATATTGCTGACAGGAAACAGACTAGTGTGCAACATTTTGGCCCTCACTATCCATTGGCTCATATGGGGTTTATATTGCAATTGTGTTGCGGAAGAGTCTTCAACTGATTCAGTGCAATGCTTGTTTGCAAGCTATGGCCAAGAAAACTATCTGCATGGTGTTTGCAGGAGGGCATTTAGAGTCACCTGATAAGGCAAAAGTATATTCCCTTCATTTATGAGATAATTCCTGCAAGCAACACATATCTTTCAGTGCTACATGCCTGAGATATCACACCTAACACAACTATGCTATCTCCCACTTGTCCAGTTACAAAACAAAGGCAAGCTTATTTGCCAAATGCAGATTAAGACAATGCTCAGTTAGAACAAGGAGAAAGAAACCTTATCAGGGTATCACCCACTGAGCACTTAACTTTCTGTTCCACCACCTGACTTACAAAGGTGTTAAATGCACAGAAAGTTATGTGGCTCCTTTCAGCATTGTAGCTTTCTTCATTAGCTCTCCTGTTCTGTAATTGACTCAACCATCCATTCCTATTTCAATCACTAAAGGTGAATTACTTGTTCTGATGGCTATATACCACTCCATCCTCCCCTTTGCACTCCTTACCATGCTGTCAGAAAGAAGTGAGATGTTCGGTATATACGGCACGCTATGAGCATAGATTGTTCCCAGACCCAGAATAGCTTGTCATCTTGGGGTACAGTTTCATAATGATGCCCAGAAACCACATGTGCACTTCTTAGGATTTTCTGCTGAAATGTATCAGTGTATGCATTTCACCTCTGGCACAAGATTGACCCTAGAATGCCTGTTCACCTACGGTGTGCTTGCATGCGTCTGCCTGTGTGTCTTTATGTGTGCATTAAAGTCACCAATGGAACTCTTTTCTTTTTAGTTTCCTTGGCAGATTTGAGGCAGTTCGAGGCATGCATTTATGTTTACTGCTGAATACATGACTTATCTTAACACAATAAATGCAATAAATGCAATAAATAAATAAATAAATGCAACTTCAAGTTGTTAGATTCTTGCAGTGGAAAGACCACACAATTGTTTAATGACAATTATTCTCATTTTCCATAAAAGGAAGCACACAATGGCCCATAACTATAAAATAGCAAAGCATGCTTAGAATTTAAGTAGCCAATCAATTTTATTTGAAAGAAAGGTATATTTCAATCTTCATTGAAAGATCTAATATTCAACACTGTGCACATTTTTTCTTAATATTGATTGGTTGTTTTTTTAAACGTTAACATGGCCACCTGAACAACATTCCATTTCATCTCATTTATTTATCATATTTGTTTATTACTGATTTGCCCCCACAGCTTTGTAGTGTTTATAGTAACTTGGAATTATTTAAAACACTACTTGATTGGCTCGTTTTGCTTTGGTTAAAATACCACAAATCCAGCAGAGGGTGTCCCCTTCTCTGGGTGCCTCCTCTCTTGTTTAATTACACTGATCTCTTCCCTTCTCTCTTCATCTTGGTACGCATTCAGCTTATCGAAGAAGTAAAAGTCCCAGAATTCCCCAGCCAAAAGGGCTTCTGATTAACGAATATTTGGAGCTCTCACATTAATAATGTTACAGCATAAGTCAAAAGAGGAACATTTCTGAACTCAGTTCCTCAAATTCATTAAAATGATATGCCTTACAACTCTGTGGACATTTTGAAAATTGGGTATTTTTTGTGTATACCACATAGCCACTCTTAAGAGCACTCCAAATATATCCTCTGAATTTTGTGAAAATCTATCCAGCCTTTTAAGAAGAAGAAAAATCATTGGAGTACCTCCAAAGGCTTCTGAGGTGATTTTCAGGCACAATGTTGGGTCCCACCATCCCAAAACACACTTGTCAAATTGCGAGCAAATCCATCTAGCTGTGTGACTGGAAATCACTGAGGTGCCCTTAAGGGCACCACAAATGATACTTGTGCACCTTTTCCTTTCTGTAGATCAGATTATGATGGGCTTAAGGTTGACTCAGCCTTCCGTCCTTCCAAGGTGAGTAAAATAAGTCCCCAGCATGTTGGGTTCAAAATGCTATTTACCTTGTGAATGGGCCAGAGTGTGCACTAAGTGTTATGTTTAATTGCTATTGTCTATAAGTTTAATTGCTATTGCTAAGTCAGACCATCTCAACCCTACCCACCTGCTTTTGTTAAAAATCATTATTCCATGCAAAGCATTCTCTAAAAGCCAATTTTTAAAACACATCCTAGAGATCAAGAGCCCTGCACAACTGTTCTACATACCCTTCCAAAGCCCAGCAGACTTTCCTTAGTCATAATCAGGTGGCTTCTACAGAGTAGGCCTTGTCTCATATTTATTTATTTGTTTGTTTGTTTGTATTGCCGCCCTCTCGCCGAGGCAACTCCAGGCGGCACACAGGTATAAATATAAAACATTCCATAACAATAAAATCAAGAAACTTATCTAAAAACCACCAAACATTAAAACCCTTAAAATACCCATAACATACCCTCTTCTACAACTACTAAAACCCAAGCTAGCCATTATATAAGCCATTGGAAGGATTGTTCTGCCCTGGCAACACCCCACACCTGTTGTGCTAGCCAGGTTTTGAGAGTTTTCTGAAGGGGAGGAGCTCCGCCTGGAGACGGAGCTCGGTTGGCAGGAGGTTCCATAGAGCCGGAGCAGATGCCGAAAAGGCCCTCCTCCTGGTGCTAGAGAGGTGAGCCTCTCTAGCTGACAGGACCGTCAGGGAGCCCTTATGGTCTTCTCCAGCCACAACATGGAACGTTAAGATTAAAAAGAATAATTTGTCAGTATTAAACATAAATTTCAAAAATTAATTAATTGCAATCAATGCTAACAAATGAACATCATTAGTTGAATTAGTAGTATTAAGTCAATATTTAAATCTGTAGTTCTGAAATAAAGTTGGGATTTATACAGTTCCTTCATTTTTGACACCCAATGGAATATTTGTCATTGGTTCCTTTGTTATTTCAAAACTAACCTCCTCAATCTAGCTAGCATTCTTTCCCAAGCAGGCCAGAAATCCCACAATGCACCTGTTCGCTGGATATAATACAGTCTCAGACATCTATGAACTATGAGATTAAACCAGCATACAGTATTTGTCTTTGAACATGGGGCCACTAAAGAAAAAAAGACTCTTTGGGCTATATAGGCAAAGGTCACACATGCTCGAAAGCTAGTCGTATCTGACTCTAGGGTTCAGTGCTCATCTGTTTATAGACAAAAGCCAGTGCTATCTGACTCTGCAGACATTTCCGAGGGCATGTAGCAGTCATGCCTAGACACTGGAGTGCATGGAACACTGTTTACATACCCACCTATTTATCTACTTGCAATTTCTTGCTTTCGAGCTGCTAGGATAGCAGGAGATGGGACAGAGATGGGAGCTCACTCTGTTGTGTAGCACCTGGGTCTTGAGTTGCTGATCTGCTAGCCTTCCAGTCGCCATGTTCAGATACACAGAGCTAAAAACCAGTACTTCCACCCATTTTTACATGGCCACTATAGAATCCACTGCAGAGAGAAGAGTGAATGTGTAAGCACTGAAATCTCATGTTTTTCTTCCATGCACTCTGCAGTATAAGTATTTCTAATCAGAGTAACCAATTTCACACTGATGAGAAACCAATATTCCACTGATGGGAGACAGTTTAATCTGCAGCATCTTCAGGTAGCAACTAAAAATCTCATTTTGCACAGTGCTTGAGCTTTTATTTGCCAATAATTGTGCATTTAATGCAACCACACAGAGCTATTCTTTGCTACCTGTAATAATATCACCCTGAAGATGAATACCGATAAAATGGTAGTGATGTTATCAACTACTCCAGGTGTACCTTATGAGGAACCAATTTTGAAAATATACGAATGCCCCGTTACTGCAGTGGATAAGTTCAAGCATCCTGGCACTATTATCTCATACTACATTCTCATACACACAGTCTTAGAAGACTTTCATCTTCTTTGTGAGACTGAGATGAAAACAATCTTTTTATGAAGCTGAATACATACAAAACTTTTGTTCTATCCTCCTTATTTTACAGAGTGGAGACTTGTGCTATCTGTCAATACCATGGAAGAAAACTCATTTTCATCTTATTTGAGTTAAAAGAAATGGCAGCATCAAATGGCAGGATAAAGTCCCTCACACTGAAGTCTTGGAGCAAACACAGATAACAAACATTTTTACAATCTTGAAATATTTACAACTTTAGTGGGGTGGCCATGTCATCAGGATGGCAGACAACTGTCTCCTAAAACATTTTTTTAAATGTAAAGTTTGGTAAAGGTGCATAGTTGAGTGCTGAACAAAGGAAATACTTTCAAAGTTACGTTGAAGGTATCACTAAAATAAATTGACCATGTCAGTTGGAAAGCTGGCTGGATTTAGGTTTCTGGGTGAAAACCAGAAGTTGGAAGTCTAATTTTCCCATTGTGCATCCTATGATAATGGTAACCCTGTGCAGTTATGGGCAAGCTGCAGAGTCCCAGGGTTCCTCTAGAACAGGGGTGCACAAACCTTTTGGGCCGCAGGCCAATCATGTGGTTCAGGAAGCCGGTCACTAAGGGCCAGGGGCCGGGGAAGGCCCATGACGCCCACGAAGCCCTCGTCACTCCTGGAAGCGGAAGTAAAATGTGCTGGATGAATTGGTGTCGGGGGCCGCACCTGGCTCCCGGGCCTTAGTTTGGGCACCACTGCTCTAGAATGAATTGATGGTACATCATGATGATGATGACCAGAATGCTCTTATTCAAAACTGAAATTTCTAGTGCTATCAAACAAAGGTCTAAAAAAAATTCAAAATAGAAAGACTCAAGAATGTCTAAAGGAAGACAAAAATGAGAAAGCAAAGATGTAATTTCTTGCCAAACCAATAATCTCAGGGTCACCTAACCTGTGCCTGCTGTCTCCTTATCTTCCATACTGGACTGTTTAGTCATGTGTGGATACATCATCATATTACTGCCTAACCATTCATTTTTTTTTCTTTTTGGCTAAATAAGGAATCTAATGGAGACGGTCTCCTTCACAAACTATGATAACCAATTTCTTAACACAGGAACACATGGTGTATGAAAGTTACCCAACTAAAAACTACTGGCTTACTGTATCACGTGATCATTTAGTTTTTGAAATCAAATAGAAGTTTTAAAAATGTTTTCAGCGTTTCAATGAATCTGAAGCAAAAACAGACTCTGGGATAGGGAAGTGGGTTGATTTGCATCGACTCTCCCTCAATCAACCCTTTTTATTTTAAAGAATAGATTTGGATGTGAATGACTCTGCATAGAGGTATACCTGTACAGGCATGGGCTGGGCCACCAAGACAGGGGGATTCATCCTGTTGTACCCTCGCCTCTGGCGCCCTGGGGTGCAAATAATAATTTATTTTATTATTTTATCCACCCGGCACACTGCACTTTAGATTAAGTCATTGCTCCAAGCTCCCTCCTTCAGCATCGAACAATGGCTTATTCTAAAGTGCAGCCTGCCTGGCAGACCAAGTAAAGGATAGTGACCAAGCAATTCCCGGGGGCAGCCTTATCCCCATCCCTTGGTCACCACCCCTCTGTCCAGTGCCTTCACATGGTGCTCAGCACATCCCTGAGAGGAAATGTTTAAAAAGGAGAAGAATGTTTATTTAATGTAACAAAATTTTATTATTTATATAAAATAAACAATATACTTAAGGAATACAGTACACAGAAAGAGAGAGATGGGATGGAAAAGTGAAAGTACACGAAAGGATTTTGGACAGAGTCTGAAGTCACTACACTGCTACCAACACACCATGAAAGTTAGTGAAATGTTTCTTGCTTTCTGCAGGATAATATTGGAAGGAAAGAGAGAGCACTTGAGTATTTTATGTAATCCTAATTCCTCTCATAAATAAAAATGGTTGAAATAAAAATGGTATCCTAATGGAATAAGGAGCCTCCCAGCCTCATTCAGCACAAATGCGAGCTCTGTTTACAGTAACAAATTTGTGCAGTGCACCTTGGTAGCTCTGGTAAACAGCTACACCATTATCATCTACATCAATCTTAACAAAATTAGTCTCCAAAGAAAGGATATGAAAATACCATCTGCTTCAATTCAGTCTGAATTATTTGCCTTACAAATTGCAACCAATTTGCTTTAAGCTGATTTTTTAGCCTGCCTAATTTGATTTGTATCCAAATATTCCAAAATACTTGTATGTATCTGTATAGGTCTGAGTAGTGGAAAAAATATGAAAATACTGTGACCTATGACATTCAAATCCTACAGAATAACAAAACTGAGGAATGCACACAGGTACTCAGTTAAGATCTACAGCTGTATTTAAAAAAAGGGAGGGGGGAATCAACTGATCCTCACTTCCTCCTGGAATGAAAGTGAAGTTAATAGCAATAGTGTTGGATTCTCCAACATGCTTCCCTCACAATATAGCTGCCAATCACATCCCAAGGGTTCCATGATTGGGGTTTCCAGGAGAACTGGGGCTTGTCATTGATATTTGAGCTGTCAGTCTTCTCCTTCTTTGGGCTTCCCTACTTTATTTTTTAATTAGTTTTCAGTTTTTAAAGAAGCTTGAAGTGCTAAAGCAGGGGTGCCCAAACTATAGTCCACAGGCTGGCTCTGGCCCATGGCACCATTTCATGTGGCCCACTGCCACCTTTGCTGCTACTGGAAGCAAAAGCAGATGTGTTTACGACAGCCACAAATTTTGCCCGTGTCTGCCATAAACGTTGCCATAAATGCAGCAATAGCTGTCATAAATGCATTTACTGGCAGCATTTTATGGCGGGAGGAACCATATGACCAGCCCACTCAGCTGTCCGGGGTATGTGGCTCATGGCGCAAAAAGTTTGGGAACCCTTGTGCTAAAGCAATACTGTATAAGAGGCTTCAGAGAGTGTTGCTTCATTTCAAGCACTGCTTTGGATTCCTTTGCTTTGCTTTGGATCACATTGAAAATGGACAAATACCCTCAATTCACTTTGGAATAGATTCTGAACCCAAACCATATGCCTACCCTAAAGCATTGACATATCTCTACCAAAACATATGCTGGGATTTTCTCTGTTTATACATCATAGATTCTCTAGAAAATATTGCAATTTTTTTTTACAAACAGAACACTATCTTCTCAAGTCCAACTACAGTACATTGGGCCTTTTAGAGAGAACATAACCTTAAACCAGTTTAAACCTGTGTTATGACTACATTCTTATTGTGTATCCCAGCTCCTATGCAGTTTCCTTGAAGGAAATCTTGAAACACCTACCACTCACTGACAGTTTTCAAAAAGTATTTTCTCTGTCAGTGTTTCTTCCCCAGTGCCTCCAGGCAGTCACAGATGTCCGCTCTGTCATGGAAGTTCCTGGAATATGTAGCATCTACTATCATTCTGTGTTTATATTTTGTGCGCTGAAATGTCATATACTATTCCTTGTTATTAACATGATTTTTCAATTGCCATCTTCTTCTCCCTGCACCCACCAACATTTTGACAAGCTGGGAATATCCAAGAAAAAAAGTATTGCATGGTTCAGAAATAATATCTCTGCTTTTTCTTTTGTTTGGCATGATTTAAGTCAAATATTGCTTAGGCCAGTGATGGTGAACCTTTTGGAGACCAAGTGCTCAAACTGAAACCCCAAACCCACTTACTTATCACAAAGTGCCAACATGGCAACAGGGAAGGGAGCAGGCGCTCCCATTGGGCTGCTGGACAGAGAGGCGGGATTAATTCTGCTGGGGGGCAGGAGAAAGCACTCCCATTGGGCTGCTGTACAGAGGAGCAGGGTGAACTCTATGCTGGGGTGAGGGAGGAAGCAGTCCCATTGGGTTGCTGGGCAGAGGAGCAGGACAAACTCTGTGCTAGGGTGACCACATGGGTGCCCACAGAGAGGACTCCAATTGCCACCTCTGGCACACGTGCCATAGGTTTGCCACCATTCGCTTAGGCTCTTCCTAGACATCATGCTACGTCACAACTACATGGCTGTATTCTCTGTGATTCATGTGGCTTTCTTTCTCCCTTATACTGACTGCTTTGTATTTGGGTTTTGAGATTCACCAGAGACTAATATTGTAACATCACTTTTTACGACACTCTGGTTGAAAACCAACAGTGAGTAGCTACTAGAGTCAACCCACTGATGAGTCAGCTTCTTGCTGAGTTCCACTGATTCCATGGGCCTACTCTAGTTGCAATTTACTACTGGATTTTAGCCACTGTGTTCCTTATGTGTGTCAGAATTTGCATAACAATTGATACAAATGTTCATCTGTCTCTATATTTAATCAATCTATTGGAAATATTTGGCTCTTATTAATACAATTTGGCTCTCTGACACTATGGCTTGGTGGTTTCTCCTATAGTAGATATAGGAATCATTCAGCCCCCAATCTTGGTTGCTTTTGTTGTTGTTGTTGTTGTTGTTGTTGTTTGTTGTTCTTCATTGTTGTTGTTGTTGTTGTTGTTGTTTTAGGTCTCAGTCCCATGCTCAGAAGCATGCACACTAGTTCCAGGGCTTTGCTTTAGTGTGTGTGCGGCAGTAGAGTTTAAAAAATATCCCCCTCCACTAAGAACCCAGAAGAGGTTCCAGTTCTGGGGAAATGTGTAAAACCCACATTTTCAAAAGCAGGATCATCTTGTAGCACATCCCTAGGGAGAATGTTGCCCCACTAGATCCTTGGCACTTGCCCGCTGCTGTGAGAGACTATCTGGTGCAGAGTATCAAAGGGAGATCTTCATCATCAGCCGTCAACAGCAGAAAGGGAAGGAAGAAGAAAGTCTGCCATCTTGACTCTTTTGAGTCAACTACTACAGAATTGTAAGAGGAACAGGAAGCATTCTAAGGACAGGTGAAAGTGACTTTTCTGATGTGAATGGGGGAATTAATTTTATTAATTGGAAATGTAGTGTGTGGTCTCTGAAGGTAGTTGTTTATGAAACCCTACCCTTATGTTAAAAACTTTATTTTCCTGATCTGCTCTAGGACATTAGCAAAGAAAAGTATGGCTTCCTAATCAGCTCATTGAAGACCAAATGTAAACAAGTGGCACATTCAAGCAAGTTAACAATGAAGACTTGTGGTATCAGATACTACTCCGATAAATGTTCTTTATGGCATAATCTGAAGAACCACATTATCTTTAATAGCATATGTATGTGAAGTCATAAAAAGCACTCTATACTGAAAGTGAACTGCCTGAAGCAAGAAAAATAAATATTAGATTTATTAACTAATGAAATAATGCAGTGTATTTGAACAGAATAGAAGTTGTGCATTAAATCTGAATGATCTTTTGACTGGATGACTGGCACTGTTGATGTCCTATGTCTGATTTATATTGCAGAACATGCATGTTAATGAAAGATTACTTGGAGGGAAATGCTGTGCACTTGACCTGTGCTATCGTTTGACAACTACAGTGGCTGTAATTAAACAAAGAAAAGGATGACAACTTAGGATCATTCCTATGGACATCCCCTTTGGCTTCAATAACCCTACACCAGGATGGAAGATTAGTGCTCCTGAGCAATAGTCAAAAGACAAGGCATGCCTTGACAAGGAAACCACCACAACAGCAATTCCGTGTCTTGTGCATCTACTTGGAAATGAAATGGATAATCACAGAAGCCAGAGGAGAGTGAGGGAGAAGAGAATGATGGGATGAAGCAAAGCCCTTGACATGATCAAAGGCAGTGACAGAGACTGTGTTGCTCACAGGCAGTAGAAAGTTGCCTTTCTTAAGGGCCCCTAATGTCCCAGCCTCCCATGCATGTGATACAGCCAAAAATCGAGAAATATCTTCCAGAAGCCTCTAGAGGGCAAACTCTCCATTCAATTGCAATTGCGAGTATTCTCCCCACACCTCATTGAGCCCCAAACAGTTAAAAAAATAGCTATGATCTTTCAGCCACTTGGAGTTTTTTAAAAAATGAGCATATCCACCCTCTGGATGTTGGTGTTGGACCCGACATCCACAGGGTGGATATGCTCATTTTAAAAAAAAAACTCCAAGTGGCTGAAAGATCATAGCTATTCTGAGCTAAACTGAAGCCATCTTCAGCTTACCACACTGGTCAGTGAAAATGTGAAAATGCTGGATTTTATTCACAGATTCACCATAACCCTCTAACAATAGCACTCCCATTTTCTAGTTCCCCCAGGCCTTCCTGCAATTCTGCATTAGCGGTAAAATAAGAAAAGACCCGGTCCGAAGAGTTGAACATAGCTGGGCTTGGCCAGGGTTGATGAGGTACATTGGATGTGTTGGCAACATCCGAGTCTGTTCCTTTCTGGCCCTGCTATTCAGAATTACTGTCTTTGCCATCTTTTATCTCGCTCACAGGGGATGTGGGACCACCAGGAAACACATAGAGAAATCATCTGTGGCACACAGAAGGGGAAGAAGGAAAGTTGTTGGTACATTTCAGCATGCCTCATTAAAAACAACTCTAGGCATTACAAAGTGCATGTTATCAATATGCATATGCGAGGTCTCTGAGGCAGAGCTGCCTGTAAGGTATATTTTCAGCAGGACAACTTTTTCCCATGTGAGCTAGGGAACAACAGTGAATCATATGTGTGGGAGGGAAAGAGCTGCAGGCTATGTACAGTATTTATTCCCTTTTGTGTCTTGCTTCTATGCTCCCTTCCCTTCCACTCCCTCCCCCCCTTCTCACCCTTTTACTAATGGCTTTTGCAATTACTGGAACAGAGCTTTGTGAACTGGCAGAAAATGGTGGCGGTCTTGCAGTGAGATTGTTCTGAGGGATTTGTGGGTACTGTGAAAGGAAGAGACTGCTTATTGCTTTCAAAAAGAAGAAGCTTGTTTAGAATCCTGGCTGTGAGGCTGGCATTGTGTAGATTGACACTAGGTGTGTGGTGGCATGAATCTGGATTATAGAACTATAAAATCCAGACCTTTACAATAAATTTATTTATTTGACTTGACTTGTTTAGCCACCCTCTCGCCGAAGCAACTCCGGGTGGCTTACAACACAAGAAACACCCCCAACATAACACACTCCAGCAACTCATACATATAAATATCATAAAAACTCTAAAATCTCTGAAATCTACACATCATAAAATCACAAAATCTTGAATCTAAACATCTAAGATTTCCATTACAAAATTGTCAGACGGTCATAGGAGCCAGTGGGGTGGAGTAGATCCAACAGCAGCACCTCACATCCGCTGGGCCAACTATGGAGGCAGATTAATTCGGATATGCACACTGATATTTCTGAGCAGTCCAACAAGAGATTTTAAAAACTGGGTCAAAAGAGGCTGATCATTACTAGATAGGAAGAGAAATGTGTTTTAAGGCACTTATTTGGATTACCAATATCAGCTGAAAATCTTTGATTTTCATCTTTCTTATTACTGTGAAGATTACGTACACTATCCTGAAGTATTTGTAGAGAGTGATGCATTAAAAATAATGTTATAGCACCTGGTTCAGTGTATCTGTTGGCTGTTGCATATTTTATCCACATAGTAAACCTATAAGGCATTTGACCCAGGAAGGATTTCAGCTTTACCTTCCTGATCCCAACACCCACTTCTTTACCAAATACTGACAAGGCAAAGAAAGATGATGAGTAAATCCCTGAAAGCTATGCTAATTTAACGTGATGTTAAGAATTAAGTCAGATATGGTGTTAACAATGTGGTCCTTCTTGACATGTATTTAACCATAGCAACAACAAAACCTTAAGCTTAGAATCAGAGCTAATATTATCTTCCTTTGGATGGATGGATGGATGGATGGATGGATGGATGGATGGATGGATGGATGGATGGATGGATGGAAGGCAGAATCTGCCATGTACATCTGGAAAATTTTCTAGAAATGTTTTTTTTCATGGGTAGAATGTTTAATAACTGTGTGCTGTTATGTCCTTTTTTTAATTACGGCAACCCTGTATAAAGAAGACACAGAAGTAGTTTAACATTCCCTTCTTCTGGAGGCACCCTTTGAACACCCAGCTTGCTCAAAGCCACACAGCCTGGCTCTTCTCCCAGGAGATATAGTGGGGAATTGAACTCCCCAACTTATGCTCTACAGCCTGTACTACTGAGCTATTGAGCCAGCACAGTAGAATGTTTGCCATGTATTAAACGTTCCCTATTCCCAGTGGTATCGTGTAGGGGGCCCCAGGGGGGCAGCTCTCCCCGGGCGACACTTTTTGGGCTATGGGTGTTCTTGGGCCACAATTCCCAGAAGCCCTAGCGAGAGCGGGCACCAGCATCCACCAGGGGGCGGCAAATTTGGCTTAAGCCCCGGGCGGCTGAAATCCATGCAATGCTACTCCCTATTCTAATTGTATTCAGACAAAATGGCTTCCCAGTTCCAAATGTGTCAATGGGGAGTGGCTATCCTTACCATAAATAAATGCTTCAGCTGTATGACTGTTGAGTGTTCTGCAGTAGCAGGCTCATCAAATATTCCCCAGAATAAGATCAACTCTCTCCTTTAAGTGTGTGAACAGTATCATGTGGTCATGTCATTTATTATGAGAATGAGACAAGGTGACCTCCCCCAGGGTCTTTCCCCTTCATTTAGACTAAACAGCAAGGCATATCATACTCCTAGTGGCTTTGTTTATGTTACCCCTGCTGTGTTTATGAACTTGAGACATCCAATTCCACTCAAGACCCTAGAATAGCTCAAGTAAGATCAGGGTAAAGATAGTGCTAACATCAATAAATATTTCTGTGACCTTTAAGATACTCAAGGGAAATTAGATATCGATTTCTTTAAGAATGGGTGTGAAGATGGCTCGGGGGTTAGCACTGGAAGATGGGTGATGTTTTCACTCTGTCATCAGTCCAAATACTTGTCTGGTTAGGAGTGAATGACAAATATCAACGTGAACACTGATCTGTTAAATCACTATTTCAAAACAGGACATTCACCTTAGTCTCCTTAATGAAGGTAAGTTTGTTAACATGCATGTTTGTTGAATGCACAGCTGTCAGTTGTGTCAATTTATTGATTTTTTTCTCTTTCTCAGCACAGGTTATGTCTAGCATGGCAAGATCACAAAACAGAATTGTCTGCAAATGCATTGACACATAAAAAGGAAGAAACCCCCTGAGATGTGTCCATTCATTTTAATTCACCAGAATTTCCACATCCTTGCAAGTAGGAGATACATTTGATACACATAAGAAGGAGATACATTTGATACACATCTTTTATAGGAAAATAGTAAGGTTTGCAAATAGGATGCAACTACAGTGCAATTTGCTTCACAGTTTGAGCCAGCACTGACATGAGTAAATTTGATGTATTTTTCATCAAATACATGAAGCACAGCTAATTGAGAATAAGTTGGGTCATTTTTTCCTGGGCCTTCATTGGGGTTTTATTTCCACGTTGGCTGAGGCTAGGTTTTTTTTTTGTAGTGACTTCAATTGGGTACACAGAAAGAGCCTCCTCGAAGACTGTGGTATTTTTCACCACAATCGGGTGTACCCTGGTAATGGCAACCTTGTGTTGCAGGCTAATCTTTCTCACACTAGGTCAGGCGAAAGGAACTTCAGAATGAATTCACCAAAAGATGCCTTCATTTTGGGAGTTTCATGTCTGGCCTAGACACGGAAGAATAAGAATTACACCACTATTTTCATGTTACTCGCATGTGTGATTATCTCTATTAGTCCAAAGAAATTGTACCCAGTGTGTCCTAGAGTGACATTCATGGTTGGAGTTGTGGGGCATCTTAAAAAAGCACACAGAAAAGAAAATTGCACTGAATTGATATAACAATTTGTGAAAATGCAGTGATAATCTAATGTAGTGCTAAAAGGCATATTTATTTATGAAAATTACTCACAGTTTTTAAGATGTAAGACTACATAAAACTGTTCTGAAGAGTTTGGTTTTTACCACCTTTGTAAAGTTAGAAGGGGTAGTGTTTGGAGAGCGCCCTTGCTCGAAAGCCAGACGTATCCAGCTCTAGAGTTCAGTGCTCATCTCTGTTTATAGCAAAAGAGCCAGCGCTGTCTGTGTCTGCAGTCATTTCCGTGGACACATGGCAGGCATGCCTCAACACTGGAGTGCACAGAACGCTGTTTACCGTCCCAAGTGGTCCCTATTTATCTGCTTGCAATTTTTTGCTTTCAAACTGCTAGGTTGGAGGAGCTGGGACAGTGACGACAGCTCACTCCATCATGCAGTACCCAGGAATTAAACTCCGACCTTCCAGTCAGTGAGCTCAGCATCTTAACCACTTGAGCCACTGCAGTCCTTGTTCAACAGTAGCTTGTTCAATACTGCAGGGACAAAGACAGAAAATGCTCGATTTCTAGTTCTGGGTTTCTTAGTTTCCCTTGGTCTTGGGCCCTTTCAGTGACATATATTGTAAGGAACAAATGGGACAAGTAGGTTGCTTCATGGAGAGATGTCCCATTATATATCAAGCACCCCCAAAAAAATTGTTCAGAGGCAAGTCAAGAGGCACTTGCTTGAGGGGAAGACTCTTACAATACTGGCATACCATGTCTTGTCACAGGCTATGCCAGTCCAGTACTTTCTTCTCACGTGAACACCTCTTGCCTCCCATATGAATAAATTTGCTTTAAAAATTATGCTTTTCGATTATAGCACTATGTCAGATAACCAGTGCAGTTTCACAAGTTCCTATATCAGTTCAGCACTATGTCACTTGCCATTTTTGAAAAAATAACAAGATGAGGAAAATTCAAATGCAAATGTTGCTGCTTATATAGTGCTCTTTATTGCTAAAGTGCACTCTGTGGACAGTTTACAAGGTAATAAGGCAAACTACAATCTGCCCCCGAGAAGCTGAGTAATCATTTTGCCAACCTTGCAAAGATGGAAGGCTGATTCAACCTTGTGCCCATCAGGACTGAACTCAGATCATGAGCGGCGCTTTGGCTGCAGCACTGCAACTTAACCACTGCCACCCTAAAAGGTGATGTAGATAACACAGGAGGCTCAGTAACCATGATCCTAATGAGAATTTTTGCAATTTGAGATACAGTATGAACTGTTGCCCTGAAAATTATACTGGATAATAAAACATCCTGTGCAATTGACAATCCAAATCAACCTAGGACAGTAATTGCAAATCTTGGTTTTCCAGATGTTCTTCTGAAAAAGCAGAGTAGCTGTTATCACTTTTCCAATATTAGATCCTTCTGCTTAGATAAGGTTTTTTTTTTTGAATAAATGTTTAAAATTCCCTTATAAGATATGTCTGAAAATTTGCTGAGAAAGCATAGGAGGTGAACAACTGAAGTAAACAGATATTCTTAAGGGGATAAACAATTCACTCTTTTGACCAGCAGGAGGAGAAATAACTCATTTTATGATTTATATATGGACATTTATTCTGGTACATTTTCAACCCAAACTCATAAAGAAGCAACTCCTGAACCACCATGTTGAATGCATGCTGTAGAAGGAAAAGTAAGAACTGTTTAATAAGTTGCACTTTTTCTAAAACAGAGATTAAAGGATGCTAAATATACAATGCCATTCCATTTTCTATGCAATTAAATAAACCACGGAAAGAAATTTGAAAGGTGTCTATTTGTTGCTGAATATTATTATTATTATTATTATTATTATTAAATTCAAATTTATATGCCGCTCTTTGGCTTTTAACAAAATTAAGATATGTAATTTTTGTAAAAATCATAACGTGCAAGTATCGTGTCCTCATAAAAGGTAAAGGTAAAATCTCCCTTGCATGAAAGCCAATCATATCTGACTCTAGGAAGTGGTGCTCATCTCCATTTTCAGCCAAAGACCTAGTGCTGTCTGCATCTGCAGATATTTCTGTTATCATGTGGCAGGCATGACTAGAAGCCAGAGTGCTCGGAATGATGTTACCTTTCCTGCTGAAGTGGTACCTATTTATCTACTTGCAATTTTACACTTTTGAACTGCTAAGTTGGCAGGAGCTGGGAGAGACAACAGGATCTCACTCTGCTGCACAGCACTCAGGTCTCAAACTGCTGACCTGCTAACCTTCCAGTTGTGAAGTTCAGCATCTTATCCACTGAGCAAAATACTATCATTCAGTTGAATCTATAGTCTCTACACTCTTAACATGGAATAAGTATGGGTTGTAGTAGTGAAAATACCTCCCCCATCCTGTCCTCTCTGGACTGCAGCATCCATTAATCCCAGGTTGTATGGTTATAGGCTATATTGGCAGGAAATGGTAGGGCTCGTAGCACAATACATCCAGAAGACTGTGTTGGAGAATGAGAAACAGAATTGAGCTGAATGAAAGTTCTGCCCATTGTTGCCAGTTCTAAAATCAGTGTTACTTTTGTGTTGACATCAAAATCCTTTTTGCACCTACCTAATGAACAGGAAGCACATGTCTCAAAGCCAGGCTCTGTCCTTGGAAACAACCCTAAACAAAGAGAATAGCATGCAAGCTGTGCAAGTAAGAGTTATTTTGCCTGAGGAGCAACAGAAACAGAAATTAGCTCCTCTGATTTCTCATTAACCATAGATTAGAGGGTGTCATCACTTGGGCTAGGAGAGAAATAAATTTATAAACATCCTAGTATGCTGGCTCAGCTCATCTAGGCTATTCAACTGCAATAACCTCAAAAAAATCCTCCTGATTAACTAATAACAAGCAAACTTCTCAATGTTAAACACATCATAGACACCAGAGTCATTAGATGAACTTAGTTTTCAATGAAAGTAACAATGGGACCTTTTGGAAGTCACTAATTCATTGGGTCAGTAAAGATTGGAAGTACTGTACAGTAATTTGATTACATGTAAAAACAATGTAACAAGTCAGTAAATTTATTAAAATTTCACACTGACTTCAAGGGACAGCTTGGGAAAGATACATGGCTGCAGGTCATGCTGGGTGTAGGATTTGGAAAGATGCACCCTGAAAAATCAAAATTTCTAAGTTCTGTTTCAAAGTACAGTATAGGACATCAGGCAGAGGAGGAAGCATGTCTGTCCAGCTCAGGTGTCTACTTAGAAGCTACATTGAATTAAAAATATTTATTCCCAAGTAAGTGTGATTGGATAGCAGCTCTAATTAGAATCTTCCTCAAATTAGTAAGTAATAACCATGATTCATTACCTTCTACCATCCTCTTTTAACCCTTTAGGTAAAGGTAAAGGTCACCCTTGCTTGAAAGCCAGTTGTATCTGACTCTAGGGTTCAGTGCTCATCTCTGTTTCATAGCCAAAGAACCAGCGCTGGCTGCTTCTGCATAATGTTTCCATGGTCATGTGGCAGGCATGATTAGACACGGAACACTGTTTACCTTCCCACCAAAGTGGTCCCTGTTTATCTACTTGCAATTTCTTGCTTTTCAACTGCTAGGTTGGAAGGAGCTGGGACAAAGACGGGAGCTCATTCTGTCCTGCAGTATTCAGGCATCAAACTGCTGACCTGCTGCCTTCCAGTCAGCATCTTAGCTACTTCAGCCGCCCTTTACTGACTCCTATAACCCATCTGCGAAATTTGCAAACACTTTGAAAATTCTGGGCCTCTTTCCTTTCATCTATGATAGATAAGAAAGCAACTTTAAATCTGTAAAGTTGCTTTCCTTTGTTTTTTCTTTGTTTTTCCTTCCCATTTTCCACTAAAGAAACTTTTTCTCATACAGTACTTTAACATTCATCTACAGTACATTGTTTTATTTTTAATAGAATTTATCTCTAAAATCTTCCTCATAGCTAAAGTCACAGGGTTGCAAAATGATCTTTGGGCAAGCTCATCCAAAGTACTTCTTTATTTGTTTCATTTCTTTCACCTTAGGACTGAAGTTTCTCAGAATGCCTTTGAGTTTTTCACTGGACAGACCTGGGCAGAAGGACAAGCCTGGGGTGGCAGCTTAACAGTAATTATTCTGGAAAAGGTAAGGTAACCCCTGTTAAAAAAAAAGTGAGGAAAAGATCCACTACCTGGGAAAACATTTCCCTCCTCCAAAATGTATAATAAAAAAGCAACTTCACATGTACATATAATTTACCACTTGTGCTTCTCTTTCCAAGTGGCTTAGACAGGTGGTAACTTTGTGCTTAAATGACTGGCTGCAGGGCTATGTCCACATGGGTATGTGTGCCGTGATGAGTAGCTCAACAACACACAAGGAACTGAAGGTAGCTTCCAGGTTCCCCCAATGCAAAAGATTGGAACAAAATAATAACAGCAATGAAATATTCCTACTTGTTCATTTAAAAATGCAAGCATCCATGAACATAACAGCTTATGACCTATTCTTCATGGACGGTTTTATGCTTCATTATTTACAGCATAGAACAAAATGCAACTGTTAACAGTGTTAAATAATAGCAGGGAGACAGGGATGAAGACCTATAGGCAAGGAAGAAAAGATGCATTTTCTGATGAGATTTGGAAAGAAGTGGAAGTCAATGAGGCAGTCAGACACAGAGAAGGCTATTCGGAAGCAAAGGAAAATAAACATCTCTGGTATCACTGAAGCCAGATGGTGCAAGTGGACTTAGAACAAATACACAATGTACATTTGAAAATCTGCCCATGAGTTTTACTCAGACAGTCCTTCATCCATTAGGCCATACCTTCTTTCTCATGAACATAAAATTCATTCATTCAGTGACTACAGAAAAGATCCCAAATAAACATTTAATAAATATTAAAGGCTGTTTCAAGTCATTGCTATTTTCTGCCAGTTAGATGGTGCGTATCTTAAACCATTGATGATTCTTCCATTAATTTTCAATACCAGTAGCAATTACATTTATATACCACCCAATAGCATTGGTGCACTCTCTAGGCAGATGACAAGATAATTTACAATTTTGCACCCAATACACTGAATACTCATTTTACTGACCTCTGAAGGACAGAAGGCTGAGTCAACCTTGATGTCAGCAGTTTTGGCTGTAGTGCTGCAGTTTAACCACTGAGCTACCAGCATCCCCCCTTCATCTGAATCTAGTTTAGCTTTCTGTATGATATATAGTACTGTACTGTACTGTATCTGCAAACAGATTGATTAGAGGATAAAATGCAACCCTATCTGACACCTTTTTCTATAGGAAACTATTCTGCCTCTCCATAACCTGTCCTAAAGGTACCTTCTTGTCTACAGTATCACAACAATAAGACACTGGGGCATCCCCATTTCATTCAGACCCACCCCTAGTTTCTCATGACCCAATCAGTCAGAGGCCTTTCTGTAGTCATAAAGCATGGACTGATCTTCTGAAATTCTTCCATGCATTCCTATATCCATTTGATATGTGCAATATGAAATTGAGTACTTCTTCCTTTTCATAATCCAGCTTGTACACAAGGCATTTCTCATTCAATATAGGGTACAAATCTTTTTTGCAGCACCTTGCTTGCATCAAAAATTAAAGCAATGGTATAACAGTTAGGTTACTCCTTGGCAACTCCTTTCTTGGTGATTGGAATGTATATAGAACATTGACAGTCTATGGGCTCTTCTTTTGTGTTCTGCATTTGTTGACATTTTTAAAATGATTTTAACAGATTCAGTCTTTGTAGCTTGAAATGATTGTTTCATATTATATCTGTCCCTGGTGATTTATTTCTTCTCCATTGCACTGGTTAATGTAATAGTTCTCTTTGTCTCTGAGTCCCAATATCTGAAAGATTGCATTCACAGTTGTGACTCTAACCTTTTGTTTCTCATCTTTCCTTTGCAATTTTAAGTGTTTCTTCTATTACCCATTCAGATTTTCCTTTTATTTTTAATCTAAGAATTGTCTTTTTGCATTCTTTCCTAATAATGTAACGTGGCTGGCTTTAACCAACTATTCTGGTTCCTGATCAATTGACTGTGAATCTGTTTCTTTTGTAAACTTTAAATTCCTCATGAATGTTGTTTAAATTACAATTTGGCACCATGATTCTTTCAGAGTACTTTTTCAGATTTGCCCTAATGTTGGATACTAACAGTTCTTGGTCCATGCAGCAAACTGTTCCCAGTCTTGTCTTGGCAGAGAAAATACAGCTTCTCCATCTCCTGCTTCTAATTATTTAATTTATTGGTTTGTGTACTGACCATTTGGTAATATCCATATGTACAGTCATCTGTTTGGTTGCTAGAAGCATGTGTTGCAATAAACAGATTGTTAGACTCACATGAGTCATTCTCTTGCTTCATCTCTGTCCCAAGGGCCATATTTTCCAACAACATTTGGTACTGCTTTGTCCCCAATTTTTGTGTTACAGTCACCTATGCTTAACCATGTCTTGTTTTGGTATGTGAACAATTTCCTCTTGGACATTTACATAAAATATTTTAATTTTCTTTTTTTCATATATCATAAATTATACTGATAATCCCCCCCAAGTTTAACTGATATTATTTGGTCAGACCTTGCATTAAAATCCGCTAGCTGACTACGTTACTTCTTGTCTTAGTATTACAGAAACAAATACAATATTTATTCATAAGATATTTACTACAATATATAGTTGTTTGCTAGTTGCATAGCTCAGTAAGAATAGGCATAGCTGGGAATTTGATTCTCCATTGTAGCTTCTGAGAAAATAGCCAACCTATGTGGCCTTGGGTGAGCTATACTGTGCCAGAACATCTCCAGAAGAAGGGGATAGTAAACCAATACTGATTTCATAGGTTCTTGGATAGCTGCTATGGAAATGTGTTTTTCCATGCAGACCAGATCAGCTTCTGCTTTCAGTGATTTTAGATGCTTTCTACCAGTGGTGTGCTTCTCCCACTATGCCCCGATATGGGAGTACTGGTAGCAAAAATTCCCCTAGGCCATGCCCACTTGGCTGGCCACACCCACTTCCAGAATTCACTGCTCAGTGCACATGCGCTACTTTCTGTGCCCAGAGTGGGAACAGTGCGGTTGTGGCAAGGAGAGTGGAACAAAGGCAGCGTTGGGAGCAAAGATGGAGGCAGTGGCATTGGCAGCGGGCAGTGCCTCCGTCGGCTGCCCCTGCTACCACTGCCTCGGTCTCTGCTGCTCCACCCACTGCCAATTCTGCTGCCTCCATCTTTGCTCCTAATGCTCCCTCTGTTCTGCTCTCTCTGCTGAGTCCGCACTGCTCCTGAGGGAAGCAGGGAGAGAGGAGAGCACAGCATTGGTTGGAGCCTCCCTCCGGTTCCCCTCCACCTCTTGGCTTTCTCCTCCTGGCCACACGCAGCCCCAGCAGCTGGGCAGGCATGATGACAGCCACCAATGCTGGAGGCAAAGAAGGTGACTCAGGAGTGGCCAGAGAGCCGGGGGACACAGCCTTCCGCCGCCACCTGCCGCCGCCTGGAGTGGGACCCACAAGGCTTCCACCCTAGCCACAGCTGCCTTGGTGGGGCCTCCTAGTTTGGCCGTCTCCATGGTGGCCCTGTCAATGCTGCCGCTTCCCCGAGGGCGGTGTGGCCTCAGCCAGGGGTTTCCCTCTGCCACAGTTTTTCCTGTGCATTTTGCCCACTCCTTGGCCTTGGATGTTGTTAAAGAGGAAGGCGAGGCCGGGCTGCGTCCATCACTCTTGCCCCTTCTTGGTTAGTCTTTAGTTTTAGTTCCAAGGCGTGTGTTTTGTGTGACTGTGTTCTGTGTGTGTGTTGTGTGTGGTTTGGGTGCTGGGTGTGTGTGTTGTGTGTCATGTGTGTGTGTGTAATGTGTGTGTGCGTGCGTGTGCATGTATAGTCTTTAAGGTGCCACATTATTTTTGTCTTTTTGTTTTGTTTACTTTCTGATATGGTTGAAACACAGTCTAACATGGCTACCATATCAAAAGTCTGTGTTTCAACCATATCAGGAAGTAGACAAGAGTGTTGTGGTACTTTAAAAACTAACTCCTGTATTTTAATGTAAGCTTCTGTGAATTGAGTCCACTGGGCACATAATGGTTGGCTAGCATAACAGATAAGTTTACAAATCAGTGTGGCTTTTTACAACCAGTATTAACTGCAGCGGCTCAAGAGTTTAAGCCACTGAACTTGATGCCTGGAAGATCAGCAGGTCAACAGTTTGAGACCCGAGTACTCCCATCTCAGTCCCAGCTCCTGCTAACCTAGCAGTTTGAAAGCAAGAAATTGCAAGTAGATAAATAGGTACAACTTCAGTGGGAAGGTAAACAGCGTTCTGTGCACTCTGGTGTCTAGTCATGTCTGCCCACATGACCACAGAAATGTCTGCAAATACAGACTCTTTGGCTGTAAGCAGAGATGAGCACTGAACCCTAGAGTTAGATATGACTGTCTTTGGAGCAAGGGTAACCTTTACCTTTACCTAATAACAGAAGATCCCTGATTGTTTTTCAAATTTGCTGTGAACTTTGGCCCTGATTAGTTACATGTGGTTAGTAAGTAATGGAAAAGGTCTCTCTTGCTCAAAAACCAGTCATATCCAACTCTAGGATGCAGTGCTCATCTCCCTTTACAGCCAAAGAGTCACTGCTGTCTATGTGTGCAAATGTTTTCATGGCCATGTGGCAGGGCATGACTAGATCACCTGTCTAGTCACATGGCCACCCCCAGCAAGTCACATGGCCAGATTTGGCCACAGATTTAGCCCATCGACAAAGTTAGCCACACCACAGTGTAGTAGTAAAAAAAAATTATGTCCACCATTGCTTTCTACCCTTCCTATGCTTCTGGTGGGTTTTAGACAGCCACTGCTTGCTATAACTCTATTATTCCCTCTGACCTTTAGCAACTCTCAGTCTGGTTTCCATTTCACCTTCCTGTGGTATCTTTTTGTTCCAGACATCAAGGATGGCTTCTTCTCCTTTAGGCTGTTCTCTACCTGGGACCAACTCTGAGGTTTTCCTCTGCTTGACAAAACTGACAGATCCCAACGAATGTTATCTGGGCTATGCCTGCCCTTGTATATCTTCAGGATAGACACCCACCCACCCCAATTCAATCACTCATATTCTGACAGGCTGATACTCCACTGATCAATGAATGGGAATAAAATGTTCCCTCCTAGAACTATGGAGCCTGACCTTTGCTTCATTCTTTGTTTCCTTTGTTTGATATAAAACCCTTGGACACCTAATATTACACTGTTTTGACTTTCACTGTCTTATAATTTTAAACAGAAAGAGGGAGAGAGAATGATAAGAACCATGAGTGCTTCCAGATTATGAATTTATTATGCTTCCAGATTATGAATTTATTATGCAATTTCACACACACACACACACACACACACACACACACACACACCTTACTTAAATGAGTTACATGTTTCTCTATCAAGTGGTTCTAGGCCACAGAATTCATTTACGGTTATACATTTACCTTACATATTGATAAATTTTTGCTTCAGCTGATATGGATCCTCCACAGTTCCCCAAAACTCTTAACTACATTCTCCATAAAGTCATCCATCCAAAGTAACAGAAATTTAACTCATCTCCCATTTCATTTTCCATACAGTGACCCATGTTTAGAGAGATGTTGCCTCAGAATGGGTAGGTTTGGTCTAGCTATTATCCCTCAAGAGCAATTGATAGACTACTCCTGCACGTATTTCCCATAACATATTTTAACCCCACCTGAATCAATGGCAGTCCCCATATCTTGTGGTAACAAGTTCTACAAATTAATTGTGGATTATGAGAGAAAGTGCTAGTTTTTTCAGTACGGCTGCATCCTTTTGTCCATAAGTTTTGCTGATTTATGGTCAGTTCTAGTACTACAGCAAAAGAGGGGAAGATCTTTTTCCTTCACCCTACATAATTTTCTGATCACTTCTGACACTTCCTCACACTTCTTCTAACTAAGATGTTCCAGATTGTTTATGTACAACAAGCTCCAGTTCCTTAATAATTTTTGGTAGGCATTTTTGGTACATTCTTGAGCAATATCATATTATTTTTAAGACAAAGGAGAATCATACACAATATTCTAAATTTGTCACTCCAAGGATTTCCCCACCCCACCCCACTCCCATTGATACCTTAAAATACAGCCATATTATTTTCTGTCTTTCTTTTCCCAATAATCCTGGCAGGCTAATTCCCTTTAACTGCAGCCACACAATTTGGTGGGCTTCAGTTTCTATTTGGTGATCTGAAACCTCCCTATATGGAAGCCATACTGATTATTTCTCAACAAGGCTGAATAACTGCAGCTTTCACGGGTAATTTATAACCAGTCTGTCTTGTGATCGTACTTAGAATTTCATGTTTGTAGATTTTGACTTTGGGGCAGTTCAGCCACATATGCAAATAGGTGTCTTTCTTTCAAGTTGTAGTTTTGCCAGGAGCAACCTTGGCCAAAACCTGTGATCCCCCCCCCCGTGCTGTTTAGATATCACATTAAAGTAAGCTTCTCTTAAAGTTATATAAGTGGAAAATATTAACCCTTCCTTACAAGCATTCCAATAATTAAAGTTCCATTGAGCTTCCTTTCTTGCTGAATAACTTAATTGTTCTCTTTTTTGGATATATGCCCCAAAATTTATCTCTCTATTTGTAAAGGTAAAGGTTTCCCTTATTTGAAAGCCAGTCGTATCTGACTGTAGCATTCAGTGCTCATCTCTGTTTCAAAGCCGAAGAGCCAGTGCTGTCTCTATTTGATCTTTCCATAATTCCAGCTTTTTGAAAGACTTATCTCAAGGGTCTTAAGTCAAAATTTATTTCAATCCAGCAAAAATCCTTTCAACCCAGAATAATTTCTGACACAAAATTATTATTATCTTGAAGTTCATATGCAATATAATAACTTAGCGACTTATAAAGAACAAGAACTGTTTAAGACAATTAAACAAAGAAAGCTCCAATCCCATGGGCATGCCATGAGGGACAACATGAAGTATAAAATAATTCAACTTGTTATGTAAGAGAAGATCCTTGGGAAGAGAGACCCTGGACGTAGATGGACTTCATGGCTAAAGAACCTGAGAGACTGGTGTGGAATGTTCTTGGTAGTGATGTTCCAAGGAGTTAAGAACAGGAAGACTATTGCCATGATGATAGCCAATATTTGGAATGGATATGGCAATAGAAGAAGAAGAAGAAGCAGTGACCAAAGCTGAATTAAAGACCCAGTGCAATTCTTATCTAGTTGTAAATTAATACAGTAAAACCTCATATAACACTAAAACCTGGTTTCACAAGTCTTGGTGTTATATGATTTTTAGTGTTATCTGATGCATGTTAAAATCCTATGGGATCCATAGAGATACATTGTAACCACACAGGCTTTAGCGGTTGTTATCTGAAGCATCCCATAGGATCTTAATGTTATCTGATGCAATTCTTCCCCCCAGATTCCTTAATGTTATGCGATTTTAGTGTTATTCGATACTAATGTTATATGAGGTATTACTGTACAACATAAAAAACAACCATTTTTACATAAAGATACCCTTACTTCCTGCTATTTGAGGAAAATATGCCAGCTGTTCCATTCATTAACATCATCATATAACTCCAGCATAAAGGAAAGTAAGGGTTTGACATTCATATGAAACCATTAGAAGAGTTTCTATGTAAGTTCAGAGATCAATAAATGCTGACAACTCACAGGTCTATCTCTCTTTCTGTCCCCACCTGGAGGCAAAATCCTGAACCAGTGTCAGAAATCAACACCAGAAATTAGACTAAAGGCCAAAGTAAACATTATCAATTGCATGTTATTTGAGCTGAAATCAGGTTATTGTTACAGACATGTCATTCCAAGGAAAGCTTTCTCTATAAGAATTCAAACATCAAAGCAAAGCCTGTGTTTATTTCTCTGAAAGCCAATTACAAAAAAGAAGGAACCAAATTTGTATGTTATGAAAGGTTCTGATGTAAGAAACAGATGCTTTAAGCAATTAAGGTATTCTTGCTTTTAATAACATGTTGTCTACAATGCATCATTTGAGTAGTAATAAATAACATGAAGCTCAATGAAAACAAGACAAAAAGATGTCTGATCAACATAATTACAGCTGGAAATGTTGGCACCCAAGGCAAATGGGATATCCCCCACCCACTTGATGCTTAAGCTTGAATAGAAGCTCCTTCCAAGAAAAAGGAAGGGCAGAATGTGGTGCCCCATATAGAAAGGAAAATGTTATGCTTTAGGGGGTGGGGGGAGTAAGGAGAGCCAAGAGACATCACTGTTTATTTTCCTAACTCTTACTAGCAGATTCACTTCTAAATGTTGGTGTCCTAGAGCAGGGGTTCTCAACTATTGCAATGCCACAGGCAGGACAATTCCCGCTCAGACATCTGAGGGGGCCAGAGACGTGGTTTCCCCCTGCTGCAAACACTGCTGTAAACTGAAGCTCGTGCGTTTGCACAGGTGTATTTATGGCTGTCATAAATGTGTCCACTTCCGCTTCCGGGGTCGCCTCCATGGGCTGGATGGAATGGCGTTGGGGGCAGGGGCCAGCCCGTGAGCTGTAGGTTGTGAACCCCTGTCCTAGAGCAAGGCCCTGATTGCCTCATCCTAGTTATGGATCTGCTGTTCAGCAGAAGTAGCAACACAACACAGACAGGTTGATTTTGATAGGATTGAACTATCAGGCTCACGAGTTTAGAAATGTCCTTACATCCACAAAGTAAAGCAAAGCCATCACACTTATATACTGCCCCATAGCACTTAACTCTCTGGGCAGTTTACAAGTTAATTAACATTTTGCCCCAACATGCTGGGTACTCATTTTACCTAGAAAAGATGAAAGGCCGAGTCAACCTTGAGCCTGGGTCAACTTTTTGGTTGCAGGGCAGCAGTTTAACCACTGTGCCACCAGGACTTTTGGATATTAAGATAACATTTATTGCTGGAGATATCTTTGCCATATTTGTGGTGGGGAAAACTGTGGTAATGGTGACCACTTTTGGAGAAAGTGAACCTGGGCAGAGGGCTATGGAGTTATCAGATCAGCAGCATCTTGTACTGAGACTTCCAGGCCAACATTTAAGAGCAAGGCTGTAATAGTACAGAGGCAAAGTTTAGAAGGTGAACCAGAATTTATTCTCATCTAGCTGACAGTGAGGTCTTGATAAATAGGTCTAGTATCCAGATATACAGCAATAGCAATTACACTTGCATACCTCCCCATAGTACTTATAACTATCTCTGAACCAACCAGACAGTTCACTAAGTGTTATGGTGCAGTATATAAGTGCAATTGCTATTGCTATAATGGAATTTTTATTCTAGGTTTTGTACTAGGTCAGTGGTGGCAAACCTATGGCACATGTCCCAGACGTAGCACTCCTAGCCCTCTCTGTTGACATGTGCACCTTCACCCCAGCACAGAGTTTTGCCCCGCCCCGCTGTCCAGGAGCTCAGTGGGAGTGCTTCATCCCTCCCCCAGCACAAAGTTCACCCCACCCCTCTGCCCAGCAGCCCAATGGAAGCACTTCCTCCCTCCCCCAGCACAGAGTTCACCCCACCTGTCTGTTTAGGCACTTGGTCTCTAAAATGTTCACCATCACTGTTCTAAGTATTCTCTTTGTCAAGAGACAGAGGCAAGTCCACATTACCTTTGACATCTTCCCCTGCTGTGAAACCTAAAAAGCAACCTCTTAATGACTGAATAACTTTTACACAGTGGTTAAACATATTTGTATTTGTCAGGGACATTTTGATTCTCTTCTCTTGGTCTCACATATACATTTGAACACTTTATAAAGAAGGAGGTGTGTATTACTCTAACGAGTCTCAGAGCAAGGATCTGTTCAAAAGATGTATTGCAGCAATACCGGAGCAAAGTGAGATGCCAATAGTGGAGTGGGAAGACTTGATGATCAGCTTTATTACTCATAGCCAGATGCTCAAAAGGAAGCAGTGCAGGTGCAGCTATGAAGGATATGAATTGAAGATGAAACTCAGATTGTGCACAGATGCCTAGAATAATGCTTTGACAATAAGCTATAGAGGGCTGCTATGAATAGCAAAACTGCACTTTTTATAAAGGGGGGGAATGCCTAACACAGCTGCATATTGTGCTATAATAGTGCATTGTTTCTTGTGAGTATTATTGTACTATATTGCATTAATCAGACCCTACAATTTACCGGTTATAAGTTACTACTCGAATAATATTACTACTTTAGTGGTTTAATTGCAACTTTTTAAGGTTACTTTTATAGTTATGGGGCTACATTCTTACTAAACAGTGAAACTCATAAACAGCACATCATAATGTACCCAAAACATTAACTGATGAAAATATATGAGACTTGGAAGTATATGGGTAACTAATTCCTTTTAAAGAGTAACTTTTAAAACTCTGACATTAGTCATACAGGCAATTATCTCTGTATAGTAATACAGGTAATTGCATGTCAAGTCAATTCTGATTTGTGGCGATCCTTTTCCAAGATTTTCTAAGTTGAGAATATTGTAAAATGCTTACTATTCCTTTCTTCTGTGGGTACCCTGGAACTGTTCAGTTTGCCCATAGATATAGGTCCCCCCTCCTCCACAGTAGCATAATTCAGAGGTCTATTAACACAGGATTTTATGAGTAAATCGACAGAATGAGGTTGGCAAGATACCCACGCCAACATTATCTGTCTTCTGCCTTTTAAAAGTTTGTAGAGCAAGGCAGAATTGGGAAAACTGTTCTTTGCAAATGCAAAAAGTCTCATTAAAAATGTCAAGGAACAAGCTTGCCATCTTGCAGGCTCCGGAGAGAGAAACCTTGCAGTTCTACAGACATGGTTGGATTGCAGTTCCCATAAGGCCCAGCTTGCATAGCCATGGTAAGGAGTGATGAGACATGTTACTTGCCAGTATATAGCAGGGATGCCCAAACTATGGCCCATGGGCCAGATTTGGCCCCTGACACCAATTCATCAGACCCACACTGTCCTCATCACTCCTGGAAGCAAAAGTAAAATGTGCCCATATGGTTTGCCATCACTGGCTATACTACAAAATAGAGGCGTGAGACTGCCCATTCCCTGTAGTATAAAAGTAACTAAACCAGTTACAATGACAGTACAACTGAGCTGAAGATCTCTCTTGACTTATTGCAGTGTTTTATTTTGCTTTTACTTCCAGGAACTGCAGTGGCTCAAGTGGCTAAGACCCTGACTGGAAGGCAGGAGGTCAGCAGTTCGATTCCCGAGTACTGCAAGACGGAATGAGCTCCCATCTTTGTCCCAGCTCCTGCCAACCTAGCAGTTCGAAAGCAAGAAATTGCAAGTAGATAAATAGGGACCACTTCGGTGGGAAAGTAAATAGCGTTCCGTGTGCTCTGGTGTCTAGTCATGCCTGCCACATGACCACAGAAACATCTGCAGAAGCAGACAGCGCTGACTCTTCAGCTTTGAAACAAAGATGAACACTGAACCCTAGAGTCAGATACAGTACCTTATTCCATTCTCAGGAGCAATGAGGGTGGCGCAGGCCAGATGAATTGGTGTTGGGGCCAGATCCATGTTTGGGCACCCCTGGGGATGGATGGGTGGTATAGAGTGCTACACATTCTCTGTTCTTTCTTTGAGATTTTTCACAGCACCTTACTTTGTGGGGAAACAAAATAGTAGGCTGTTTAAAATCCTGGCAACATCTTTATTAAAATAAATAGTAATGTTCAACACATGCATCCCACACACCAGAGAGTGCAAGAGGTGAAGCTGGGAAAGGCAGGAAGTGAGTTCAGGAGGGGTCAAGGGCAATATTTGATGAAGGAAGAAAGTTGCAGTGAGGGGGAAAGAGACATTGTCTTTTATTTCTCCTCCTCCAGCACCTAATCATTTCCAGTAGCCCCACATTTGTGCAATATTGTGTATTTGGATTTTGAGATCTGGATCTTTCAGAACCAGTGGAGTCAGCTGACTTTGTATTGCCAGAGCACGATGGGTTACTTTTAAAAGTACAGGTACTTAATTCTAGATCTTGGGCTACACAAGTGTTTATTTGCTGTTATAAAATAGTTAAATTCTGTTGTAATTATCTAAAAGTTACTTTCAGTTACTTCTAAATATACAAAAGACACTATAAGACATTGGCCTATACTAGTGATGGCCAACCTTGAAACTCTAGGTGTTCTTGAACTTCAATTCCCAGAAGCCCTGATTAGCAGGAGTACTGACTTGGGATTCTGGGAATTGAAGTCCAAGAACACCTGGAGTGCCAAGGTTCGCTATCACTAGCTATACTACAAAACTGAGGTGTGAGGCTGCCCATTCCCTATAGTATAAAGGTAACTAAACCAGTTACAATGACCGTGCAACTGAGCTGAAGATCTCTCTTGACGTATTAGTTGCCATGTAACTTTGTTACAGCGTAGTTAACAGCAAAAGAGGTGGAATTCATTACACATAAACCAGAATCTGCCACTAGTAATTTCCAAGCTCTGTTTATTGCTCCCAGAAGCAGCATGCATGAAGGGGAAGGGAGCAGGCCAAATTAAGCAGGCATGTGTGAGGGAGGAAGAAATGAGCCAGCATTTCTGAAGGATGTTAGTAATTCATGGCTGGCAGTGACTAAACCCTCCACACCCGTAAGCAAGGAGATGGCAAAGCAGAAGTTGTCTTGGAGGCAAAAAAAAAAAAAAAGCATCCTAGAGCAATTCCCAAGGTAGCATAAATTATATATCACCCCAAGTCACCATCTCTCTAGTCCTTAGGTATAGGAGCTGCTTCTGCTTACATTTAAAAAATTATAGGGCTATATTATCCATGTTGCCTGAAGGAAAAGAACTCTGCTGTTTATGTTTTCTCCTTTTCCACTTGTGAAGAAAATGTGTGTTTCCACTTTTAGCTGAAGCTTTGCAGCAAAAACACCACAGGTCGCTCATGCTGATGGAAGAATTCCTATCTGAAATGAAAGTATCCAAAATGGAGCAAGCCTGAGGGATGTTTCTCTGCTTCTTTTGAAGCCGAAGACTTCCTCTTGGGTTAGCTTGTTAAAGTTAGAAGTATTTCTATTTTATTGTGTCCTTTAAGAAATCCAATCTTGGGGCACATCTTAGTTTGTGCCTTCTATGCCTCTGACGGTAGCACACAGGGGCCCTATGGCAACCCATAAGGGTCAGGCAAAGATTTTCTCCCAAATGAACACATTTCTTTGTATCATGCCTCCTGAAGCCTCCAGTTTTAGGACTTTTGAGGCTGTTTGGACTTTCTCAGCAGCTTGCAGGCAGAGATGATGAGTAATTTGATTCATACTTCCTGATAGAATTGGAGATATTTATTGTGTGCCAGGTTTAAACTAGACGTTACATGCAGATATGCGTAACATTACCCAACAGACAGCTCTTTCTCCCCATAACCTCTTAATATTTTTCTTTCCCTTATTGGTGCAACTGGTGCTACAATGATGCTGCAAAGAACCAGATTACTTTTATTAATATCTGCCTATTAATGAGTGGAACCTTAGTGTATCCTTAGTGGAGTCTCATTACTCTCCCCCCCTCCTTGGAAATTCAAAAGTGCACAGAGATAGGGCAGGTTTTCTTGCAAAAAGGATAATAAAATACAGTTTATTGGAAAGATTCGATCTTTTATAACCAACTCAGTAACCCATAGGTGGGCAAACTGATGATGATGATTCATCTCATCTCCAATCTGCCTTAGCCAACAACTTTGGAAGGCCTACACTTTGTCTACCCATGTTGTAAATTGTTTGATCTCTGCATCCCTTGGAAATTCAGGTTCAAGAACCAACTGTAAGCAAATGGTAGACATCGTCTCCTCCACATCACCAGTTTAGAATTGATGAGTCCTCAAGGGTGAAATTCTATATAAATGATTATCAAATTGAAAGGGGTAAAAAAAACACATAAAAGGGTTATAAATGGAGTTTTAAAAAAAGATTAACTAAATTGTATTTTCCCCTTTCTTGAGATATTTGTATGAATATGTTATGTTTTTCTTGTTTGTCCTTATTTTGATTTAACAAATATAATACTAGAAGATTGTAATAAGAAGCAAATAATGTATCAACAATGTAGCATTGTAGAATTGTTTTTCGTTTTTTTCCTGATGTTTTTATGTATGTTTAAAAAAGTAAAAAATAATTAAAAAAAAGAATTCATTTGTCCTGTTAAATATTGTTTTCCCTACAAACTCTAAGAGAACAGCAGGCTTTTCTGGGATCATTTTTAAAGCAAAGAATAATGTTTCAGAGGTCATTGCACTGGACACTGCCTGTTGAAATTTCTCTAAATGTACTTTGTGGGAGTCTCACATTGACACTATCTAATTTAGAGTTTACATAATATAACATTTAATCTTACTTTTTCCTTTCTGATTAATTTTTAAAATTTGTTTTACCTATAGCCCATTTTTTCCTCCCAAATGGGGACTCAAGATGGCTCACAATATTAAAAAGATCAAATTACAACAATTAAAAAACAATTAAAGTAAAATTATAATTAAAATACAGTACATTAAATTATTTAAACAGGATTTTTTTCCAACAGAATTATACCACAAACAGTTAAAGAAGATAACATATATAAATATGTGTGTTCCTGACTGTATGTGTTCAATTCATCATTTTGTTTTTCTTCGCAATGAACATTCTCCCCATTCTGTAGAAAAGAATAAAGTCTCCAGATAAATATAATGATTAATCTTATAACTTTCCGTGCTTGAAATTGAAGGCAAGGAGTGGTTAGAAGGCCCAACAATCCAAGCACCTGTTTTAACCCTTGCCAAGGCATACTTAAAGGCTTCTAAAAGGGTAGCTGGAGGCGTCATAGAAAGTCAGCCACCAATAGCTGTTTGGAAAACAGAGCCATTAGGACTCAGGTAAAAACAAAATTAAATGTTATTCTTTGTATGTAACATCCATCTATAACTGTTATTTTGTTTCTTTACCCCATACTAAGTGTGGAATAATCTGATTTGAATTGGGACACTTGTGTATACACATGATAATTTGGTTAAAACAAGTTAGATGATGTCAGTGGATCTTTCAAACTATTATTTTGGCAATGCAATTTCCAGGCACAGTCTCAAGATCTGGATTGGCATGAAGGGATGTGGTGAAGAGTTCAAGCCCCTTAATGTCTACACCAGTTTCCTCTCTGGATTGAGTCTTCCTTGCTTGCTTAATAGCAGTGATGGGCAGCAACAGGTTTGCACACACCCTGGATTGGGGGAGGGGGGGAGAAAAATTGGGTGGCCTCTGAGAATGGGGTGGAAAAATTGAGTGGCCTTTGGGCATGGAAGGTAGCGAAATTGGGTGGCCATGCCCACCTCCCTGCCCTGCCCCATCAGGTTTTGTCCCTGCAAGTGGTTCAAGGTCTTCCTTGCTCAAAAGCCAGTCATATTCAACTCTAGGGTGCAGTGCTCATCTCCATTTACAGTCAAAGAGACAGTGCTGCCTGTGTTTGCAGATGTATACATGGCCATATGGCAGGCATGATTAGATCGTCCACGATGTAGGCTCCGCCCATTACATAGGCTCCAACCACTATGTAGGCTCCACTCACAATGTAGGCTCCTCCCATGACATAGGCTCCATCCATGGTGTGGTAATGAATTTTTTTTGCTGCCCACCACTGCTTAACAGTAAAGGGAAATGACCAATGCAACAGCACAATACGTGTTGAAAGTAATATTCAGGGTTGTCTTAGTAAAATTTTAAGCTCAAGGCACTAATCATGACAGTCCCTATAGTTACATTCCCACAGAGGGTCAAATTAAAACAATTGAGTATTTATATCAGACAAGGCAACAAAGCTGTACCATCTTTCACTTAGCCAACTGCAGAACAAAAGTAGGCTAATTTGCCAAATATTTACTGAGGCAAGCTTCTGATAGAAGAAACAGATTTCTCTCTCTCACACACACACACACACACACACACATGCACACGCACACGGAAATGCTGCTTTTATAAATATGTTAATGGAATAGTCTAGATTGGAGCTAACTGTGCAAAATTGCAGGAAACCATGTTGACACAAATCAGCAAAACAGTACTTGCAATTTTCCTGGTGGGAAAGCCTTTTGTAAAATAAATGGGTCTTCCTTTCCCAAGTCAAGACTTATCCACTCCAAAATACTCTGCTTTACAACAATGATAGTCCATCAAAATATTTTTTACTGTGAAAATCTAGCCTCCTCCAGCAACTGTGAGGATTAAGAAGAAAATAAGAACATAAGGAGACCCTGCTGGATTGGAGCAAAGGGCTATCTGGTCTAACATTCTGTTCACTCAGCAGTCAGCTAGTTGCCGATGGGAAGACCAAGTGCAGGAGAACATACCGCTCATTCTCCCCAGCAAGCTGGAGTAGAGAAGCATGCCACATGGGGTACTAGAAGATATACAGTATATATCAATGGGTTAATTCTCACTTCACTTTGGTATTTCCAGTAAAAACAAGACTGAAAGGAATCATCTTGCAAAACAAATTAAAGGAACAAAACCACTGAAACATTGTAATCTTTGAAACAGAAAACCATTAATTTGTTCTGAAAAATGTGAAACATGATAAGAGTTGGAAACACACATTTTGGCACATATAGTACTGAGTTATCAATGTAAACAATTAATAGATCCTAAAATCAGTTTCCCTGAGTCCTATTTGTTTATTTGGAAAGCTTTCTGAAGCCAAATGCACAAGATTTTGCATGTACACTACTGGTTTCCTTAAAGAAAGACACTAGAATGGTTAAATAAGAAAACCAAGCCCCAGAGCCCCTTCTCTTTGTCTGGACAGAATCCTCTTGTTCTTTCTGCAGAAACAACTCTTCCCTGTGTACAATGGGGACATCCATTTGCTCTTTTCACATGTATAAAGCCAATGGAATTAATTATGCAACAACAAACCAGAGATTGCAGAGCTCTGTCTCTGTTAACGACAAACAGGATATACACCTTTGTTCATTTTTTCCAAAATATCTTCAAAGCAGTAAGACCTAGAAGCACAAGGTTTTGAATGGACACTGCTCATTCCCCAACTGATTCAACCTCAGCAATGGCCCTTCAGTGCTCCTTTTGCTCATCTTGGCAGAGTTCTCTTGACCCAGTCTGTGTGCACCAGCTCCTTATTTCATGTAGCAGTACAGTGCTACCTCACTTAAAGAGCATAGTGCATTCCATGGGATTGCTCTTTAAGCAAATTTGCTCTTAAAGCGAAACACCATTGTAAGTGACCAATTTTGACTTCTGGCGGGGGGATTGCGAACCCTGATTTAGTTGTTAAGTGAGTTTTTTGTTGGTTTTAGTTGTTAAGCGAGGTGACCATTCAGAGAAAATTCTGCTCTTTAAGCGAGTCAGTCTCTAAGCCAGGCGCTCGTTATGCGAAGTTTTACTGTATCTTTCCAGTGTGAACAAAAATGGTTACCTAGTGCTTTGCAGTGAAACCAAAAGATCTATTAAAATCAGCAGAGGTGATCTCTGATTTGTACAGTGACAAGCCAGAGATTCCAGAAGCTCTGCAGGTAGAAACTTTGTGCATATTCAGTAGAACACTGACCTAAACATGCTTCTCTAAATAGACCAGTAGTCAAATACACTAGCTGGATGGAGTACAAAAGTCAAGATGACATGCTTGTACCTTAGAGTACCAAAGTCAAGATTACAAGCTTTATACCAGTGTTTCCCAACCTTTGGTTTTTACTTCAATTCCCAGAAGTCTAAGTCAATTCCCCAAAGCACTGATCAGCCAATGTACTGACTCAGGCTTCTGGGAATTGAAGTTCCCTTTTGAGGCATGGGGACCCACGTTGGGGCCCACTGCTTTAGACCAAGGGGCTAGGATGGAGAATGAGTCTGAAGAGCTGAGTGGGGTTGTTAAGAACAGGGCATTCTGAAGATCGCTCATTCATGTGGTTGCCACATGCTGGAAGTAATGTGATGGTGGGTAACAACAACAAAGAAGCTGAAGGGAAGGAATCAGGCTGGGGTCGTGCTGTTGAGAAAAAGATGAATTAGCCCTTCCTCCACAATATTTCACCACATTTACATTCCATTTCTTCCTACAGCAGTTGTCTGCCCTTGTCAGGTAAAATATACAAAGATGAATGTGTATCTGTAGGGTTTTCCTTCAGAAGACAAGTGCCACCTTTGGGGGAAAGGACAATTTAATCCCTGGAACTGCACAGGAAGAGGGTTAACATCCTCATCTCTGAGCATTGTGACATGATCAACTTTGACCTCCTCCAGGTCAAATATTTCCAGCATCTCATAACCTACAAATGCTTTGAGATGCTGATCTGAACTGTACTGGATATGTGGCATTTGTCAGAAAGGTAGATGCTGATCAGATCACCAAAAAAAAGGTTCAGTGCATTACATGCCATGGAAGCTGTGACTGTAGAGACAAGCCTGCTGTGATTGTGAAACTCTGGCTGTCAGCAGTGTAGGATTCTAGCCCTCTAAATTTAACCTCACCTCTTGAGTGGTTGCCCATCAGTCAGTCGGAACCCATTTGCTTAAAGATGGAGTAGCATTTGAAGTATTTAACCTTTTGCCCTCATTCTCTTAATCTCTCTATTGTTGAGGGTTATTTGCTTTTGTTTTTGGTTTTATAACTGCTGAGATTCTAGTATTTGGGAGATATAACTTTGTCAACAAGGAATATAAACAATTCCTACAGTGACAGATAGTGCCTCACTGTATATGTCATCCCCTGTTACTGTTTGTGACATATATGGATGAAACCTGATTGTGATACATTATGACATGCCATGTAACACTAGTTACTCATTGTAACTCATTAGAAGAAATAGTAAAGGCATAAACGAGCATTGAAGCCCTTTTGAGTGATCTCCTTGTTTCTTTTGCTACACTCATTGGGAAAACCCTTCCTTCAATCATTTCTGTTGTGTGTCATCAAGGAGGAGAGAATCTGATGTGGATTAAGGAATCCATTTGGTTTTGTAGTAAAGGCAGATCATTTGAGAAATTGTTTATTTCCATTCTAAGATCCCTGACATGGTTGTCACTCTTATCATAAAAAAGCAAAGTGTTTTTCAATGTTAATTTTATTTATTTATTTATTTATTTATTTATTTAAGCAAACTTTTATGCCGCCCTCCTCAAAAATTTACAATTTAAAAGGTAATGTATTCAGAGTTTGAGGTTTCTTCAGACCAAAATGCTTCTTCTGGGGTCCAGAAATGTAAATCAAGGGTGTTGAAAATAGAATTGGAAAGTAAACTGTCTTATTTAATTCTCCATGGAAACCCCAGCCTAACCAACTTAATTTCTTTGTTTTCTTATAAGATTCCTCTTTAATCAGAGGTAAATGTTACTGCTAGATATTCTCATGTCTGAAAGAGCAAAGAGATTGTATCATTGAACTCTTAATTGGATATCATCAGATAATTGGATTGAGACTCATGTTTCATGTTATCAATGGAAATTTGAAATATGTACAAGTTCATCCCTTAGTAGAGAAGAATTGTTGTTCTGTGCAATAGAGTAAAAAGCTCCATTTCTGGAGTCAGTGGTCTACATAGCAAAGATAAAGACTAATTAGAAGCTGTTCGGACTGCTTAGAAACTCTGAATTCATGTTACAAAATAGATACCGGTAGTTGGTTCTTCCTTGATATATTACTGTGAGAAAGTGATTAACTCTGGATGCTTGCTCAGAAATAGAATATAGGACATGTGCTTATTCATATTCTTCTCTGCCTGGGTGTGATCTCTTAGGCACTCCAGGTGGCACTGCTGGACTATATGAAAATATGGGGGTTCGTTTGCCATGTACACATTCAATATGTATTATCCTGCTCGTGTTTGACTGAAACAGAGAATTTCAATTTAGTCATGATTTACATTAGGAGCTTCTTGAACGATCTGTTTATAGCTTCTATAAGTCTTCAAATAAAGGAAGTTTTATTCCATAGTTTATGGAGGAGAAGAAGAAAGACCAGGAGAGTGTAACACATGGCCCACAGATTCCTTGAGAGTTCCCAAATTGTCCTTGTGACCTCCAGGACCAAAGCACACAGCCAAAATCTGGCATCAAAACATGCCACAGATTTTGGAAGGCAAACTGAGAAATCCTTGTTTCACAGTCTTGTGATTTTCCACCGTATCTTGCTACTTTATTTACACATTGGTGTGTCATATTGCTTGTTGTGGTCCTAACGAACAGAAACTGGTCTTTGGACCTGCTGAAGTTGCCCAGCCCTGAAACAAAGTAATGTACAGTACAGTAAAACCTCATATAACACTAAAACCTGGTTCCACAAGTCTTGGTGTTATATGATTTTTAGTGTTATCTGATGCATGTTAAAATCCTATGGGATCCATAGAGATACATTGTAACCACACAGGCTTTAGCGGTTGTTATCTGAAGCATCCCATAGGATCTTAATGTTATCTGATGCAATTCTTCCCCCCAGATTCCTTAATGTTATGCGATTTTAGTGTTATTCGATACTAATGTTATATGAGGTATTACTGTATTTTGAATTTACAAGGTCTGGAAATATCTTTAATAACTTATGCCAGCAAAGAGAAACAGATAGTACAGGTGAATTGAGAAAGCACTGGACGGGCTCTAGGAAAATAAGAAAATAAGAGACAGGTTCCTTTTGCTAGTGGGAGTCACTGTATATCACCCATTGTGGAACCATTGTTACCATTGTCATAACACACAGAGAGAAATAGTGTGTGTACATTCTTTTTGCTGCGTAAGGCAGAGTGTGGATGTGAATCTTTGTTTGTCCTTCTCTCAGGAAAATGGGGAGGTAAACATTTCCGTAACTGGATGAGCCCTCAGATACAAAATAGAGAACAGTGCTACTTTCTCTGAGACTTCTGTGTATTTCTGGCAACTCCCTGACATTTTAGTTCTGGAGTTCTCAACCTTTTAAAGGGGGGGGGGGGAGGTTATGCTTCCTCAAACAGCTTCAGGGGCTGGAGAACCATTTTGCCATTCCTCCACCACATGGCACATCCTGGTGTGGTGGAGGCAATGGGGGGCCACATGAAATGGTGCCACATGCCACACCCGGCTCATGGGCTGTAGGTTGAGAATATAGCTACAGTATTTCCCAATTGTGTCTCTCTTCAACAAGTGATTAGCATTATGTAGAGAGGTCAAGTTTCAGGACCTTTTATTTCAGTACAATCCCAAGACCGCAAGAAACAGGACGGTTCATGAAGAAATCTTCATCCTGAAATGGTAAGCCTCCACCAACCTCCACAACCTTCACTGGGGCTGAAAGCTTCGTGTTGCAAAAGATTCACTAATAAAGCTAGGTTCAAGGCATACTCTTAGAATTAAAGAAAGGGTCCTCTAGATACTTTGAGGCTAAGAATTTGTTTTCACTGCCACAACTAAACCAAGTTCATGGGTTGGTTGGTTTTCTTAATACAAAATCCAGCCTTGGTTCTTCGAAGCAGGGTTCCTTTCAGAAGTTTGCTGCTGCTCTCATAAGAACTGGAATTCTGAAACCCTTTTGATCTATTGTAAATAGTCCAAAGAACTACCAACATATCTCAAATTATCTTCTGCTCATCTTTGAGCAAGAGAACTACATCACAAGACTGTTGCCTGCATTTTTAAAAGGATCTTGGCATGCTGGCTGGGGGGTTATGGGAGTTGTGTTTTAAAAAGTTATGTTTCCAGTTTTTTTTAATGAGCTGCATTTTAGGGAGAACAGCTTTATTCAACTGCTTTTTCCCCTGAAAAAAAAATCTAGGTTCATTTTCTGACAATGCTATATTTCTGATAATCTAATTCTCATTTTGGATATGCTGTACATTAAAACACAAAAATGTACATACATACAAACACTCTCTCTCTGTGACCTTTATGCCCTCATCTGCAGGCAGACAGACAGATCTTGCCTGCAATATTATACAAACACATGCCCTGCTGGGTATGAAGAAGTGAATAAGATTTGCAGACACCAGACATACATAGAATCACTGGCATGGTTTGCATGTGTGTGTATATACACACACAAGAATGATAATGAAGTACACAACATTTGAACAAGTTTCTGACCATAGCTAGGGTATTTGCTCTGGAGGCTAAATAAAGGTCCAAAAAGATTTCACAACAATAGCACGTCACAGCAGCTGAAGAAAGAAAGGAAGAAATGGTCAAGGCATTGTGCTTAAAGGATGTCCATGAGATACAGCTGAACAGTAACCAAGAGTGACATTCTTCATGTTGTATCAGTTTAAAAATCCAGATAGATCTAGATATAGATGTCAGCTAGTAGGACAACCAGGCTGCCATCGCCCATGGACATCCACACAGCCAGCACCTGTCTACTCAGCAGGTTGTATGCCTTGTAGTGAAGGAATCAACATGATCGCCTTCCCCCAGCCCCCTCCTTCTTCTTCCTAGGCAGATGCACCAGCAATGCACAGGGGAAGGTGCACCTCCCACCAGTCTGCGCCAGCGCATAGAAGGCAGTCAAGGAAGGCAAGTGATAATTATTTGCTGGGTTTTGCAGATGGTCACTTCATCATCCACCTACCTGCTACCTAACTCTTTCAATGTTTTGCCTGGATTTCTAAGGACCCTCCCCTTTCTTTTCTTATGAAGTTGACAGGAGTGAAATTCACCATCACACAATGAGGATAACAGCCCAAACAATCCTTACATGAAAGTGAGCATCACTAAATATAGTTGACTTCTCTCTAAGGTCTCATGCAGCAAGTTGATTTCTTAATCATGTTCGCAAAAAGTGGCATTTCATGATCAGAGCCACAAAGTATTGTCCAGCAGAGAGAATTGCTAAACAGTTAATAGCACTTGTACCCTTAAGTGTTAGCTGAATAGAAAAGAAACTCCACCATAAAAGTAGAAGAGTTTACTATAGAAGACTTTTGGTTAGAGCCACCATGGAATAAACTGGTTATAAACATTGACAGAGGCAATATCTTTTTCACTGTCTCTTCTGTTAATTGCTTTAACTAGACAAGATGGCTGTTTCTTTATGAGAGGAAGGTCTTCTTCTCTTTCCAAAAGTGAAGCAGCTTTAAATGCCTTGGTATGTGAGGCGTGGTATAAATATCCCCAAAAGAAATAATATTTATTAATAAAACTGAAAATGAAGATAGCAAAAATGGAGTTAACTAGGTATGCATTATGTTCACAGTCCAGCATTTATTTACTTGTTAATTCACTGTCGTTTTATTCAGGGTAGCTCCCTGTATTCTTTCACCAGTCAAGTCAACATTACTGTCTTTTTAAAACAGCTGTAAATCTCTTTGATTGGGACTGGAGGCTGGAATCATTCATGTTGTGTTAAGCTAAACTGTCTTATCTCCTTGAGTGCCATGAAGCCACTGGCATGTCCAGAGCTGCATCTGTACATGGCCTAAGGATGCCAACATTTGAAAGCTATTAGTAAAGACATTTGAGGAGGAAACGGAGACATGACTGCATCTCCTCTTCTCCCCCACCCATCTTTTTCTCTTTCTCTCTCTCCCCATTTCTCTCTATCTCACACACACGCACAGAAGACTTCATAGCCATCTATCTATCTACTTACCTACCTACCTACCTTTCAATCTCATTGAACCTGAATAACAAACTTCCTTTCTTGCTCTAAAGATACATGCTCTCTCTTTCATATGAGAGTGAGCAATCTAGACCTCTTGAATATTTAAGGCTTTAATATGGTAGGAATGTCAAACATGTTGAACCTCACAAAGTAGGGAAACTTTGGCACAGCACCCACCATATCAACACTACTCTATGAAGCCAATCCATCTCAGATGTCTCATTTGAGGACACGTGAAATATGGTGTTCCAAATGGAATATAGAAAGCTGCCTTGTACTGAGTCAGATTGATCATCGTGATATGTTGTGTTGTGTTTTTGCCTACTTCGAATGGCAGCTAGGGATGTCATAATGTGTGACCTGATAATTTATGATGCACCAATCCCTATGACTTCCACCAACCATTCCCCCTTGGTTTTACTGCTGAAGCTAGCTAGTATCAACAACAGTAAAATCATCAAATGCCTGATAAGATGACTACCAGAGACTTGCTCTAGTTCTAGACCAAAACACATTGGCCAATTTGTTTATGGTTGTTATTCCATCCAGTGATTTAAAAGTGAAGAAAGTACCCAATGATCAAAACATCAGTGAAAATGAATTGCCTGGAATCTGAGGTGATGGTAATACCAAATTAAAAACCTGTTGGTTTCAATGGTGGTTATTAATTGTTGTCTTGGACATCAAGTACAATGAAAAGCAGGATGCAATTTTTAAATACATAGATAAATTCCAATGTCATTTTGGACAGACTAGTTACTGACAAGCAAGCTGGAAAATATGAATTTGTCCCATTTCTGTTCTGCAATCACTGGTGTTGAGCCAGCAGTTATTTCTCTCTCAAATGTCTATCTGGAAAATGAGAATAATAACACTTCCCACTATGAAGTGGTGTGTTTCATAGAGCTCTTTTTACAAAATAAATAAATAAATAAATCAGTAAACAACTCAGCAGATCATTTAAAATGCACTCTATAATATATCCATTGGAACAGGGGAAAGAAAGGGCAATCTTTATACTGTTGACTTTAGTAAAACTCAATCAACTCATAATCGAAACACTTGGACTCAAGTGATGTATTGACCCTAAAATGACATAAATCCATGAGATTCATTGTTAATGGCAGGGCAATTCTCCTGTCTGAACGTTTCAGAAATATCAAAACAAGAAAAATACATATTTTGACACAATAAAACGAAGAGGGGAGGGGAAAAACAAGATAATGTCATTTTTTCCTCCCTTCTTTTTCCAATTTATATTTCAAAAGGAAAGCTTGAACATGGACTGTAAACAACCTCAGGGTTAATTCCTGCAGTCAGACAAAACTCTTTTTATAGGTCAGGTAAGCTGGTGCTTTCAACTCAGAGGCTTCTCAGAGAGACTTTAGATTTGATTTTAAAACAGATATCTAAATCAAAAGGGGGGGGGGGACTGACTTCATTTGAAGACAAGCTATGGAATTATGTTGTTGTTGTTGCTGCTGCTGCAGTTCAAACACCATGTGAATCAATAGAAGACCTAATGTGCTAAACCACACTTGCTTATGAGTAAATCCCATTCATTTCATCCCAATGGAATTTTAACTCTTGTTTGAAGCAGGAAATAACTTTTTTTTATTAACAGATCTAGCTGGCTTCTATACAGTACTGTATTAGCAATTGCTCATAATAAGGAAAAAAGCACACATGATATGCACGCATGGAAAAGAGTGTGTGGCTGAGAGGATGGGTAGGTAGAGAAACCTCAGTCATTATTAAAGAACAGGTACTTCCAAAAGAAGGTACAGTACAGGCAACTTGTGCCTGGAGCAAGGAGTTGCCTTCCCTTAAATCAGTGGTGCCCAAACTAAGGCCCGGGTGCTGGGTGCGGCCCCCAATGCCAATTCATCCGGCCCACGAAGCCCATACGGGTGCATTTTACTTCCACTTCCAGGAGCGATGAGGGCTTTGCGGGCTGGATGAATTGGCATCGGGGGCCACACCCAGCCCCCAGGCCTTAGTGACCAGCTCCCTGAACCACATGATCGGCCCACGGCCCAAAAAGTTTGGGCACCCCTGCCTTAAATTCTGAAGCAAAATGCCCCCTCTCACTTGATCCATGCATGATCTGCGCTTGAATCGAAGACTTCTAACATAACAATGCAAAGGAGTATTCTGACTTTTTCTCCTTAATAGGGTTTCTGTTGTTACAAGGAAAAAGAATAGAAGGAGTAGCAGAGGGTTATAAATGGAAGATAATATGCAGAATTTTGTCCATGAAGCAGACGTGCGGTTATGCAAATGGCAGAACTTTCTGGAAGCAAAGCATTGTAAGTTAAGAAATCTCCATAAACATTATCTGTCACACACTGAGTGCACAACATGGTGTGGAACAGATCACCCCCTACAGTGATATCTTAACTTGCGGAAATTTGCACCTAAACGTTTCACTGGTTGCCTAACTGCACAAAAAGGATTTCAGCAATTATCTGGAAGCACTTCTTGAGGCAGGAGGGGGGTGGGGGTGGGAATCAAGCAGCCAAAGGTAAGAACAAGTTTTAAAAAAAGAAACAAAGAAAGAAAATCAGCTGAGGAATTAATAACGTTGCTTTGTATCTAATTCACTAGAATTAAGCACTTGTGAGTCCTGATTTCACTTATCCCCAATTGATTGTAATATGCAGTTTAAGTACTTTATATGGATTAAGTCCAACATGGATTGAGTGAGTGGATTTTTCCCTCTTCAAACTCAGTATGTATTCTTTGTTCTAGTCAAGCCAGAGGTAATATTTTGGACGTAAAATAATATAAGACATATGAATTTTTTTCCTATTTAAATATCCATGGAATTATGCTGACACAAATCTAAAAACATAATGAACAACTGTAGGGTAAATAAATCAAACAATACAGTAAGACAAAAGCCATGTTATTAATAGTTTGTTGAAATTGAAGACCTTGAAATCAGAAATTGAAAAATTTACTTTTCTGGACTACATCCATCCCAACCGGGCTAGCTAATGAATTATGTGAGTTACAATCTGAATAGTAACTTTTCAAATGCTTGTGCAGCTGGAAACATTGTATGTTACTCACACATCTTTATTTTATGTGGGGGGGGGGTTTCCCCTTCATGTCAGAAGCACACAAAGGTGCTTTCTGGGTTGAAAGGATTTTTGCTGGAGAAACTCCACTCAGTGGACACCCATATAAGGCTCCTTTCATGTCCCCAAGATCTTTTCCCCTTGAAGTGGTCCCTATTTATCTACTTGCAATTTCTTGCTTTCAAACTGCTAGGTTGGCAAGAGTTGGGACAGAGATGGGCACTCATTCTGTCATGCAGTACTTGGGTCTTGAACTGCCGAATTGCCAACCTTCCAGTTAACAAGGCAAGCTTCTTAACCGCTGAGCCACCACAGTCCCTATGTGTGCATGTGAGTATACGTGTGCACATCACCACCTAAATGACAACTGCCCCTAAACCCTAGCACTAAATTTAGGGTTGCTGGTTAAACTTGTGAACAGGAACTGCTTCTTATATTTATCAGCAAATTAGGCAAACAGCCAGTGTTCCCTGTTACATTGCTGCTATCACTTTCTCTGTGTGATGGGCTGACTTCACAATGCCTTTTAAAAGTAATGGTGTTGTGCGGGTTTTGTATGTGTGAAACACAGCTTTGTTTGCTATAAGGATACAACAAAAACATTTGTCACCAGTGGCATGTGTTGGTATAACATCTTATGATTTCTATCTACAAAATAATAAACAAGATGTATAAACCCAAAGGAGTTTTATTAGAAGAAATACAAAGGGATTATACACAGTCAGAACAGGTAAATGTCAAATACAAGAACAATATAGGCATAAATTTATTCAGCATACAACCTTAAATTTTTAGTTTTACTCATTATAACTTAAAGTTTCAGTTCCTGAGACAGACACAGACTTACTTAGATATGGGTATTAATGAGACCATGTTTATTCGGAACTTCTTCTCAGAATAGACCACATTCATCTTCACTCCCTCTTTCTCAGTCTATCTCTTAACCTCCAACTGATGAAAACTCTAGCTAGCTCTTTCTTTCACAGGCAGTTCCTAATATACAATATGGAGCAACTCTATCCAGAAACCACACAGACAAATCAATTTGTGGTTCTATTCAGTGCTGGCTCTTTGGATGTAAACAGAAATGAGCATTGGACCTTAGAGTCAGATACAACTGGCTTTCAAGCAAGGGTGACCTTTACCTTTACATTAAAGTCCCTTGCACTTAATGTATAGTTATTGTTCTGAAGCAGAAAATCATTCCTTCAAAGCAGAAGGAACCATTCAATCCTACGAAGACCTACTTACATTCCTAACCAAAGACATACACATTCTTTACCAATTCTCTTTATGTACATTATATAAACAAGCAAACTAAAGAAAGATCTTAAAGGGGTAACACTCCAGTACAGATCTATACATTTCGATTACACAAAAATTATAGAGTGTTGATTATATGGAAAAAGGGCTGCCTTGTTTGAATATGTTATAGTTGACCCTGCATATAAGAAAACAATGTTCTTCATCTCTGTAGATTGATCAGATTTAAGTTGACCCTGATATCAGATAGTAACATTATAGTTTAGTTCTATCCTTGATAACTGCTTCATTTAGTGTGATGATTTTTTCATTAACTATTTCCACAATATTTGGCCATATTTCAATTATTTATGCCCAAACACTGCATGTTTGCCCTTTGTATTGGCTACAATATTTACAAGATTCACAGGAAACAGGCTGAAAAGAGAGCAAGTGCCCATATTGTACACTGTTAACATGTTTTTATGTATGCTGCCTTCTTCTGCATAAGTAAATTCAGCAGCAAATGCCCAAGGGCATGTAACACATGTTCAGGTTTTGTGGCACACAAGAGGATAAAAGCAAGGATGGTAATATCCACTAATAGAACATTGCATCCCATGAGGGACTTCCATTTCTTTTATGTCTCCTTTCCAGGATGTAGTCTAACCCTTTCCCTTACAAGAGAACCCTTGTTCCTGTGAGGTATAAAACTAATAAGGCACAGAATCTGTCAGGTTGGAAATATTTCCTTCCCAAGTCGCATGCAGTGCAGTGCAGGGAGCGGAGCTCATGCTGTCTTGCCATTCTTCTGCCTTCTCTGTTGACACTCAAGGTCACAGGCAGCGGCAGTCTGGTTGAAATAGTAATCTCACCACAATCTGGTGCTTACAGCACAACGTACAGTAGCAAGAGCAGGAAGGATGAGGAGAGAAGTACCATTTTTGGGACTATCGACCAATAAAATGCATATATCGAGCATCAAAGGGTATCTCAGTTTTATTTCAGCATGCATTTAAACAGCAATAAACAAACAAGACATTATGACACCTTTGTGACTTACACATTTCTTTCAGCATGAGCTTTTGTGGGTTGCCATCCACCATTACAATTAGAGTTGGATTGTACTAGAGTAAAACTGGCACTGAAACAAATGTTGGTTTCTGAAATGCCAAAAGACTTTGTTTATTTTATGTTGCTTCGTTTTTGTTTACTTCCAATCTCTGAGGGACATGGAAGGAATTTAACAAAAGATACACTTCCATTTTCACTGCATTTTCTGGCACTGGGTATTTTCAAATGAAGATTTTTTTCAAGCATCACCCAGTCTGTTGTACAGTATTTTATCTGGGTAGTACAAATGAGGTTGTCCTTAGTTATAGAAATTTGAGGTCTCAGATGGGGTAACTGACAGATCTTCAGGGGACCAGGTGAACTCACTGTTTCCATCCATAAGATGTAAAATGATTTTTGTCACATCTCTCTTTTTGTTGTTGTTTAGTCACACAGTCCGACCCTTTGTGACCCCATAGACCATTGCAAGCCAGGCACCCCATCTTCCAGCATCCTCCGTAACCCGTTCAACTCTACGCCCATTGAGTCAACAATACCATCTACTAATCTCATCTTCAGCTTCCCCCTTCTCCTTTTGCCTTCAATCTTTCCCAACATCAAGACTTTCTCGAGTGATTCCTCTATTCTCATTTGGTGTCCAAAGTACATTAGCTTCATCTTCAACATTTGTCCTTCCAAGGAACAGTCAGGATTTATTTCCTTCAGGATCGATTTATTTGTTCTCTTTGCTATCCAAAGTACTCTGTTTAGTAGCATGTAAAACTGTACTTTGTCTTCCAAGCAGTCTGATTTCCTGAGCCTTGACCATCGCAACTGCCTCAATTTTGTGTCCCGAGCCTCACATTTTATACCATATTTGCCCGATGAAGTGTTCTGTAGAACTCAAAAAAGGTAAAGGTTTTCCCTTGCTCGAAAGCCAGTCGTATCCGACTCTAGGGGTCAGTGCTCATCTCTGTTTCTAAGCCGAAGAGCCAGCGCTGTCTGCTTCTGCAGACATTTCCATGGTCATGTGGCAGGCATGACTAGACACTGAAGTGCACGGAACGCTGTTACCTTCCCACCAAAGTGGTCCCTATTTATCTACTTGCAATTTCTTGCTTTCGAACTCAAAAGCTCATCCTAATTGCTGCATTTTAATAATTCAATAATGTCCTGATCTAGAACTTGTCTTTGGTTTGACCACTGCCAGATTTCCCCTGCTGTTTATGTTTGTTTCATTCTGATCTCAGAATAAAATTAATATGACTGTTAGGAGGAAAAGGTAGAATGGCTGTATGGTGTCTTTTAGCTGGCAGTGCTAGGAAGAAATTCTCTGTTTGAAAGCAGCCTAAGGGTCATGTACTCCATCATGAAGCACTTAAATTTCCTCCAATTTTAGTGACAACTGATTAAGAAACAGGAGAGGGGGAAATCTTTAAAGGGTTTTTCATTTAACAGGATTTATGAGCTCATGGCCTTCACCATGTTTCTGTTCTGTTAGAGACATATGGCTGGCCAGTCCAAAAATCTGTATATTCTTATCCTTTATTGCTTTATCCTTTCTACATGGATCATGGATATGAATGAATTCTACATCTTTTCTTATTTTTCAGCACAAAACCAGGAAAATCTGAGCATAAAATTGGCTTGGCTGAATGAAAGTAGCCAGCAAGCTTATAGAGTATTATTTGAAGTCAGGGTTCCTTGTGGATCTTTACTCTGATAAATCACATTAATCAAACTCATCCATCCTAAGAGAGCAAACTTTATACTGTGTAAATAAGCAGCTAACTACTATAATACCATACTCATCAACTACATTAGATATACTCTTTACATTCGACCAGGGATTCTCAACCTGCAGCCCATAGGCTGGATGCAGTCTGCGGCACCATTTCATGTGCCCCCCCCCCCCACACTGCCTCCACCACACCAGAAAATACCATGTGGCGGAGGAAGGGCACAATGGACATCTGGCCCCCAAAGCTCTCTGAGGGAATGTGACCCAGCCCCTGGCTTTAAAAGGTTGAGAACTCGTGCATTAGACAGTACCTTCTCAATGGGTAATAGTTTTCTGTAGCAACACTTTGGTCTAACCTGTTTCCATCAGGAATGTTTTAAGAATTTGCAACTCAACAAAATAACATTTCCAAGCTTTCCCCCCTTGTCTTTTCACTGTTGGGAAACAAGGTTCCATATGTAATTAAAGGCTTCTCTCCCCTTTGTGCATGTGAGTGCAACAATCAGATCTGACAGAGTAGTCAGTGCTAAGCTTCACATTTTCAACTTCACATTCTTGGGAAGAATGACATCGTGTGATGTGTGTAACTGTCCTAGTTAGGACTGGAGTAACTGGCTGCTACCTTAAAAGTGACCAGAACAGTGCTGGGAATAATCAGTGTCGCCACCAACACATTCTGCCAAACTTTCAGCAACAGCATCATTATCCAATTTACTGCCTGCTGAGAAAATGTTCTGAATGCCCTCTTGTCAATAGTGCCCAATGTAGTGGAACCTCTACCGTTGTCTCTTTTATAAAAGTTTGTTTGGAAGACCTCCATTAATTCTCTCTCTCTCTCTCTCATATATATATATATACTGTACCATATATGTAACATTGTGGTACATGAAAGAATTAGCAACTACTAGGGCACAGAGCCAGGAGAGAAGATGGGCACGCACAAACAGAAAGAAACTAAAATATAGACACATAGCAGCAGAACAGGCAACTAAGCATTTACACCTACAATTGCCTTTCTATGGTAAAGAGTCAACCATTAGTAGGGTAGCACCCCATTTGCTCTAAATGGATAATCCACCATGACATCTTCAAGACAACTGATAAGTTTCAACTATACTGAAAGGTTTTCTCTAATATATAATTTGGTCCGATTATCTCTGACCTTCCTATAGTTCTTAAAGCACCTAATTGGCCTACCTCTTAGTATTCTGCACTACTTCTAATGCATCTCCAAAAACATGCACTTTGTTCTTATTCCTGGCTAAATGGGACATCCTATTATCACTAGTATTTATGCTAACATTGGATGTACACAAAAGGCAATGCAATAGATATGTACAAAATCAGACTTGAAAGCATAGGGTCAAAGTATGCATGTTCAGTACTGTGCAAAAGTCTTAGGTCACTGCCAGCTGGTTTGTGGAAAATTCAGTGAGCGATGGGGGGGCCCACAACTCAGTTCCTGAGCCACCCAGATGCACCCAAAATTGACAGCATCTTCTGCTGACTTTCCCTCTCAAATCATTCCAAGTTTGGTGAAGAGTAGAATAAGGATGTGATCAAATGGGTCACAATTTATTCAATATGGAGTCTCTTTGGTTTTTAAACTGTATTAGAATGTAGCTTTGCTTCTATAATTTATTTATTTATTTATTTATTTAAATTTTTGTAATGGAAAGCGTAGAGCAAGAATAGCTTAAAAACTGTGGTATTTATCTCAAAAAGAAGGTGGATTGGGAATACCAAATATACATAATTATTATAAAGCCTTCCAAGTAAGAAATGTTATAAAAATATTAATGAAGGAAGAAACGATTTGGGGGGAAATTGAGATGAGAGAATTTTCACAAATTGGTAAGGGAACGTTTCTAAGTGAAGAAGGGGAAAAAAGGTATCCAAAATAAGATGATAAAAACAACCTTGGAAGAATGGAATAGAGTGAAGAAAGATCTTGTGCCAGGAATTTCACCGATTATAGAATTGGAGGATTTCAATATTTTTCCAATAAAACTTGATAGAAGGGTTAAGAGTATACTAACAGAAAGTGGGGCCTTAATGTTGAAAGATTGGGTTAAAATTTGTAGAGATCGTGATAAAAAAATGGAGCTTTTTTCACAATTGGACTTAAATTGGTTTAAGATTCTCCAGATAAATAATTGGAATAAAAAATATTTATATGAAAGGAGTCTAGAAAGGGAGGCAACAGTATTTGAAGATCTCTTGATTAAGTTAAGAAAAGGAGATATAGGCATTAAAGGGATAGTAAGTAAGATTTACAAGATTTTGAATAAAGGAGGAAAAGTACAGGAGATCTTGAAGAATATTTGGGAACATGATTTGAATGTGACAATTTCAGAAGAAATGTGGCAGAAAAAATGGAAAAGAAGAATTATGAGAACTATGTCTGTAAGGGTGAAAGAACATAATTATAAGCTACTGTGGTGATGGTATCTGACCCCAATCAGGTTGCATCAAATAGATAATAGGATAAGTAATATATGTTGGAGATGTAAACAGTCAACGGGAACATATACGCATATGTGGTGGAGTTGTAATGTGTTGAAAGAATTTTGGGGAAAAGTAGAAAAGGAAATTAAAAATATATTTGGAATGCGATTAGAATTGGGGCTAGATACTGTATTGTTAACGGAAGTGGATAAATTTAAAATAAGTAATGATGATAAAGAATTAATAGCTGTGATGTTATCAGCGGCTAGACAATTTATTGCAAAGAATTGGAAAAATGATGTATTATTAAACATAGAAGATTGGTATAAGGAAATGTGGGAATTAGCACTCAATGATAAGCTTACATGGGAACTGAATATTAGAAAAGCCATAGTTCACGTAAATAGATTCTGGAGAATTTGGAGACAATTTGTGGAATATGTAATTGTTAAAAAGAAAGGTATTAACCCTGTACCAGATCAAATTAATTTTTGGAAAATATAATATGTTATAACCTCCCGGACATTGTATATGACACAGAGGTGATTTTTATTAAAAGATTGATGTTTAGCAGTGTTAGGTGTAAAGAAGCATATATGTGGATTATGTAACAATTGTATCAGAAATTTATTTTGAAAAGCTTCTGTATCAAAGTTGTATTTTTTATTTTTGTTCTTTTATATATTATGTATGTTATGTTTGACTTTTGTGTAGTTTTCTTGGTTGTATTTTCTTTGAAAATTTATAAATAAAAGTTTTTTTAAAAAGAATGTAGCTTTGCTTCTTTGCAAAGGCCTCATAATCCTTCTGATTTGCTTATCAAGCATGTATACATAGAAGAAGCTTCTCAAAGCTTCAGGCCTATGTTTTGTCTTCTTCTCCAAGCCTGGAATGTCCGTTTATGTCAACATCCCGAGCCTGGGAACACCAGACACTTGTTATGGGAACCAGTGGTTGTTTATACAAACCCTGCTCTCTAATTGGGTGCATGCTAATTAGGAGGGCCAAGCTCATGTCTTTCCTATAGGCACATGGGTTTTGGAGTTAGTTCAAGTTTGGAGCTTCTGGGTGCTACACCGGAGTCCCTAGTCCAACCCAACATGATTACTTAAAGGTAATTAGGTTTTCCTTTTATTTCTGGTGGAAGGCTGGAGTGTATATTTCCCTACCTGTACTTTTTGATTAGTAATTATTTTGTTGTATTCGTGTATCCAGAACCAGCTAATGAACTGTTATTTCTACAATATGCTTTGAGAACAATGAACATCTTTACTTCTTCAACAACGCCTGTTCTTTGGAAGAGGGGGTAAGGCAAGAGTTAAGCCATAAGCCACACGCTACCACATATTACACATTACTCTCCACAATACTGCTGGGCTCTGTTAATACAGATAAGTCCCAGGTTACTGCAGGATTTGCAGGATGACATCTAGGCCTCCTGAGTTCAGAGTCTTTGGGGAAGTTCCATAGAGCAAGCTGGTAAAAGTCACTCAGAAGGAACGGGAGAGCCCCAAGGGCAAGGGCCAGGTCAAAGCCTATCTGTCACATAGGGTATCCAAGTAATGGCTCCCCAAACCATTCACTTAACAAAATGATTCTCAGGATTCCAGTATTATTAATACACTGACGTCTGTCCTTGAAGAAAGCTTACATTTGCAAAACAACTGCCACTGATGCTCTAGAACTGGATTTCTTACCTTATTAAAGGATCTCAGAATAACCAAAGGCATGGCAGCCTGAAGCTTATGCTGCTTGCCTGCAGACCACAAAGCCTCACCAACCAGATCAAGTAGCTGAATAAACAAAGAACGAGGGGAAAGTAGATACTTTGGTCCTTGCTATTTGTATTCCTGCACACCAAATGTCAGGGCACAGAGCCAACACTTCTCTTCTCAGCCAAAAAGTAATATAAAAATTGGTCCTTCTGTTTCATTTTGAATAACTTCTTCTGCTACAAAAATTTACATCTTATGCTGGAAAATGATATGCAATGAACCCTTTAATTCCCTCCATGTTTCAGAGGACTTTGGGCCAATTCTAGAAGGGTATCCACATTAACTACATGCACAAAACACAAATGTCCTGTGGGGCTTTAAAGACTACCAGATTTTTGAGGCAGACATTTGCACAGATGAAAGCCCATTTAACCCAAAGTTTGTGACAGGTTGCAGATTGAGACAGTTATTATAGCCAAGAGCTGTCATGCTGTGTTTTTTTAAGGTGCCACAAGTCCCTATTTTGGTTATGCTGCAACAGACAGAAATAGCTACCTCTTTGGATTAGATGCTATCATGCATCTGTTGGACTTTAACACGTCACAAAACCAGGGGAAGCCAAAAGGAAGGATTTTTAGAGGGAACCTATTAGGGACTGCAGTGGCTCAAGTGCTGAACTCGCTGACTGGAAGGTCGAAGTTTGATTCCTGGGTACTGCATGACAGGGTGAGCTCCCGTCTTTGTCCCAACTCCTGTCAACCTAACAGTTCAAAAGGAAGAAATTGCAAGTAGATCACTTCGCTGGGAAAGTAAACAGTGTTCCGTGCACTCTGGTGTGGAGGCATGCCTGCCACATGTCCACGGAAATGTCTGCAGATGCAGACAGTCCTGGCTCTTTGGATAGAAACAGAGATGAGCACTGAACCCTAGAGTCAGATACAACTGGCTTTTGAGCAAAGGTGACCTTTACCTATTCTTCCCAATTTGGGATGGTTCAGAAATCAAACCATCCTAGCTACATGGAAGGATCTATATATTCTCCATCAAGATTGCTTTACCACTCATTAAAAGTATAACATTTTTATACAAGGAAATGTTACCTGCTTCTTACTCCTAAAACATCACAACTAAAATTGTCAGCATCATGTCAAATGTGACAGGTTCCAGCCCTGTAACATCAGCAGCAGAGAATGACACACACTCTCACACAACTGATAGATTACTCTCTCCTCGTTGTTTCAGGCTATACCATCAAGGCTGCTTGCCTCATCTTATTGGCAGTACTGTACTTCTATTTTTATTTTAGGAGCTGGTCACTCCCTTTTCCTATCAATTGAAAACATCAGTCAGCAGATTAACTCATTAAAAAACAAAGGTTTGCAAATACCAGCAACATTCACATAATAGCTTGCTGTTCCAGATGATGTATCTATCCATCTATCCATTTTTTCCCTTAGGCATTTTGGATCATGTCCAATATATGCTGAAGAAAAGCTAACAACTATTTGGACTAATTATGGGACAGGTAAACCTTCAGCTCTACTTTTGTAACTACAGTTAATGTGAGCAAGTGGAGATGTATACCAGATAGTCTTGTTAATTAACATCTATAAAATATGTTTGTGTGTAGCTAACTCATACAGGAATATTCAATGCACCAAGTATTTTCAAGATGCAATGGGCTCAACAACCTTTTTTATAATGTTAGTGTGTCATTAACATTTTTAAGTTCCTCCTACAATTGGAGAACTAATACCCTACTTGTTGAGAAAAACAGCCAACTAAAATGATAACCAACTTAAAAATTTAAAGCATTTGCATATGCATAAATTAAGCTTGTTTGTTTACATAACAGGTTTGCCCTGGGTTAATGGATGATTGAAGACTTTTCATTTTCAGACCATCACTTCTTCCACCACTCCACATAGATGTTCTCTGTAGATCAAGAGTGAGCAAGTTATTCTGATTCAGAGACCCACTTTGAGTCCTCCAGACTCCACCAGAGACTATGCTGCTAATATATATTGCCACCAGTTCCCCAAATTAACAACTGTTAACAACTATGGCGCAGAAAGCTATGGGTGCATCTCCCTGTGTCTTAACCCCCACAGATCCATGATACAGAGCACTCCACAATGCTTCCAGAACCAAGAGATATTCTGCTTTGTAATTTAATTATGTTGGCAAAAACTGATCTATAACAGAGTTAAAGGGCTGTGGACTGAATATTGCCCAGCCTTTGTGCAGATATAACACCTCAGGATATAATATACTGGGAAGACTCATGCTGCTCCTATTTTTGAAGCAGCCTGTGTCCAGAAGCCTCAGTTATACGAGCTTTGTAAGGTTGAGAATAATAAACCCTCTGTATGGTTTCTTGTGCTGACTTAACTGCAGGTAAACTAGTCCATATCTGACCATACTTTTATATGAGACCATATGAAAATCATAAAATACTACTTATGTTTGCTTGTCCTATTGGTTTTGCACAAAACAAAGAATGACTCCTTTACTTATTGCTGAAATGCATGAGCCTGTCGGGTGGAATTCAGCTGCTAATATTATTACACAGCAGAACTGTTGGAGAGGAACTGAAGACTACTTTATCCAGCTGAGATTACCAGGGGGTTTTTCAGAAGGTATTACTTTTCTTTATTTCTGTTTGTTTCCTGAGTCTGATTGACTTTTTTTTATAAGATTATCAGGTAGGAAGTCTCTTTTGAATTGTGCTGGCCCTGCATTTAGTTTGTTTTTGCAGACTGTTGCTAAGGAAGTCATGATTCAATAAACTATTTATTACTTACATAAATTAAGAAGCACAGAAAATGTTGTTGATAAAGTTGTGTTTCTATTATGTATCTGGTTGATTTTCAGGAGCACTATGCATCCTAGCATATAAACATTTTACAGGACGGGCTAAAAAGCTTGTCTATTTTCCTAGTATGAAAGAAATACATAAAGGATCCATCCCCCAGCCACACTCTAATGGTCTAGATCTCCCTTATCTAGACACCTCAGCTTCTGTGAAATACTGGTAGCATGTTTGTAAGGCAGCTTGTGATTTAAATAACAGAAAGGGATTGTGCTTTTTACTTTAGAAATGAAACTTTCTCATCTTTCCTCTGCAAAATCTTTGACTAAACCATTGAACTGCACCCAATTTAGAGACTTGTTTCAGTCCTAATACAAAATCATGCATCTTTGTAATCACAGAACAACACGATTGAATGGGCAAGAGGCACAGTTCTATTGATTTCAGATCTAGAGAAGAAGAAGGGGGAAAGTAAAAGACAGAAGATATATAGATAGGACTGGTAGAGTTGTTCCACGATTCTTTTTCAACAGAAAAATGCTGTTTTCTTCCCTTTTAAAAAGTTGCTTGCTACGTTGATAGACAGCAGAAGGAAGGACTGGGAAATGCAGAGGATGGGAGAAAATTCTAGACTGTGTAAAGGAACAGCAAGTTCCTTGCATTGTCCTTTTAAAACATTGTTGAAGAAGATAAAGTGCTTTCCCCTTCCAAATTCCCTCAGTTATTTTCTTGCCTTTGGTTGCCTTAGGAAGCTGCTCAGCTCATTGGTGAGTTCTATGCTTTCTCCTGCAGCTGGAAAAAAGCAGCAGCAGAAAAACAGACAGAGCCTACAGCTGTCCAGTCCCCCCCCCCCCGGACCTCAGAACCCCTCAAAACTATGGCGGCTGGTATATCTGGACCATTTGCTATGCTCTTGCCTTGGTGTTTGCATTTGCTCATACATGGGATTTTTTTTTCCTGATGAAAAACACACAAATTGCCCCATTGCCAATTATAGGTCTGTGGAGCCTTTAATATTGTGAGTGAAGAAGCTGCTGCGGGAATGTGGGATAATAATAGCAATTAGACTTATATACACACCCCATAGTGCTTAGTGTACGCTCTGGGCAGTTCACAAGGTAATTAGAATTTTGACCCCAACATGCTGGGTATTCATTTTACCAAACTCGGAAGGATGGAACTTAGACTGAGTTAGCCTTGAGCCCGGGACCAAACTTACAATGTCAGCAGTTTTGGCTGCAATACAGCCATTTAACCACAACACAACTGAGTATATTGTGCTTCTGTATTCATGATTCAAAATGCCAGGAAATGGCCCAAAATTGCTGCACAGAATGCCAGCAGAAAAAAAGATGTAAACTTTACACAGCAAAGGGTTGCCTGAATACTGACTATAGGAACGTCAGCAGGCAAGATGATCTAAAGATACCCTCTTGTGTTCACTACTATTCATAGAGAGAAACCAAGCAGGGGAAAACCTTACTCCTTTTTTTATCAGTTAACCACATCTTGCCTAAACATAAAAAAATGGTAAAGGTAAAGGTTTCCCTTGCTCGAAAGCCAGTCGTATCTGACTCTAGGGTTCAGTGCTCATCTCTGTTTCAAAATTGAAGAGCCAGTGCTGTCTGCTTCCACAGACGTTTCTGTGGTCATGCAGGAGGCATGACTAGACACTGGAGCACACAGAACGCTGTTTACCTTCCCACTGACGTGGTTGCTATTTATCTATTTGCAATTTCTTGCTTTCGAACTGCTAGGTTGGTAGGATCTTCCTGACCTCTCAGCGCTTTTGATAACATTGACCACAGTATCCTTCATGGAAGGCTCCAAGGGTTGGGGATCCAGGGCACTGTGATGTCCTGGTTTTCCTCATTTCTGAAGGGCCAGACCCAGTTGGTGTGGTTGGAGAGCAAGAGGTCCAGCCCTAGGCCCCTCCAATATGGGGTGCCTCAGCGCTCAGTTCTCTCGCCTCTCCTATTTAACATCTACGTGAAAACACTGGGCAAGATCATCCGTTCCCATGGGGTGAAGTAGCATCAATATGCAAATGATACTCAGCTCTCTATCTCGGCCTGTGGAGCTCCAAGTGATGCAGTAGAAGTCCTATCCAGGTGCCTGGAGGCTGTTAGGGTCTGGATGGGGGACAACGGGCTACAACTGAATCCTGGCAAGACTGAGTGGCTGTGGGTCAGGGGTCCTGCACTATCTCAGGAGCTACCATATTTGATTCTGGATGGGGCAGTTTTGCCCCAAACAGACCCAGTGCATAATCTGGGGGTCCGCCTGGACTTGTGACTCCTGCTCAAAGAGCAGGTGGCAGTTGTGGCCCGGAGGGCTTTTGCACAACTTTGTGTGATACGCCAGTTACATCTGCTCCTGGATCGGGACTCCTTGCTCATGATCACACATGCTTTGGTTACATCCAGACTTGACTATTGTAATTTGTCTACATTGGGCTGCCCTTGGTGACCATTCAGAGGCTGCAACTGGTCCAGAATGGAGCTTCTCAGGTCGTGATGGGGTGTTGGCGTTATGCTCATGCCTCACCACTGCTTCGAGAGCTGCACTGTTTACCAATTTGCCTCTGGGTGCAATTCAAGGTGCTGGTTATTACCTTTAAAGGCCTACATGATAGTGGGCCAGGATATTTAAGAGGCCGTGTTGCCCCAAGAGCATCTGTCCATCCCACCCAGAGTGGACCAGAGAGGTTCTCTTGTGGTTCTATCCACCAAAGGAGCACGTCTCTCAAGCACAAGGAAGAGGGCCTTCTCAGTGTCCGCTCCCGCCCTATGGAACCTCCTGCCAATTGAACTACTCCTCCAGGCAGAGTTGCCGCCCTTTAGGAAACGGCTGAAGACTTGGCTGGCAGGAAAGGTGTGGGGCTCCAGTGGTTTAGGGACCAGCCCACTGGTTAAATTAGGAAAAAGTATCTCCCCTTTCTAATCTTTTAATTTGTTAATCTTTAACTTTTTTATTTCTTGATTTTTTATCTGTTAAATTTTAATATTGGTGAGTTTTTATAGGGCTTTATATTGTTTATAATAATGTGCAAAAAATTTATTTCATGATTTGTATAATTGCGATTGTTCAGTTGATGTGAGCTGCTCTGAGTCGGGCTAAAAAATTGAGCAGGCGGCATATAAATGCAAAAATTAAATTAAATTAACTCCTTTGCATCAATGGAATTTACAGAAGAGTAGCAGCCCTATTTTAGTGTGACTTAGCAATAGGATTTCAGCCAAGAAGTAATAAATCATTATCCCTCCAGGATATAATTCCTTCAGGGCTTCCACATCTCCCCAATCCAGTTATAAATGAAGTCCACTGTTTATTTTTCCACAACCAGTCACTAAACACAGAGAGGTAAGTGCTTCGGAAACCTTGCTCAAGGAATATCAAATATTCTTTATCTCTTAAGGAAACAACAGCTTAACTTTTGCTATGGAACTGTTCAAGAAGATATAGCTTAGCCTTCTAACAGCTCCATAGCAAAAGTTAAGCTGTGGCAGCTTTGCCATTCTGGCTGTCCCTCGTTGTGTCAATCAGATTTTCTGACTGAAGAACATATTCATCTTTGAGAATGTCAGTAGTGGCTTCTAGTTAAACGAGAGATGAATTCTGTCCAAAATGGATAGTGGAATTCTTATTTCATTAATACCATAGACATCCAATACCACCTTTTGCTGCCCTCGGGGATGTACTCAGAGTTTATGAAGAAATACTCAATCCTTTAGTTACATCCATGCAGAGAAATTGAAGTAGCGTTTCCTGGATGCCTTCTTTTCATTTGAGCAGCATGATCCCAAGACAGGCATGAAACGGAATGAAAGCTGCTAAAGGCAGCCATATTTTGCAGTTACAAATGCCTCAATATTAATTACTTTTCCAACACTGAGATACATTGCTAGGTCTTTCATGGACTTAATATAAATTTTGAGCAAGAGAGATGTATTCCATTTGAGATTACATTTAAATCCAGTATTGAATTAGCTTTGACAAGTATTACATTTTAAAATTCTACTTTGACTCTGTAGTCATAAGTCCTCCAAGAGGTCTGATGGGAGGTTCAGCCAGGCAAACATCACATTTATTCATGGAGGTGGCCCCGATGGTTTTTCATCTGCAAGAACGTAGTAGGTTCTCATTGATATATTTGGGTGGATTTGCAAAATATCAGTATTCTAGGTCATTATTACCCTGTTGATCAGGTTAACATAGAAGAGAACAAGAGATGAGCAAACTGGGTTACTTGGTTGGCAGATGCCATACAATAATAAGCAGAGCTTGAGGATGTTACTAAATGGACAGTGATTTAGCATATGAGTGATTCTTTAAGTTTACTAAAAGAAGGGGAAGGAAAGACTGCTTTGTCTGTATAACGTAGTTGAAATGGGGCATTAGGAACATATGGACAAAGGATAATCTTGCAACAGGAGCAGGATCCTGAATCCTCTGAAGACTCTCTTAAGCTAGAATTCTCATACAAGATCAAAGACTGGGAACTTTTGGTCCTTTTGTCATTTTGGATTCACTTTCAAAGTCTCAACCAGCAAGGCTGATCAGCATAACATTATGGGAGCCATAGTCTAGTCAAACCAATGGTTTTAAACATCTTAGATAGATCCTACAAAGCACTGTCTCAGTGAAGTATATATTAAAATTGGGTTGGGTGTTTCAATACTGGGATGTCGCCTGACACTCTCTTCTTATTTCCAGAGGTATACTTTTCCTTAGCATTATCTATGGTAAAGAAGGAATTTGTGGTGCATAATCTGGGACAAAGGAAAATTTGATATATGAATCACATTATTGGTTAGGTTCTTCAGCTTGGGTGATTAAGTACAGTGGAATCCCGTATAACAAATGCTTCGTATAACGAAAAATCTATACAACGAGGTGTTTTTGTGCTATTGCTGATGCACCGTATAATGAAAAAATGTTTGTTATATGAATCACTATTGGCAATACCCCATACAATAATGAACATTTTCTTTTTGTTATATGGTACATCACCCATAGGGATCCATATAATGAAAACATATAGCGAAGAGCACCACGGAATGGAGTTTTTTCATTATACAGAGTTCTACTGTACTTGACAGCTGACATAGTGAACCAGAGTGCTTCAATTAGCCAAAAGTTTCCAACTGGTACAATCTTCAAAGTGGTCACAGCTCTGCCCTATTAACACCACCCTATTCCTCGTTCCTTCCCTTTACCCCTTCCCTTTCTGCAGTCCTTTCATAGAGCACAGCGGATGTTTACAGACAGAGGAAAAGTATCGTTTGAATCATCCTGGCTGTTAAAAGTAAAAGCCCCAAAAAGGATGTAAAAACTGCTTAAAGGCACTAGCCTAATTTACATTGGGCTTTGTGTTGTGTGATCATTGAAAAATACTTCAAATTCATTCACACAAATTTTGGGGCAAATCTTGAGGTGTTTGTCAGTGTACTCATAACCTGACTGGTTGGAAAAGGATGAGTTTTCCCGGGTTATCAAATGAGAGTCCAAGGAGGAGTTTGGAATATGCTGACAATATGTACAAAGTTACTTGTCTTACCATGATTTTATAATGGTTTGATGATCTTTTATTTCATTCTAGGGAGCTAAGAGGCAGAGGGCTCTGTTGTTGTCGTCGTCGTCGTTCAGTCACACAGTCACACAGTCAAGTCTGACCTACAGCATGCCAGGCTCCTTTGTCATCTGCCAACCTCCAGAGGCTGCCCAGATCTATGCCCATTGTGTCAACGATGCTGTCTATCCATCTCATCCTCTGCCTCCCCTTGTCCTTTTGCCTTCGATCCTTCCCAGCATCAGGGCTTTCTCCAGTGAGTTCACTCTTTTCATTTGATGGCCAAAGTACTTGAGCTTCAGCTTCAGTATTTGACCTTCCAATAAGCAGTCAGGGTTGATTCCCTTTAGAATGGACTGATTTAATCTCTTTGCAGTCCAGGGGATGGTAAAAATTGAGGGCCATATACACACCTATAAAATAAACAAATTATCAGTTCAGTCAATGCTTTCCTTCCCATTAAAGTAAAAGTAAACCTCACCCTTGCTCGAAAGCCAATCATATCTGACTCTAAATTTCAGTGCTCATCTCCATTTATAGCTAAAGAGTCAGTGCTCTCTGTGTCTGCAGACATTTCCATGTGGCAGGAATGACTAGACACTGGAGTGCATGGAACACTGTTTACCTACCCACTGAAGTACCCACTACTTGCAATTTCTTGCTTCCAAACTCACATATTTTGAGAAACAATACCAATGTCTGACAATGTCACTTCTGCCCATGTTTTAGAATTTGGTCACAATCTAAAACAATGCATTAATTGTCTGCAACTGTATAGCCAATGATTATCCATTACAAGGCTCTGCAGAAACTGAACTACAATACTTTGCACAAGGCGGGGGGGGGGGGGAAGCGTTATGGTCTTCAGGCAATACTTTCCTTAATTCACCCAAAGTTACAAGTTGGCTATAAACTATTCAAATGCTAAGGCCTCTCCAGCTGTCTAGCCTTAGGCTGGACAAGTCCTGTCTGTGACAATGCAATATTAAGCCAGTGGCAGCTAAACCCCAGGGGAAGGTCACAACCCAACTGCTGTGGTATTGGAATAGCCAGTGGACAACTGCTTTTGACTCATTTTGAAAAGACCTGCACCATGTGGACAAAGGATGACTGCATTCATCTTTATTTTTAATGGGAGGCTAATGTTAAACCAACTAGCCATATAGAGGGTTAGTGAACCATAAACAGAGCCCTTGTCTTGGAGTCAGTTCTTCATCTGTTCATGTACAACTGTTCTCCATGGATGTGTGAAATGCTACCAAATAAGAAGAGCCTACTTTCTTTGTACAGGAGTATATAACTGTGCCCAAGGCAAACTGAAATAAGGTGCAACCATTCTGGCTCAGCACAGCTCCATTATAAACAGAATATAACCAGGCGATGCTTACAGATATTGTCCTATCTGGTTGATTCAGAAGGATTTTTTACTTTCTCTTCCCTTCCCTTCTCTCCGCCACTTCTTTTTCATTTTCTTTTTGAGATGAGGTGAAAAGATGACAATGTGACTGCACAAAGCCATCTGAACAGTTAATGCTTTAACCTTGTGTATAATTTATACAATAAACAAAGTCACATGTATCTCTAATAATTTAGATGTAAGCAAATGTTGATTTATTCAGCAAGGCTACTGCCAATAGCCAAGCCTGCAGCAATGAAATTTGAATTAAACTAGGACAGAAGCAGGCTAGTCTATAATAACATTTGTATAATTTTATTTTTGCCCGTGGCTCAGTTCATTTCCTTCTACAGTAGATGCATGAAATTGGTTCTTCAGCCACCTTTAGCTGATGTTCATTGATATCAGGAGTAGGCAGAGAAGCAAGAGAATATAACCCTTTTAGACTTTTATGTTTCAAATAGGAAATTTGTCAATTCCTAGGTCATTTTTTAAAATGATGTATCCCCTACCACTGCAAATCATGTCCTTTGCTAATATTGAGCTTCAAGATTCTCCTCTTTCACTCTCCCTCTCTGCTACCCCCATCCAGTTTTCCATACGAGGGCTTAGACACAGAAACAACAAATGTAATATAGTGTTATTTTGTTTCTTTCTATTTTTCTTTTTTGGTTTTTGGGCACAAAACCTGACTTCTCTGACTTTACATTGACATCAAGAAAGTTTAAGAGGGCATGTTGCAGCAATAATGATGGTGGTGTGCGCATATGTGCATGTGTGTGCGTTCATGTGTACCCATACATACTTACATGTGTTTAAAGTGATAAAGACTAATAACCACAAGTATAAACATGTAAAATTAATTTGAACCTTTACATTTCTAGTGCAGTGGGGAATAAACATATGTTTCATCACAAAGTCACTTATGTAAATATATCAAGGTAAGCAAACAAATGCAGCAATGATAAATAGACCCAAAATCCTTGAAGGTTTTCAAATCATCCAGATTACGAGGATTCCAGAATTAGATTTTGTTTACCCTTTTTGTACATGCATGATAGCACAACTGATTACAAGATAAGATATGTATATAGAATATAGCAATGCCTTTGATTGTGTAGAGCCTGAGAAACTATGGGTTGTTCTGAAAGAAATGAGTTTGCTTCAGTGTTTGATTGTTCTCATGTATAACCTGAATTGTGGACAAGAAGCTACTACTAGGACAGAATATAGAGAGACAGAATAGATTCTCATAGACAAAGGTGTCAGACAAGGATGCATTTTATCCCCTAATATTTTCAACCTGTATGCAGAAAATATACGGAAATCCAGACGAGATTCAGAAGGAGGAGTGAAAACTGGTGTAAAAACATCAATAATTTAAGATATGAAGCTGACACCATTTTACTGGTAAAAATAAGCAGCAGCAACTGCTTTCACTTTAGTGAAAGTGAAAGACAGAAGTGCCAAGTGGGACTTCAGTTGAACATTAAGAGGTCAAAAACCAGGCCCACAGAAGAATTATACAACTTTAATGTTGATAATGGAAAAATTAAACTAGTAAGGGTTTTGTATACCTTGGTTTAGTCATCAATCCAAATGGGGACTGCAGCCAAGAAGGTTGAAACTCAGCACCAAAGGAATTATACATGTGTAATAATAAAGTGTAAGGCTGTATCACTGGAGACCAGGACCATCCACACTCTTCTGGGTACTTAAGAGACCGCATCACCCTGAGGACATCTGTCCGTCCCACCAGAGCAGACTGGAGAGGCTCTTTGGTTGTGCCATCAGCCAGAGAGGCGCACCGCTCTGGCAAACGGAAGGAGGGCCTTCTCTGTGTCTGCCCCAACCCTATGGAACCTCCTACCAGTTGAGTTAGGTATGGAGACGGAGCTGCTGTCCTTTAGGAAAGGAGTAAAAACTTGGCTGGCACGACAGGTCTGGGGGACGGGTGGTATAATGACCCCAGCCGGCTGGTTAATCCTAGCTCCCTTGCCCTCAATTTCTTAACTGTAATTGTAGTTTTATTTTATTTATTTTATTTATTTATATTTGTTTATCGCCCTCCTCCCCGAAGGGACCCAGGCCAATTTCCAACAGTTTTAAAAACACTTACCATAAAAAATTAAAAACTTTAAAAAGCTTAAAAACTTAATTAAAAGCTGGTATTATAACTTGGACGTACTGGGGGTCAAACCATCCAACTGGCTTGGGAAATCCACTCCCCAGACCAGACCTGCCAGCCAGGTTTTCACTCCTTTTCTAAAGGACAGCAACTCCGTCTGCAGGCGTAGCTCTATCGGGAGGAGGTTCCACAGGGCCAGAGCGGACACCAAGAAGGCCCTCCTTCTAGTGCCAGAGAGATGTGCCTCTCTGGCTGATGGCACAACCAGAGAGCCTTTCCGGTCCGCTCTCGTGGTCCGGGTAGATGTCCTTGGGACAATGCGGTCTCTCAAGTAACCTGGACCATTACCATAAAGGGCTTTAAAGGTAATAACCAGCACCTCGAATTGCACCCGGAGGCAAACTGGGAGCCAGTGCAGCTCCCTCAGCAGCAGTGAGGCACGGGCATAACCCCCGCATCCCAACACTACTCGTGCAGCTGCATTCGGGACCAGCTGAAGCCTCCGAATGGTCACCAAGGGCAGCTCCATGTAGAGCGCATTACAATAATCAAGTCTGGAGGTGACCAAGGCATGTGTGACCATGAGCATGGAGTCCCATTCTAGGAACGGCTGTAACTGGCGAATCACACAAAGTTGTGCAAAGGCCCTCCTGGCCATGATTGCCACCTGCTCTTTGAGCAGGAGTCACGAGTCCAGGAGGACCCCCAAGTTATGTACCGGGTCTGTTTGGGGCAGGACTGCCCTGTCCAGAACCAAAGGTGGTAGTTCCCGAGATAACACAGGACCCCCAACCCACAGCCACTCACTCTTGCCAGGATTCAGTTGTAGCCCGTTGTCCCCCATCCAGACCTTGACAGCCTCCAGGCACCTGGAAAGGACTTCCACTGCATCGCTAGGGTCCCCACGGGCTGAGATATACAGTTGGGTACCATCTGCATACTGCATAAGGAGAGGTGAGAGCACTGAGCCCTGAGGCACCCCGTATTGGAGCTGCCTAGGACTGGACATCCCGCACTCCAACCACACCGACTGGGTGCGGCCCCTCAGAAATGAGGAAAACCAAGCCAACACTGTGCCTTGGATCCCCAATCTTTGGAGCCTTCCCAGAAGGATACCATGGTCGACAGTATCGAATGCCACTGAGATTTCAAGAAGAGCCAGGACAGTTGGGTGTCCACCATCCCACTCCCTCCAGAGATCATCCACCAGCGCGACCAGTGCAGTTTCCATCCCATATCCGGGTCTGAATCCTGACTGAAAATGATCCAGATAATCCGCTTCATCCAGGAACTCCTGTAACCGCCATGCCACTGCCTTTTGCAATACTTTACCCAAAAAGGGTAGGTTGGATACCGGTCAAAAGTTGGCCATTATGGTTGGGTTGAGGTAAGGCTTTTTCAGGAGGGGGCGCACCAATGGATGTTTGAAAGATGCCGGAAAAGCCCCCTCCCGGAGTGAGGAATTAATAATTGCCTTGACCCAGCCGCCAGTCACCATCCAGGCAGACTTAACAAGCCAGGTGGGACAAGAGTCTAATGTACGGGCAGTAGCACGGACAGCTCCCAGGAGCCTGTCCACTTTCTCAGAGACAACTGGATCAAACTGATCCCAGATAACATGGCCAGACTGTACCTCAGGCAACCCCAGCTCTACATTTTCCACGTCAGGATTCAACTTCAGGCGAATCTGAGCGATTTTCTCTGTCAGATAATCCGCAAAAACCTCAGCCGACCCCTGCCACCGGGGGCCCGTCCCCCCTACCCAGGAGGGACCTTGTCACCCAGAACAGTGTAGCTGGGTGGTTATCTGCAGAGGCAATGAGTGAGGTGAAATACTGGCGTTTCACCCCCTCCATCGCCACTAAGTCGGCTTTAATGGTAGCTCTAGCTAGTGTTTGGGCAGACTCACTTTGTGACTTCACCCAGCGGCGCTCTTGGCGTCTCTTAGCCCATTTGAGTACCCTAAGCTCCTCTGTGAACCACGGTGACGAATGGTGCCCATAAGCACGGAGAGGCCGTAGTGGAGCGATTACATCCAAGGCCGCCACTGCCCTCTCGTTCCAGAGGTCAGCCAGCTCCTCAGGTGAATCATTACGCCAGTCCAGAGGAATATCCCCCAGTTCCCTTTGGAATCCATCAGGATCCAGCAGTCACTGGGGGCAGGCCAATTTAATAGGCCCCACCTCCCCATGGAGAAGCCTTGCCCCCAGGAACTCCAAAGTCACCAGAAAGTGATCTGACCATGGCACAGGTGTAATGTCTAGTTTCTTCAATTTCAGATCACTCTACCACCGCTCCGACAAGAAAACTAAGTCCGGGGTGTGGCCACTGGTCAGGCCCTGAATTACTTGAGTCAGGCCCACAGCTGCCATGGAAGCTATGAACTCCCGAGCCACCTCAGAGCCAATCCCCAACGATGGCAAATTGAAGTCCCCCAAGACCATTAGTCTGCGGAACTCCAACGGCAGCATCGTGATGGTTTTAATCTTTTAATCTGTTTTAGCTAGTTTTTTAAACTTTTGACTTAATAATCTTTTAAATTAGTTTTAACTGTCATTGATGTTTCTGCTGTAAATCGCCCTGGGTCATTTCAGTGAGGAGGGCAATAAATAAGTTTGATTAATAAATAAATAAATTCCCAAACACCATGAAAGCTGGACAGCTAGACAGTGATGAAAGATGACTTATTTGAAATATGGTGCTGCAGATATTGTCTGTAAGCCGCCCTGAGTCGCCACGACGAGTGGGAGGCAATATAAATTTGAACTAATAAATAAATAAATAAATAATAATATTCTGGACTTCCAGCAAGATGAACAAGTGGGTCTTAGAGCAAAACAAGTCTATCTCTGGAGTTAAAAGTGATGGACTGAGACTGTCCATCATGAGAAGACAAGAGTCCCTGAAACATACAATAATGCTGGGAAAGATTGAATGTGGCTGTAAAGAACCCAGGGAGTCGATCCTTTAAATTTGACTAGAGAAGGACTCTTCTCCTCCCTGCTTTTTAAAATCCCACCACCTTTCTCCTGAAGCTAGCCTAAAACCCTTGCTACTTCAAGGCATATGGAAATTTAGGGCTAGGGAAATTTTCTCTTATAGTTAGAGACAAACACTTTCCTGGTTGGTATTTCACAACAGCCAGACCAGGTAGTCTAGATAGCATTGACTCCAAGCTAGCAAATGTAGCATGAGAAGAAAAGAAGAACAAATGTGAGACTCCCTAAAGGAAGTCACAGGCTTGAGTTTGCAAGAACTGAGCAGGGCTGTTTAGGTCTGGACATTTTGGAGATCTTTCATTCATAGGTTTGCAGTAGGTTGACAGCATGTAGCCACAAAAATTATTCACTGAGTGACCATTTCATCTGCCAACCCGTGCCTTCTGGCAAGCCAGCTTTCTATTTTTCTATTTTCATGAGAGGATTTTGCTTAACTTGCCTCAAGCCATGAAACAGCCATTGTGAGGTAGGGGCCCTCATGGTCTGAAGGGGAAAGAAAGCCAAACTAGAGTTTCTGAAAGGAAGGAAGGGGTTGTTAATTGGTAAACCTGGCTGATTGAACTATATAGCACATTTAACAGAACATAGAGAGGAGAGTTTGTACAGCCAGAATGACAAAAAACAGACTTGAGTCTAAGATATACCCCTGACTGAAAATACAAGGCAACATGAGAATGCTAGCAGGAGATTTTTGAAAAGTCTAAACATTTTTGCTTTCCAAAGCTTTGCAGATCTCTTCAACTAACAGTCACGTATCAGGGTCTTTTGGAGCACAGAACAATAACAGAGCATGTTTGCTTGGTTACTTGCACAGTCATACTGGCAGAGAATTTGCTAGGCATCCAAAACTATAATGCATGCTCTTACTAAACTGATCAGTTTCTGCCTCCCAGCGGGAAGTGCTTCCTTCACAACTGAAAGCTAGCACAATCTGCTAGCATTATGGCCTTCTGGGCATGCTTCTTAAAGCAAAGTACACAACCAAGTCAATATCTGAGCCTTGAAAATAGCTGTTCAAATTCAACAGGAGAACATGCATGATGGAGAATGACCATTCAGAAGTAACTGTCTTAAAACAAACACAGTATTTTCAAACTGGTATCATCTTGATGCCAGACTTACTTGACCTGCTTCATTCAAAGTAATGATGTTAATGTGTGAATTTAACACATTGCTTCCAAGCTCAGAACTCAACGGGGTAAAAACATGTGGAGAATGTAACGCAGAGGAGAAACACTGAGAAGAACAGTGATTTAGTCCTTCCTGGAACCACTGATTCCACCCTATGAAAGTCTTCAAGCTCCCCCACTAGTAATACAAAGGAAACACATGGCTGGAACCCCCATGTTTCCTTTGTCATATCTTGTTACGCCTTGAGAGAAGGCGTATGTCAGTCTAATCTTAAATTTGCTTCCTTCTTTCCATTCTTTTCTTCTTCTTAAAAGTCACATAACTGCAGCATGCCAAGTCATAATCCATCACTCTGACAACAAATCAGTGGACTGTAACTTTTGTGACATCGGAGCAATTGATTATGGCTTTTTTTTATGTGACTCACCGTTGCAATTATTGCTCTCATCCATTTATTACCCACTAACCTCCTAGAACAGCTCTGAAGATAAAAAGGATACAGTACAACCATGGAGGAGAGGACTTGCACAACCGCCATAAACCTGTCATAAAAGCTGTAAAATAAAAAGACCTTTGCATATTGCCAGCTGTTTATTAATGGTGCCTAGCGGACTGCCCTCAATGCATGCGCAGGAGTGCAAGGAAGATATTCCACTTACTTTTTAAGCAAGTCTAGCTTTAAAAAGCAGTGCTTCGGTGTAAGGCAGGGATGGGTGACTGTGACTCTCCCTGTTGTTGTTGTTGTTGTTTGGTTTTGGGGTTTTTTGCCTAAAGCTCCAACACACCAGCTTAGGCAGTGAGGAGGAACCCTTGATTCTAAAACATCCGGTGAGCAAGAGTTGTAAGATATGAACTAACACTATGTTTAAAATGTTGCTGAAAGAGTCACATCCATACCCTGTCCTGTTTTCCCAAATATTCATACAGCAGACCTGTGGGATGATGATAATGCCATTGGGGACAATTGATTGATTGATTGATTGATTGATTGATTGATTGATTGATTATATTGATACCCTACTCATATAGGAGATTTTCCTACTATGGGCGGCTAACAGCACAAACTCATACATTAAAAACCAACATACAAATTTTGTATACAAAATTTTAAAGAATTACATATATAGATACACCAGAAACAAAAAAAACCCTAAAAGAAAAACCTATTGGGATGGAGAGAGACAAAATAAAATCCCTAATGATCAGCCATTGCTAAAACATTCTCAAAAGCCTCTTTAAAAAGAAATGTTTTCAACTGGTTTTTAAACGTAGGCAGGGATGGTGTCTGGCGTACCTCAAATGGAAGAGAGTTCCACAACATTGGTGCCACCACTGAGAAGACTCTTCTCTGAGTCACAGCCTTTCTTGCCAATCATAGGGGCGGCACCTGGAGCTGTGCTGTCTGAAAGGAACAAGTGATGCAGGCTGATATCCTGAGGGGAAGACATTCTACCTGAATTTATTCTGTCTCTTTGATAATGCCCCTCTTAACTTTAAAATGGCAAACACAGATTCCTGAGAAGCCCCATGTAGGACTGTGTGTCTGTTAACAGTGTGTTTCCTGGTGCCTTTATCTAATTAATCCCATTTATTCATTTAAGATTTTTATATACACCTGACTAGCAAAGGCCTTTGGGTGCTTTACATCCATCCTTCATGGTTCATCCCCACAGGCAGCCATGCCACAGGCATGGCTTTAATACTACCATAGCATCCAATCACATGTTGTTTTGCTTTATTCTTAAAAATTAGCTTAGTAACTCTCTGTAAAATAAATTTGAAGAGCTTATATTGACTTTATCATTGCTACCTAACTAACACAAGGTGAATGTTATGGACCCTATCTCATATTTGTTACCACAGGATGAGAGAGAGGCTAAAGCCACAGCAGCTTTTCTAAAAAAACTAGTCACATCTGCCAAACAAAGAGATTTCCAATAGGCTAGGATTCATGATACCATTTTGTAGTTTGAGCCTTTTACAGCTGCCAGCTCAATGTCCCATTCCAAAGATTTCAGAAAATTTAGCAAATGCTAAGGTCAGAGGGTACGGCTTTGTGATCTCAAATGGGTGGTTTCCTACGATGTCATAGAGAAGCAAATAAATTATAGAAAAATGTAGGTATGATAAAAACATCTTTGGATCCATCTTCACCATGTAAAGATATTTGCTGGTCTCCTAAAAAGAGACAACGTTTAGGTTGACTTTTTGAGCAAACCTAATCAATGGCTGAAAAGTTGTACTTTAAACTTATGCCTGCATAAGCCTGATGACATCATTAGCCGAAGTAATTTCCCATAAATTAATCATTTTCTACTTCTGACCTGAGGTGCTCATGGCTCCTCTGTAATCTGATTCATCATAGGGAAGCCAAGAAAGCCACAAAATAGAAGGTGTGAGTATTTAATCCCTGAAAAGCACTGCAGTGGGATGAATTTACATCAGGAGTTCTCAACCTTTTAAAGATGGGGGCTGGGTCACACTCCCTCAGACAGCTTCGGGGGCTGGATGGCCATTTTTCCCTAGTGTGGCATAGTGAATAGAGTGTTGGATTAGGACTCAAGAACCTGGGTTCAAATCTCTGTTCTGGCATGGTAATTCAACAGGAGGTGGCAATGGTAGACTACTATTTGAATTCACATACAGTAATACCTCGGATTACGTTTACCTCGGATAATGCTAAAATCGCATAACAAGTAATCTGGGGAGGAGAATTGGATCAAATAACGTTAAGGTCCTATGGGATGGATCAGATAAAAACCGCTAAAGCCTGTGCGGTTACAATGTATCTCTATGGAGCTTTAACATTATCCGATCCATCCCATAGGATTTTAACATGCATTGGATGACACTAAAAATTGGATAACACCAAGACTTGTGGAATCAAGTCTTAGCGTTATCAGAGGTATTACTGTACCTCAAAAACCATATTAATGTTATCGTAAGTCAGAAGTGATTTGACAGCTCATAATAATAGTAATCTGTGCTAAATCCTAAATCTCACAGCAGTGTTTGATATATTTGTTTCAAGGTACTGAGAGTAGAAAATTATATTATTAATGATAAGTTTTGCCTTTCTTGACATCTTTGAATGTATCTCCCACATTTTGCTGGTTATTACCTATAAAGCCTTACATAGTGGGCCAGGATACTTAAGAGACTGCATCACCCCGAGAACATCTGTCCATCCCACCAGAGCAGACCGGAGAGGCTCTCTGGTTGTGCCATCAGCTAAAGAGGTTAACCTCTCTAGCACTAGAAGGAGAGCCTTTTCTGTGTCTGCTCCGTCCCTATGGAACCTCCTGCCAAGTGAGTTGTGTCTCCAGACACAGCTGGTGCCCTTCAGAAAGGGGGTAAAGACCTGGCTGGCGGGGCATGTGTGGGGTGCGGGCCAGATGGTCAGCTCGGGCAGCTGGCTCTTTTGAATAACCCCCACCTCTCTCCTTGTTGTTTTTAACTTTTGAATCCTTTTAACCTTTTAATTTTTCTAACCTTTTAATGTAATCAATGTATGTTTTTAACTGTGTTTTTAATTTTGTAGCCGCCCTGAGTCTTTGGATGTGGGCAGGATATAAATGTGAGAAATAAATAAATAAATAAATAAATATAAATAATTTTTTTCAAATCTTTATTGTGCTGTTGTTATACTACAAGGCTACTTTGTTTTTTTTCTTTATTGTATATATAGTTTAACCTCGCTTAGAGAGCATAATATGTTCCACAGGATTGCTCTTTAAGTGAGTTTGCTCTTTAAGCGAAACACCATTGTAAGTGACCAACTGTGACTTCTGGTGGCCGGGGGGGGGGGGGGGGGGGAAGGATTGCAAACTCTGGGGTTTTTTTAAGTGAGTTTTTGGTTGGTTTTATTTGTTAAGCGAATTGAACATTCAGAGAAAATTCTGCTCTTTAAGTGAGTTACTCTTTAAGCAAGGTGCTCTTTATGCGAGATTTGACAGTACTGTAGTTTGATTTTAAAATGCCTAAAATGAACAAATTTCTGTATTATACATCTCTTTGGGAATCACCATAGCAGTACAGAAATTTAGAAGATGTGGAATGTCGTACCATGTGAAATATTTGTGTGTTTTCTGATAAACCAGGGATTCTGAAGGTTTTCGTTCCACAGGCCAGACTGCTCACCCTCAGACAGCTGAGCAGGCCAGATACAATTGTGTTGGGCATGTTTGCAAATGCATGGGCAAGTCTGCATTCATTTCCACTTCTGGGGGCATCGCTGGGGGCCAAAAATGGAAAGGCATCAGAAGCCAGGTCTGACCCATGGGCTGTAGGTTACAAACCCCGGAGATAAATGTAGAGAGTTCTGTCCTTCCTCTCAAGGACACTCACCAGCCTGCCAAAGATTACCCTACTAAACATTTCTGGAACAAAAATTTGGAACAAAATCTATTTTTAAAAATCTTGATGATGGAAAATGCTTCATTCATTAACAGTTGATCAGTAAGTCTTACCTATTTTAAAGACCATATCTTCCTAGAAGTTGCCTGATTGTGGCTGCTGTTTCTGTGGTTGTTAAACATTGTATTAATTCCAATGAAACATAACTCCATGTGTCATGCAAAAAGAGTGGACAAATGGAAAGTATGAGGACTGGGATATAATTGCATAATACTTTTATTAGTTCATTGTTTTCAATGGCTGTTAAAATACACTGTAAAGTTTAAAAAATGCACTATTGCATTAAGATTTCATGGACATTATGGTGGTATGTCCCAGGGTATGGCAAAAGCAAAACACAAAGCAGTCAAACTGATATACCTCTCCATAGTGCTTAGTACAATCACGGGATGGTTTACAAGTTAATTAGCATTTTTCCTCCAACATTTGGGCATTAATTCAAGAACTGGTTTACCTACAGACCTCTAGTAAATGTTCACCTGAAATGCAATGATAATTTGCATTTATAATTCACCCTAACACCAATTAATATTTGTTTGGTTTATTATATTTAGCCTGGTTTTGACCACATTGCCCTAGGAATATTTTTGTTCTGATTTTTTATTATGGTTTATAAATAAATAAATAAATAAATAAGTTTCTGTCTCACATTCTAGCAGCTCTATATTATTCATAATTACTCATAACAAAATCCAGGGAGGTTAAGAGGGCAACATCCAAGTAATTGTAATTGTTTCCAGGACACCAAGGTTACCCATTACATGACATCATTCCTCATATTCCATAATTGAGATCCTTCCTTCCTTCCTTCCTTCTTAGAGTGGATGCTCTGCCTTGGAGTTTGAATGAACATTTAACCTGAGATAATTAGTTTCTTAACATTATCAGTAACTAGAAGCTGCTTGTGCAAATGGAAGAGAGATTTGTTGTGAACCATTTAGCTAGTAACCAGCAACTCTTTTTCCAGCTGAAGAATTGCGAGAGAGTGTAAAGGCACAGGCAGGGATAGATAATAACAGCCTGGCTTTGAAACCCACCTTAAACTTAATCTCATTCATATGCAGACCAAGCAGCACCATTATTGTTCAGCTGGGGGCATATTTAATTGCTGAATATTTTGCAGATGTCTTGCAGGCTGTACAGATAAAGGCAGTGAACTCTCTGGCGTATGACAATACATCTTTCTTTTGGTAACATCAACATTTGTCTCTGTTTAAAGATCTGTATTTTTTCTGTTGTTGTTGGTTCTGGGAATTTTGAAAGAGTGTTAACAGTGTGCAATCTGTGAAAATCACAGTGAAATTTCATTTCAAAGATAAACTTTGTGTGCATTTCAGCAAATATTTTTGCAGTTTCTAAAAGGAAACCCTACCCCACTCTTAAGTGTTTCTGTTCAGCATGCATTGACAAGATTAAATATGTGAACTGTAAAAGTTCAGTGGGCAAGTTCATCTATCTGGAATTCTTATTCTATTGCCTTCTGAGATTAAAAATTTCCAAGTACTTAATATTCCTCCAAACATTTGCTCCTGCAGACATTTGCTTTTGGCAAGAGAGTAGTCAGTGGGGAGATATAAAATCCAGAGTGGGGAGCAGTTGGTTAATGAATGGGGGGAAGATATGACTCCTTTGATACCAATGGGTCATTACCTTAGCTTTATAGTGAATAAAACCAGGAAATGAGAGCCACAGAGGAGATATAGAACAGATATAGAAACTTCCTGCCTTAGCCTATCTTACCTTCTTTTAGGGGGTGAAAGTTCTTCATTGAAGGAATAGGAATGCATCCAACTATCTTTTGAAGGTATTCTGGGTATGAAAGTTGCCCAATCCAAATTGAATTTATAGGAGGGAATACAAAATGCAAATTCATGGACCTTGAAACTACTCATCCACCGTTAGTTGTTCCTGGACTGTAGGTTCAGGAGACACACAGGTCACCAATTCATTATCTCTCCAATTACAACGAGAGATGTAGTAATGCCCTTTAAATTATAAAAATAGTATCTCATATTGAATCTGCATAAGTAGATGATGACGATGATGACGATATCTTCCCTAAAAACTTCATTCAGCCTCCTCTCATTACTGCTACAAACATATTCAACAAGAGAGCTTTTTTTTATCTTCCATCATTTGTTTGACTTGCAACAATTCCTGTCCTCCTTCCTCCAATGGCAAATATAATCTATACATCGTTTCATGGATGAAGAGCATGATTTACAGGCATCAACTTCTTTGCTCTCTGGTCCAAAGCATCCAACTCAGCCACCATCCAAACCTACAATACCAGCACTATATCTTATCACCAGCATTTATTGCTTATATGATATTTCTGCCATTCAGTCTCAACTTTAGGATTTTTCTTACTCTCCTCAAATACTTTGTGTTAGTCTTCCTTTTCATTATTGTATGGTTTATGAAATTTGCTTATAAAATTCCCAAATACATATAGTTTTTAATCATATCCAAAATTCTGTAGAGTTCCTGCCTGTGCCAGCTGTATTCCTTCCGATTCAACAAATTTTCCTTTTCTTACTGATAAAAGTTGTACACTTTTAAATCCAAAATACAGCGCAGTATCATTGCTGATTATTTGGACTGTTTACTATTATTATTGTTGTTGATTATGACTACGGCTACTGCTACTACTGCATAAACTACCTGTAATAGCAATTACACTTATATACCGATGAGGACTTGGATTTGGGCAATGACAAAGCAAAGAAAGTGGCTTCATTTTGGCAGTCCAGGGTTTGATCAGGACACAAAAGAAGAATAGCACTAGTGAACTCCATAGCACTTAGTGAACTCTCTGGGTGGTTCACAAGTTAATTAGCATTTTCCCCCAACATGCTGAGTAATCATTTTACCTCAAAAGGCTGAATCAACCTTGATCCCCATCAGGATTCAACTCAAAACACTTTGGCTGCAGTACAGCAGTTTTAACTACTATGTCACCAGTGCTATTCTAATAGTTCTACACAATCTCTGTGTCCAAATAACATGTCTTCTTCCTTCTGGCAACTTCAAACCTCCCTTATTTACTTGGCAGTTGTTGAAAGTGGCTCTTGTCCTAATCTATCCTTATTGTTTCCTGAGAGCTTCAGGCTAACGTCCAGGGCCAGACATCCCATGTGGGACTTTGATTCGGAGTAAACATGCTGTGGATCCAGCTCTTGCATGTTTCCATTGTTAAACAATTGTCCAATTAGGGTAGGGAACATGGTTGCTTTTGCTTAGCCATGTTTGCACTGGAGATCAGATGAGCTTGATTTTCAGTAAACAGGTCTGTCAGGCTCCGGTTCTCGGAAAAAGGGGTTCAAAAAGGTGTCGGTTGTGGCCCTGATGGGGCAAATTGGTCTGCTCCAATAATTATGCTGTGTGGTTGCCAGAAAACAGAGTGGGCCAAAATGCCCCTACAGCACACCAAAGAGCAGAACAAATGCTCATCTGAAAGAGCCCTGCACTTTAATGTACTTTGTGCCTAAGGTACAAATAGGTTGATCTTAGAAGACATCAACCCTGACTGCTTCTTAGAAGGTCAAATAGTAAAGATGAAGCTAAAGTACTTTGGACATCAAAAGAGAAGAGAGGATTCACTTGAGAAAGCCTTGATGCTGGGAAAGGTGGAGCGCAAAAGAAGAAGGGGGCGGCCCAAAATGAGATGGATAGGTGGTATTGCAGATGCAATGGGCATAGAGCTGGGTGGGTTGAGGAGGATGGTGGAGGACAGAGCTACTTGGAGGGCAATGGTCCATGGGGTCGCAAAAGGTCAGAATCAACTGTGCGACTGAACAACAACTTAAGGTATTTGCCACTGTTTCCCCACTATGGTGAGACACATAATTTCTTTAAACCATAGCCATCATTTTAAAAATTCTATAAATTAGCAGAGATAAATTTGATGCAGGTCTACCCTCTCTCGTCCTCCTTTTTAGCTATACATGTTTATGTAATGGAAGAATTATAAAATATGGTTCTTGGCATTTTGTGGAAATATCCGGAAGGAAATGTGAACACTTCACACTTGCTTTATAATATGTAGTATTATTCTTTCTTTGTTTCTAAGTCCCTCCATCATGAGGAATAAGCAGTAATCTTTTGCTGTTTTTTAAAAAAATTCAGATGTTGCTAAAGAGTAGTTAACCATCAATAAATGTCCACAATTTTAACAAGCCAGCACCAATCATTGGAATGGGTTTCCTTCCTTTAAGGACATGTGCCTTCTCTTGCAGTTTCCCCTTCTTCCTTCCTTCATATTTGCTGTCCATATGTCAGACTCACATTGGAACACTTCCATTATTGCAATATAGGTGTCTGAGGATTTGTCAGAGGGCTGGCTGTAACTTAGGGAGAAAACTGGACTCCATTAAAAAACATAAAAAGCTAGGAGGGAGACAACTTGATGTGGCGTGGCTCCTGGCAATGAGGAGGCATGAGTGCATACCGAAGCTTCGAAATAGAAAGTGATGTCCTCATAAAAATATGGCTCTAGGCTGGTGTGCCACTAGAAATTCTTCTGTCAGTTTAGAATATTTAGCTCCAAGGGATCTCTACTTTCAAATGTATCTCTTGATGCAAAATAAGCTGCACGGAGTGAGATAGTGTTCAAGATGGGAGGAAGGCATTTGCTCTCAACTGCCATCTGGTAAAGTGAAGGTATTTTTGTGTGGATCATGACGCTCCACCAGGGCAGGTGGATTACCTCTCTGGTGTTATTATAGGTCTCCAGGCCTTTGCGATTTAGTAAAGTGTTACTGATATCAGGGCAGCTAAATAATATTGAAAGCTTCGACACTGCTGGTTATCAAGGGAACCTCTTAGCCTAATTTGAAAGCTCAACGCTTCAGGCAACTCTATTTCACTCCCCCACCCCCAAGCCCAAGCATACTGTGTAAGTGTGTGTGTGTGTACATGCGCACACTCATAACATTTCAATGCAGTATATCCAATCAATGTTGGAATATCATTTACAGTGCCTATTGCATTGGTGTTTATTCACACATACACACAAACACACAAACACACAAACACACACACACACACACACACACACACACACACACACCTTTCCCCTTCTGCCACATGTTTACTATTTGACTTCTTAAACTGAAAAAAATACAACTAAATAAAAAAAGAAAGAGGAGGAAGAAGAAGGAGGTGAGAGGAAGAAGAAAACAACAAAAAACAAAAAAACACCTCAGGTCCCTTGCTGCCAAAATTTAAAACTAACAAACATACAAGCCCCAGTGCTCAAAGCGGAAAGCAGAAATACATACATATGTATGTAGGGTTGAGCAAAAACACGAGCTACCGTCATGGCAATCTGGGTTCTGAAGTGCCAAACAAAAGAAGTTATTGCTGTGAGCAATCTTCATGCCATAAATTCAGGGCATAACAAGGCTGAATTCTGATCATATTTTTATTATAAAGCTCTAATGTAGCACTACAGTAGAAGCAATCAGAGGTGGGGTAAAGGGATGCAGCTACTCTCTCTTTGGGCCAGCAGTATACTGGAAAAGACTCGTTCTTCTTGCTTTTAGTAGTACTGTACTGGCTTTTTTTTACCCAATCTAGTTCCTGAGGAGAAATTTCATTTACTACGGGGCAGCCCCATTGAGTCTCTCAGCTTCTTCAGATCATTGGGGCTTTTGCCACATATCTCCTGGCAGTTGATTTAAAATAAAGACATCCTGAAGCAAAGGAATGAAGAAAATATAAAAAGCACTGTTTGACAGGAACTCCCATCTCCCCCTCACCCCAGTGCTGAAATCTGCACCGAACTGTGATCTTTAAATATTTGATTTATTACTATTATTATTTCCATTGAATCTGTCCTTTGTATAAATCATCTGTAAAAGCAAGTTTTAGGGAGGGAGAAGTAAATGCCCATGAGTCACATACACAGCTGGCATAGACCAGCCTGTCTGAACTAATAATGCCCATCAACTTCATGATAATTATTGGTGGAAAAGGTGTTCTTCAGAAGAAACCAAGCAGCCTGCGGATCAAGCGACAGGATGAATCAACCAGAAGCAATAATCATTTGATATGCTGAGTATAACTTGCAGAAATGCTAATGCTAGTGGTGTTTTCATCTTTTTATGAGCTCTTCCAGATTTTCACAAAAGATTCTCCATCAAATCTTCAACAGATTTAGACATCTAATTTAAAGAATGGTAGGCTAACGGGTTGGTAGTTGAGTTAAGTAATGTAGCACAGTTCTGTCTCACAACATCTCCCCATTACCCCGCATTTTCTGCCTGAGGTGGCCACTCCACTCTCTCTAGAGCAGTGGTTGCCAACATTTTTTTGGCCATTCCTCACCTATGCATCTCTAAAATCCTGATCCCTCCCCCCATGAAACATTATTATTATTATTAAAAAAGTGAACTCCTATTCATGTTTAGGAAGCCTAAAAGGCCATTCACTGTTAACAACTCATGCTCAAATTGCCCGCCTTAAAAAACAAATTGCCACCCTCTGGGGCTTGTGCTCCACGTTGGGAACCACGAGTCTAAAGGGAAGACAGGACTACACTTTGGTTTGTTACACTTGCATACTAGAGATCTGAGGCAGATGACCTCATTGCATCATAGTGGGTGGCAGATACAAATAGCTCCAGGCTTTATTTTTCTGCACATATAGTTAGGGAAATGTCCCTGAAAGGGTGATAAGAAACAGAATCTCCCTTCTTGTGTCAAATAAAATATGCTTTTTCCCACCTAAAAACATAGTGGGATGCTGTCCTGAAAAGTCTTCAGGAGCAGTGGTTCCTCTTTTAAATGGCCACATGGTCTCTCTGCAGTATTGGACCCTTAAGACATCCACCCTGCAAAATCAGAAGTGGATTTCTGATTTCTTCTCTTTTATTTTGTTCTGCTTTTCAAATTGTTCACAGTATCATCAGTCTCAGTGACCAGAACATCCCATGAGAGAAAATTGCCTTCAAAGCTACAAAAGTTGCCCACCCTGGTATATTAATATTTTCTAGGGTGCAGATGTTTGTCATGACAGTGTTCAAGGTCTCCCCAAATGCATACAATTGTGTAAATCAATGTTTCTTTCCCCAGCAACAGAGAGAGACGCTCCTCAAATACAAATGTTACTGTGAAGATTGCAGCATATAGCTCAGAGGCAAATGATGCTTAAGAGAGGTGGCACATGATAACATTATCCCTGCTGATCAATAGATTCTTACATTTTAACCCTAGGAGTCCTAGCTCACATACACCTCCAGTCAAAAGAGCCATGGTGTCTACCTATGTCTAATCCAGAGATTCAGAGGGGATGTGTCGGGAGTCTATTCTTACAAGTTTCTAAATGTTTGTACTTCACTGTTCTTATAATGCTAATGCTCCAGTAGGAAATCTGCATGAATAAATGTAGTGAGTTACACCACACAACAATCTGATCTAACAATGCAATGAAATAATGTACAGCAACTGCAACAGAAATCATAGCAAAACTGTTAGAAGAGCAACACAGGGTTCAATAATTTATTGCATTGCTGATAATAATAAGTCATATTAGGACCCTGAGATCACAATATACACTGCAGAATGTCTTTTTCCTGACACTTTCCCCACCACCTCTGCTTTTCATGAATGCTGGAACTTCTGGCATTTAGCTTGCAGGCTAGATACTTCAGAGAGTTTGTTCACTAAAACAACTGTAGTCTGGGAGCAATTAATATGCTAGCATTTTCTAGTTTGCCCTGATTTTTCACAGAATCAGCCTTACTTGCAGGCATCTTTGGCCAGCAGCGTTTTCACTAAAATCAATAGCAGTAGCAATAGCAATTATACTTATATAGCTCCCCATAGCATTTAGAACACTCTCTGGGCAATCCACGAGGTAATTAGAATTTTGACCCAAACGCACTGGGTACTCATTTTACTGACCTTGAAGGATGGAAAGGTGAGGCAACCTTGGTCACCATCAGGGTCAAACTCACAATGTCAGCAGTTTCAGTTGCAGTACAGCAGTTTAACTACTGTGCCATGAGCATTCCAATATACAGTATTGTATATCCTCTAGAAGATGAACCCTTGGTGTACTTAGAGCAGGGTTCCCAACCTTTTTACGCTGTGGTCCAGACCATGTCCTGTTTTCCCCCAGCATAAATGCTGGCATAAAATGCATCTGAGGCTGTTGTAAATGCATTTATGACAGCCATGGGAGCATTTATGTTTGTCATAAACGTGTTTATGACAGCTGTAAGCGTCTGCATCCACTTCCGCTTCAGGTGTGGTGATGGCAATAATGCGGGCCAAATGAAATGGTGCCACAGGCTGAGTGTGGCCACAGGCCATAGGTTGAGAACCACTGACTTAGAGCAAGAAAGGAAGGACACTATAGTCATTCTAAAGTAAAACAGGGCTGATTATAAGCAGTGTTCCAAGGAGCAGCAAGGGCTGCTGACTGAATGAGTTAGATAACCTAGGTGAGCAAAGAGCAAGCACCTGTGTTATATCATCACACCATCGTCACACTATCTATTATTATTATACCTTGATAGACAGCAGTACTCTAGAATTTCAGAGGGGAGACTTCCAACTTGACCTGGAGACACCACAGCAATGGCAGAAATTCTCTTGGCATAGCTACATCTATAGGAGGGTGGTGACAGAACAGTAGGGGTAGATTTTTCATAATGAAATACTTCCCCTTATCTCCCATGCCTTTTCTGACTTCTAAATAATCTCCTACATTAAGTAGCAGCTGTAGGAGACACAAGACAGGTGAAAAAAGTCTTTCATTCCTAAAAAAAAAAAAAAATCTCCTAGTGATTTTTGATAATAGACTTCTTCCTCTTCCATGGCTCCCAAAACTTTCATCAGCTTTCTGCATGTACAACTATGTTAACAGGATTTCAGCCAGAGTCTATGTGCACTGTCATAGAGAAGAAGGTTCCTCAAACCTTAGGCCCAATAAGTAACTCTTCCTATTTTGGCATTAGGCAATCAGCTCTCATCTTCTCTAATTGCTTTGAAAGATTAATTCTGTGTGTGCATAGTTCCCATTGGCAGTCTAGTCCAGGAGTTCTCAACCTTTTAAAGCTGGGGGCCGGGTCATGCTCCCTCAGTCAGCTTCAGGGGCCGAATGGCCATATTGCCCTTCCTCCACCACATGGCACTTCCTGGTGTGGTGGAGGTGGTGGGGAGCCGCATGAAATGGTGCCTCAGGCCACATTCGGCCCATGGGATGCAGGTTTAGAATCCCCAGTCTAGTCCATGTTCTCCTGTATTGTCTCACCAGGCACTCAGGAAGAGAGTTGTTTTTTCCCCCATCTTGCTGCCTGAGATGCTTTTTTTTTGGACACTAGAAGTTGGTCTAGTTACATATCCTGAAGTATGTGCATTACCAGAGAGAAGAATAATAAAAAAATGTGAAGCAAGTGAGGCACAGGTCTTGAACATTCAAATTAAAGGTGCACAGAAAAATATACAAAATATGCTCCTACTATCCCAGGCACTACATAATATTAACAAAATGGTACAATTGTAGAGAACTACCCAATCATTCCCCAACTGGGTAAGAGTGTAGAAAGTGACACCTGAGATGAAAGGAGTTAATTTGTCCTCTCTAAACAAGGTAAATTGATTTAGGAAGGGAACAATTGAATAAGGCTTAATAATTCAAAATGATGCAAAAAATACTAATTTCAAACTACAAACATTTATAATCTTGTAAGAATAGCCTCCCCATACATCCCCTCTGAATCTTGTGACATTATTTGTCTATGGTTGAATGGGAAAGGACTGTGTAAATGCAAGTATCAAGAAAAGTAAGATTTAAATAAACTGAAAATATTTTTAAATAGCATTTTAAATGTTTGCTTATTTAAACATTCTTTGATTTTGTGGAGATCTTATGAGTGAAATAAACAAAGTGTTCTTTTTCTTGTTGTTTGTTTGTTTGCCTGCCTTTTAAATCAAGGCAACTGGTGAAAATATGGAGTACAATTTTACATGTTTGCTTTATGCACAAATTCCTTTCCTTTTTATTTCATGAATGTTATACCATCAGTGAACATGTAAAATTAGCACAAATACTGACATTCCAATAATTCAGACCATTAGGAAACCAAATAGCGTGGCACTTTGTTTATTATGCATACTTTGTAAAACTCTATATCTGCATTTATCTAGGTCCACTCATAATGAACAAAGTATCTTAATTCATTTTATTTAGATTGTTTTTAGCAGAATACAGTAAAACCTCGGATAACGCTAAAACTTAGTTCCACAGGTCTTGGTGTTATCTGATTTTTAGTGTTAATCCAATCCATGTTAAAATCCTATTGGATGGATCGGATAATGTTAAAGCTCCATAGAGATACATTGTAACCGTACAGGCTTTAGCGGTTGTTATCCGATCCATCCCATAGGACCTTAATATTATTCGATCCAATTCTCCTCCCCAGATTACTTACCGTTATGTGATTTTAGCGTTAGCCGATCCAATCGTTATCCGGTGTTTTACTGTAATGAGATTTAGATTAGATTAGATTATTATATGCTGTATTTTAAAATCTTCTAACAGATCAATCTATGCTAAAACTACCACATGAATGTATCAGGGCCATAGCCAGGGTGCGGCCAGGGTGGGCATTGTCCACTTTGAGTTAGCAGTTTGCTCACCCTCAAACTCCCAGCTGCTTATATATATGACATATATACAGTATATGACATTGTTGCCCATCCTGAAAAAACATCTTCTGGTGCAACTATAAATGAATTCCAAAACATTCTTATTTCCTTTCCATGCCTATGGAAATTAGAGAATGTTCTGGAATTCCATCTGCCTTAATGGGTGGAGTTTCTAGAAATGTTTAGTATGCAAAAGAGTTGGTATCCTTTTTCAAAAAAATACCAGGCCTATTTCTCTCCTTTTACCTTTCTTACAAAAGCAGGCCAGACATCTACACAGCTTACTTCTTTCAACATGGAGAGGGGGATGAAAAAGTCTAGGAGTACGGGTACCTAGCTTTTGTTGACTAACAAAATGCCCAGAATGGCCAAAATTCTAGTATGGAGGCAAGACCAAAAGAGGGCTGGCAGAAAGAACCATGGAGCCCAGAAGAAACAAATAATGCTACCGGTATCATGTTTTTTGTAAGAAAGGGACAACACCAGGAGATCTATTCCAGTTACATGTCTTTCCATTGCCTGTAGTGCATTCTATAACTCTTTCAGTCATTGAGGCCACATGGGCTGTACTTTCTGCCAGTTCGGACCTCCTGGAAAGGTATGCTTAAGAACCTCGAGTTCTACTTAAGAAAGCTCCAGTTTATAATCTTCAAAATCCTCTATCCAAATACAGTAATACCTCGGATAATGTCGGATGACGCTAAAATCGCATAATGTTAAGTAATCTGGGGAGGAGAATTGGATTGAATAACGTTAAGGTCCTATGGAATGGATCGGATAACAACCGCTAAAGCCTGTGCGGTTACAATGTATCTCTATGGAGCTTTAACATTATCCGATCCATACCATAGGATTTTAACATGCATCGGATAACACTAAAAATCAGATAACACCAAGACTTGTGGAACCAAGTCTTAGCATTATCTGAGGTATTACTGTAGCAGCAATGATACCCTGATGTGTATTTAATTTTTCTTTCAATCTCCTAATTTCACTTTCCCATTTTTCATGGCTAATCTCAGTTTTAGCCTTCCTGTTTTGATCTGCCAGGAAATGGGCTGCATATTGGGCTTGCTAAAGTTGCACCTTCATCTTCTATAACTCTGCTTGTACTTCACTAGCCAACTCTTTAAACTTAACACTTTCCTCCTGGGCAAACTTCAGAAGAGCTGCCATCTCACACTTTTCTGACACAGTATCACATTTAACCCTTTCTCATTCTGAAGTTAAATCTTTTTTCTTCCTTTCTAACTCCTGACACGTCTTTTCAAACTGCATGTTTTCCTTTAGCCTCTCATTCATATCAAAGCAAGCATATCACAACGCCCATGCTGCACATGCAACCTTTTTTTAATTCTGTGGGGCTTTCCCCCTGAACAGTACTTAGCAAATGCCTCACACATAGTGGCCACTGGCCTTTCTGTTTTAAAACACCCAGATTGCCAAGGGCAGCCTCCTCTCTTTACTACCCACTTCTCTAATTTTATCCGTGAACTTTCCTATTTGAGCGTGGAATCCACATTTGCTACAAGGGAAACCGTGGCTATTCTTTTGCTATTTGATTCTATTTCACCACAAGACTTAATGCAAATATACACCCACTCAGCCACTCTTTACATCCACCACTGTCTATGCCAGGGGTGCCCAAACTTTTCGAGCTGCAGGCCAGTCATGTGGTTCAGGGAGCCAGTCACTATGGCCCCGGGGCCCTGATCCAGCCCCCAACACCAATTCATATGGCCCATGAAGCCTTCACAGCTTCTGGAAGCAGAAGTAAAACGTGCCCGTAAGGGTGCATTTTACTTCCGCTTCCAGGAGAGATGAGGGCTTTGTGGGCTGGATGAATTGGCGTCAGGGGCCGGATCCAGCCCCCGGGCTGTAGTTTGGGCACCCCTGGTCTATGCTATGCTTGTCTCACTAGACATCAAAAATTCCAGCTTCTAGCTTTCTAGAACTGCACAACTGTTAGTGACTAACTCCACAAGGCTGACTGCAGAATCTATCACAAAAACTGTACTATCAACAATCTCTGGGCTACCTGAGAAACTCCAAGACTAAAAACACAAAATCAAGACTGCAAAATCTCAAGACTGTGTATTGTTTTTTTAAGAACAGGAGCCTCAAGACTATACCGACACTGAAAGTTCATCAATGGGGTTTTCTGACCAGAACATTTTTTGCCACAATCTATTTCAAAAGACACCTTTCTTTCAGGTCTCAAGCAAGTGTTTCAAACAACAAGCAGTTTCAAGACAACACTGTTTTCTGTCTCTGAGACCTGAGATTCAAAACTCTAAAGACTGTTTTCCTGCTCTCAAGAGCAGTCCAAACCCTAAAAGGGCAAGAAGGAATGGGGTAATGTTGTGTCTAAGAGTTAGTCCTCTGTTGTAGGACAGAGGTAACAACTGTCAAAAATGAGGGAAGAACACACTAAAGTGGACAGTCAAGGATAGGAAATAAAATTAGGAAACCCACATACTACCTAGGTCACTATCCAAGTCCAGGGATTAGTAAACCAATAAATAAATAAATTTAGTGTCAGAAATTACTCTGGGTTGAAAAGATTTTTGCTGGAGAAACTCCACTCAGGGGATGCCCCAATGAGGCTCCTTTCATGTCCCCAAGATCCGTTGTACAGCACTTGGGTATCAAACCTCAACCTTCCAGTCTTCAAGCTCAGTGTCTTAACCACTAAGCCATGACTATCTCAGATCCCTGTCCTAGAGAGCATAATGCACTCACATGGAGTTTCAAAGTTGACCTCAGAATGGGCAGAGGGGAGACCAGACACAGTGCTCTAAGGATTTTCCAAACCCACTCTCTAAGTTCTACTTCTAACAATCCTAGCAGCTACTCACAATGCATTCCTAACAACACAGTTCTGGCAGTTCTAACATATAAACAAGGTAATTCCAGCAACACATGCCTAGCAAAGGCAATTCTGACTTTTCTAGCAAAATGTTCCCAGGACCAACATACAGATGTGTGTCAACACACTAAAGAAGGAAATTGAAAATGATTCTCAGCCTCATCTTGCCAAGACTACACTGTAGTTATGTATTTCAGTGCACATGTGGACACACTAACGCATTGGCTCACATTTTCCACCAATCTGTTACAGTGGATACTATCAGAGCACATGTATGAATTCAGAGACACATCCATAAGGGATCTTTGAACTATGGTCACAATGTGTCTTCTTGACGCAGGCTGGGATGAGTGTACCACATTCACACAGAGCAATCCACAAGAAGAATTTGACTACAAAAGAATTAAAAGATAGCAAAGATTCACAATAAGAGATATAACTAATATGTGTATAATGAATGCCTCATACAATGAAAAATTTGTACAGTATAACAAAGAGGATTTGTGGAAATCATTATACCCTGTATAATGAATTTTTCCATTATACGAAGCAATGCATCTCCATGGGATGCATTGTACAAAGAAAATCTCTATGGGATGCATTGTACAACAGAAATGTTTCATTGTGCGATTTTTCCCATAGAGATTTTCATTGTACAATGCATCCCATAGGGATTTTCATCATACAAGGTATGCTTCGTATAACGAAAAAATTCATATAACTAAAGACATTGTGGAACCAACTTTTTCATTATATGGGGTTCTGCTATACTCAAGAAGCAACTCACATGGCTGAGAGGGTTCTTTGATTCAGATTGCTCTGTAAAGGTCTATCTGCAGAGGTGCACCAAGGATACTAAGAAGAAAGAAAGAGGGGAAAGAACTTTCTCTAAACCAGAGAGAGAAAGTAGACCAGAGATCCACCAATGTCTGGAGAATCTACACCCAGAAGATAGATTAGGGGTGACAAAGATCACCTTTCCTTAGTCTCATTCAATTTTTCTGGATTTGGGGAGCATTGGGGACTCCAGCTGGCATGAATCAGCTGGGACAGGATCAGGCAGCAGAAAGATTCACCCCAGCACCTTTCCCTTATAACCTCCCAGAACCTTAGGCCTAGAACTCATAATGTGGCTACTGTATATCTTTTTATATAGCTTTGACCTTCTTAGTTCAGTGTCCTGATCTGTATGTGAACAGGAATTTTACTAAAGAGAAAAAAGAAGATTAAGAAACCATTTCAGATTGCTTTCTTTCCCAGATCTCCAAACAATCCTTTAGCACAGGAGTTCTCAACCTTTTAAAGCTGGGGGCCAGGTCACACTCCCTTAAACAGCTTTGGGGGTCGGACAACCAGTGGTGGGCTCAAAAAAAATGATTACCACACTATGGGTGTGGTATGGTGGGCGTGGCCAGGGGGAAAGTCCTGCTTTGCACCTGAATTAGGACTACTTTATTTCAAAACCTGGATGGGCAGGGTCAGCCAGAATTTCTGCTATAGTTTCTGGCAAACTGGTGTGAACCTGCTGATGCCCACCACTGTGGACAACCATTTTGCCCTTCCTTCATCACATGGCACTTCCTGGTGTGGTAGAGGCATTAGGGAGCCCACATGAAATGCTGTTGTAGGCCACATCTGGCCCACGACCACTGGTTGAGAATCCCTGCTTTAGCATCAAAACAAAAAGTCACTTTTGAGATCACTTAAAGAGCAATCCCATGGAACGCATTATGCTCTTTAAGCGAGGTATCACTGTATTGGTTATTTAGAGCAATTTCCCTGTCCTTTCCGCCTTGTGGCTTGGTTCAACTTTGAGACCCATGGCTATTTCTGCTTGCCACTGTTTTTATCCTATACTTGTCCTTAGTCTGATACGTTTTCCAGTTAAAACAGTCTGTGGCACACACAAACATATCTTGCCAAGAATTAGACTTTGTAGGGATGTTGTACAAACCTTGCCACTTTGGTAACAAGAGTTGCACATACAGCTCATGGGCCACAGGCAGGGATGGGATGTAACAGGTCCGCACCAGTTTGCCAGAACCGGTTGTAACTTTTCCCAGTGTCCCGGAGAACCGGTAGCAGCTGGGGGGGGGGGGGGGAACCACCTTCGGGGCTTACCTTTTCACTGGTTTCTCCACTGATCATGCACACCAAGCACTTGGTGTGCATGCATGCCTACAGTGCTTGGCGCGTATGCACGGCCTCCTTGCTGTACTCCCAAGTGGGGAGGAGGAAGAGACGCTGCTAGCCTGAAGCTCCCTATAGTCTGTTCCCCATGGTAAGTCACTTACCTTTGGATGTGATGTGTCTGTGTGTATTTTAATGTGTATTTAGTACCTTTACCTATACAGTATTGACGTACTACCACAGTTCCTAAAAAGGCCTGGAGGCCTGGCTTGGGGTTTTTAAGCAAAGTCTTGGAGTTGCCTCATCAATAGCTACACCTGTGCTGTTCCAATTGCTGTTCCTATTGGAGAACCCTTAAGGAGGTACAGTAATACCCCAGGTAACGCGAGTACCGTATAGCGTGAAAACTGCATAACGTGACAAGATTTTCGGAAAAATCTTGTATCGAATAACATGATTTTCACGTTATTCGGAACAAGCGTATGTGTGTGGGGGGGAGTTGGATTGGGTAGAACATCTACCCAATCCAACCCCCCCCCCAGCGCCTGCCCCCACGATGTTTGGAAAGGGTACAGGGATCCTTACCCTTTTGAAACTTCAGGCAAGTGGCGCGCGTCGGTGGGGGTTAGCACAGGGTACGGAGGGGACCTCCGTGTCCGGAGCTAACCCCCACCGACATGCGCGTGCCTGCAAGCCACCCGATGTTCCGAAAAGATAAGGATCTTTAACCTTTCGGAACATCGGGAGAGGAGAGGCGCCTTTCCGCGGGGTCTCCCAGGCTTGGGAAATAGGCGGCTTGGCCAAAATTCCCTCCCTCTGCGCGGGGGTGAGGATTTCGACCAAGCTGCCTCTTTCCCGGGCACGCTATAGCAATGCGGATCGCACGTCAAGGCAATTGCCTTGACGTGCGATCCCCATTTCGCTCACCTAAACAAGGGTCGGCTTTTCCGAATTCCGGGGGAGGGGGAAATTCGGAAATGCCGACCCTTGTTTTGGTGAGCGAAATGGGGCTCCCACATTAAGGTAAGGGATCAAAGTGGGGGGTGGCACCCCCGCTTTGATACCTTGCCTTGACGTGTGATGCCCGTTGCTATACCCGTTTGGTAGAAGAGGCTCCTGCTGGCGTGCCTTTTCGCACGCGTGCGATCACCTCTTCTCAGGGTTTTTTTATCATTGTTCGATCAATGTATTGAACAACGTTAAAAACCGGACAACATCATGACTTGTGGAACCATGTCATAACGTTGTCCGGGGTTCTAGTGTACAGCTGTTTTACATTTACATTAAGGCATATTATTCTAGAGAACTGGTTAGGCAAAGACTTAGTACCTAATTTCTTTAATGGTTGGAAAGTTGAAAAGTGCCAAAATGAAGCCATCTTGTGGTGAGTTCATTCTGTAGTTCCTTCCATCTGACCTAGTGTGAGAAATATTGGCCAGAAAAAGCTTTAAACTCTGGTTTAAAAGCTCTAGTTGATTTGTGTTTGGGGTGGGTGGGTGTTTGGGTGCGTGGGTGTATTTGAATGTATTTTTTATTTTATTTATTTATTTTATTTACGGGTTTGTGTTGTGGGTGGGTGGGTTGAGGGGTATGTGTGTGTGTGTGCTTATTTTTATTTTTATTTTATTTTTAAATGTTTTTATTTTTTTCCTTTGGCTCAGTCCACGACGTCAAGACATCATGACATTAGCTCCTCCCACACTGTGATGACATCACGGTGGGGTAGTAAAACTTTTGACATCCCACTACTGGCCACAGGTCAGAGGCTCCTGCACTACACCATAATTCGTATCCTCACTTATGTAATGGCAAACTCCATAATATGCCAATGCTCTGTTCAAGATACCTGCACTAGCTAGGAGTCAAAATGAGAAGAGGTTTTTGAACTACAGCTTCATGAAAACCCTGTTTCCAATTCTAGCTAGGAGATTCTAGGCTCTGCAATCCAATGAGTAACTTTTCACATCTTTACATCTCCCTTTTCCCCGTTTCCAAAAAGGGGAATTGCTGTACCAGCTTAGAGGGATAATTTTGAGATGAACAAGAGCCAGAGGGGGGGAAAGGTTAAGCAGATTCCGCCTATCAGTCCTGCTGCACTCAAGACTGCTTCAGCCTAAGGCTTCTTTTGGATTTCAGAAGAAGGAAGGAAGAGAAATACAGCTTTAGTGTAAAAAGAACCACTTAGAAAGCAAGGTCACTGACCTAAGTTTGAGATGCAAGAATAAACTTTATTAAAACTGCAGTCCCTATGCACACTTGCCTTGGAATAAACCTCATCAATCTCGATGGGACTGACTTCTGAGCAAGAAGCCATTGAGTTGCCTAATTCATTAGCATCAATACGAATTTTGCCACAGACTTCACTTTAAGTGAGTACTGAGGCACATAGTAAGTGCCCTTAAAGATCAAGCTGTAGAAAGAAGCAAATTAGATAGCAATCTCAAGGGCAAAGTTTTTTTTCAAAAAAGAGAGCGTTAAATCCACACATTCTGCTGCAGGCTATTTTAGAGCACCATATTAAAGGAGCAGATGGTAGGTATACCTCTGCACAAAAATAAAATAAAACGTAACTTAAAGAATAAATCTCAAATTGTTAAGAATGAAGCACATACTGTACCTGTTTGTGAGAGATTAAGAAAAAAGAAGTTTTTAAAAGAAAAGAAAATAATCGTTTGAACAATGACAAAAGAAACAGAAAACAAAAATCCTCAGTGGCAAAGTATGTGTTTTATAGAGACAGATTTCCAGGATCAGCACTTGGTATCTCCAACTAAAAATACTTGGCATTCAGATGCCATAGGAAACAACTCCAGATGTCCAAAGGGCCAGGGAATAAGGGCTTCGTAGGAGCCAGCTGTAGTGAAAGCGCTAGACCAATGATTGTCACTCTAGCCCAGTATTTCCCACTGTGGAGCCCACAAGCCACAGGGGAACTTCAATTCCCAGAAGCCTAAGTCAGTATATTGGCTGATCAGTGCTTTGGGGAATTGACTTAGGCTTCTGGGAATTGAAGTCGAAAAGCCAAAGCTTGGGGAACACTGCTCTACACTTCAGCTGTACTTTACAGAGCAGACATGAAATATAATAATCTAAGCCAGGGGTTCTCAACCTTTTCAAGCCAAAGGCCAGGTCACGCTCCCTCAGATAGCTTCAGGGGCCGGATGGCCATTTTGCTCTGTCTGCCACATAGGGCACTTCCCGGTGTGGTGGAGGCGGTGGGGGTCCACATGCCAAGGGCATCCTGCCCTTGGGCCTTAGGTCTAAGCAGTTAAGCTGCTGCACCCTTTCCCCTCATTTAATTCTTGCAATGGATGCCAGCCCAGTCATTTATAAAAAGCCTCCATTATGATTGTTCACTGAGATACTGAAATGGCACAAACCCAGAAAGTTATGTTTGACTTTATAAAACTGTCCCATTTTCTTCCTTCAGAAAAAAAAGGAAAGCCCAAGTATATGCTTTCTCTTTTTGGGTAGTACTACCTTCTTCTCCTTTTCCTAGGGAAGGCCCATGGTTTAAAACAATGGAGAACCCCTGCTCTAGACAGTTAGATAGCTGAAGCACTAAAGTCCAAACAGTGGTTCATATATGTAATAATAACTTACTTTTATTTCTGTGTTTTTTCCATTTAAGTCTGGAAAAGAGCCTCTGAAATTTAAAGCATCCTCATATAAATAAAATAAACAGGCAGTAGCATGGCAATTTAAAAAAGTCAAATGGCAATTTAACAGACTCAACAGAGCCCAAAATGTGGAGCTTTAAGTAGTGTCCGCTTTCTGCCCAACACTAGGACTGGACCTTTTGCCTTTCTTCCAGTGAGCTAAGAACTACATTTTTTTTTCTCTGAAGTAATTTCCCATTCAAGCAGTGATAGGCTCAAATGCACAATCTATGGTGTTGAAGGCCACATGTAGTGTCCCAAAGGTTGTCTCCAACTGCTGGAATGGAGTACCAACCAATGTGGCAGGGAACCTGGAGAAGTGGGAGAGACAGCTAAATTAGTCCAGGTGTGTTTTCCCCTTCTTCCCCTTCCTAAACCAATGGGGACTATCACTTTTAGGCTCACTTCCTTCTTATTTCTCCCTCTCTGATCACTTGTTGTTTCTTTCTTCTCCCATACAGAGAAGACCAGTAGATTCACACGAGTTCTATTCAGCTATTAACTGTACTTCCCAAAGAGGATCTTCAATAGTCACAAGCTCAGCATTCTCTCTGACAGTATAAAATGTCAAATAATCCAAGCACCCATATTAGTCCTATTGCTTCTGTATGCCTCTCCTGGCCGATGAGCCAGGATTGCATAATTACTAATGTTAGTGGGGAAGAGTGACCATGATCAGCAACCTCAAAGCAACCACTCCCCAGCAATTTGGGGCAAGATCACAGGGGATGTGATCCAGTGGAAAAATATTTTATCTTGCAACTTCAGCTTTTCTCCCTAACAAATATGTCATGTGCATGTATGTGTGTGCCCATATATCTTAAACAAATTACAGTAATACATACTGTATTAAGATATTCATATAGGACTGCATTGGCTTAGGGGTTAAGATGCTGAACTTGAGTGGAAGGTTGGTAGGTCAGCAGTTCAAGACCCAAATGCTGCTTGGCAGAGTGAAATCCTGTTCTCTGTCCCAGCTCCTGCCAACCTAGCAGTTCAAAAGCAAGAAATTGCAAATAGATAAATAGGTACTGCTTCAGTGGGAAAGGTAACAGAGTTCTGTGCACTCTAGTGTCTAGTCATGCCTGCCACATGTCCACAGAAACATCTGCAGATGCAGACAGCTTTTGCTATAAACAGAGATGAGCACCAAACCCTAGAGTCAAATATGACTGACTTTCAAGCAAGGATGACCTTTACCTTTACCTTAACTATTAATATATCTTAAACAGCGCTTCCTTCCTTTCTTTCTTTCGTTCATTCTACCAAACTGCTTCCTCCATTATAACAGAATGTTCTTTGTAGAGATGCTGTACATACACCTAATCTGTGCATATTTTGTTAATTGTTCTGATCCCTTCTGTCACCAGGAGAAAAAGAGAAACAAAATTAACTCCTATCCCTTCTATTACTAAGTTATGCTTAACAAGATCACACGTACATTTTTTAAAGCCAGTTGTGTTTTTTTTTTAAGGGAAAAATATTTTATTCTGCACCTATATAGGTATCATATGGTAGTCATTTTTACGGTTAGCTAAGCCGAGAGGTTCTCTAACACCCAAAGGATGCACAAAGAGCTACACTTACATAAATTTATATAGCACCCCGAAGGCATCTCTGTTGCATTATTGGGTATCTCATGAACAGTTCTGGTAGAGGCAACAGGACAGCAAAGCTAAGCTAAGTGGTTCTATGCCAGATGAACTGCAAACAAGACAGATTGTGCTACAAATAGAACTGCCTTCAGATACAATACCATTTCTTTTAATGCACAAGAATATGCAATGTGTGTGTGTGGGGAGGGTGATGGTTTGAGATGCTAATGGAATATATAATTTACATTTACTAACAATTCTACACACTCTTTTTCAGATCATTGTTTCTACCCATGAAAAGTAAGTAATTCCATCACATTGTGAGTCTCCAAGATTTCATAACTCTTTGATCACCTCTATCATCATCATCAGCACCACCACCACCACCACCATTGCCTTTTCTGCCACTTGCAAAGCCAAAGTAAGATCCCAGTTCTTCATCTCCCTCTTTCTCTTCATTATTTTTTTTTCATTAAATAGCTCTTGGCTTCTTCCCAGACTCTTCCTCATTCTTCCATTTGGCCATGCTGTTAAAAACACAAATAACCTCTGTTGATGGTTATTTGTGGGGAAGTGATGTTAACCAAAGATACCCAATGCTAGGGGTCACCACTGCCAAGAGAAGCCATGGAGTCACTGTACATTGGGCTCCCTGTGAGAAGCCTGGGGGCAGCGGCAAAATTTATGTTGTCTGTGGTGCCAACTTAGCAAGGGCCGACCCTGATTGCAGCCTCTAATTAGAACCATCTGTCACATAAATCCAAACTATGTACAAGCCTTTCAATCAAAGTTGAGACACACTAAACTCACACAAAATTGGAAGGTTGGGATTTCAATAAAGACCAGATTGAAAGAATTGTTGTCTGGCAATGTTTCTCCATAACGTTGTCACCTGGCCAAATTCTAATTGCCCTTGCCAGTACTGTTTGGGTATATTGTTTGGAACTGGAAAGAAGTATCTCCTTCTGACTAGTCAATCCCAACATACTAGATTCATTAGGATCTGCTTATGTTTAAATGAATTTACATTGTACAAGGCAGTTAATTCTTTCCATGAATGTTATAGAATGAATGCTAATAATTGTCATACAAAATATGTTTACACCTTTCCTACATAAGTAAATTTTTCTCCACCCCAGAGTCCTAGAAAAAGAGAGAGAAAATGTCTATGAAAATATATGAAGGTTTAAACTTCAATGCAAATGAAGGAAGCAATGAGCTATTCATGCCATCAGCTGCATAGTCAAAACCTGGGACAGACATTTCCATATAATGTTCTAAAGGCGGAATTGACCCAAAGTTACACTGTAACACAGGGGTTTCTAACCTAAGGCCTGTGGACAGGATCTGGCCCATGGCACCATTTCATGTGGCCCCACCCCCACCCCTCCAAGGGCATTTGAGAAACAAAATGGCCACCCCTTTGAAGCTATTGGGACAAAATGACCACCACCAACCATCGTTCAGGCAAGGCAAAATGGCCATCCAGGCCTTGAAGCTGACTAAGAGAGCATGACCGGGCCCCTGGCTTGCAAAGGTTGGGCACCCCTGCTGTAACATAGGGATTCTGAGGGGTAGGAGGCAATGCATTTGACCTGTGTTATAAATTACAGGAACTGGGGGGAATGTATGTCTGGATTTGCTATAGTGATACAAAAGGTTGGTACCTTCTTCCCATCATGCTAAGTCTGGGAAGATATACTCTGGTGGGACAGTGAAGGCCAAAACTACACATCCAGAAAACCAAGCAGAATCCTCAGAGATTCCTCTTGATGAACATGATGTAAGCCCTATTGAGAGTTAAAAATGGCTTAGATATGGCCAATCCATATTCTATTTGAGCTTTTATAAGGCTGGGGGTGGGAGGTGGAGAGGGAATAGCAAATAGAACACCATCAAACAACAGCAACTAGGAAAAGAGAATTCCACAAAAAGAGAATAGTTCATTGGCTTCCCACCAGCCTTCACACCACTGAGCACAAGGAAGGAGAAAGGAAAGAAGAAAGAGGGGAATGAAGCCTTAGTGATCCAGCAGTAATAATATGCATTAAAACAGGGCATTTGTTGCAAGCATGTTCATGCCTGCTTGCGGTTAATCTACACTACCTTTAGTCTGGATTATTGCAATAAGGTAGCATAAATTCAAACAAAATATTCCTCACTAGCAGGCTATGTGCCCATGTTTGTGGATGGGTAGTGTGCCAAGACACTACCCGACTTCTGCTAAAGTGATGGTGGTGAAATCAACTCTGACAATTTTGAACATCCCACTAGGTATCAGATTCCCTACCTGAGCTCCTTGAGGCCGTCTCCATGGTGGCATTGGAGCTCCCAGGACTTATGGTCCTGGGGGACTTTAATTTGCCTTCATTGGGGGCAGGCTCTGAGGTAGCACGGGAGTTCATGGCTTCCATGGCAGCTATGGGCCTGACTCAGGTAATTCAGGGCCCTACAAGGAGCAGTGGCCACACCCCGGATATAGTTTTCTTGTCGGAGCAGTGGCAGAGTGATCTGAAATTACAGGAATTAGACATTACTCCTGTGCCATGGTCAGATCACTATCTGGTGATCCTGAACTTTCAGCCGACGAGGCTTCACTGCTGGGAGGTAGGGCCAGTTAAATGGGCCCGCCCCCGGCAACTAATGGATCTGGAAGGATTCCAGAGGGAACTGGGGTGTTTTCCTCTGGACCAGCAATGCGATTCACCTGAGGCTCTTGTAGGCCTCTGGAACGAGAGGTTGACTGTGGCCTTGGATGTGATCGCACTCCTACGGCCTCTCTGCACCCACAGGCATCGATCCTCCCCGTGCTTTACTGAAGAACTAAGGGAGCTCAAGCAGGCAAAGAGACGTCTAGAGTGCCGCTGGGTGAAGACCCGGAGTGAGCCTGATCGAACACTGGTTAGAGCTGCTATTAAAGCCTACTTTGTGGCGATAGGGGTGGTGAAACGTCAATATTTCACCACCCTCATTGCCTCTGCGGATAATCACCCAGCAACCCTGTTCCGGGTTACCAGATCCCTCCTCAGTAGAGGGGGGGGGGGGTCAGGCTCTGGCTAGCAGGGATCTGCTGAGGATTTTGCTGATTATCTGATGGAGAAAATCGCTCAGATTCGCTCTAAGTTTAACCCTAGCGTGGAAAAGGTAGAGCTGGGGTTGTCTGGAGTGCACTCTAGCCATGTTACCTGGGATCGGTTTGATCCAGTTGTCCCTGATTAAGTGGACAAGCTCCTTGGATCTGTTCATGCTGCTATTTGTCCACTGGACTCATGTCCCGCCTGGCTAGTCAAAACATTGAAGGCGGTAACAGGCGGTTGGGTCGAAGCAATCATAAATTCCTCATTGCGGGAGGGGGTATTTCCAGCTACCTTAAAGCATGCTTTGGTATGCCCCCTCCTGAAAAAAACATCGCTCGACCCCACGGTGCTTGCAAACTATCGACCGGTGTCCAACCTGCCCTTTTTGGGCAAGGTTTTGGAGAAGACAGTGGCACGGCAGCTACAGGAAATCTTGGATGAAGCGGATTATATGGACCCTTTTGAGCCAGGATTCAGGCCCGGATATGGCACCAAAACTGCATTGGTCATGCTGGTGGATGATCTCTGGCAAGAGCGGGACAAAGGACATCCGTCTGGCCTGGCTCTTCTTGACCTCTCAACAGCTTTCTATACCGTCGATCACGGTATCCTTCTGGAAAGGCTCCAAGGATTGAGGATCCAGGGCACTGTGTGGTCCTGGTTCTCCTCATTTCTGAGGACCCAGTCGGTGTGGCTGGAGGACGAGGTATCCAGCCCTAGGCTGCTCCAATACGGGGTGCCTCAGGGCTCGGTACTCTCGCCTCTCCTATTTAACATCTACATGAAACCGCTGGGTGAGATCATCTGTTCCCACGGGGTGAAGTATCATCAATATGCTGATGATACCCAGCTATACATCTCAGCCCGTGGTGATCCAAGCGATACAGTGGAAGTCCTTTCCAGGTGCCTGGAGGCGGTCAGGGTCTGGATGGGGGACAATGGGCTTCAGCTGAACCCTGGCAAGACTGAGTGGCTGAGGGTCGGGGGTCCTGGGCCATTGCGGGAGCTACCATCTTTGGTTCTGGATGGGGCAGTTTTGCCCCAAACAGACCCGGTGCGTAATCTAGGGGTCCTCTCGGACTCACGACTACTGCTCAAAGAGCAGGTGGCAGTCGTGGCCAGGAGGGCTTTTGCACAACTTCGTGTAATACGCCAGTTACGCCCGCTCCTAGATCGGGACTCCTTGCTCATAATCACACATGCTCTGGTCACCTCCAGACTAGATTATTCTAATGCACTCAACATGGGGCTGCCCTTGATGACCATCCAGAGGCTTCAACTGCCCAGGTGGTGATGGTGTGTGGGCGGTATGCACATGCCTCATCTCTGCTTCGGGAGCTGCACTGGTTGCCAGTTTGCCTCCGGGTGCAATTCAAGGTGCTGGTTATCATCTTTAAAGCCCGATATGGTAGTGGGCCAGGATACTTAAGAGAACGAATCACCCCAAGAACATCTGTCTGTCCCACCAGAGCGGACCGGAGAGGCTCTCTAGTTGTTCCATTGGCTAGAGAGGCACATCTCTCTGGCACTAGAAGGAGGGCCTTCTCTGTGTCCACTCCAGCCCTATGGAACTTCCTACCAACTGAGCTACGTCTTCAGATAGACTTGCTGTCTTTTAGGAAGAACCTAAAAACATGGCTGGCAAGTCAGGTAGGGGGTCGTGGCGGTACCATGACCCCAGCTCACTGGCTTGTTTGAGCTCCCTCTCCCTCCTGGTCTTTTAATCTTTTAATCTTTTGTTTTTAAGTTTTTAACTTTTTTAAATTATTATTCGGACCTGTGGGTTTTTATAAATTTTAAAACCTTTTTAAATTTTATAATTGTAATTTTGAAGTTTTTAACAATGGGTTTGGGTTGGGTTTTATTATGCTTTTATGATGTTGTAAACCGCCCTGGGTTGTCCCGGCGAGAAGGGCGGTATAAAAATGTAAATAAAAATAAATAAATGTTGCTTTTAATAAATCAAACAAGATTATTACAGGGTGATGATGGCTAAAATTTAGGAAAGGTTATCTGCACACCTCTAATAATTAAAACAGAAGAGGCTAGGCTAAACATATGGAGAAGAGAAACAACACACACTACCAAATGGAGGAATGCTGAAGGGTATCTCCCACCAGGACAAGATTCTGGCTGGATCATCTGGAAGTGATTTAATAGATTTTTGAAGCAAAGTAGGAAGATGAAAGAATAATGAAGTAAAATGGTGCTATCTGGATGCAGAACAAATTTTCTGTGCATTTAAAGAAATTCCTTTAATGTTGCATTTTTTTAATAGGTGCAGTTCATTCCCCCCCAGTACAAAATAAGATTTAGTAAATGGCTGAGATAGCACCATTGGAGTAGCCTGCTTCTGGTCAAAAACAAAGTAAAGATTTTAACATTTTAATTTGTATTGAATTTTACCTATATTTCATAAACATCAATGTAATTTTAAATTGTGCAACACTCTGATATGAATTTTTTAAAGGACAGTTATTGAAGAAGCACCTAGATTCAATTCCCACTCAAGCTCTGCACCACACAGATAAGTGGACACTGGGATACGGTATGGTTTTTTCCTCTTGGAGACATCTCCTACAAAATTTGTGGATAGCAATTATGAAGGGTGATCAATGAATAAAAAGTGAATTTTCTTTTCTAGACAGAAGGAATAAAAACAGAAAGCAAACAGAGGTAAATGGACATTTGCAAGCAATAATAACAATGAACTAAAGGTGTTCCCTACTCTACATTTCCCTACTCTACATTTCTGATCTATTGTCTTTTTGCGTTCAAACTACAAAAGACACACTAGGCTTTCTTAATGTCCCTAATTAGTTAGTGTGTATTTTAAACTGGAGAATAAAACCAGAGTAAAATAAATTTTGTTTCAGATATTACTCTGGGTTGAAAGGATTTTTTGCTGGAGAAAAAAGGGGACACCCGAATGAGGCTCCTTTCTTGTCCCCAAGATCCATCGTGCATCACTCAGGTATCGATACCTGACCTTCCAGTCTCCAAGCTCACTGTCTTAACCACTAAGCCACCACAGTGCTGCTAAAACCAGGGCAAAAATGAGGGAATCAATTTTTTGTGAAAAAATGGTCAGGCTGATGTGAAGTCCTGCTGTAAAGAAAATCTCGGGGGCTACTGCTAAAAAACAAAACAAAAAAAGAACAATGTCAGAATTAATTAAGTGAGTGGTTTTTTACTCCATTAAACGGCTTTCCAGAAGATATGTTTTTAATGGTTACAATTAACATTAAAGCAGATGTCTTTGTTTTCCATGGACTAGCTTTAATAAGATCAGAGAGGCAAAGCACAAAACATGAACACCTCAGTGAGTTTAAAAATCACTGAAAATGCTAGTCATTTTCTTTTGACTAGTGATTGTTTACAAACATTATCCAGACTGTTAAAAATGACTTTCTTCTCAAGATACTATCAAGCAATATACAGTTGACTGCTGTTTCCTATTTTCAGTATTTTAATAACTCATCCCCTACACCAAGTGTTGCTGATTGCAACTTCAAAAAGTTAGAAAGACCATTGAAAGAAGCAGTTGTTTTCTGGAAACTAAGGAATTGGGGGGTAACTCCAGTAATATCAAGGTTTCCATTTTCATCTACAACACCCTTTGCCTATTAAAGGAGCATTGCAGGTGTCTTAATGATTTCAGGAGAAGCAAACATATGAAAAACATAGAAGAGGTGTCTTGTGGCACAATTAAGGCCAAACTGAAGGCTTTTCAGGGCTCATTGCAGCAAGACAAAAATCAGAGATTGGGGAAGAGATGTTAGTTTTTGCACTACAATTCCTAGAATCGACCAGTCAACATACACTTAAATTGGGGGTTCTCAACCTTTTCAAGCCAAGGGCCGGGTCACATTCCTTCAGACAGCTTCAGGGACAGGACAGCCATTTTGCCCTGCCTGCCACACATGGCACTTCCAAGTGTGGCAGAGGCAGTGGGGGAGCACATGAAATGGTGTCATGGAGCACATCCAGCCCCCAGGCCATAGACTTCCTTTTTTTATTAATGTTGAGTTTTGGCAGCAATCAGGAAGTCTCTGGACTTTGTCATCGTAGAAACCATTCATGAGAACATTTTTCCAGCCTTTCCCACTCCACATCAAATATTTCATGCCACTGTATGTGACCACAGAGAGGTATATGGACCTGGTCAATACTGGCAAAACCTGGACAGGAAGAGTATAGCCTATATCTTGTTCAGTATTTACATATCTAGAACTCCCATTCCTGAAGCCAATCATGAGTTTGTTTGCCGGTGACCGACACTTCAGATCACTATAGCATCTGGAGTTGGAACTCTGAACATATGCATACCTTGAATAGAATACTAGCTTAATGGGGAACATTTCCAAGTGAGAGGACATCCAGTGATACATGAACTGCATAATACCTCCATGTCTTCTTACCCAGGAATTTTGAACTTGAGAATTCTGAAGCACTTTTCTTTTGACTCTTTGCTTTGCTTGCTGTCCATCTTGATTTGTACTACAATGGGTGGATAGTCGTCATTGGTAGCTGAGAACTAGACAGGATGACTAGGTTTTAAACCACTTTCCCTACAAGAAAAGCCTAAGAGAGGTAACTCTGACCATGCACACATCTGCAGCCTACAGTTCTCACCAGCCTAGGACCGCAATGGTGAACCTTGGCACTCCAGATGTTCTTGGACTTCAATTCCCAGAAGCCCAAGCACCTTGTGAATCCACAAGAATAGGTTTACTGCAATTCATCCGACCCGCACTGCCCTCGTTGCTCCTTGAAGCAGAAGTAAAATGCACCTGTATGGACACACTTTACTTCTGCTCCTGGGAGTGACGAGGGCAGCGTGGGCCAGATGAATCGCAGTAAACTCATTTGTGTGGATTCACAGGGTGCTTGGACTTCTGGGAATTGAAGTCCAAGAACATCTGAAGTGCCAAGGTTCACCATCACAGGCCTAGCCACTCAATTCTCTTCAGCCCCAGGCCAGTATTGATGAAGCTGCTGCCCTCCATCAATATAGATTCGACTGGGATTTAATCCACTTGGGGACCATCACCCTTCCCTATGGACTTCGGCACCCAAGGCCGTTAGTCCTCAGGGTTGTCAGGTAAGTTAAATGTCACCTGACACTTGGCAAGGTGCTGGCAGTATGGTCTACTCTAGTACCATAGCAGCAGGACTCTTATGTTCTCAAGAACTTTTGCTACTTCCAGAAATTACTTAGAGATTTTAGGAGACTTGTCCCCAAATTCAACTGCACCATATTGCATTCATACCAAAGATTGTGGAACCTTTATTATTTGACTATCCCAAACATGTAGATAACATTTTAACTGTCATAATCAGTTGCACATATTGTCTATATTGATACATTACATTTTAGCAAACAACTATGAATAAGTTAGTAAGTACAAATCCATGCATTTAAATATTTGAAGAATTACATATTTAGAAAATAGTCTGACTCTTTTTGTAAGATTTTACTTTATGAAAAATTCACATCTAGATGATGTTGGATTAGGGTTTTAAAAAAAAAAATACATATACCAAAACTGCTTTAAGGAGTAGGAATTCTTATTCCTCATTAATTTTAGTTATCTGTTTGAAAAAGGTTCTAATGCATGATTTTCAAAACTAGATTATAGTACACATTCAGGCTCATAAGAGCTCCGAAATGTTCTTTGTTTTCAAATGCATCTGATTGCAATTGAAGTTAGCATGGAATAATGTAATATGGGACTTCATTCTCTGTTAAATGCTATTCAGGACTATTTTGTGGACATTTTTTCCTTCAAAGTCTGTTTCATATTAGGAGAAATTCGACCAACATTTTTGAGTGAATTGGTTACAGAAAGAAATTATTGGGCAAAACTATCTTGCAATGTCAATTGGGAGTTGACTCCTGGATTTATTTATTTTTAATCCTATTTCTGTATTTTTAAATGTTTGATGTCTGGTCAGGTTATCCTGCTATGGTAATAGAGTAGACCATATTGCCAGCAACTCACCAAGTGTCAGGTGGCATTTAACTTACCTGAGAACCCTGAGGACTAATGGTTTGGGTGCCGAAGTCCACAGGGAAGGATGATAGTCCCACTTAAATCCATCTTGATGGAAGGGAGCAGCTTAATCAATACTAGCCTGGGACTGATGAGAACTTTGTGTACCAAAAGGGCTCAGGACCAGAAAGTGACTTGCGAACTGCATCAGTGGTACAGGTATTATGCTGCATAGTAGATAAAAGACTACTGCATTAAATCCTCAGGACAGTCTTCATGGCTGATTATCGTGATGGTCGCCAGTATTCAGATTCAGATATGGCAGAGGAAGAAGTATTTTTTAACAACATCGTTTAATACTAACAGTATAATTAAAAGATTAGAACTGTTAAGAACAGAATATTATCCATATGAAATGGATTACATAAGTTTGTATAAGATGTAGTTTTAATTACTGTATGTAGACCACTAGTGTCTCCTTTGTTCTCCACAGCCTCCATCCACCACTCATTGTTCTTATTATGTCAAGTCATCTCCGATGAATGTCAAGTCATCTCCTGTGAATAAGTGGTCACCAAAATTGTACTAATTCTATTCTGCATAGATTCCTGCTGACTTTCAACACATTTACCCAAAAATCTCGATGTTTCTAACTCCACTCCTACCACCCATCTATAACATATCCGCACAAGTAATGTCCACTGCCATAAAAGATGTGAAACAAATACATACCCACATGTTCTAGATTTCTTGGATTACACTTGGCATCATCTGAATTTAGTCTATGCAGATTCACACATTATGTGGTGGAGGTGGTGAACAAATCACCTTACATCTCTTTTGTCACAGCTGAAGGGGATATGTGTATTTGAAAACATTGGACAATGCAGCCAGAAGCCTCATGCCCAAATATGTGTTACTTGAGTTTGCATCTGAAACATGATTCCTTCAAAATTTACAAAAAAATAGTGGTTAACAGGCTACTAAAAACCCAAAGTTGTGCCTTTCCCTCTTAGATATGAAGCAGTAGCAAAGGACTTATACCCTATTTCTGACATGTGCAGTTAACACTAAGGCAGGAGAGAACACAACACAAACATGTTTAATCAGATGTACGCTTTGGCCATTGTACAATTTATTTTCACCTAGACACCAATTTAAAAATCATTTGTCAAAACGCCCATAAGCCGACCCACATTGGAGTAATCCTACTGAAATTAATATAGGTACTCTTGTGTAATAAATGCAAAATCTTCAAGGGTGACAGCAGTTGCAAACATACCAGCCTGGTAGATTTAACGCACAGAGGTCTTCCACTTTAATTAGATAATTGGAGAAAGTTAACCACAATCCTGGAGAAGGTCACATGACCCTTCACGGTAAATTCCTGGGCAGGATTTATAAGGATTTTGTTTTCTTTAAATTTCACTGTTTTAAAATAAAAATGCAGTGGAACTCCTTCAATCTTTTTTGCAATTCTGCATGGTTGAACATTTGAAATGAGTTTGTGTATTACCCCCAGGCACTGATTCAGACTTGATTGGGGCAAAGCAGACTCCATGTGCTTATTTTTATACACGTCATTTGGGAAGTTATATAGCCAAAGGAACAGAAAATGTGTTTGCTCCCTTGCCAAATTATCACGTATCCCATACTCAAATCAGGAGGGTATCCTAATCAACAAGTTGGGCGACCTCGGCACAATAGCAATGTCAGGTCAACTTGGGAAAGTGCAGAGAAAGATCTAAATACCCTTTTTTAAAACAAAAACAAAAAAAGGAAAGGAAACAACCAACAATCCTTATAATTATCATCATCTGCTGCTTTCCCCTCTTCTGGCAAAGAAACACGCCATCCATTTGCAGAAATCGCCTGAGGAAACGTTACATCAAAACTAATCACAACGATTAAAATCAGCTTTTCTGTGCAAGAGGAGAGTAAAAAAGCAAGTTGGAGACTGGAATGAGACTGTTTTTTTCCACCAAAAATCTGGGGAGGGGAAAAATTACATGCTATATATATATATGTTTATTATGCACATTTTGAAGGAGATCAATTATATGTCTGTGCGATCAGTTAATTTAATTTAACTTTTATTTTGGAGATTGATTTAGACTGGAGGTAGAGACATGAGCTAATTGTATCCTGATCCTTGCCTTGAGGGGTTTCAAAGCCCCTGGAGCAACTATTCTCTGTATTTTGTTCTGTCTACCTTAGCCAAGCTATTGCATTTCTCCCTGGTATAGCGAAGAGAGCAGATCGCTGCTGGGAGAGAGAAATATCGGAAGTGGGGAGGCAAAAAGAAAAAGAGAGGAAAAAGGGATTGGGGGGGGGCTGTGGGGGTGGTGGGAAACAGAGAGAGACAGAGACGCACACTTTGTGGCTTCAATGTTTCAGGTAAGATCTGGCTGGGGTTTGTTATTATTTGCTAAGGAGGGGATGGCTGGGACTCTGGGCGCAAAACTCGCTTTTACGCATGTGCCAGGCAATGGGTGAGCGCTCCACGCTCTCCTAGAAACACAGACCAGAAGAGAGAGAGACACGGGGCTGGCAAGGCTCCCACGTTCCCCGTTCCACGGGCACAGGGGCCGGGCGAGTTTGGAAAGGGGGAGACTAGGCTGGAGCGGCAAGACGCTGCCGAAAGTCGCCTGCGTCCTCGGAGCCCAGCCCGCCGCGCAGCATCCAAGTGGCTCCTGGTTGGGAGAGCGACTGTCCTCTTCTCTCTCGCGTTCCGCACCCCACCCGGCGCCACTTCCAGCATCCCAACCCTCCTCGCCGCCCCTTTCGAAGAAGGGCAACCAGGCTTCACCCCCTCCCCCCCACGCCCGTCGCCATGAGCTTCTGTTTCTGCAATTAGCCGGAGCGGCCGCGCGCCCCGGCGCCAGGCAACCCGTCGCAGCAGGCTTGGGGCGGCTGTGTATGTGTGTTTGTTTATGTATGCATGTGTGTGTGTGTGTTTTTCCCGCTGCTTCTCTTCCCGCCACGTCGTCTCCGAAGGTGTAACGGAAAGAAAGGGATAGGAGGGAGGGTGGCGTGGAGCCCTGGCTAAGTATTGTTCGCCGGCTCTTCTTCCCCCGCCCCATAAACGCCACCGCTGGCTGCCAGAGAGAGACGCCATTATGTACTGGGGAGCGCGCCTGTGTTCAGCTTTTTTGCCCCCCGGGCGCTTCCCTCTCAATTCTCCCTCACGCAGAAGCAAAGCAGCAACTTCCCCACTGGGCGGACCGGCGGGGACGCGCGCGCGCGCGGGTGCACGAGCCAAAGGGGTGGCCCCAGCTTGGCCCGAGATCCCACCCCCTTTTTCCCCCTCACAAGACACACGTATAATGTACAGTGTACACACCCCACCGCCTCCCCGGGGCAAGAGAAGTCCGCGCGCCCCTCCTTGCTTGGGTCTGGGCAGCTCGCGCCCGGGCTAAAAGTATGGGCTATATACGAAATGCAAGCAGGTCCAGTGGCCGAGAAGGGCGCCCGGGCGCCCCAGGGTCTGATCCTGCTCGCCTTTTGCGTATGCCACTCGCGGCTGCCCTCTCGCGGCCAGGTCTATGAAGCCGCCCGCGGGCTGCCTGCGGCTTGGGTCTCAGCAGGTCGAGTCCGACCCGTGGTGGGACTCTCGTTGCCAGGATGCTGCACATCTTAAAGGGCCCAGCAAAGGCTGGCCCGTGAGGCGGTTAACACTTTTACCCTCACATCGATGGTAGCGGGCAGGGCTCGCGTGCCACGTAGCCATTTAGTGCCATATTGGGCCGCTGCTCACTTGCTCTCCAAAGGCAGGGATACTCGGCCAGGGTTGAATGGGTGAGGGGACCGTTGTCAAAGCTGGGCACTGGGATTGGTAGGTGAAAAGTTCGACGGTATTCCATGAAGAATGAACTTGCTTCCATAAGCAAACAGGCTATTCCGGAAGGTTTCAGTGTTAGGGCACAGGAACTAACCAAGATTGAATGGAAACAAGGCTGAGCGATCTAAACACCAGGTTCTAATGAGCTGACGGTGGAGACTAGGCAAGATAGTAAGAGGTTTCTGAGCACGCGCAGAGTGCTTCCCAGCACTTTTTGCTGCTGTGGTGTGAGATTCTGCAGCAGAGTTTGCAAATCCAGTTGCGGTTCTCAAAAGACACATCATCTGAAGTTAGTCCCAGCATAGAAACTTGTGACATTGAAGCACAGCAAAAACAACACATACATGGGCTCTGTAACCCTTTTATCCCAGAATTACATCTCTAAAATGTATGGACAGTGGGACATAAATGTTTGGACTAAATTTGCAAGGTGACTAATTCTTGGGAGGCAAGCTATGAGAAACCTGGGGAACATAGTGAAAAGTAGAGACATCACATTGTAAACAAAAATTTGTATAGTCAAAGCAATGGTATTTCCGGTGGCAATGTATGGTTGTGAGAGCTGGACCATTAGGAAAGCTGAGCACAGAAGAATAGATGCCTTTGAGATGTGGTGTTGGAGGAGAGTTTTGAGAGTCCCCTGGACAGCGAGGAGAACAAATAGGTCAATCTTAGAAGAAATCAACCCTGACTGCTCCTTAGAAGGTCAAATAGTAAAGATGAAGCTAAAGTACTTTGGACATCAAATGAGAAGAGAGGATTCGCTTGAGAAAGCCTTGATGCTGGGAAGGGTGGAGGGCAAAAGGAGAAGGGGGCGGCCAAAAATGAGATGGCTAGATGGTATTGTGGAGAAAATGTGCACAAAGCTGAGCGAGTTGAGGAGGATGGTGGAGGACAGACGTGCCTGGAGGACAGTGGTCCATGGGGTCGCAAAGGGTCAGAATCTACTATGCGACTGAACAACAAAAAGTTCTTTATTCTACAGGTGGGATTAAGGTTTCTGTCCCACAAGCATGATCCTTGCTAGCCAAAGGATGTTTGGGCCGTTCCTTTCCAATCAAGCTTTGCGAGCCACTTGATGCCATAAAAAATAGAGGCTTCTCCTGTCTGATCTGAGGCTGGCAGGCCTGACATGGTGCAGGTCTGTGCTGTTTTAGGAATGGGGCCTGAAGCTCCAGGTGGGATTGTTGCACTAACAAAATGGTGTGAATAAACAGATTGAGCATGCAAATTTCCTTTGGCTTCTTTTTGGTGTCAGTGGGGCAACATTGTAGGCAAAAGTTAATATATAGATGTAGGATGTAGTCGAAATGCCCTGGGCCTTCTTAGTGTATGGGGAAGCTGCTTGGTTCAAGTAAGGCTGCTTGTTTCATTACTTTAGTTTTTCTGCTGAAAGAAAGAACAGTTTTTAACATCACAATTCTAAGAAACGTTTGCCTTCTGGTTTCAATCAACAAAGCTGGCAGACACATACAAGTTTATTTGAGCATACCCTCTGGGTACCAAGCATGCTTGGATTGTTTGAGCAAATTAAAAATGAGGGAAATGGCTTTTACCTTCTCAGCGGTTAGGCTCCTTAAGAGTGTGTCTCCTTTGAAATCAGAAAAACAAAACAAAAAAGTGGTGTGGGAGGAAAGAGAAGGGGATTTCCTAATATGTCTAAAATACGTTTCTCCTTTCATAAATGTAAAACAAACTATTCTTTGGAGAATTCTTATCCATGTATTGTGAAAGAGTAACTTTCAGTTAACATAAGGCACCAAATCCTGTACAACAAACCCATTTTGGATAAATCCCATCGATTTTAGTTGGATTTAATTTTGAATAAGTGAGCATTGACCCAGGTTGCTAGCTGATGAAGTAATTCATTAAATCACCAGCTATTAGCATAATGCTTAGTTCTGGGCCATTTCTTTCCATTTATCTCTCTCTCTCTCTCTTTAATGTCTGCATGCTCATGAGAAAGACAGTGTTAGTTGACATAAGCTGTCCAGTGTTACAATGCAACAAGAGACAAATGAGGTCTCATTTAGACCAAACACTTATTTGAAGCATTATTTCCTAATGTCTCAGATGTGGGACATGATTGATTTTTTACAAAATGAAATAATTGACAGTGTCCTCTTTGTGCAGCTACACAACTAAAACAGTAAGAAGCTGCCACAGCCATCTGATGACATGCTGGGTGCCCATGATGCCCATGATCAGGAACTCAAGTGGGACCATATCAGATTGCCATAGGAGATTCTGCAGTTGAAGCTCCATAATACTGAACAGGACATTAGCCAATAACATCATTTGTGAGCAGGTGGAGCATAAAGACTGAAGAGCTCAACTTTGGTTCAAAAAGCTTTTTGGTTTGCATCCCCCTTTTAACCCGATCTCATCTGGTGGCAGTAGGCCACCCGCATCCTGTCAGCTACTGTTTGGGGGTTAGTAATATCTTACAGCAAGATAGCAGGGTTCAACCTGACAGGTTCTTCTCCGAGGTTTACTATGGTTTGTCAATGGAAGCCAGGTGTGACTTTAAAAGGTGGATGTGCAATTTCACTGAAAGGGATTTCTAAGCCTATGTGAGATATCAGAGCTGGAGCTTACAAACTAAACCTTTCCAACCACAAATCCTACTTCAGGCTTTCGGCTTTCTTTGCCTCTTCAGACCATTTTAGAAACAAAAGCCACCTTCTTGCTACTTTCATTTTTGCAGTGGCTGTGTCCCAGTAGAAGTCCCAGTCTACTTCAAGGCATTCCTCTTAAGAAATAAATAGGGAGTTTTCTTTGCCAATACACTACATAAAACCCATCTCTAGTAATCTATGGTTTTGCTGCCAGATGGTATACATGTCTGCTCAGAAGCAAGTCCAGTCCAGTCTGCAATTTATTTCTGAGCACAGTGGAACCTCAGTTAATGTAATTAATGCATTCTCTGGGACATCTCTTACAGCAAAAATTACTGTAACTGGATTTATTTATTTATTTATTCACATTTATATTGCTGCCCACTCGCCAAGGCGACTCAGGAATTTCCATAGGAATGCATTGAACACCAATTAATCTGTTCTAAAAAAAATTAATAAACCAAGCCACTATTTTCTATGGATTTCCTTTTGTTATGTGATTTTTATGTTAACCGAGGCATTTGTTAACCGAGGTTCCACTGTATTTGATTCCCTCTCATGACAACAGCATCTTTTTTTAAAGGAGATATTGTTATTGCCATTATTCTTCCAGTTTATTGTGATCCTAATAGGGTTTCCAAACTATGGGAAGTATTGAAGAAGTGCTTTAACATTGCCAGCCTATATGTTGTCTGGTTCCTTGGCCAAGAGGGGATTTTGACTCATGAGTCCTAGTCTGACCTTTTTATCCTATACATGACACTAGCTCTCAATGAAGATTAGCTAGGCAAAACCTGAAGAATTTGTATAACTCAAGCACAGTCCACAGGCAGGCAATACCATTATTAGGTTAGGCTAAAGTTTCACAAGTATGTGCAAGTTTTCAAGGTTTTTTTTTTTTTTTGAACTTTTTAAAAGAGTAGGTCTTTCAAACATTAAAAGGAGGCATGGCTATTCAAAAATATGGCCAGATGTTGTAACGATGATGTCCAAAATTAAATTCAGTCCAACAGTGGAGAGTCCCAAGTCACTGGAAAAGTGTGTGCTTATCAAATCACCAATGCATGCTTGGACAGAGACAGTGATGGGATGTAACAGGTTTTTACCAGTTTGCCAGAACTCGTAGTAACTTTTTCCTGTGTCCCAGAGAACCGGTAGTAGCTTTTTTTTTGGGGGGGGGGACTACCTTCGGGGCTTACGGTACCTTTTCACAGTGCTTGGCGTGTATGCACGGCCTCCTTGCTGTCCTCCCAAGCGGGGAGGAGGAAGAGAAGCTGCTAGCCTGAAGCTCCTTATAGCCTGCTCCCCAGGGTAATTGACTCACCTTTGGATGTGGTGTGTCTGTGTGTATTTTAATATGTATTTAATACCTTTACCTATATTGACGTACTACCACAGATCCTAAAAAGGCCTGAGGCCGGCAGGCCCGGAGGCCTGGCTTGGGGTTTTTAAGCAAAATCTTGGAGTTAGTTCATCACTAAGCTACACCTGTGCTATTCCAATTGCTGTTCCAAATGGAGAACCCTTAAGGAGGTACAGCTGTTTTCCATTTACATTAAAACATATTATCCTAGAGAACTGGTTAGGCAAAGACTTAGTACCTAACTTCATTAACTGTTGAAAAGTTGAAAAGTGCCAAAATGAAGCCATCTTGTGGTGAGTTCATTCTGTAGTTCCTTCCATCTGATCTAGTGTGAGAAAGGTTAGCCAGAATAAGCTTTAAGCTCTGGTTTAAAAGCTCTGTTTGATTTGTCTTTGGGGTGTTTGGGTGGGTGGGTGTATTTTAATGTATTTTTTATTTTATTTATTTATTTAATTTATTTACAGGTTTGTGTTGTGGGTAGGTGGGGGTGGGTAAGCTGAGTGGTGTGTGTATGTGTATGCTTATTTTTATTATTTTATTTTTTTTCTTTGGCCCCGCCCGCAACATCATGACGTCATGACATTGGCTTTGCCTACGACATCATGATGTCATGACGTTAGCTCCACCCACACTGTGATGACATCACGGTGGGGTAGTAAAATTTTTGACATCCCATCACTGGATAGAGACAAAAGTTTTGATATTCATCTTTGGAAGCATAAGACTAGCTGCAATGTAGGATTTATTTGGATGATGAACACAAGTTCCTTGCACTCTTATGGGTATACTCTCACTACTGGCTCGCTTGTACGAGAATTAGAAACATAGTAGGAGCTTTTTTTAAAAAAAACTTTGTGTGCATACACACATGTACCCGTCAGTAGTGTTAAGGGTAACTGGTAAGCCTTGTGCCATGCTCAGGAAGCATGTTTGCTTTCTTAGAATTGATCTGTCATTTTGGTCATCAGAAAAGGTTTCTTGGGTCACAATAAAGGTCTTTCACGCCCAGCATTTCATTTGAACAGTGGTCAATTGGGTGTCTGTGGGAAATCCACTTCAACAGTGATAACACATTCATTATTTCCCCTAACCACCTTCTCAACATGCTCTCCCAACCAGTACCAGCTTCTTCCTTAATATGACTAAGCCTGCAGTCCCCAACTGACCAATGGGATGAATAAGGACATGGCTGAGTAAAAGTTGACAGAGAGCTGTGATGGATTCATGGATTTTACTGGCTCATCTGGTCTTTAGACTTCATGCTTTGTAGCAACGAGGCTACTTTTCTACCTTTAGACCCCCCATTGCTTTTTAGCCCATTCTTAAATGTTTATTTTCTTTCCATATACGGTGTAACAATTCTGTGTACTGTATACTTGTTTATGTAGAAACCTCTCTATTATTTTGCTGAAGGCTTTATTTTGTTTTCAAGCTGAGCCAGCTGAATGTGCTTTTGGCAAAAATGGTGAGTTTCTAGATATGTTCCATTGTCACAGGCAACCAAGGCCAAAATATTTCAGATTTGGGAGATGAAACCTAACATCAGGTCATCTTTAAATTTTAGAAACCATGCGTTGATTAGTGTTCCTTAAGCATTTATTTGAAGCCCACTCTGTAGCATTCTTTTAGGATAAATAAGGCAGCTTCATAATGTGCTTTCAGTTTTACATGTGCAGCATGGCAGGCAAGCAAGCCTCTGTTAGGCAGAATATTTCGGATCCTGGATGTAAAGGTTTGTACACAAGAATTAAGATGCTGTGACCTTTTGCTCATTCGGCTATAAAATCGAATCACTGACACTGATCAGACATAATGCAGCAGCTTTGGAGTTGAAAGGAAGCCGGTTCTTTGCAGTCTTCACTCAGCTTCAAACTGATTTCAATTGAGTTAAAACACACACTTAGGAGGACATTTAAAACTAATCCACTCTGAGAGACACTTACTGAAATGTAATATCACATATTCAAAATGACGAGTGATTTTGTTGTATTAATTATGCCTGAAGCACAACACAAAATATCCTGGCTCCCAGTAGAGGTCTCTTATGACTAAGATGTATAGTATCTGTGTTTACAATTCTAGAGAACTAATACTGTAGTGCCAAAATAGACCTGCCATCTTAAAAAAAAAAAAACCCTTTTGTTGTGCTTTTTACACTATAGAGCAGGGATTCTCAACCTGCCGCCCACTGCCTGCATCACACCAGGAAGTGCCACGTGGTGGAGGAAGGGCAAAATAGCCGTCCGGCCCCCAAAGCTCTCTGTGGGAGCGTGACCTGGCCCCCAGCTTTAAAAGGTTGAGAACTCCTGTTCTTGAGCAGTGTTTCCCAACCTTTGGTTTTTGGACTTCAATTCCCAGAAGCCTAAGTCAATTACAGTAAAACACTGGATAACGATTGGCTCGGATAACGCTAAAATCGCATAACGTTAAGTAATCTGGGGAGGAGAATTGGATCGAATAATATTAAGGTCCTATGGGATAGATTGGATAACAACCGCTAAAGCCTGTGCGGTTACAATGTATCTCTATGGAGCTTTAACGTTATCCGATCCATCCCATAGGATTTTAACATGGATCGGATAACACTAAAAATCAGATAACACCAAGACTTGTGGAACCAAGGTTTAGCGTTATCCGGTGTTTTACTGTACACCAGACATGATTAATGCTCATGAGTTAAAACAACAACAACAGGAAGTCTTTATTTTATTTTATTTTTTAAAAACCCGCTCCTTGGCAAGTGAATTGGAAGGAACAACAATATTCTTCCAAGTTAAACCAGGTGTTGATAACTTCATAGGAGGCATACTTATGAAATCAGTAGATATGGCTCCAGTAGTCTTGATAAATATTTGCCATCCCTTCTGTATAGAAAAAGTTTATTTTTAGCAGAATTGAAGAAATAAAAATATTCAAGTTTCAACTGAAGGGGTGATATTTATTCTTCATTTTCAGCATAAAATGCCTAAACTGAAGCTATTGTACTTTCGACATGAGAAGACAGGAGTCGCTGAAAAATACAATAATACTAGGAGAAGTGGAAGGCGGTAGGAAAAGAAAAACACACTGAACATAAGGTGGATTGACTCAGTGACTAAAGCAACATTCTTGGGTTGGCAAGGGCTAAGCAGGTCTGTTACCAACAAATCCTTTTGCAGTAATTAATTGAGTAACAAGTGACACCACAGCATATAACAGTGACCACCATCTCATAAGCCTATAACAGGGGTTCCCATGCTTTTCACGCTCTGGGTCTGACCACACCCCTGGACAGCTGAGTGGGCAAGAGAATATAGAGTACAGAGAATATCACATGGTTCCTCCCACCATAAATGCTGCCGTAAAATGCATCTGCTGCTGTCATAAATGCACACGGGTGCATTTATGCATGTGTGGGTGTTAGCGTAAACATGACCACTTCTGGTAGCGGCAACAGCAGTGGCGGGCGACATGAAATGGTACCATGGGCCGGGGTCAGCTATGGGCCATAGTTTGGCCACTCCTGGACTATAACATACCTGATAGTACAATTGTCAACTCTTTAATTAACTCTTACTTCGCTGCCTTTGTTTCTTTATTAGGTTATGATGGCATGGATGTTCACAAGAGCTCTCACATGGAGAAATACCCTCCACCAGCAGAAAGCTTTCATAGCTTCCTTTCCTACTGGTTGGAAGAATGGCATATATGTGTAGCTTATAGGATGTCCTTTGTTCTGCTGGTGAGCTGAGGGACATTTGGAACTTTCAACCCTATTAGTCAGGACCTAATTAGCTGATACTCAGGAGGATAACCTTTTAACTCCTTCTTAGCCAAATAGGTATTAAAAAGGAATTCCATATCTGTTTGTAAAAATATTTTTAAAAGTTTAGAGAATAAATACAGTCAAACCTCGCATAAAGAGCACCTCGCTTAAAGAGTAACTCTCTTAAAGAGCAGAATTTTCTCTGCATGTTCACTTCACGTAACAAATAAAACCAGCCAAAAACTCGCTTAACAAATAAATTGGGGTTCTCAATTCCTCCCCCGCCCCCACAACTGGTCATTTACAATGGTGTTTTGTTCAAAGAGCAAACTCGCTTAAAGAGCAATCCTGTAGAACACATTATGCTCTTTAAGCGAGGTACAACTGTATATCAGAAGGTCACTCATTTAAATACATAGACGAGTGAACAAATTCTAAAGGATAAACTTACACAATTCAAAATACGGCACATGTTCTACCCAGCCTGCACTTCCCTCAGTTCCAAAATCCTTGCAAATACCTAATCTTGATAATGTTATTTATTTATTTATTTATTGCATTTCTATACTGCCCATTTGGGTGGTATCTCACTCATTAGGATGTAATTATGCTTTAAATACCCACAGCTATTAAAAGCATTAGGAAAAAGAGAAATGTTTTCTTCCATATATGAACAGGGCTTCTGCATTTGAAATGCAGTCAACTTTCCACCCTGCTTTTGAAGGAAAAAAGCTGTCAGTCAGAATAAAATTTCCTCAAAGATGCCTGCTGTTACTTATTTTGGATGTCTTTGCACTGTTGCTATAGAGCCAACTTGGATCTTCTTCCAGGGTGAGAGGAAAGTCCCTTATTTTTATACAGAAAAATGCAATCCTTTTAAGTCTTTAGATTTGACTTTTATTCTAGGTTACACAGTGGGCAACATTTTCTCTGCAAAGTCTCAGTCGATCATAGTATAACTCAGTTGCTAATAGACCAAGAATTAATTTGCCCTACTCTATTAAAATGCATTATTCCCTTGTCCTACTTTTCATAGACTATAATCTCATTTTGCTCGTTTGAAATAAATTAATCTAAAATGCACATTTTAGTCTAATTTTAACCACTTACCTTTAGTTTTCACCAACGAAGGGATATCCATTTTGATTATTATACAGCCAAACAAGAATTGTGTAGAGTTCAAACTTGTGATAATTTCAAACATCTTTTATATCAAATATACCGTAGTTAAGAAATTCTATTTGTGTATTCTGAATATCTTATTAATATGAAACTAGCATGTTCATAGTCTGAATTTTAATTGGGTTTAAGATCAGCAGGCACTTTATTTCATCTTTTATTCAACTGCCCACTTCAACTATTTCTTATACAACTGTTCCAAACATATTTTGCACAAAGCTTATTAAAGTTGCTGTTAATAAATAAATATAAGCATTGGATGGGAGCCTGGTCATAAGAGCTCTATCCTGTCCTTGCTAACCCCAAGACTGTTTTTTCTTAATAACCTTTTCCTTATTACTCACTGGAAAGGAGATAATTTTTTCAGTGTGAAATAATAATTTTATGTAAGAGTGAAATCATAAATGTTTTATTTAGCTAGTTGTTTAGATTATTTGTGCTGTATACTGTACTAGTTTTCAATAAGGAAGCTCTTTACACACATTTGTACTGTAGAAATGAAGAACGCTCCACTGAACTAAATAACACTTCCAAGGAAACTCACTCTTGTTTTGGCTTATATTAAACAGGGATATACACAGCTCAAAAAAAATATTTCAAGTTATTCCAGGGGAGCAGCTCATTTGTTTGGATATTTTTCATGTACCAGTCCTTTTGTTTTACATGAAAGGGAACACCTCTTTGGGGTTTCCTGTTTGTTTTGTGTTTCCATGTTCCTGCTTTCTGGCACTTGAAAAGCTCTAAAGGACCCTTAAAATTACTCAACGAATGCAGAAGCAAAACCCCAGAGCAGGGATTCTCAACCTGTGATCCTCAGGCCGGATGCAGCCCACAGCACCATTTCATGTGCCCCCCCCCCGCCTCCACCACACCAGGAAGTGCATTTGTGGTAGAGGAAGAGCAAAATGGCCATCCAGCCCCCAAAGCTGTCTGAGGGAGCATGACCTGACCCCCGGCTTTAAAAGGTTGAGAACTCCTGGCCTGGAGAAACATCCTACTCGAAAAATGATATGTGAGAAAGGAGAAAACAATGTTATGGTGTGACCCAGACAGCACAGCACACCCTCTGGGCCTGGGCACCACAATAGGGTGGGGGAGTGACAAAAGCAGTGTAAGCCCTGATTGTTTGGCGGATGGAGACATCCACCATAGCAACCAACAACAACAAGAGAGAAATGCCCCAAGCTGTGTCCAACCACAAACAACAACCACCCACACAGCCTAGTTGCACACTTTGAGAGTCAAAGTCATTCCCCAGCCCATACACATCCCATAGCTAGTGACTAAAACAGTCCTACCCAAAAAAACCCCTCAAAATACACACCTTTAACATACATAAAAAAGCAGACAAACAAATCAAGTAATGATTTTTAAACTATCAAACAGGCTAGAGCAAACAGTCCTCTCCATAGATTGAGGAGGGGATAGCAAAATATAAATCACAATATGGTTTCATCTCCCCAAAACCAAGAAAGAAAGCAAATCTAGGCAGAAAATACAGTTGAAAGGCCAACTAGAAACTAAGATTCTGGTGAGATTTCTCTTCCACCTACTACTGTAGGTAGCAACAAAATTAATCCAAGAAAGCAGAGGGGGAGACACAAAATAGGAAAATTATTCAAAATTGGGAGAGGAGATCCAAAAAATAATTCCACAGTGGCAGAGGCAGGCTGCCTGGCAGCAGCAAAAATAATCCAAAGAAGGGGAAAATTAAAGGGGGGGGGGGAGGATAGGAGCCAAGTCGAAGATGCAGGCAGGTAGGCAGCAATCCAAGACAGAGGGTATCAGGAGCTCAACAAACAGTAATCCTAAAAAGAATGACTGAACCAAAAAGCACTCCTCACTGGGTTTCAAGCCAGTTTATAACAGTTCAAAATGCTCACTCCTCCTCTAGATGTTCTGATTGGCTGCTAACACTGACAGCCCTCACAATGGTATTGAGTTTTTTAAAAAAAACTACGTTAGGTGTTTTGGCAGACAAAAGTGAAGGGACACCAAACATTTATGTGAAAATATGAAAGAAACATGAAACCTTCATGTCCCTTGCTTTTGCAGACACAAATTTGTTTGTGTTTTAGAAATTCCCTATTAGCAGCTGCCAAAAGAACATAAATCACCTCTTTTGTATTTTTGGTCTTTTGTTCAACTCAAATGGGCCATCCTTAATATTAAGGAAGCTGCACTGCTGCCAAACTAAATTAAACTACACACACCTCTGAGGTCTGAAGAAGAAGGCAGGAGCGATGGATAACTCTTCATGTTGATACACTCAACTGTCAAATAATATACCACTTAATAGTACAGTCTAGTTTCTTAGATCAGCCTTTCCCAATGTACTGTACTAAAACTCTTACCATCTTCTGGTCAGAATGATAGGAATAGCAATCCAAAGCTAGGTAGTGTTTTTTGTTGTTGTTGTTGTTTAAAAAAACTTGTTTCTTATTTCAGACGCATTTAATGAACTCATAACATGGTCACAATCTCAACCTGCAACAAACTCGATTTCTTGTTGTTGTGCCGTAACTGATTCTGAATACAGTCAAACCTCGCATAACGAGTGTTTTGCTTAGCAAAAAGTCTCATAACGAGCAAGCTTTTCGCTAAGCAGTCTGACTTGCATAATGAATTTTTCGCTATGCGAGTCAGACTTTTCCCTATGGAAAAACTCACATAATGAGTGTTTCTATGGGGAAAACTCGCATAACGCCTAGAGTCAGGTTCGCCTGATTAGGGCGGGATAATAAATCTAAATAAATAAATAAATAAAATAACGAAAAGTTTTCGCTATGTGAGTTTTCCCCCCTTGAAACGCTCGTTATGCGAGTTTTCCCCCCTTGAAATGCTTGTTATGCAAGTTTTTCCATAGGGAAAGTCTGACTCGCATAGCGAAAAATTCGTTATGCGAGTCTGACTCGCATAGCGAATTTTTCACATAGCAAGCAGCCTCGCAGAACGAATTAAATTCATTATGTGAGGTATGTCAGTATTGGCTATCATCATGGCAATCAGCTATGAAGACTGTCCAGTGAATATAATGTGTGGCCTTTCAGCTGCCTTCCACATTGCAGCATGACACCCATACCATTGATCCAGCTCTGCAAGTCACTTTCTGGTCCTGAGCCTTTTTGGCATGCAAAATCCTCATCAGTCCCAGGCCAGTACTGATGAAGCTGCTGCCCTCCATCAAGATGGATTCAGGTGGTATTTAATACACTTGGGGACCATCAGCCTTCGCTGTGGACTTTGCCAAGACTTCTAATCCCCAGAATTGTCAGGTTAGTTAACCACCACCTGACATGCAGCATTGAGTCACTGGCAATATGGTCTACTCCAGGGGTGCCCAACCTATGGCCCACTGGCTGGACTTGGCCCATGGCACCATTTAATGACCAGCCACCATCCTTGCTACTAGCAGAAGTGGGCACATTTACGACAGCCATAAAACGTGCCCATGCATGCATAAATGCACCCGAGCCTGCTGTAAACTCTGCCATAAATGCATCCATGTTTACAACAGCCGTGGACTCATTTTACGGCAGTGTTTACAGAGGGAGAAACCAACTGTCCTGGGGCGTGGTCCGGCCCACAGTATGAAAAGGTTGGGAATCCCCAGTCTACTCTATTACCATAGCAAGATAACCTGGTCAGACTTGACTAGTTTGATGTAAATATTATAGCAGAGTTTGGCTGATTGTAAGGTGGGGCCTTTTATGGAACTGCTGCCAGCTGGAAAAAGTCTGATCATGGATATTTGGGAAAGGAAAGATCCTGGAGACCATAGATTTAAGTTATTTGCCCTGAAGCAGAACATCCTACACCTCCAGATCCTTTACCAGGCTTCTCTTGAAACCCTGTGAGGCAGTCGATTGTATAATCATCCATTCCAGGCAACTGGGCTTAGTGCCAATCTTCTTTTGAGATTCATTCATACCAGTGTGTTACCTCATAATGCATCCCAAGAACTGCTGGAGCTGTTCAAACACTGGGTGGAGCCAGGGTTTAGTACTTCATCTCTGGATTTTGTGTGACAAAAGTTAGGTTTCTTCCCAAGGAAAAAATCCTACTTTCTCTACAGTGCTTCCACAGACATTTTGCAAAATAAGATATACACTGTGTGAGATGCTGCAGACTTGAAATGGAGATCTCAATTTTTTTGGCAGATCTGCTGCAATCTTGGCAACTCTGGCAGCTGGAGAGGGTATGGTTTCCAGCTGGAAGCTAATGTTTGCCACTGGAAATGGCATCCTCTTCCCAAGCAGAAGATATTCTAAAGCAGCCCACAGATAACTGTTTCACACAGGAGGATGGAACTTTCCCAGGCAATATATGGACTCATAAGTAAACAGCAGAAGTTTGGATTGCAGCTCCCAGAGTCCCTCGGCAGGGTTTTGATATTTGCACCGGGGGAAAATGGTAGCATCTCTGAGCTTTAATAAAGACATATAAGGCGGAACAGGGAAAGATGTCACCAATGCTGAGTAAACGATATATATACCTCAGGCAAACCTACACTTTCTCTGGCAAACACACACCACATACTGTATCTTCTTCTGTTTTACTATAGCTGCAAAGACTGTAACCATTCTCTTCTCTGCTTAGGATGGTTTGCTTTTGGAAAATATGGCAATAAAATTGTGGGATTGGAAGAGGTCAACCTAAATGCGAGGATGTAATACAAATGTGGCAGATTGTGAAACCAAACTGCTTCTAATTTATGGCAACCTTAATAGGATTTTTTCCCCAGTCCATAAGATGTTCAAGGAAGTTTACCACTGCTGTTATCAAAATGTTCCCAGCAGTCTGTCCACTATATCACACTGGCTAAAAGTTCTGGTGATTAGTATAAGCCAGAGATGGCAAACCTTGGCACTCCAGCTGTTCTTGGACTTCAATTCCCAGAAGCCCAAGTCTCTGTGAATCCACACAAATGGTTTTATTGCCCATACATGCTGTTCTTAGACTTCAATTCCAAGAAGCCCAAGAGGCCAAAAATCCCTATGAATCCAAACATATGTGCAGTAAACCCATTTGTGTGGATTCGCAGGGATTTAGGGTTCTGGGAACTGAAGTCCAAGAACAGCTGGAGTGCCAAGGTTCGGCATCATTGGATAAGCCAAATTGTAATATTCAAACCATTCCTTCTCAGTAAAAAAACTATCCCTGCCACATTTCTTGGTGAGTGCACATGTGCCCCTGAAGAACTGGGAAATGCTATAATTTATTTATGTTTTTGTTTATATATTAAATTTCTATGTTGCCTTTCAGCAAACAGTGGGACTCTTAAATCATTAAAATGGGTTCTCAATGTTTTCTCACCATGAGCCAGACCATGCCCCCTCAGACAGCTGAGCAGGCCAGACATATGGTTCCCCTGCCATAAACTGCATCTGAAGCTGTTGTAAATGTGTTTATGACAGCATGGGGGCATTTACAGTGTGTTGTTGGCTGTTTTTGCTGTTTCCGCTGCTTCCAGCGGTGGCAACAACAGTGGAAGCCAGGGCTGTTTGCTCCGTTTTCACCGCTTCTGGCAGCCCCATATGAAATGGGCCATAGTTTGCCAACCTCTGAATTAAAAGAACAAGAATTTAAAACAATGGATAAACAGTAATTTAAAATGATTAACAAATAATAATTAAAATTAACTTATAAAACAAATTAAGAAATAAACATTTACAAACATTAATGGTGAGCCTTGAGTACCATGAAATGGATATACAGTATTAACGGTGAGCCTCAGGCACCTAGCTAGTGGTGGGCATCAGCAGGTTTGCACCAGTTCTCCAGAACTGGTAGCAGAAATTCTGGTTGGCCCCGCTCATCCAAGTTTTGAAATAAAGTAGTCCTAATTCAGGTGCAACACAGGGCTTTCCTCCTGGACATGCCCACCATACCACACCCACAGTGTGCTAGTAAAATATTTGGAGCCCCTCCACTGCACCTAGCTATGTTAAAATCAGATATTAAACACCCAAAGCCGGTTGGAATAAAAATGTTTTCACTTGCCATCTAAAAGATAGGAAAAGTAGAAGAAGGCTAGCCTTGTGGAGAAGAGCATTTCATAACCTTGAGGCAACCATCAAGAAGGCCAACTCTCATGTCCTTGTCAAACGTAACTGTAAAGATGATGGGACAGAAAGGAGGGGGCATATATGGTTTCTCCCTCTTCCCAGGTAATCCTTTGGCAGTCTTGTGAGATACATTAGACCAAAACATGATGAATGGCCCAAGCTCACCTAGATACTTCCATTGCCAAGTAGAGGGTATGAACAAAGATCTCCCCAGTCTGTCCAAAACTTCAGCTGTTATACCTTGTTATCTCCATTATGTCTGTGTTGACAGAGACACTTCTAGGTCAGACACGGGCTTCTAAAGATAAAAACAGTTTGTGCAGATGGTACAAAATACACAGTTGGAAGTTTCATGTTATCTCATGTATTAAAGGAAATTAGTGTCTTCCTTGTTTGTAAGGAAGGGGAAAGGGAGAGACAAATAAGAAAGGAAAAAGAGAAAGACACGATTAGAAGTCCAAATTTCATTCGCAATATCACCCAATGGTTTCAGCTTTCCTCAGAGATTGCTACGATTTGTCCTTGTACTACAAGTCCCAGAATTCCACAGCTAATAATGCCATCAGCCATGCCCGTTCAATAATTCTGGGAATTGTAGTTTAAAACCCAAACATTTTGTATCTCTGGTTTTTTGCTGTTCTCTGATCCTCTTCTCAGCCTGTGATATGATTAACTCTGTACTATAAGGAAGCTGATGTACTGAAGTGACATATATGAAATGTAGATTGAGGATATAAATGTCCAGTATCATAATTGGCATTACTGTCGATTTATTTCATCTCTTAAGACTTCCAGAAAATGTCATTCATTTTCTACTACAGATAATTATCTCAAGGAATAGTGGCCACACAGGCAGTCTCTCAGTACATACTATACTTGAGAGAGGTACATGCTAAGAATGTAAAGAAATAGCACTACTAAGAGACAGTCTGACTGAGTTGTTGAGCGACTTTAGGCCGAGAGGGGTTTAGATCCCCTTATCACCTCCCTTCTAGCATTCTGACAAATCGTGCCACTCAGGAACATTTTCCACTACAGGTGAAGCTGCTGCAGGATAAAACAGTCACTGCAAATCAATGGATTCCGTCAGATTTTCACAGTTTGGAAATAGGGCTCTTTGCTGTCTTGCATCTAAGAGACTGTGTGAATATTTTATAAATTTAGCAATGGACTAGATTTGTTCTTTTATCCAAGCAGTTATCACACACACACTTCTAATGTTTTAAAATGATTTTCTGACATAAAATGGGAAGTCGTTTATTACTGGAAGTGCTGTTGGTCTTGACAGACATGAAGATTTCTCTCTCTCAGATAATTATAAACTCTTCTAAACAATTGGATGATGTGTTAATGAAAAATTATTTTGTCAGAAATAAACATTGTTTGTGGAGAAATCAGATAAGGTATACATTTAAACACAATTTTGCTTCTCATGATGATGTTTACTTGGAGGCAGAAATAATTATTCGGTGTCTTTACAGAACTGTGTTGATTTTGGGATTACAGAGTATAAGTCACACCCTTTCCTAAATCCTGTGAAGAAGAAACCAGGACTGGATGTATGCTGTTACTATAGCTGTGAAATAGCTGCTCCCTATAGTACACGCTCCATTTAGAAGTGGAAGACATGTAAAAAAGAATGCTAAAGGCCTCCCTTGCTCAAAAGCCAGTCGTGACCAACTCTAGGGGGCGGTGCTCACCTCCATTTACAGCCAAAGAGCCAACGACGGCAGACATTTTCATGGTCATGTGGCAGGCATCACTAGACACTGGAGCACACAAAATGCTGTTACCTTTCCTGTCGAAGCAGTACCTATTTATCTACTTGCAATTTCTTGCTTTCAAACTACTAGTTTGGCAGGAGCTGGGATAGATGACAGGTGCTCACTCCATCATGTAGCACAACACAAGCTGCATCTGATCATTTTTCACAGTACGGCTAGTGTCTATGAAATCTAAGATGCAGCAGAGATTATTTTCCTAAATGCAGAACATGCAAAAGTTGCATTTAAAAATTTCAAGACCCAGAGTTCCTCAAGCAGCATGGCCAGTAGTCATGCTAAGTGGGTGATCTGGGTACCAGGACTGGGAAAGAGACAATATTTCCGCGCTCTGCATACCATCCAATCATTCCTAATATATGGTGACCTTATTAATGAACAGTCACCAAAAAATTCTGTCCTCAAGACTCCTACACATTAAGGTGTGCATCCAAGAACAACCCCACGTTTTCTTTAACCCCTTCCAATGCAAGAATCCACAATCAAATCATTCGTCACTGATGGCTATCCAACCTCTATTTAAATGCCTTCACTGAATTTGAGTCTATTACCTTTCCAGGTTGTTTCACTGTTTATTAAGAATAGTTCTTTGTAACATTTAATCACATTTTGCTTTCTTGTAATTTACGCTTTGGTATCTATTCATGTCTGCCACATGATCTTGGAAACATCTGCAGCACTGGTGCTTTGCACCACGCAGCACTGGTGCTTTGGCTGTGGATGGAGATGAGCACTGCCCCCTAGAGGTGGACATGACTGGATTCTGGGTAAGGGAGACCTTTTTGTTGTTCAGTCACATAGTCAAGTCCAACCCTTTGCGATTCAATGGACCATTGCACGCCAGGCACCCCTATCCTCCACCATCCTCAACCTGCCCAGTTCTGTGGCCATTGCATCAACAATACTATCTAGCCATCTCATTCTCTGCCACCCCATTCTTCTTTTGCCTTCAACTTTTCCCACCATCTTTTCCCACCATCAAGGCTTTCTCAAGTGAATCCTCTCTTCTCATTTGATGTCCAAAGTACCTTAGCTTCATCTTCAATATTTGACCTTCTGAGGAGGAGTTGGGGTTGATTTCTTTTAAGATCAACCTATTTGTTCTACTTGCTGTCCAAGGTACTCTCAAAATTACCTTTTACCTTTAATTTGAATCTATTGGTTCATGTCCAACCCTTGCAGCAGTAAAACAAAACTTGCTCCATTTTCTGAAAGCTCTTCTGTTCTTTTAAAATGGCTCTCATATTATACTTCAATCTTCCCCTCTCCTAGTTAAAAATACCAAGTTTCCTCAACCATTTATTTTTAGGGTTGGTTCCCAGACCCTTTACCATCTTGGTTGACCCTTCTGGACATGGTTCAGTTTAAACTGTACAGCCCATAATTTGATACATTATTCTTGATGAAATCTCACCAAGCAGAGTACTGTATTATTATTTCCATGATCTGGACACTGAGCTGCTGATCACACAGCCTAAAATTGCAGTCTTTTAGTTTTGTTGTTGCCAAATCATACTATTGACTCATGTTTGTCTTGTCTCCTACTCAGGCACTTGGACCTTTTCATACATGATGCTGACAATCCAGATGTCACCTATTCTATATGTGTACATCCGATTTCCTCCTACCTATATGTCTCACTGCTAGGTGACAGCCTTGTCAAGGCACGGGGGCTTAAGCGGTCTAACTAGGCAATGTTGCCCATCTCTTGACAATGATGTTAGACAGGGACTAAAACTCACCAAAGTGTCCTCCATCAGGTCCCTTGGGCAAGGTGAAAGCAGAGGGCATACGTCATGGTCAACCTAGCCAGCGTGATATCCAAAATGGCTAAAAACCTACATGCAAATGGACTTGATTTCTCATGTTCATTTGCATGTACAGAATGTTGTTGTTGACTCCAAGGTGTCCAAGGTAAGGTATATGTAATAATCTACAGTTATTACTGTATACATTCATTTTGTTTGTTAAGGCAATCTTGAATTCTGATTCTGCTTTCTGAAATATTAGCTGCTCCTCCTAGTTTGATTGCAAATTTGATGAGCAGCTTTTCTACTCCTTCATCTAAGTCATTTCTCAAGAAGCAGAAGGAACACATTCATGCTGATTTATCTGACTACAATAGTATTATGCTATTAAAATGTGAAACATACACACACAATAATACGTCCACACTGTGACTTGTGGGTCCTAGCGACATAGGCACAAAGCCCACAGGGCTTGGCTAAGAGATACTTTAGACACTTTAGACCAGTGGTTCTTAACCTGGGTTGAACTGAACCCCTGGGGTTCAGAGAGTCAGTCTGGGTTTGATCAAACCCCAGGGGTTCAGTGAGTCAGTCTCGGGTTCAGTGGAGGCGTGTGTCCGTTCCATTCTCCAGGGTATTTATGGCAAATTCTATGAAGGGTTCGGTGAATGCACATATAAACTTGTGAGGTTCAGTACCTACAACAAGGTTAAGATCCACAGCTTTAGACTGTACAGCAGGCCTAAGAGAGATACATTCAACAGTTGATGATGAATTTGGCTCACCACAGTCCGACCACAAGACTGTCATTTCAATTCTTACACAGCTTTCTCCCAGTAACCCATGAAACCAGAAGCTTACCTGGTAGTTTAGCCCCATGAGATAGGATCCCAATGTACTTTCCTAGTCATTCATTAAATGTAAAAACAGCCGGATGTTCTAGGTGTTATAACATCAGTTTATTTCTAAAGTTAAGTCCTGGTACTTACAGTAGTCTGGAGGTCAGATTTTTAGACCTAGAACTGTGAGGGAAAGTCATTATGCATATATTCATCTTGCTTTTTTATTGGTTTTCAAGTTGCCAGAACAGCCCCTTGCCATGATGAAAGGTTTCTTTGGACTGGCAAGTACCAACATGATGAAATAGTAATTCAATAAATAAATAAATACTTCTTATTCCAATATACAACAAAGGTCCTTCTCTGAAAGAGATTAAGATCAGCTTTCAGGTGCACCATTTTCTGACTGTAGCCACACAGAACTCACATTATCCCTTCTCAGTGTTTTGTTGTAATGGTGGACTACAGTTCCTCCAACTTACCCATATGATAAGACTATGTATTAAGCCTTATAATGCTCGTGACAACAAAGAATAATAGTTCATGCATTCAATGAAATGGACTCTAGTCTTATGCTGTTAGGAACATCTTACATGGATTCCTGTTTTTTCTGCAATGGACTAGCAATTGGATACCGTCCTGGAACCTAGGAAGCTACTGTATTCTGAGCCAGACTACTGGACCAAATACCCAGCATTTTCATCTCTAGCTGGCAGCAGCTCTCCGGGGTTTGAAAGAAGTTTCTTCCATAGCCTAGAGATCCCTGGTATTTTTCTGGTGGCCCTCTATCTGAATATTATTAACCTAGCCTGACTTTGTATTCCAGAATCAGTTGGAATTGGTGTGTTCAGGGCAGTTTGGGCAAAGCACAGGGAGAATGCTACCCACTATGCCATACCTGAGATGGGAATAACAGTAATTAATTGGGGAGGAGCAACATGTTCAGGTGAGACTCCAGAAGTACAAGAAAGACTGGTCCTTTCTCACAGGAAGTGTGAAAATGGTGCTGTTGTAAGACTTACTTACAGTCAGGTGTCAGCAATAAAGGGGAACTTTAAAATGGAACTTGTGGAGTCTTCAGTGATACTCCCATGCCGTTGGTAAACATGATGACAGTATTCTGCACCTGATTGTAACACTTCACTTTGAACACACCATGTTCTTCTTCCTGTATTGGCTGCTAAGGGTGCTCATTAATCCACTTTTCCAACACCTTTGCTGAGGAATGTATTCACTGCTCCAACAGATGGTTTTTGAGATCAGTACTGGATAGTGTGTCCTTTTATCTTTTACAGCTGCAATTCTATACACATTTATCTTAAAGAAGCTCCATTGAACACACTGGGATTTAGTTCTCAGTAAACATGTGTAGCATTGCTCAGTGAATGGAATAGCATTACAGCATGTCTAAACCTGTGAACCCTTTGGGAAGATCCAGGATTAAAGGAGTTAGGAGATAACTCCCATGCTTACAAAAGAGAAGGGGAAAAAAAGAAGAACTTTTGGAGAGACATATGGCATCTTACCTCCTGTTTAGGGAAAGTAAAAATATATCTCAACCAATGCTTTGAACACTGGTAGGGGGGAGAAGAGAAGGAAATTAAACTACTTTGACTCAGCATGGGACTGCCTAAGCACTAGCATAATGAGTCACAGAAGGTATGCAGGGTCCTAAAACAACATCATATCAGGAAGGCAAGGGCAAAAAAAAAAAAACAGAAAAGAAGAACTGATCAAGAACCCTCAGAAATCTAATCTTGTGAGGCCTGTTTAAAGGGAACAAGAAAAGGTCAGGGAAATGATAGGCAAATTTCCAAAACTCAAAATACTGTAAGTTCAAAAAGTGGACATCAGAGAGAGGTTTAATAACAAAGATAAAGCAAAGAGTGCTGTAAATATCTCTCCCACCCCATAATTTTATGGTGGTTTGTTTTTTTCCCAAGATACATAGGCAGATGCACTGGGTTGGAGTGGCATGTGCTATGGATGTTAAAGATGCTTTTGTGCCACCATGAAGGCTTGGTCCCCAGGGGGAAAAGTTCTTGTGGATGTTTTTGCATAATACTCTGCTGCATTTACTCACATCATGAAAATGGTTAAATTGCTTCTGGGATAAAGATCTGGTTTGCTGATGGGGCTAATGAGCTCCATCAGCATATTGGATGTTGCAGGATAACAGTTCCCCTCCTCTACAGATGGGTAGGGGAACTGTTTTAATAATGTTTTACTCCTCCTAGACCTAGACAATCACTGTAGCACTAGATTGGATAGGAGGGTTAAAAAGAAACTCCCTCCCCCCCCATTCTCTTTTTTAGCTGATCCAGTGGTTGGATTTGTTGTTGTTCAGTTGCATTCTCGATTCCAACCCTTTGCGACCCTATGGACCATTGCACGCCGGACACCGCTTTCCTTCACCATCTCCCTCAACCCACCCAGTTCTGTGCCCATTGCATCAACAATACCATCTAATCATCTCATTTTCTGCCGCCCTCTTCTTCTTTTGCTCTCAATCTTTCTTAGCATGAAGGCTTTCTCAAGCGAACCCTCTCTTCTCATTTAATGTCCAAAGTACTTTAGTTTCATCTGTACTATTTGACCTTCTAAGGAACAGTCAGGGTTGATTTCTTCTAAGATTGACCTATTTGTTCTCCTCACTGTCCAGGGGGCTCTCAAAATTCTCTTCCAACACCACATTTCAAAGGCATATATTCTTCTGCGCTCAGCTTTCCTTATGCTCCAGCTCTCACACCCATATATTACCATTACTTTGATTATGTGGAAAAATTTTTACAAGGTGATCTCTCTACTTTAAACTATGTTCCCCAGGTTTCTCATAGATTGTCTCCCGAGAATCTGTTGTCTTTTTATTTCATGGCTGCAATTATGGTTGGCTAGGAGGAGGAAAATGCCCCTCTGCATAACCAAAGGGGGGGGGGGGGACTGCGGTGGCTCAAATGGTTAAGATGCTGAACCTCGCTGATTGGAAGGTTGGAGTTCGATTCCCAGGTACTGTATGACATAGTGAACTCCTGTCTTTGTCCCAGCTCTTGCCAACCTAGCAGTTTGAAAGCAAGACATTGCAAAAAAATAAATAGGGACCACTTCGGTGGGAAGGTAAAACAGCCTTCTGTGCACTCTGGCATTGAGGCATGCCTGCCACAGTCCATAGAAACATCTGCAGACTCAGACAGTGCTGGCTCTTTGGCTATAAACAGAGAAGAGCACTGAACCCTAGAGTCAGATATGACTGCCTAAAGGACAACGTTTACCATTAACTTTACTAGAACCAAAGGGATTTTTTAAATTTGCTCATATACTAAAATGGTTCATCATCCACTTCACCATATGGGGAAAGGTCACTTGAGATGTTGGGACTGGGGGATTGGCCCCACCCTCAAATGATCCAAAAATTAGCAGCCAGGCCACCCCATAAGGGGCCGTCTGGACATGCTCTGAATCTTCACATATTCACCCTATGCTTTGCTATGCAGTAGTTATTTATTTGTGGGGTGGGGGACCCTGTGGCCCTCCAAAAGTTGTGGCAGATGTTGTTGGAATCTAAATCTATCCATGCATGGCCAATTATCATGGATAATGGAAGCCAGGGTAGAACAACATATGGAAGGCCATAATTTCCTCCACCCTTCTTTTAGTAACTAGAGTCTGAGTCCTTTACACAGCATTCTCCTCTTCACCTTTTCTAGTATTATTGTCCGGTGCCAATTTTAAAGATTGTCTATAAGTTACAATCTGTTACATCACAAGTCAGAAATATTTGGCCCTCCATATATCATCTTCTGCAGACTGCAGCTTCTCTCATCATTAGAACCTTATGTGCAGTCTAAGGCAAATGGAAGTTGCAGTCCAGCTCATGAGAAGTCCCACAAGTTACACATTAATGGGTTACAAGACATACTGGTAATTTAAAGATTGCTGATACAGAACTGCTAGGTTTGAGATATGTCACATGTCTGGCCGGACATCCTGCTACGATAATGGAGTAGACCATACAGCCAGTGACTCAATGCCAAGTGTTGGGTGGCTGTAGATAACCTGAGTCCCTATAGAGCCAATGTCTATGGGCTGATGAGCCCCTTTAGGTGGGGTGATGGCCCCCTCAGTGGAGGAAATGCCACTGGAAACCATCATGCTGGGCCCAATGGCAAAATGAGCGGAGGAGGAACTCTGATCCCCAATGGTCATGGAGGCGGAAGAGGCCATGTCAGATGGACTGCTGTGAAGGCACAACTTGTCAATATCCTCAAGGCTGCAGCAGTCCATTGCAGTCCCCATGTTGTTTTTAATGGGTTTTAATTTTTATTGCTCTTTTAGTGTGTTTGTGGTATACCATATGCCTGTTGTGCTCCGCCCTGAGTTGCTTGTGTGAGTAGGGCTGAATATAAATTTGATTAATTAATAAATCCTGCACGTCTCATTTCATATGTGCCACAGGAGATGGCTCTGGGTGTGTGGGTCACTTCATGGCAAGCTGGAATCCACCTTAAACAAATTCATGCCAATGGCATTTTTCCTGTTTGGGGGTAGGGGAAATGTATTCACCGAGTTGCAGCCAACAACCACAATGAGCTGTGAGAACCAAATAGCAATCATTATTCTGAGATGTCTGTTGATTTTTGTCTCCAAACACTGTGTGCTAGATCCAAAGCAAATTGTTTTTATTATTATGTTTAAATGCTGTTATGATGCAAATGCACATTTAATTGCTACAGGCAAAAAGGAGTTACATTGTTGTTTTGTAGATTGTGGTTGGGCAATAGGCAGCTTGAATAAAATTTGCCATACAAACAGGCAGAATTAGTTATGTCCCAACAGGCAACATGATGGGAGGGGAGCCTGTCAAAAAAGCACTTCTCTCCCTATCACCATTGCCCTGGATGGAAACATCTTCTGACATGAAGCAACGTGAACACCAGTAGAATTAGCCAATTTGTCTTCCAAATTTTTATCTATCTATCTATCTATCTATCTATCTATCTATCTATCTATCTATCTATCTATCTATTTATTTGATTTATCTTGCCGCCCAAATCAAAAGACTCTGGGTAGCATAATTTGTCTTCCAAACAGTCCATTTTGGGTAATCGGAGAACAAGGAAGATAGGAAATGATTGCCTCTTGTTTTAAAGGTGAAGCTCTTAGGTGATGTGCCCCCTTGAAGCTCTGATGGTTCTCTGAAATCTAAATAGTTGATGTGGTCCTGCTTAAGTGCTTTTTTCTGTCTTTACAAAGCCCCTGAAGTTCCCTGAAGCAACTGCAAAGAAGGCGACAGTTCAATCCCATGCCAAATCCAAATGTTTCTTCCTCTTTATTGTTTTGGAACTAGCCTAGTATAATTAGTAAATACACCAGATAATATTTGTTTAGTAGCAGGCAACATTAGAGCTTTTCGGGCAGCGAACATCAAGTCTTTGGTGGTACATGTTGAGAGGCATAGAGTATACTGAAAGAGATGTGAAGTTGCTTGTTCTTCTCTGCCCTCACAAAAGCCTGTGTTATTGCAAAAGCCCTGTTTTCTTAGGCTCACTGGCCAACTTTAATCTAGACTTTTCCAAATGCAAGTGAAACACTGGCTATAGCCTATTGCTGGACATATTCTGTGGTATTGAAGGTGGCAAAGAACAGCATCCTTCCCACTTCTATTCCATCTTATTTATGGACTATATTTCCCTGTCACTCAGTAGCACAAACCCGCTAAGCAGTTAACTAGATAAAGTTTAAAATCATACAATATAATACAAAATGGAACAAAAAGAAAAAACCCTCACCAATAGTACAAGTTCCAAAAGTACATATGTAGCTTTCAAAATACAGCAACTGAAAGAACATGGAGAGGAAAGACAGATGAAGAGAAATTCCCAAAAAACAGGAACACAGCTAGATCACAGTGAAGTCAGGGACCATCAGGACTCTGGACAGCATGCTCTAGATTAGAAGAGTATACAGTACAGTATTGACAAGAAGGTTCCCTCCCAGGAAGCCAATGCAGGCGACTGAAGCTTTCTAAGGCTGACTCACCTAGAAATATCAAAAGCTCTGCTGCTGCATGAATTTCTTAAAGGTGACAATGCTTGTAGACCAATGTTTCCCAACCTTTGATTTTTTGGACTTCAATTCCCAGAAGCCTAAGTCAATTCCCCAAAGCACTGAACAGCCAATGTTCTAATTTAGGCTTCTGGGAATTGAAATCTCTCTGGGGGACATGGCCCCATGTTGGGAAACACTGTTATAGACCCACTCTGTGACTGGCTGACAGAGACACTTTATCTGGACCATCCCTCAAGAGGTGAGTGGGAAGCAGGTTACATCCTCATGCCTGGCAGGTATGTGAAGAAGTTCTGAGGATTGACTCTTCAGACAGTGAAGTTTCCCTCAGGATAATGCTGACCTCCTAAAAAGGCATGGGATTAGGGGGGGGGGTGTTACTCCAGCTACCACTGTTCACCAGGAACTTCCCCAGCCAGAGTTCTAGCACCTGTAGCTCAAAAAATAATTCAAGTGCTCAGAGGAATTTCAATAGACAAATATGAAGCCCAGTATGTTCTCTGTAAGACATTGCAAAGGGAGGGACTAGGCTGGACTTTATAAACTCCATGGGAACTACAAGGGATTGCAGGATTAGTAGTCTATTTGCTCATTAGGTTTTATAATAGTTGCTCTCAAAAAACTATAATTTTCACAACTCTGTTTAGTTCTGAAGGAGCTTAGCAAATATTACCTGCTCTCTCCCTCTGCAATGGCTGTAAGAAGAGCATGCATCCCAGAATTCTGGCCGGAGGTGGTTATTGTTGGTTGGGATTCTTGTTGAATTGTGGTAACTGTAATTTTAAAAATCCAAGAATCCTATGTGTGCTCCTATGCTTAGGAACATTATGACGCTCCTTTCTCCCTGATGGGAATACCTCTATCTAGTCAGTTCTGACTTATGGCAAAACTTTCCCAGGTTTTCTAGTTACAGAATATACAGAAATGGTTTAAAATTCTCTTCTTCTGGGGATACCGTGAAACTGTGAAGTTTGCCCACGGCTATGGAGGCTGGCTCTTCTCCCAGGAGGCACAGTGGAAAATCAAATTCTCAACCTCTAACTCCACAACTAGATGCTTAAAACATTGAGCTACCCAGTGCTACTCCCAATAGCCCAAATCAAATGCCTTGGATTTCTTTTGGATTTCTTTCTGGGCTGTTTAGATCAAGCACACTGTTGTGCCTGTCTTCTGATGTCTGGCTAGCTATGGCAACAGAATTGCTGATGCCAGGCCTAAGAGCTGTACTTAAAGCTCACAGTTTTCTGGGTGGTTTTTTTTTCTCTTTTGCCTTCAAGCTTCAAACTAACCTAATTTTCTGTAAGAGCAAGAGATGCAATCATTTGGCTCTTTGTCCCCATATCGGTGTTACAGTGACCTTTTCCCTCTGAGATGAACAGCGGTGAGGCAGAATAGGAAAATGCACCAGCAATAACCTCATTGCCATCATCTTCATCATCTTCTCCTCCTCCTTCTCCTTTTTCCCAGTTGATCAGACCTTCCAGACTAGTTTACTTTTGTACTTTACGCTACACACTATAACGGATTTCTTTTCACAATATACAGTTTGAGGAATTTGATTTGCTGCTGTCCAGAGAAAGTGAATAGAGGGTATGGCTTGAGAGGGCATTCTCAGACCATTTCACAAGGTCAAGGAAGATGGCTCTTACTGTCTGATCCTGTGTAACTTTGCTTAGATGTAAGTCCACTAAATGTAATGTCTTCTTACCTAAATATTGAAGATACAGCCTGGCAATCTGAGCCTAGGTATTGGGAAGCATGGCAACATTATTGGTTTGAGTTTGTTTCCTCTGCGTTCCACGCACTCCAGTGTTGAGTCATGCCTGCCACATGTCCAGGGAAATGTCTGCACATGCATACAACACTGGCTCTTTGGCTATAAACAGAGATGATCACTGAACCCTACAATCAGATATGACTGGCTTTCAGGCAAGGGCGACCATAACCTTTACCTTTATTCTGAACAAACTAGTGTATTTTGTATTTTAATGCCCTTTTGTGAGCTGTAACATCTGATGCCTGCCACTGCTATGATTTCATATCATATCTACCCTGCCTTTTCCCATGAGTCTCAAGTGCATGGTTTCACCCTCTCAGATTTGAAATCAAAAGAATCCTGGGTAGCAATTTAGGTTGAGATACAGCAGCTGGCCTCAGAGTTATACAGTGAGCTTTGCAGATTTAGGCAGATTTGAAATTGGCCCTCTGTAGTGGCTCAGTAGTTAAGGCCCTGAACTTGACTGGGAGGTCAGCAGTTTGAGACCTGAGTGATGCCTGACAGTGTGAGTTCCCATCTCTGTCCCAGCTCCTGCCAACCTAGCAGTTTGAAAGCAAGAAATTGCAAATAGATAAAGAAGTACTGCTTTGGTAGGAATGCAACAGCATTCTGTGCACCCCGGTGTCTAGGCATGCCTGCCACACGAGCATGGAAACATCTGCAGGTGCACACAGTGCTGGCTGTTTGGCTACAAGCAGAGATGAGCACCACCCTAGAGTCAGATATGACTAGCTTTTGAGCAAGGGTGACCTTTACTTAGTCCTAATCTTACTTGCTTTCATGCAACACTCTTGCTTTTTGTTTTGACACATTTCTATTCATTTTTAAATTTTAATGGTTGAGGGGGTATTAAATACAGTACAGTACAATACTTGAAAAACTTTCTTAAGGGACTCAAGGGGTATTTTTCTGTACTTCTTAGTTGTGCTACAGTAAGCAACAACTTACTTTCCTGGATATCAGCAAATGTACCAGTAACAGTTTGATGGCTGAGCAAAGTAATGAATAATGCTACGAGTAAGCAGTGTTCCAATCTCTGCTGGAACCTTGCTATTGCTAAAAATGTGAGCAGAAAAGCACCAAAGTACTGTATATGCTACTAATAATGAAACGTTTATTCATAAGCCATGTGTTGTTCTGTAGATGTAGGGAGGGAGCTTGTCTAGAATATCTAAATAATGGCAATGAGTTTACTCAATGAGAATTCACCAAATTTTGCTTATACAATTCAATTTGCCAGGTTCCTATGGTACTTTCCCTCTAAATACTGCTGCTTCCACCACCACTGGTGATCCTGCTTGCCTAGAGCAGGTTGCTGGTGCCACTGAAGAATGTAGCAACAGAAGAGAAAAAAGTACTGGTATATCTTTATTCTGGTGGCTCTGAATTCCAATGTATGTCATTAGACGTTGGCCATTAGCTTCAAGAGGTGATATTGCCACATGCAAAGTCAATAGCATGTCATAAAGCTTTATGTTCTCTGCTTTCCGTGCTTGATATGGTGAAAGACCATTTCAAATTACTGTATCTATTTCGAATATAGCTCATGTAAATTCCTAAGAAATATTTAAGTCTCTCTCTTGGCATTGTCATGACTCAAGTGGTTAAGACACTGAACTCTCTGACTGGAAGGTTGAAGTTCGATTCCCGGGTACTGCATGATGGAGTGAGCTCCTGTCTTTGTCCCAGCTCCTGCCAACCTAGCAGTTTGAAAGCAAGAAAATGCAAGTAAATGAATAAGTACCACTTTGGTGGGAAGATAAACAGTGTTCCATGCACTCTGGTGATGATCCATGCCTGCCAGATTTCCACGGAAATGTCTGCATATGCAGACAGTGCTAGCTCTTTGGCTATAAACAGAGATGAGCACTGAACCCTAGAGTTGGATAGGACTGGCTTTCGAGCAAGGGTGACCTTTATCTTTACCTTGGCATAGTTAGAAATGTGTTGCATCAAAATTGATCTCCATATCCTTTTTCCTCTTGTAGGTCAACAGAGTTTTTCCTCACTTGAAAGCACAAAAGAAAGCCATCCTTTCTTCATTCTTTGTCCACTTCTGCTTTATACGCAGGCCGGTCCTGGTAAATGGAGATGTCTCTTGAATGACAGGTTTCAGCAGGATTTACAGCACTCTGCATGATTTCTGTTAGTGCTGTGAGAGATATTTCTCACACGAGAAGTTCTCACAATTTGACTAGAAAGCAATGGAGTTTGAAAAGGATATCAAATAAGGAGATATTTCTGAGAAATTCTTAAGAGTGAGGTTCAGAATTCTTAATGTATCTACACAAGATGAGAAATACATATTTTCTCTTTTATTGTACAGTCATCTCAGTGGCAGCTGAAGTCCTATTTCCAAACCCCCAACACGGCTTCCTTCATGCCTGTTAAAACCCAGAGGGAGGAAACTGAAGGTTGCTCTTTCCATGGGACATTTTTAGATTAGGATGAGGAGCCAGGGAAGCTGCAGAGCAACTGAGATGTGTGTAACAGAAAATAAAAACTAAGGCAGTAGCCTCAGCTCTATTTCAATAGAGAAGTGGTTTATGGGTACAGCAGTTAAGAAAGCATTGTTCTAGGTTATCCATGAATATATTTGTATATTATAGAGCCATGCAAGTACCCAAGACTGTTCTGTTGATCTGGAGGTAGTTTCTATTGCCAAAGGTAAAACAGTTCAGTGTGAGCACAAAGTCACAGAGGTGGTGACTATGTGGGCTTCCTCCTTATTTTGAACAGTATTCTTGATGGCTTACAGACCAGTGATGGTGAATCTTGACACTCCAGGTGTTCTTGAACTTCAATGCCCAGAAGCCCTGATCAGCAGGTGTGTTGACTTGGGTTTCTGGGAATTGAAATCCAAGAACACCAGGAGTGCCAAGTTTGGTCATCACTGTTATACACCATCTCTGCATGGGATGTTATTGCAGAGAGCTTCCATGTCAATCATGGGAGCTCATGTGTGGATTGAAGTTTCCATAGAAAGTCTGTGGTATCTTTTATCTAGCTGGGTACATTGGTGGTACAGTCAAACCTCGCTTAAAGACCGCCTCGCTTAAAGCGTAACTTGCTTAAAGAGCAGAATTTTCTCTGAATGTTTGCTTCGCTTAACAAATAAAAACAAGCAAAAACTCACTTAACAAATAAATCGAGGTTTGCAATCCCCCCCACAATTGGTCACTTACAATGGTGTTTCACTTAAAGAGCAAACTCGCTTAAAGAGCAATCCTGTGGAACGCATTATGCTCTTTAAGCGAGGTACAACTGTATGAGGTTTGAGGATGAAATCCACATATCCAGATACCCCAGCAGTGAACCAGCAGTGATTGTATTGATACATTGGGACATTTAGCTGTTTGTGGCTACTGTGGTGTCTTAGTCAAGATTTAGCCATATATATTTCCAGGAAAGGTTTGCAAAAGGTTTTATAGTTCTTTTGTAGTTTGGTATAACACAGCTTCCTTGATAACAATCCAAAATACATATATGACTACTTAGTGAGTTAAATGCTCTCACACATTGAAGTAAATGGTTTAAAATAACCTGGTACATCTTCTCACATGATGTGTTAATAGATACAGTGTGCACCTGCAAAATGTAATTGCAACACTCTTTTTCTAAGGCTGAAACAGTGATAATTGTTTGCTTGTTTAACTATGGGCTTACAAGTAGCTCCTGTGACCTAAAAAGTGAAATCAAATAATTCTAACAACAGTTGCACCATCCAGATATTTGCCAACTGATAGAACTGAAGCAGACCAAATTTGTTAACAGGTTTATGAGATCAGAATAACAAAAAATGGTAGTGAAACAAATATTATGTGATGATTGCTCTTATTATTAAGATAAAGTATTCACATTTTTCTGTCAATTTCAGTACAGAATTTACTGGGCATTAGAATTAGAAGAGATGACATCATAAAATGCAAAGGAAAACAATACAGTAAAACCTCGCATAAAGAGTGCCTCGCTTAGAGAGTAGCTCGCTTAAAGAGCAGAATTTTCTCTGAATGGTCACCTCGCTTAACAAATAAAACCAACCAAAAACTCACTTAACAAATAAATCGGGTTTCATACACACACACACCAGAAGTCACAATTGGTCACTTACAATGGTGTTTCACTTAAAGAGCAAACCCGTTTAAGGAGCAATCTCGTGGAATGCATTATGCTTTTAAAGCGAGGTACCACTGTACTCTTGACAATAAAATAGAAAAGGCAGCAAACACATTATAAACTACATGAATAATAAATCCACTGTCATGAAAATTTCAGAAGCTGCAATAAAACAATATCCATACTGTCTAATTAAACAACTGGTTAGGAAATCAGTATATTTTTACCTGGAGTTTAATGATAAGCAGAACTGGAAATAGCTCTTTGTGAAAATTATTCCACCAACATGATGACACATCAGAATATACTTTCCCCCTTTTTATCACTGAGTATGGATTTAAAAATAATGGGTAAAACCTGGGAGATCCATTCAATGATCCTCTCTACAATATGTAGTTTAGCTCTTGGAAAATGGCAATGTGATTTAATTCACCTAGTAGTTCAATGCAAACACAACTAAAAAAGGATTTGCTACCAGAGGAAAAAGATTTTGACTCAACAAAGTAATATCTTCTAATCCTATGAAAATTTAAAACAAGTTTCATTAGATTTTAGATCTAATAATATCTACTTTCTCAAGAGTCTTATATGCAGAAAGGCTTTCAAATTAATAGTCTTGGTGGTTGTATGGAAACTGCAGAAAGCTAGCACTTCTTGGCCTTAATAGTTATTTGGAATAATGGGCTTTTTATTACTACTCAAATTTTCCTGTTGATAAACACATAGCAACTGTAACTTTATTCCAGATTAGACATTAGTAAAGGTAAAGGTTTCCCTTGCTAGAAAGCCAGTCGTATCCGACTCTAGGGTTCAGTGCTCATCTCCGTTTCAAAGCCGAAGAGCCAGCGCTGTCTGCTTCTGCAGACATTTCCGTGGTCAGTGGCAGACATGACTAGACACCGGAGTGCACGGAATGCTGTTACCTTCCCACTGAAGTGGTCCCTATTTATCTACTTGCAATTTCTTGCTTTTGAACTGCTAGGTTGGCAGGAGCTGGGACTAAGACGGGAGCTCATTCCGTCCTGCAGTACTCAGGAATCGAACTGTTGACCTTCCGCCTCCCAGTCAGCGTCTTAGCTACTTGAGCCACTGCAGTCCCTTAGATTAGACATTAAGTATGTGGAAAAAATGCAACAGAGTGCACTTAAAGACTCCATAGTGTTCTATGCAACAGATTTGGAAAAAATAACATGGTGAAAGACATAATATATCTGAATAAAAGTTCTATATAATTGTATTGCACAAACATGAGAAAGGCTATTTATGTTAAAGGTAGTGGTGAAAGTATTAATGCAGTGATGGCAAACCTTTTAGAGACCGAGTGCTCAAGGAGGAGGAAGAGGAGGAGGAGGCACCCAGGCAGGCACCATGAGTGCCCACACACCCATGTGATGTCGCCAGCATGCCTCCGGCAAAGTCACATGGGTAGGTGTGCATGCACACCACTCAAGGTGGGCCGGTGACACCATGTGTGCACCTGCCCTCAGCCCCCTCCTGCAGGTGCTCACACATACACACACACAGGGTCTCCCCATTCCCCACATGAGTGCTCCCCACTTTACCCTTACCCATCCACAGCCTCCTGGCCTGGATTTCAGCCTCCCCTCTCACCTCCCCTATGGCAGAGGGAGAGGGATGGTGGAGAAGTGACTCCGGCCAGCCAGGGTAGGGTGGAGCTTCTCCTTGATTGCCAATATGCCAGAAGAAAGGCCTCTGCATGCTACCTCATGCATGCATGCCCTAGGCTCTCCACCAGGGTATTAATGGGTCAATTTGATAAGCAATTTGGTATTATATAAAGGAAGTGATTGTTCTAGTATATCATAAAGTTATTTCTGAAAGGAACTTTATCATTGGATGTTGAAAAAAATGCACATAAAAATTGCATCATTTTTGCACATCTTATGATGGAAATAGTTTGATACAAAAAAAGTTATATACATATGTCTTGGGAGTTGCCCACAAATTAAAATTTATTAGGCCAAGATTTTATGAGTTATGTACACTATTGCTAGTTAAGATTTAAAATGTTCCAGAAATACTACTGTTGGGTAATATCATGGAATAATGCCAAGGGAAGAACAAGATTTCATCCTGTATTTACTTCTTCTTTATTTCCTCTTCTAGCCCTTCGGGTATTGAGGGATGTATTTACTTATTCTGACAAAATTATATACTACTTGCTTATGAAATGATCCAGGAATATTTAATCTCAAAACTTAATTTTTAAAAGTCTGACACCATGATGCAAATTTTAAAAAGCGAGAATTCAAACTGATTTTTACAATGATTTTATTTTATTCAATTTTTCTTTTTGTTATTTTATTTCATTTCATTTATTTATTTATTTAATCAGACTTATATGCTACCCTCCTCAAAGAGACCCAGGGTGGCTAACAAAGGTTTAAAAAGAGACGTAAAATACAATATAAAATCCAATTTAAAAATAATGTTAAAACTAAGCAAAGTTAAAAAGATTGAAAAGATTGATTTTGGAGGACATATCGTGAATCTTATGTGTTTCATATATTATTAAATATTATACATATATTGTTTTGGAGAACATATCATGAATCTTATGTGTTTCAGACAGATACAGTTTTTTCAGAAAAGTCTAGTTTGTTGCAACAATTTTTTTACATACTGTATACTAGTTTCAATATGTAAGAAATAAGTAGCAAATTAGATCAACAAATTAAGGATCAGATTTATATCCAAGGGTCTGTCCATAAGTAAAATAGATACCGCCTGAAATTTGGATTTCCCTTCTTGTAGTTGCCACAGGATCCTAAACGCTTCAAGAAAGGGTTGGTCCTGAAGACTGGATATGTGGGGCTGCAGGGAAGAGAAATTCCCACTGTTCACATGATAGCTGACATAAGCTTCTGTGTAACAAATTCAATATAAATTGCATTAGATGCTACTTATTTGCAAGTGTCTGAGATCACATTGCTACAGACAGACACTCCGTGGGTGCCACCGCCTTTTACTTTTATTTAAGTTTATTTAATAAAACCCAGTGCACTTTGTTTTTTAGGATCTAAGATCACTGCAGATGGTGATTCCAGCTATGAAATAAAAAGGCGACTGAATCTGGGGAGACAAGCTATGAGAAACCTGGGAAACATACTTAAAAGTAGAGACATCACCTTGCAAACTAAAATTCACATAATCAAGGCAATGGTATTCCCTGTAGAAATGTATGGGTGTGAGAGCTGGACCATAAGGAAAGCTGAGCGCAGAAGAATAGATGCCTTTGAGATGTGGTGTTGGAGGAGAGTTTTGAGAGTCCCCTGGACAGCGAGGAGAACAAATAGGTCAATCTTAGAAGAAATCAACCCTGACTGCTCCTTAGAAGGTCAAATAGTATAGATGAAACTAAAGTACTTTGGACATCAAATGAGAAGAGAAAGCCTTGATGCTAGGAAAGGTTGAGGACAAAAGAAAGGGGAGGCAGAGAATGAGATGGCTGGATGGTGCTGTAGACGCAATGGGCACAGTACTGGGAGGGTTGAGAAGGGTGGTGGAGGACAGAGGCAGTGGTGGGATGTCAAAAAAATTACTACTGCACCGTGACATCATCACAGTGTGGGTGGAGCTAATGTCATGACATGATGTCATGGGCAGAGTCAATGTCATGATGCTGTGGGCAGGGTCAAAGAAAAAATAATAAAAATAAGCACACACATACACCCCTCAACCCACCCATCCACTCACAACACAAACCCATAAATAAATTAAATAAATAAATAAAAATACATTAAAATACACCCATCCAAACATCCACCCACTCACCCCAAACACAAACCAACAGAGCTTGAAGCTTATTCGGGCTAATCTTTCTCACACTAGGTCAGATCGAAGGAACTACAGAATGAACTCTCCACAAGATGGCTTCATTTTCGCACTTTTCAACAGTTAAAGAAGTTAGGTACTAAGTCTTTGCCTAACCAGTTCTCTAGGATAATATGCCTTAATGTAAATGTAAAACAGCTGTATCTCCTTAAGGGTTCTCCAATTGGAACAGCAATTGAAACAGCACAGGTGTAGCTTATTGATGAGGTAACTCCAAGATTTGCTTAAAAACCCCTGCCAGGCCTGCCAGGCCTTTTTAGGAACTGTGGTAGTACGTCAATATTGGCAAATCTATTAAATTCACATTAAAATACACACAGACACACCACATCCAAAGGTGAATCACTTACCCTGGGGAGCAGGCTATAGGGAGCTTCAGGCTAGCAGCTTCTCTTCCTCCTCCCCACTTGGGAGGACAGCAAGGAGGCCGTGCATACACGCCAAGCATATGTGCTTGGCGCACATGCGCAGTGGAGGAACTAGTGAAAAGGTAAGCCCCAAAGGTGGTTCCCCCCCAAAAGCTGCTACTGGTTCTCCGGGACACTGGGAAAAGTTACTACTGGTTCTGGCGAACTGGTGTGAACCGGTTACATCCCATTACTGGGCAGAGGTGCTTGGAGGGAAATGGTCAGGGCTGTAGCCACGATTCTAGATGTGAGTGGGCAAATATTTTTTCAGGATGGGCAACACACGCACATGTCATATATGTAAGCAGCCAGGAGTTTGAGGGTGGGCAAAATGTTGACTCAGGGTGGGCGACGCCCACCCTGGCTGCCGCCCTGGCAATGGTCCATGGGGTTGCAAAAAGGTCGGAATCGCCTGTGTGACTAAACAACAAGAAAAACTACCTTCCACTTCGGTTTTTTAAAATTGTCTTCAAGGGCTCAGGGCAGCCGTGAACTGTCATCTCTGCCCTTATCGGTGATTCCCATCGGGAGTGTTGCGGCTGCTCGTTGTGACTTGTCTGTAGTTTAGCAAGATTTCCCTAGAATTTTTATTCCGGGTGAAAAAGCGGGCGAGGGATTGGCTCGCTCCTCTTGGTTCGCTTCGCCAGGAGTAGAGGCGCAGCGGCGTCAGTTTGGCCTGGCCAAGTCCGTCGGGGCTGCTCATGGAGGGAAAGTGGGCGCGAAACGCACGCGTCTCTGAAAGGGAGGGGAGAAAGAGAGAGAGAGATGACGTTCAGACGTACTTCTCGCCATGATTTGGGGGAAGCGAAGGGAGCCTTGCTTCCCTATGACCCGGCCCCAAGCTCCCTCCTTTGAGAAATAAAGCACTCGAGGCGTTTTGAAGAGTTGCTTTTTAATCGTGTCGGAAGTACAAGGTGCTTTCGGGGTTGCAATGATTGTGGCTGGAGGAACTCCGCCGTATGTCCCCAAGATCTTTATTCCCACCGAAGTGGCCCCTGTTGATCTACTTGCAAATTCTTGCTTTCCATCGGCTAGGTTGGCAGGAGCTGGGACAGAGGTGGGCGCTCATTCTGGCCTGCAGTACTCGGGTCTTGAACTGGCATTTGCCGACCCTCCAGCTAACAAGGTGAGCTGCTTAACCCCTGGGCCACAGCAGTCTCTTAAAGCATTTTGAAGTGTTTAGAGCAGGGAGCACGCCCGGGGCCTGGATCTGTCCCCCCCCCCCCTTGCCAATTCATCCGGTCCATGAATCCCTCTTTGCTCCTGGAAGTGGAAGTAAAATGCACCCGTACCGGCGCGCTTTACTTCTGCTTCCAGGAGCGACGAGGGCTTGGTGGGCCAGATGAAGTGGCATATCAGGGCCAGGTGCAGCCACCGTCCTCGTGAACCATGTGACCGGCCCGCGGCCCAAAAAGTTTGGGCACTCCTGGTTTAGAGAGATTGAGAAGCCCAATGGAGGGAGGCAAAGCCCTGAAAGTTAGGGGAGGCTTTGGGGCATCTGGGAAGAGGACTGGAGAGATGGAGGGAGAGGCGATGCCCGCGGAGAGTGGTTCGAGTCCCGCGTTGGCCCGAGGGAGGCGCCTGTCGGAGGAGCGGGAAACATTTCCTGAAGATTGTGGCAAGCCGGGAGGGAAAAAGGGGGGGGGGCAGGAGGAGGAGGCGATGGGGAGAGGGGCAGATGTGCCAGGGTGTGTGAGTGTGAGGGAGGCAGGGAGAGCAATGTCGCTCGTAGTTGTGCTGCCTGTGTGACTGCTTGTGCGTGCGCGCTCTCTCTCTCTCTCTCGCCCGCGCGTGTGCTGCAGCTGCTTGTCCCCGCAGGCAGGGAATCGCTCCTCTCGCTTTGCCTCTTGGCTGCGGACTGTGTGGGTTTTATTTTGTTCCTCGCCTGAGCCCTGGCGGCTCCCTCCGCGCCTCGCGGCTGCCTGCCTGCCTTCAGCTTCTCAGCAGCGCCAGGCCAAGGGGAGGGAAGGAGCCCGGCTGGCTGCTTCTTTCGGGTCCGCCTCCCATCGCCCCCACCCCACGGGGAGGGCGACCACAAGCAGCCCTCCGGGGACCCGCACTGCCTCCTTCTCCCGGGAGCGACCGGCGCCTCTCCCGCTCCATCCGCAGCCTAACGTGCCGGGCTCGTCGGAGGGAGAGGGCTCCATGCCGTCGCCGTAAAGCCCCAGAGGAGCGCGATCGACGCGGCGGGTAGGCAAGCCGGCGTGGCCTCTTTTTCTCCGCGCTCGTCCCTTCTTTTAAGAAGGGGGGTTGGGTTGGAGCTGCTGGGTGGGATGGCCGGGGACGAGGAGGGGAGGGAAGGAGGGGAAGGGGGGGTGAGAGGAGGGAGTCGATCGGAAGCGCTGACGATCCGAGAAGTTTCAACTCCGAGCCTCTCCTGCCAACTGGTGGACGGCGGGGCGGCGGGGGGGGGGAAAGGCTGCGATGCTGCCTGTGTGTTTCTTCCGCGCTTGGCTGCCAGGATCCAGAAGGGAGGAGCTGCCTTGTGCGCGCCGAGGCTCTCCTCTCCCGCCCCGTCTCTCCTGGCGGATCTCCCTTGCCGCCGGGAGGCCCCCAAGTGCTCTTCCTCCCCCCTTCACTCTCACCCCCCCGCCGCCTTCTTCCTCCTTCAGTCGCCGCCGCAAGGGAGGGGAGTCGATTCCCGCCCTCCCCCCCGGGGGCCCCTTTTGCCTCCCTTGGCCACGTTAGCCATGAGGGTCTGGGGGCGACTGGGCTGCGCTCCGGGCATCACTTAGCGCTCGCGGCGGCCGGTGTGGCACCGCGCTGGCCGAGGCTGGGTAAGTGGATCTGGTCCGTCTCTCAGCCTCCCTCTCCTGCGCGGGCCAATATAAAGTCACCCTTTGCCGTTGCCTCCGCCCTGTGGCGTTGCAGCGCCCGCCTGGGGGAGGGGGAGGGGGGGACAGAAGGGGGGCCAGCAGGCCAGATCGGTGGCCCCTCTTTTTAAAACACTTTCCCCCTTGCCTTCCTTTCCCTTCAGTCTCTCTCTCTCTCCCCGGCTTCCCCACCGCCCCACTCCTGGCATCCCAGCCCCAGTCACTGGGAGCGCGCGGCCCCTTTAAGAGCCCAGCTTTGCCTCCCGGTAGCTGAAGGTCATTAAACACAAAAGCTCTCCAGCGCTGCGGTCCAATATAGCGCATGCGCTCTGCCCGAGGACTGGCAGGGAGACGGCAATATGGCGAGAATGCCTGGCAGCGGCGGAGACTGGAGCACCGGCGGCGGGGCAGGCGGAGGCGGCGGCGAGAACAATGCAGGGGACCGGGCGCCGGTCCGGGGCGGCCCCCACCGGCCCTTGCACTATTGCAGCGCCGGCGAGGAAGAGGAGGAGGAGGAAGAAGAGGACGGGGAGGACGAGGATGAGATCCAGGAGGTGCAGATAACGGGGGACGAGGAGGGAGCCGATGGGGGCATCTTGCTACTGGACGAGGAGGAGGAGGAGGAGGAGGAAGAAGAAGAGGAAGAGATGATGATGATGGGAATGGCTTGGGATGCCGAGGCAGAGCCGGGCCATATGATCCGTATGGACCAGGACCCCGGAGCGCTCTTGGACTCCTCGGCGGCGGCGTCGGTCTCCAGTGCCCGGGGCCGCCTCGGGGGCGGCGGCAATGGCAACGGCGTCGGGGCTTCGGCGGGGGGCGCCCCTTCGGTGCCCGTCCGAGCCCGCGGGGCTGCCAAGGCGGGCGGGCGGGCGGCCGAGGACTCGGACCCGGAGTCGGAGCTGCTGCCGCTGCACCACCCGCACCAGCAGCGTCCCGAGCGGGCCCGTCTGAGCGAGAACACGCGCCTGGCCACCCGCTACGCGGTGCGCATCTTCCGCGAGTACCTGAGCGAGAAGGCGCAGAGCCCGGACTTCGAGACCCTGGACAAGGGGGCCCTGTGCCGGGTGCTGCGCTCCTTCTACGCCGAGGCGCGCTCCAAGAGCGGCCAGCTCTACTCCAAGTCGTCGCTCATCAGCATCCGCAGCTCGCTCAACCGCTACCTCAACGAGCCGCCTTACTGCCGCACCCTCGACCTCACCAAGGACCCGGAGCTGCGCGCCGCCAACCTGACGCTGGCCGCCGTCATCCGCAAGCTGGAGGAGCAGGGCGCCGGGCCGGTGGTGCAGAAGCAGGCCATCACCCGCGCCGACCTGCGCAAGCTCTACACCTGCAGCGTCTTCAGCGCCCGCAGCCCCTTCGGGCTCCTCAACAAGGTCTGGTTCGAGACGTGCATGTACTTCTGCACGCGGGGCCGCGAGAACCAGCGCGAGCTGGAGGAGGACTCCTTCGGGCTGGCCCTGGACGAGGACGGGCGCAAGTTCGTCTACTTCAAGGCCCTGGGGCCCTACCACAAGTCGCGCTCGTCGGCGTGGAGCAAGAAGCGCGCCGAGGCCGGCGCCGGCGCCGACGAGGAGAACCTGCCGCGCATGTACGAGACCGGCACCGAGTTCTGCCCCTACGCCAGCTTCGTCAAGTACCTGGCCAAGCGCAACCCGCTCTGCAAGGCCTTCTTCCAGCGCCCGCGGGACCACTGCAGCGAGGGCGACGCCACCTGGTACGAGAACAAGGCCATCGGCAAGAACCTGCTGGGCACCCGCATGCAGATGCTCTCCAAAGCCGCCAAGCTCTCCAAGACCTACACCAACCACTGCATCGGCGCCGTCTCCATCGCCACCCTCAACAGCATCGCCGGCATCGGCAGCCGCCTGCCGTCGGGCGCGGCCCTCGGGCCCTGCTACGCCCTCAACGGCAGGGCCCGCCCCTCGGCCGCCCCCTACCTGCCCGCCAAAGATGGAGGCGCCGGCGGGGGTCTCGCCAACGTTAAGGCCGAGGCGCCGGCCGTCGGGGCGCCGGCCAAGCGCTCCCTCTACGAGGCGAGGCGCGCGGCTGCGGGGCCAGAGGCCGGCGGGCCCTCGGAGCCCCCCAAAAGACTCTGCCTGAGGCCCGCTGAGCCCCTCGACGCCTCCGCCGTGGTGGTGGTCACAGTGAAACACGACCCCTTGCCTCTCCTCCTCCCCGACGCCAATGGGCACAGAAGTGCCAACTCTCCCGCAGTCATTTCACCTGCCATGGTTTCCCCCACACAGGTAACAACAAGGCAACCCGCTCCCCACCACCTCCTCCCTGCCTTCCCCCTCTTCTTCTCCAGAGACTCCTCTTTCCTTTTCCCCTCTGCCTTAGTGGGAGGAATGGGGTTCACTTGCCAAAGGTGGGGCCCCCTTCTGAAGACCACTTTGGTGTTTAGACCAAGGGTGCCCAAACTTTTCAGTCTGTGGGCCAGTCACATGGTTCAGGGATCTGGTCACTATGGCCCATAGGCCGAATCTGGCTCTGACCAATTCATCTGGCCCACAAAGCCCTCATTGCTCCAGCGTTTTACTTCCACTTTCTGGAGCGATGAGGGCTTTGCAGGCCAGACAAATTGGCATTGGGCCAGATCTGGCTCATGGGCCATAGTTTGGGCACCCCTGGTTTAGACTCACTGAGGTCAGTTTGTCTTAAGGTCAGCTTCTAAACTTTTCTGGTTTCTCTGCTGCCACTTGGGACAGCAGTCACGTAAAACATGCTTAGGTTTCTTTCCAATGTGGGAAGAGGATAGTACAGGTCCCTATGAGAAAAGGGCAAACTTGTGTTTGTTCTTCAGTCCAATACAAACAGTGTCAGGTAGAGAATGCCATGCAGTCTCACTCATATGTCTGACGAAGTGGACTTGATCCACAAAAGCTAACATTAAAATACAAGCAGTTTGCCTTTAAGGTGCAAACTGCCTTTTTGTTTTGCTTTGTTTACTCTCTGATATGCTTAGATTTGTTTCCCACCTGCTAAAAAGTTGGAAGAGGATATTGCAGGTCTTTACTAGAAAGGGTCAAACTTCCATGTGTTCTTACATCCGATACAAACAGTGGCAGGTAGAGAAAAGTTATTGCTCCTTTGAGAAAGTGAATGAAAAAGAGTTCTTCTATAAGTGTCACATTCCATGCACTCTGGTGTCTAGTCATGCCTGCCACATTACCATAGAAATGTCTACAGAAGCAGACAGTGCTGGCTCTTTGGCTATGAAACAGAGAACCCTAGAGTCGGATACGACTGGCTTTTGAGCAAGGGTGACTTTTACCTTTACTACTCTTGATGTAGTTAAGATTTCTTAAACCCAGGCAAGCAGGAAACGGGCTAATTTCCACCTCTCATTGTGGGTGTACAGTTGCCTTCATAAGAGTTGATTTATCAGGTGCACACCTGTAGTCTTGTTCAAGTGGCTTATGCTTCTTTGTAACAGACCAAATTTAAATACAGTAGTTTTATTCAGACTACATGTTGCCTTTTCCAAAATATTGGTAATAAATATAGCATTCTGTAGCGCTTTCTGTGCCACATTCCATACAATGTCTTTTGTTGAGGCAACAGTTTTATAACAAGCCACTGCAGTTGATTCTTAAACCTCTGGTTGATCAAGTCTCCAGTATGAACAATGAATTCAGGTGAAGCACTGAAAGCGCTCTATTCTGTGGATATACGTATATGACATGCCTGAGCAATTTCCAAAGTGGAAATACCAGTTTAGTACAAACTGACCCTTTCAGAGGAGTTTGCCAGCTAATCAGCCAGCCTGAAGGCGAGTTGATGAAAGGGCTTTTTTTTGTGAATGGCTGCACCAGCATTTGTCTCTGTAAAATGCATGTGACCTCTCTTTAGTGTTTAGAGTTTGGGGCCACTTGAGTAGAGTATTGCACGTTGGTCTCTTGCTGTGTATGATGGTGAATGACTTGAGATCTGCCGATTTGTAGATAATGTTTTTCATTCTACTTATTGAACAAAATGATCTCTTCAGTGTGTTTCCCTCCAGCATGAAATTGCTTCATTTCATGTTGGGATGGATAGTGGAAAACATGTATCAGAGTTCTGTTCTATTGTTGCATGTCTCGAAGCAAGACATAAAAAGACAATCCAAGGATGTGTATTTGCAAATGTAGTTCACTTTATGTTACTGTAGTAATTAAGTTGCACTCTTTAAACTGAGGACAGCTTTTACTACTCTACTACTATTACAAGCTGCTTGCCCCAGTAATACACCATTATGTTTCCTGAGCTGCATTGGGTGCTTACCTAAAATGAACTTAGTTTATGTAGTGGTTTTAAATGCTAATAACTCTGACGTTAAACATTTCAGATAAGAGGAAAAGCCAGACTGTTGAGTAAATTACATATGCTATAGACAGAATAAAGACATCTGTTGTTTTTGTCTTGACTTCTTCCTTTAAGAAATGAGCATTCACTGAGACTGGTAGATGTTAAAGGTAGTTTAATAGTTTAATTCTATGTTATTTTATGTTTATGGTTATTGGTTATTTTGGCTCTTGATTGGATGGGATGATTTGATTACTCACCCATTTAAGAATGCGGGCTTTAAGAGTGGGTATGAAGGAAGCATATCCCTTTGCATTTGGTATGAATGGAGTTTTCATTCTTGCAGCAGAGAAATTGGTTTCCCCCTAATAATTGCAGTATTTGCCACTCACCTTCTTCTTGGATTGTCCCATGAGATTGAGTAGGAAATGGAAAAATGGTATTAAACACTTTCAGTCCCAGAAATAAAGAAAAATAGCATAATGTTGAGGGGGGCGGGTGCATAATGATTTTGGTTAAAACCCCTGGAATATTGCTATGGGCCACCAAATTTTGTAGATGATAATTAATCTAGAGGAAATTCTTTGGCCCACTACAGTCATTGTTTAATTACAAACACAGGCTTTTCAGGTTGTTATGGAGTTTACTTCATCAAGTGGGATAACGCTGAATTTCATGACAAATATTGTTGCTTTTATGATAATTTCAAAGTCTTAAAGGTCATGTTCTGGTAGTTTTATTTGACTCTGTGTTGAAAAGACACACATGCAGCCAGTTAAAAGAGTGGAAAAGTAAGAGATATATTCTAGTTTTAGGGAAAGGTAATTTACAGATAATAATAATAATTTTGTGTGAAGTAGTCAAATTACTTGAATTAAGGGAAGTTAAGTCTTCTCCCACAGTTACCTGAAAAACTTTTTCTGTGTTCATTTAATTTGTTAAGTGGCATTCTGATAGTAAATGTATGCAAATGAAATACACTTAATTTAAATTTGTGAAATAATGTGATCTCCTATTGGCAATGGCTCTAGTGTTTCACATATACACAGATTTTCTTCTTTCAGTGAATGGAAACACTTCACACTCCTTTTTACTCAAATACTGTAGTGCATTTCTCTGCTCACAGAATAACTGTTTCTGTGCTTACTATGCTACTATCTTGTCCTTGCTACAGGCATCAGTTACTTCAGGTGGCATGCCAGTATTGCTAGGAAGCTTCTGTTCAAGTATGGATCAGACTGAAACTTTGTTTGCATTTGTAATTAAATAGCACATGAAACAGTAAGACCATTCTTTGAGAATAAGAAAGTATACATGCACACACAGTATATTGAAATGATTGAGTCATAGGTGTTACTTGTTAGATAGAGGTGAATCCACACTTTCTGTGACAAAGCTATATGTTGTCTACATCAGTATTACATTGGTGTTCCCCAATCTGAAATGGAAAATCTGCATGTTATAGTTATATTTTGTCCAAAGGTAGATGCTGAAAACCTCCAACATGCAATCCAAATATATACTTAACTACTTTATTTTATTATATGAAATGTGGAACTACTTATAGATATATTATACTTATATATATATATATCTACTTATAGATATATATAGAATGTCACTAGAATGCAAGTACTGTATACATTATTTAAATTTCATACTTTATTATTGTTTCATTGCTCTAGTGTATATTTCTTTTACTTGCACATGGATATTTCATCTTCTATTTTTGTATTTAAGCTGCCAAGCGTGACTGATACAGTCAAATGGGTATGATAAATTGAAGTTTTGTTGTGCAGAGTCAGAAATGTAAAGGCAGAGTTTAGACTTTTTGATGTTGCAGTAGCTGGCCAGAATATAAGTGGTGGAATTTCAGGAATGCTGCCTTCTTGATTTTTATAATTATTACTTCATCCACCTTCCTCTTTTCCTCTTCAGATGGGGCTGAAATCCAGTGGTAAATCACAATTAGAATAAGCTCATTCAATTTATGGAACTTACATAGGTGTTAACTCACCAAATTCCCACTGATTCAGTGGACCTCCTTTAGTTGTATCTTCCTATTGAATATCAGCTGGTATGCTTTATAAAGAAGCAATGTGGAAAACAGCAGGTGAATGAAGGGAGTGAAAATATTCCTTTGATCCAATTATTGTTCTACATGACAGACAGAAAAGTCATTGTAGTAATCTCATCATGCATGGTTGAGCCTGTATGACCTTTACTTCCTAGTGTTCCTGAAGAGCCACAATGTTGGTATCAGTGCAGTACAACAGTGTAGCTGAAGTTAATGAGAAAAGTTGTGTCAAAATTATTATTTTTTTAGTTTTTGCCCTGCGTTATTTATCTCCTTTTATGAAGATCTATGCACTCAATAATTCTTAAATTTAGTCTAGTACAGTGGTACCTCATACAACTATTTTAATCTGTTCCATGGGGCTCATTGTTGTACGAAATAACTGCTATATGATACATGCATCCCTATGGGATGCATCGTACAACGATTTTTTATTTTTTTTGCTAAGTGGTTTTTCCCATTGAAAAACTGTTGTACGATTTTTTTCTATAGGGAAAATTGTTATGCAGGACACCATTTTCCCTCCAAAACCTAATTGTTATGCAATTTCATTGGTATATGGGACGATTGTTGCATGAGGTTCCACTGTATTAGTAATTGCTTTTGGAAAAGGTTGCCTTCTCTCAGATCTTTACTTGCTGCCCAAGACCACATATTTCTGTCACTCTTAAAGCTTAGGTGTATTCTTCAGCTATTTAGGAATATGTGCACCAATATTTGAATGTGAATGGGATAGCTTTTCAATTATTTCCCAAATACTGATGCATTACCTTTTACAGTTAAAGAAGTGACATGAAATTGAGATTTTAGGGTGTCAGAGAGCAAGACCATTGATTGTCCATTCTGAGCTCTGCATATAAGGAAGGACAGGAAGCTGAGGCAACAAGTATCTTTAGGTTAGTTACTTAACTTTATTCTTCCAGCACTGTGGACCTAGAAACTGCAAAATAGATAGCCATTACACTATTGCAGTGGTGGTGAACCTATGGCATGCATGCCAGAGGGGGCACTCAGAGCCCTCTCTGTGGGCACCTGTGTGGTCACCCCAGCACAGAGTTTGCCTCGCCCCTCTGCCCAGCAGCCGAATGGGAACACTTCCTCCCTCCCCCCAGCACAGACTTTGCCCCGTCGTGTTGGCACTTTGCGATAAATAAGTGGGTTTTGGGTTGCAGTTTGGGCACTCGGTCTCTAAAAGGTTCACAATCACTGCACTAGAGAACTAGCTGCACATAATAATGAATGAGTAACTAATAGACTCTCTAGATATACTCACAAGTTAGAAGTAAATGGTGAAATCAATGAAAATTCAGTAAATCATGAGCAGGTGAAGTACTACTGGTTTCAAGTTGTAGATCTACTTTAACTGTGGCTTAGTCTGGGTTTAGCCCAGTAAGCATAATCCTTTTATTTTAAAAAATCATTAAATCTAATAAATAATAAAGAAGTAATAATTATGGAGAATGGGATGTTTATGGCCTTGCTAAGGGTTATCATTACTGATTTCAGATAGCTTAAATGCAAATTGGCATATACTGTACTTATGTCATCCTATAGTAGCCAATGACAGAAAGCCAGACTGTCCTGACACTGAGCTCTGTGAATCTGTAGTGAAGGAAGTTGCATAGAGATGCAAGCATGCTCAGAGTATGACATGACAAAAAAATCAGCTGAATCACATACAGTATTAGTTTGATTCCAAAGCCTGTCTGGTAGCTTACTGAAAGTGTACCTGGTATTGGTTCTGTAGTGGCCCATGTTGTAGTAATTTTGAGTTCTGCATCTAAATGGCTTATAACTTATTATTAGTGTTATGTTTTGTTCCCCCCCCCCCAGGCTCTTGCCATGATAGATTAATGAGAAAGGGGGGGGGAATAGTGAAAGTAGAGTACAGTATTAAAGTATTGTTTCTGAAAACAATAGTCAAGTGTAAGTAGCACAGCCAAAAACTGTGAATGAAACAAAACACTAAACAAAACCAAGGTTAAAAGACTGTACACATTAGAATTTACAGTAATAAAAGTAAGACTGAAATCTTGTTGCCACACATTATGCAGTGTTAAGGCTGATGATATTACTATATGTTGATTTTTAAGAAATTAAACATTTCCAGTTTCCTCTCCCCCAGATCCTGGGGCACCCATGTACTCATTTTCATTGTCTGGAAGACATTGTAAACCGTGGAATGGTCTTTAATCACTGAAGGCTGCCACCACTGGGATGGCTCTACTGTCAGACATGATTTTTCATAAATAAAGGCTCCATCTCTCATGCCAAGGGTTTCTTGATTATTAAAATGATTTCACAGTAGCCTTAGGACCTTTAGGGGAGAAATTGGAAATATTTAATTTCTGAAAAATCCCCACTGTTGATGACATCATCAACCCCATACATCCTAATTTATGCAACAAGATCTCAACCTTATTGTTACATATTAAAAGGCATATAAATTAATATGTTTCTGGCAAAAGAAGCACTAAAAAGTGGCTGAAGAATTTAAATTGGGCAAGCATTCCAGAGTTGTGACAGTACCACAAAAAATCCCTGTCTTTGGTTCTAATTTATTGAACATTTGAAATAATGCTGAAATAATGCAGGAATTTGTTATCTGGCATCAATTCCTGGGTCCAAAGTTATTTACAGATTTTTATGTTTTTAAGGCTACCTGAGCCTAAACACTTTAGGGCACTCAGAAAAATGAGAAATTACAGTAGTTATTGTGATTTGAGAACAGCAGAGAAAAACATGTCTACTATATTTCAGGACAAGTAAAGCTTTCAGAGTACAGTATTTCTGTTTGCCATAGGACCAGAAAAGTAAAGTATACTACTTCAATAATGCAGTTCAAATTTTACTTAAGGATAGATGTTCTTATATAAGTCAGTCATATTTTCTGGTTTACAACCTGTTCCCCTATTTCATAGATGGAGGAAAATTTCTATGAAGACAGGTTGCCTACTGGAAATGACAGGGGTAAGACCAGTGATGGACACCAGCCGGTTCACACCAGATCACCTGTACTGGTAGCAAAACTGGCTGGCCCCGCCTACTTCTCCTTCCCACTCCACCCAACACCTTTTCCTCCTCAGAGGTGAACCGCTCTATTTGCCCCTTCACCCAAGGCTTTCCTGGGGCTATGTTTCAACCAAAAGTGCCTTCCCAGCCCATTGGAGTGGCAGGGGTGGGGGTAAAACAGAGCCCCAGAAAAACCTTGAATGATGGAGGAGATGGCTTCAGGGGTTCATTATAGAGTGATGAAAATAAAAGAGTATTCTATTTTCATAGCTCTATAGTGAAAAGCAGTCACATGGCCAACAGGCCATGTCCAGCCAGTCAGATGACCACGCCCACAGTGTGGTAGGAATTTTTAAAATGCCCACCACTGAGTAACACTATAGAAAGGATGCTGTTGAATAGTCTCAGTAGTACCTGAAGAATTAGTTACCATATTTGCTAGAATATAAGATGCATCCTGTTATTACCAAAATAGCCCACTATATGCCAGTACAGTATATACAGTACAAGACACGCTCCATTTCCCCCAGTGTATTTTAAGGGAGGAACAGTGGGTCCTTTCATTCATTCCCATGTACAGATTCCCTTTCAGTGGAAGCTAGACTATTGTTCTCTTCTGCTGGCAGGCAGCATCCATTTTTATTTTGATACTTCAGGCAATTGTACAGTTGTTGAGGAAGGAGCTTGGTGCCAGCTGGATGCTGCGTTTCCTCAGTGAAGTACTTCTGTGTTGGGTTCTAAGTTGGGCTTTAATTTAAGTCTATTGTACCATCTGATTTTTTTTTAATTGTCTTCATTTCACTTTTTCATTCAGTGTTTCTGTAAACTGACTTAAGTTTGCTTCTGGCTAGAAAGGTCAGATACAAATCCTATAAATAATGAATTCAATTTGAATTGCAAGATATCTCATTTCAAGTTTTTGAGGGTCTACTAGCACTCAAAACTTCCCAGCTGTGATGAGGCTTAATGTGAAGTGGGATTCATATTTGTTTTCCAAGTCATCATTTAGCTATTTATTATTTATTTAATTCTGCTTTGAAAAATAAGAATAATTGCAACATGCAGCCTAGTGGCTGTTTCCTTTTACTGTACTGACTTTTGATCTCATTTTCTGTTACTTGCCATTACATAATCTCATACCTCTTGTGCTTTTTATTTGGGTACTTAATAATAGTAATAATTACACAGATGCTGCTCATCACCTTTATCTTGATAAGGTTCTGAAAAGCAAAATGTTCATAAAAAGGCAGAAGGGTTTGGACACCTTTTATCACAGTGATTGTATCACAGAAGGGTGAGCCCTTGCTAGTGACACTGGGCCACACCTTAGTACAGTTGGTATTCTACTAACACAAGGAAGCTATATTATACTAACTGAGTCTTTACTTGTCTGGACTAGTATTGTCTAGTCTGGTAGGAAGTTGCTGTGCAGAGTCTCAATTGTAAGTCTTTCCCTTTACTTGCCATTTCACCTCTTTTTTAAAAACTGGAAATGTTTAAGATTGGAATTGGAATACAGTAATACCTCGGATAACATTTGCATTAGATAACACTAAAACCGCATATTGTGAAGCAATCTGGGGGAAAAATTGCACTGGATAACGTTAAATTCTATGGGATGCATCGGATAACGTTTGCTAAAGCTCGTGCCAGTTACAATGTATCTCTATGGAGTTTTAACATTATCCGATGAATCCCATAGGATTTCAATGTTATCCGATGCATGCATCAGATAACATTAAAATCGGATAGAACTAAGACTTGTGGAACCATTTAAGCCCCGCCCTCCCTCAAGATGTAGTAATTTGGAATTTTTTTAACTTTTTAGATTTTAATCTTGCACAGTTTTATATCTGAGGGTTTTAGGAATGTTTATATTTTGTTGTGGTGCTTTTGTGATTTGTGAGCCATCCTGGGTCACCTCGGTGAGGACTGCAGTGGATAAATATGAATAATAAATAAATAAACAAACCAAGTTTTAGCGTTATCTGAGGTTTTACTGTACCCTGCATAGGGAACATATGCTTTCTCACTGAATTGTGGACTTTCTTCTCACCTAGAGTTGTTCATATTAATAGATAGAACATCAGGCTTCAAGATCACTTGAGTAAAGTAAACCAGCACTGTGGGACTTAGAAAGCGTCTCATTTCCTTATTTTTTTATAGCCTGTCTTTCTCTCAGAGACTAGAACCCACGTTGGCTTAGTATATCAGGGGTGGTTAACCTTTTCACACCTTGGGCTGGACCACACCTCCTCAGATAGCTGAGCAGTCCAGAGGTGTGGTTCCTCCCACCACTTCTGCCACTTCCGGTTGTAGTGTCAGTGGTGGCGGGTGCATTCACTGTGCGATTTTGGCTGTTTTTGCTGTTTCTTCCACTTCCTATGGTGGCAGGAGTGAGGGCGGTGCATTTCCACCACATTTTCAGCTGCTTTCACCACATTTTCTGCATGTTTTCAGCATTTCCGGTGGCATTGGGGAGTCCTCACCATGGGCCAGATTATTGGGTGCTGCGGGCCGTTGGTTAGCCACTCCTGCACTATATAATTAAAAAAAGAAGCATTTCGCAGTTAAAAATACCTGTCAGTATAAATATAAGAACATAATTAAATCAGGATTCAATATTAAATCAAGAATATCATTTAAAACCTTTTTGAAACCACTCAATAACTACAAATTATCAAGTGAAATTGTTCAGAACTCCCTTAAAACCTCCCGTCCTTCATAATCAGTGAACCATGAAAGGCCTAACTAAAGAAGGTACTGTACATGAAGGAAGTGGCCAGCATAGCTTTCCTACCCAGACAGCCCCATAATCCGAAGTGGATTTGGGAAAGTCTATCTCTCCTGTAACTTTTTGTTTCCATTGACCTCTGAGATACTGAGACAGTGTTTCAACAAAATCTTGTATTTAAAGGTGAAAAGTTTGTTTTGCTTTTGTCTTTTAAATGTTTTTTTTAAAAAAGTTTAATATTTTTGTGCCCAGGCCTGTAAAGTTATCATGGGTACTGCCTATAAAAAAGGAAATGATAACCAATGGTACTGAAGTGGTATAGTCCACCACCCCTTCTGAAATAGTTAAATAATTCACTACCCTTCATATAGAAACATCAAAGGTTTAATGCACAAACGAGAATCACAGGTGCCTGAAAGCATTTTCCCTATTAAATGAAGCGTCTGTGCTTTGCTGTAGGAAAAAAAATTCCTTCTTTTTTCTCTCTGTCCTCCTTGCTAGAGACCCAGAGATCAGAAAATACTCAGTTTTAATTGGTGAATCTGTATGACAGTGAGCTACTTTATTTTATGTATGGTCTAGAAATAAATGAGTAGTTAAACCCTTTGAAATATGCCACTGCTGCAAAAGCCATGGGCTGTAATTAAATTGAATGTGAGGTTGTATTGTCTGCTGCCTTTAGCTATAAACTTGGTAATAGACCTTAGTACACCAACTATTGTGTTAGAAGTTGGAACCTAATTAGTTATGTTGTAGATTTTTCAACTACTTTAGAAGACCTGTTTCTCTCCCTTACCTTTTCTTTTGCCTTTTTGTTATGTCAGAAGCAGGTGCCTTCTTTCCTTTTCAAACAGAAAAAAAACAACAAAGCTGTTTTTGAAATATCAGTTTGCCAGTTACAATTTAATGGGCTGAATGTTGAGAACTCTGTGGAGGTAATTTCAGCATGATTTGGACTCTGTATCATTTGCAGGATCCTGTAAAACCTTATGCCCAAGGGAAACCTGTTTATAAGCTCTGGCGTTTGGGCACCCATTTTGTAACGGAAAATTTGAGGTGTCTCATGAGTTTTGTAGTTTTCTGCCATCTTTTAAAAACATTTTGCATGTTAATTGGTACAACGGCAACACAAAACTTTAGATCCGATCATCTTTGAAATAACCACCCATCTCCTCCTTATTAGCTTTTAATGATTTTGTAAAATGAAAACTTCCAGCAAAAGTGATAATGGGAGAATATTGTGGTTGCCAAACAAGAGTCCTATTTAGTGAAACTTGACTGTTTAGATTTCCCCACTGGTAAAAGGACACTCATGATATCAGTATATTGTGTCGATTTTGTGTGTGTGTGTTGCACAGTGGCAACACTTGTTAATAAACTGTATTTTGGGTATGAACAAAAATGATCATTTATCACATGATGCCTTACACTTGGAATATACAACCATATGTGAGCTTATCTTCTGAGAATGTAGCAAAGAAGGTATGCTACACATACACAAGCAAGGAAACGCTAATGTTTCTTTGCATAACATATATAAGTGGTTGTTTGGTAGAGGAATAGTTTTTCATTAAGTGGCACAAGTAAGTTTCCACAAGTAGTTGCCATTTGATGTGGCAAACCCTTCCTTGAGACCTATTTGAATTCCTACTGAAGTTCATAAAAGTGCAAATTGTGGTTGCATATGATTAACTTTCTTGTAATAATTGCTAATTAACCAGTAACCGTTTTACTCATTTCCAAACCTCTTTGAATCTGTTGCTTCTGAGAAGCCTCTGGCTTTTAGCCCTTAATCGATTAAAAACCTCCATTACAAGTCACACTAGCTATTATTAAGCTGTATAATGTAAGCAAATAAATATTCTGAAGATCTATCACATTGTATTATATTTCATTGTGCAAGTGTAATTGAAATACATTTTTATTTATTGTTTGCAGTAAATCACACAACATATATTGGCTACTGACTAATAAGTGAATGGCATGGATAAGAACAACAGCATTGTATTCTTCAGAGTAACTAGACTGACAGTTGTAAAAGATCCTACCCCTCCCCTCCTGTTTTCAGCTGGCACTCTGTATTATGTATTTAGACAAATGGGTAAACTCACATTGTGAAGGGGGCAGTGAAGCTGTGTCTAGACTTCTTTTTTTCCATGTCGAGGCCAGGTGTGAAACTGCAAAAATGAAGCCACCTTTTGGCAAGTTCATTCTGCAGTTTCCTTCACCTGACCGAGTGTAAGAATGATTAGCTGGCACAAGGTGGTCGTTGCCTAGGGTATGTTTGATTGTTGTTCAGTAATACCACAATCCTTTCTGTGTACCCCTGCATCTAGACCAATATTTCCCAAGGTGGGGCCCAAGCCCCATAGGGGGACTCCAAATTCCAGAAGCCTAAGGCAGTGCATTAGCTGATCAGCGCTTTGGGGAATTGACTTACTTAGGCAACCAAAGGTCTAAACTTAAATACCTTATTTTGTCCCTTTATTGGTTTTGCAAAAAAAAAAAAAAAGTTTAACAAAGCAGAAAATGCAGTGGTATCCTCCACCATTTCTAATTTTTCTGTTCCTTCTTTAGTTTAGCTTTTCTCCCCCACCCTTTGTCAGCTTTTCCCCTCTGATAAATATTTCATTCAATGGCTTCACAAGGGTTGCTGTCAATAGTCCATCAGAATGTCAAGGAGAAGGGGAGCAGGCATTTTGAATCTGCAAAAGGAATTGGATCAATTGGAACTTGGAAAGGATGCTCTTTTGTTGTTGTTGTGAGATTACTGTGTGCCCACAGCTCCTAGTACCCTCCATCTTGGATTGGTCTGCCTGCCTGCCTCTCTGCCTCCTTCTCAGATACTTTTGTCTTTTTGTTTACCCCTTTCCTTTGATTTTATTGGAGGACTTTCCATTACAGTAAAACCTCATATAACACTAAAACCTGGTTCCACAAGTCTTCGTGTTATATGATTTTTAGTGTTATCTGATCCTCTATGGGATCCATAGAGATACATTGTAACCACACAGGCTTTCGCGGTTGTTATCTGAAGCATCCCATAGGATCTTAATGTTATCTGATGCAATTCTTCCCTTGATGTTATGCGATTTTAGTGTTATTCGATACTAATGTTATATGAGGTATTACTGTATTTGATTATTTCTGCTGCTGCCTGCTAAAGAGAAAAGGTGGGATCAGCTGGTAGTGTGATGACAGAAATCTCTCCATGTTCTTCTAGTTTTGGTTTGGGATGGTGATTGTATTTTTGTCTATTTGCATGCATGTTTTCTTTATTTTTTGATAATTTATTTATTTGTTGGATTTATATAACCACCCTTTTCGCCTAAGCAACCCAGGGTGGATCACAACGTCAGTTAAAACCTATACCCAATGCTAAGTAATACAAAATACTATTTGTTGTTATTCAGTCGCACAGTTGATTCTGACCCTCTGCGACTCCATGGACCACCGTCCTCCAGGCACTCCTGTCCTCCACCATCCCCCTCAACTCGCTCAGCTCTGTGCCCATTGCTTCTACAATACCATCTAGCCATCTCATCTTGGGCAGTCCCCTTCTTCTTTTGCCCTCGACCCTTCCAAGCATCAAGGCTTTCTCAAGTGAATCCTCTCTTCTCATTTGATGTCCAAAGTACTTTAGCTTCATCTTTATTATTTGACCTTCTAAGGAGCAGTCAGGGTTGATTTCTTCTAAGATTGACCTATTTGTTCTCCTCTCCAATCCCCTTAAAAAGAAGGATGCAGTATGTGTGTATTCCTTGTTTGTTTGTCTGATTTTGAAAATGCTTAATTTATCATGTGTGTTTTGTTAAAGAAGTATATTTTGTTGCTAAGTTCGGACGCTGTATTCTTTGTTTCTATACAAGGGGTGTGTTTCATGATTGTGGCAGTGTGCCCCTAGTGTCTGTGTGAATGATTGCTGCTATTGATTAGGCACAGTTTAGGGCATTTCTCACTTGTTCTTGTTGTCGGTTGCTTTGAGAAGTGGGTATCCTTTGCGAACCATGCAGCTAGTGCCTGACTGCTTCCTTGCCATTTTTTTCTACTTTGCTGCACAGGCTCAGAAGGTCTGTTATGCTCAATGGAACTCATACTGTTGTTGCCTCTTTTCTAATTTGGGTGCTTTATTGCCTTTTCCCCTGCTGATTTTTCTTTCTCTTGTACTGTTGCCTGCTTCTGAAGTAGAAGGAGTCTCTGTGGCCTTGTCCTCTGCTTTTGAGCAGCTGTAAAGGGTTCTTTAGAACTTTCAGAGTACCAGAAAACTCAAATGGGAAAATAACAAAATGAATGAACTAAAAGAGACATTACTTCTCATGTAAAACAGAAGGGCCAGTGCACAAAAATATGAAAAATGAAAGACATGCATGAATAACTCAAAATAAAATGAATATTGTACACATTTTTTCATCTCTAGTTATGACATTTGATTGCTAAAGTTGACTCAATCAATAGCATCCCACCTTTCTTTTTCAATTCTATCAAATTCTAGAAAATCTCTTTAAATCCCTATCTCTTTAAATCTATTCACCTTCATCAACCCATTTTACCTTGATCTCACCTCAGTTTATCATTAAATTAACTACTATATTCCAAATGTATTTATACCATTCAGTAAGTTGAAAATCAGCTTACATTCCAATTTTTCACTATGATTAATTGAAGTTTACTGATGAGGAAACAAGTGCACATATGACAACTCATCAGCAAGTTGGAATTAGCCATGGTAATCTATCTGTTTTCTTTAATGCAACATGAATTCCGCCCCAAAAGGTTAGTTAAACAAAACCTAGTTTGGCAGAATCTGTGTTGTTTTTTTAAACTGAGATTGGTATTTCTGTATGCACGATGCTTTTATCTTTAATCATGCTTACTGCCAATTTAGCCAACTCAAAAATCCAGAATATCTTTGAATCCTTTCCTTTCAAAAACAAATTATGTTACATTTTGTTACACTTCGTAGCACTGATACAGAAGCTAACAACTCTGTTTTCTCACTAGAACAGGAGTTCTCCACCTTTTAAAGCCAGGGACAGGATCATGTTCCCTCAGACAGCTTCAGGGGCTAGATAGCCATTTTGCCTTCCTTCACCACATGGCACTTCCTGGTGTGGTGGAGGTGGTGGTGGGGTGTCACATGAAATGGTGCTGTGGGCTGCATTCGGCCCATGGGTCACACGTTGAGAATACCTGCACTAGAAAACAAATAATTTTAAGTTGGAATTATTTGAGAATTCTCAGGTGGATAACTGTTAACCCTGTTAAATTGTTTTAACAGATGTGTCAAAACATTCTAGATAGAATACAGTTGTACCTCACTTAAAGAGAATAATGTGTTCCACAGGATAGCTCTTTAAGGGAGTTTGGTCTTTAAGCGAAACACTATTGTAAGGGACCAATTGTACTTCTGGTATGTGTGTGTGTGGGGGGATTGCGAACCCTGATTTATTTGTTAAGTGAGTTTTTGGTTGGTTTTATTTGTTAAGCGAAGTTAACATTGAGAGAAAATTTTGCTCTTTAAGCGAGGCACTCTTTATGCGAGGTTTGACTGTATTATCTCCTGGTATTAGTTGCCTGAGATATGCAGATTCTTTTTCTAAATTGATCACTTTAGCTCTTATATGTTCTGCAGTAAACTCAACTCTAACCTGAGTTTTATGTAAACGTATAGATTGTCTGTTAGCATATAAAGTTTTACATTGTAAAATATTTGCTTTGATAACATCAGTTTGCTGATGTTGCATTATTTATTTATTTTGTGTGGCATAGCAGAATACAACATAATTAAAAATATATTAAACAATACCATTAAAATTCTACAAAATTTTAAAACATTCACTATGAATGTTAGGTAATTAGTGAAATAGGTTATGTATGAGCAGTTGCTGAAGGGATGAAGCCTAAGACTGGATGTGTTACATTATAAGATTTTATCTCTGGTTCTCTCCCTTGGATTTGTTTGCGGATTTTATTAGCTTTTTTGTTCTTAGGTCTAGGGAGCATTGTATATTTATATCATATTGAGTGTGTATAGAATCAACTCTGCAAAGAATTATCTTTTCTAAAATGTAGAACTGCAGATTTCAGAACTTACAACTAAAAGCTACTCCAGTTGAAATATACAGTCATTGTATCAGCATTTGAGGGTCTTCCTAGCTTTCCTTCCTGGACATCTTAAAACACCATGCAGACTTACAAAGACTTAAGATCGAGCCTTCATGTCCCTCATCTTATTTAGGGTCTAGTGATTTGAGAGGCCTGCTTATTATGTAAGCCTTTTTGATAAACTATATCAGAAAACAAAATAAAATAAACAAAATAAAAATAAAATAAAAAAACACTAGCAGTTTAAAGACTAAGTGCTATATTTTTATTGTTAGCTTTTGTGGATCAAGTCCACTTCTTCAGACAAAGGGCAAAACTTACAGGCATGGTTTTTATACACCAAATTCAGGGGGTCAAAGGGAGAAGGGTGTGGTCAAGCAAGATGACAGACAATTTGATAAACTATTATCTCATTAAGGATTTTTGAATTTGCTTTGTGCTACACAGTTAAACCCTTGTTTCCTTTTATATATTTACCAACACTTTTAATGGGAAATTGTGCTAATGGACTCATGACATATTTGATCGCCTGAAAACTTTTCAACTGGATATTAGACTGGTAGATATTTCCAGACTTGCAATTCCTAATAGTACCAGTCCAGAGGCATTGTGCAGCATTTCTGTTTTCTTTTCCTTTATGAATACTATATGCTCAAAAAGGAAGGGTGTGTGTGTGAAATATTTTGTTATGTGGCATCAAATCACCTCTGACTTATGGAGACCCTATGAATGAGCAGTCTCTAAGATGTTCTTTCTGACCAATGCTACTCACTTCTTGCAAACTCAAGGCTGTGGTTATTTTGGGAGTCAATCCATCTCATGTTTTGTCTTCCTCTTTTCCCACTGTTTTCAACCTTTTCCAGCATTACTGATTTTTCCAGGGAATCTGCCTTCCCCTGATATGCCTAAAGTGTGAAATGCTCTATAGAATTCTGTGTCTGAGACAGGGTAGTTTTGCAATCAAAAATTTGTTTGTCTTTATTCAAAGATTCTAAGCTCCCATGTACGTGTGTGGTATAATAACTGTTTTAATAATCTAGTGTTTTAGTTTCCTCCATGAGTTGTTGTTTATGGAATCACCAAAGTTCAGGATTCTCTTTTAGTCTTGCACATCATGGATTAATATGGTTGACTTGGGATGTTAGTCTTTTTAGTTCTATAAAATCTATCAGGTGTCTTGCATTTTGTCTGTTTCCCCTGTATTTAATTCTCAAACTATGGATACTCCTCTCTTTTCCTTCTTCTCGCTATAATTCTTTTTTCTTGGCTGATGGATGAGGGCAGTACAAAACTATACCAGTTTTCTGGAGGGAAGAGAAAGAAAAAGTACATATGAGTATGTGTATTTGTATGTATACATTGCTTTCGGGGAAATTTCACCTGTTTTCACCTGTAGTCACGGTATTTTATTTATAGCATTGTATTGCTCTGGCAGGAGGAATTAATCTGGTTCAGTTGCTTTTGACAAAAATTAGCTACTTCTGAGATACTCTTGCTTATTGCAGATAAACCATACTTACAGCTCACTGAAGCAGGAAAAACCCACTGAGAGCTTGAAAAACATCTGTGCATTGTTCCAGACCCAACATTTCATACTAAAAAAGTAGATTAAATCAAGCAGTAAAAGTTAAGATATTGGTATGTTTTATTCCAAAAATTATAGATCAGGTTTGCAGAAGTTACAACTCACCAAATTCAAATTAGTCCATGAATTAGGATACCTACAAAAGTCTTTGTAAATCTCCTGGGATTAAGGCTTGCTTTTCAATCTAAATCTTGCTCCCAGGAAGATCCAATTTCTGTTATTTTTTCTAGGAACACGTCTCTCAGACTCCTCCTTCTTCCACAGAGTAGGGAGTTTTAAAGTACTGTAAAAGAGTCAGGAGACCTTTGATGTAAAACACAGTATCCCTCCTTTTATCTAGGAGTCCCCACAGGACTCTGCTGAACTTGGCCTACTGACTTCAGGAAACATGGAGTTCTTAGATGAGTGTATGTTGTCCAAGTACTGGTGCTAGTTTCAGGGGTTCCACTGTTGGCATGGGTCCGTGGCACAGAGGTCCACTGAAGAGTCCCAGACCTTACATGTACTGTACATTGTACATGAATCTGGTGTCCTGTCTCTTTCACTGGCATTGGTTCATCAGTTTCGTGAATTATGTTGAAGCCATTGCTGGGCTCCTGTCATGAAATGTATCATCTATTGTAGTGATGCCCAAACTATGGCCCAGGGGCCAGATCCAGCCCCCAACTCCAATTCATCCAGCCCATGAAGCCCTCGTCGCTCCTGGAAGTGGAGCGTGGGCATGTTTTACTTCCGCTTCCAGGTGCAATGAGGGCTTCTTGGGCCAGATTAACTGGCATCGGGGTTGGATCTGGCCCCCAAGCCATGGTGATGACCTCCCTGAACCACATGACCTGCTTGTGGCCCAAAAACTTTGGGCACTCCTGATCTATTGGATCTCATTTAAATGTTAGCATTTTAAATCCTGAAAATCTTGGCTGCCTGAAGTTTCAATTCACTGGGCATTTACCTTGGGAAGGGGGTATACATAGTCTTCCAGATGTTGTGGTGCTCTAGCAACTATACCAGTTGGGGCTAATGAGAGTTGCAGTAGCATAACATATTGGGGGCTATGTGTTCCTCAACCGATGTCTGCCTATGCATGAAAAGAAGTCCACATTTCAGTTGCCACCACTTTGCTTAAGCATACATGAGTTAACTGACAAATCTAGTAGGGATGCATTTTGCCTTATGTGTAATAGAATAGCATAATGCAAGATAATGTTGCACTTTTTATCTTCTTTGATGTTGATCCCTCTATAAAAAAATGGTTGTATGAAGCACATGTTCCTGTGTTTCCATAAGTGCATGTGTGCAGGAGGGGACCATTTAACTGTGGTACTAAGGAGTATGTTTTTGCTTGCAGCTGGATGCTCTATTTATTAAACTGTGTGCACAGTTTACATTTGTTACATTGCAGTGATGTGGACACTGAGCTTTGAAATATTTGTTATTTTGAATGTGCCCATTAAAAGAGCAGGAAAAAAGATGCCTGACTCAAAGAGAGTGGTAGCGTGTTATAACTATATTTTCAACCTCTGTGTTTCAAAAGATCCACTAGATTACAAAGACAAGGCTTTTGTCTCCCCAGAAGCCTTCAACTCTGCAACTTTCCCATGGTGAAATTATCTCTTGGTACTTACTCAGCATAGATGGCAACTGGCAGTGTTTGTTTCACTTCTGAGTATGAAATTGCCAGGGGGGAACAAACATAAAATATGCCTCTGGAAGTTTTATAATGGGTGTTAGCTTCTCTTTGCTAATAGGAAACTGATCTGGAACAATCCCAAGGAAGTTTCAAAAGAATCTTTTTACTTTTTGTTATGAGTTGTTGGTTTTGTTATACTGTCAAATTTGATAAATTTTTATTGGTCGTACACCACCCAGAGTGCTTGTCCCTTCCTTCTCACTCTTAGCTTCTTATGCAGATCTATTCCACTTTCAACCATCCCAAGCTGTGTAGGGCTTTATAGGTAATGACTAGCACTTTGAATTGTGCCTGGAAACAGACTGGCACATAGTAAAGCTGAAGTAAGAAGGACGTTATGTGCTCTATGTAGCCAGCAACATTCAGCAATCTGTCTTCAGCATTTTGAACCAGCTGAAGTTTCAGCAGGTTCTGGGCTGATCCTGATAAACTGGTGTTTGCATTGAAGTTGAAGTCCCTCAGCACAAGTCTGAGACCAGGGCAACCAGAGAGGAAGACTGTTGAGCAGTGGAATGGGCAGTTGAGCAAGAAAAACCATAATTTGCCCTAGGCACCCACACTCAGGTGCATTGACTCAAACCAGGCAGTTTTTGGACAGGGATTGAAGTACTGTGGTGACTTAGTGGTTACGATGCTGAACTTGACGACTGAGAGGTCAGCAGGTCAAGACCTGAGTGAGTTCACATCATCTGTCCCAGCTCCTGCCAACCAAGCAGTTCGAAAGCAAGAAATTGCAAGTAGATAAATAGGTACAACTTTGGTGGGAAAGGTAACCGCATTCTGTGCACTCTGGTGTTTAGTCATGACTGGCACATGACTACTGAAACATCTGCAGATGCAAACAGCAGTAGCTCTTTGGCTGTAAATGGAGATAAGCACCACACCTAAGAATCAGATACAACTGGCTTTCAAGCAGGGGAAACCTAAATGTGATTGAATTTCATTAGACTTCAGTAGTGTTTCCCCACCTTTGGTTTTTGGGCTTCAAATCCAGAAGCCCAAGTCAATTCCCCAAAGTACTGATCAGCCAATATACCGACAAGCTTCTGGGAATTGAAGTCCCCCTGTGGGGCGTGGGGCCCACATTAGGAAATACTGGACTACAGCAACTCCACCCCTGGTCTGTTGCTGCACAGAGAATCCAGGTGGACAAAGCTGAGAAAGACTAAACTGCCTCAGCTTCATCCAACCAGATCTCTGTAGTGCAAGCCAAGTTAACATGTTCATCCAAGATCAAATCTTGGATGTGAGTTGCCTTACCTTTCACTGACCTATCACTTAGCAACTGACCCAGGAATATGTCATCAATGCTGTTTAATTTGAGAACAGTTTGATAATAGCAATTGGCCCTCTCTTTTCTGCCCTTCTTCCATGACATTTGTTTGCTGATCCGTGGTCTAGATGATAAAAATATAATCCAAATGAGCCAGAAGTGAGGCAACCAGGAGAATAGACATAACAGAGAATCCTCAGTTGCTGGAGTAAGGCAAGAGTTTCAGGAGCAAGAATCTAGGCAAGGCAAAACAACAATCAACAAAAATAGGGCAGGAAGTCTCCAGGAACAAGAACATGGCAGGAGATCTTCTGGAGAAGGAATCAGAAGGAAGGCAAATCTTCAACAGCAAGAACAGAGCCAAGCAATTACATGTTTGCTGATCTCCATTTCTGAGTCAGCTTCTAAGAGAAAATGATGGTCTCCAGGTGGAGCCTATAAAGGTCCAGAACTTTCCCCAGGGCTCTCAGGTAGGGTTTAGCAGCTGCTTCTAGACTATGGACTCCAGTCCTGGAGGACTTAAGGAAACACTTGCAAATCCAGACATAAAGGTTGGGAAGTAAGCAAACAAGCTAATTCTTCTGTGCTCAGTTTGAGATCCCAGCACCAGATGAAAGGTTCCTGAATTCTAAATATGTCTCACATAAAAATTAAACTTACCGGTATTCCTTTGACAACCCCATTCATCTTGTGATTTATCTTTTTACCTGGCGATCCAGAATACAGCAATTTTCTTTTTTTAAAAAAAATTATTTATAATTTTCTGACACAAAAATAAAAGAAATAACAATACAGCATTATAACATAAAAAAAATAACAGTTTGGTTTACAAATCGATTTTTGGTACATACTCAAAAAAGATACATTAACTAAAAAGATACATGAAACATCAAAAGAAAAAACACAATATTAATTCTTTGCTACACAAGCTTATAACTCTTATATTTACTATTTTATCCTTTCCATTTTTCATTCTTATTCAATTCTAAATATAATCCACCCCTTGTGCTTATATACATTGTCCAGGAGTTGCTGTAATTCATTTCCCCCCAAAATTGACTTGCTCAGGTACAGGCTTAATTCCTTTGTTCCTTACCATCACATATTCCACAAATCTTTTCCAAATTCTCCAGAATCTGTTTTCATGAACTATGGCTTTTCTAAAGTTCAACTCACATGTTAATTTATCATTGAGTGCTAACTGCCACATTTCTTTGTACCAGTCTTCTATTCTTATCATTAACTCGTTTTTCCATTTTTTTGCAATACATTGTCTAGCTGCTGACGTCATTATAATCAATAATTCCTTGTCATCGTTACACATCTTAAATTTATCCAAGTTTGTTAGTAGGCCTAGTTCCGGCCCCAGTTCAAGTCTCTGTCCAAACATATTCTTGATTTCTTTTTCTATTTCTCCCCAAAATTCTTTCAGTTTATTACAATTCCACCACATGTGTATATATGTCCCCGTTGACTGCTCACATCTCCAACAAACATTGCTTAACTTATTATCTATTTGATGTAACCTGACTGGGGTCAGATACCAGCGCCACAACAACTTATAATTATGCTCTTTAACATGTACTGACATAGTTCTCATAATTCTTCTTTTCCAGATTTCTTGCCATTTCTTTTCTGAAATTGTTATATTCAATTCTTGCTCCCAATTATTTTTCAAAATTTCCTGTATGTTTCCAGTTTTGTTTAAAATTTTGTATAACTTACTAATAATCCCTTTAATACCCATCTCGCCTTTTCTAATCTTAACTAACAGTTCTTCAAAAACTGTCAAGTCTCTTTCTAAACTTCTTTCATTTATGATATTTTTATTCCATTTGTTTATCTGGTAAATCTGGAACCAATTCAATTTCATCTGTAAGAAAAGTTCTCTTTTATCACTTTCTTTACATATTTTAGCCCAATCCTTGAGCAGTAAAGTTCTTTTATCTATTAAGATATTCTTGATTCTTCCATCTATTCTTACTGGAAAATTATTGAAACCCCCTATTTCTAAAGTTGGTGATACACCTGGTACCAAGTGTTTTTTTTACTCTATTCCATTCCTCCATGGTTGTCTTTAAAATTTTATTTTGTATACCTTTTTTACTTATTTTATTCCCTTCTTTATTTAAAAATATTGCCTTACCTATTTGAGATATTTCTTTCATCTCAATTTTCCCCCAAATCATTTCCTCTTTCATTAATATTTTAATAACATTCCTAATTTGAAAAGCTTTATAATAGTTTTGTATATTCAGTAAACCTAATCCCCCCTCTTTTTGAGATGAAAACCACAGTGCCTTAACAATTCTTGGCCTATAGGATCCATTACAAAAATTATTTATCATGCTCTGATATTCCTGAAGTTCTTTAACGGTGTGTTTAATTGGTAAGGCATCAAACAGAAAATTTAATCTAGGTAACAGCATCATTTTGCAAAGAGCTATTCTACCGAACCAGGACAAGTTCAAAGTTTTATAATGTGTTATTTTCTTTCCCATTTCTTTCTTCAGCTTCCCATAATTTAATTTTTTAAGATTTCCGAATTTCCCTGTTATTATTATTCCTAAATATCTTAATGAGCTTTTAATTTGGATCTTAAATTTTGTCCTAATTCTATCTTGTTCACCTATTTCTCCATTACTTGGAGAAATAGAATACACCAATTTTCTGAGTCTTAACAACTCTTAACTGCAACAGCTATTATTTCAGCTCAAAATTATGAATAGTGTCAATATAAATTCACCTGTGGGTTTGAATCAGATGTTGATTACATGATCTGTACAGTGAGTGTTTGCTACTTTTATGTGCTTTAGAAAAAAATTTAACACAGAAAGAAAAGAATCTGCTGATAAATGTAGGATTGTTGCCTCTTTCTGCATTCTCATTGATTTATTAAGAGTGTGTTTTGGCTTCACTTTTCAAGTCATTCACAGTTTCCCTTCATAGAGATGCATCTCAGTACTTACAATCAGTGATGGGATGTAACAGGTTCTCACCAGTTCTCCAGAACCGGTAGTAACTTTTCCCAGTGTCCTGGAGAACTGGTTGCAGCTTTTGGGGGGAACCACCTTTGGGGGTTACCTTTTCACTGGTTCCTCCACTGCACATGCGTGCCAAGCACTTGGTGTGCATGCATGCCTACAGTGCTTGGCGCATATGCACGGCCTCCTTGCTGTCCTTCCAAGTGGGGAGGAGGAAGAGAAGCTGCTAACCTGAAGCTCCCTATAGCCTGCTCCCCTAGATATCCTAGAGAACTGGTTAGGCAAAGACTTAGTACCCTGATGGGTGGGATATAAAAGGTGATAAATAATTTTTCCCCCATCCCGGACACAATAGGGAACAACTGGATATTGGCAATTGTGGTTCCAGAGTGAGACACCCATCCTATACCTATTTTCCTGGGAGTAAACCTGGCTGGTAGTCAATAGGTCTTCCTTCTGAGAAGAACTGTATAGGATGGTTAGTAACTTCTTTAACTGTTGAAAAGTTGAAAAGTGCCAAAATGAAGCCATCTTGTGGTGAGTTCATTCTGTAGTTCCTTCCATCTGACCTAGTGTGAGAAAGATTAGCCAGACTAAGCTTTAAACTCTGGTTTAAAAGCTCTGGTTGATTTGTGTTGTGGGTGGGTGGGTGTATTTTAATGTATTTTTATTTATTTATTTAATTTATTTACAGGTTTGTGTTGTGGGTAGGTGGGTTGAGGTGTGTGTGTGTGTGCTTATTTTTATTTTATTTTTCATTATTTTTTAAATTTGTTTTCTTTGGCCCCGCCCACATCATCATGATGTCATGACATTGGCTCCGCCCATGATGTTAGCTCCACCCACACTGTGATGATGTCATGGTGGGGGTAGTAAAAATTTTGACATCCCACCACTGCTTACAATGGCAAGAAACATTTGCTAAGCCTAGGAATTAATGGAAGAAATAGTTACTGTAGTTTTTGGTTTACATACCATTAGTTCCAACTTATGGTATAACCAGTTTTACATTTAAATTCTAGTGTTGTATAAACAACAAATTTTACAGTTACATTTAGATTTTGTTCTGTTTCTTTTATCTGTGAAAACCCTGTTATTTTTCTTTGAGCATTAGAAATATAAATAAATGTAATTATTCTTTAATGCAATTTTAAAATGTAATTATGTTTAAGGCTGCAAACTTATATTTATTTACCTGCTGGCAGTAAGTCCCAATAAACTTTGTAGGATTTCACTGGTAAATGCAGGATTGGACTTCATAATTGCTAAACAGTGAGGCCTTTAATTTGCCTGTGGATTGTGTTGCAGATGCTAGATATTTACACTTGTTCTACTATAGATATGTACTCAGTAATAATAACTTCCAGAAATAATATGACCTATTTTAATTAAAATGATCTTTGAAGAGTTTAAGAAATAAGCATTGGCATAGGAAAGATGTAGTTTTTGTCTTGAAAGATACAGATAACCTAGATATTAGAGTAAGAAGGGGTAACTTGGGTAGTAGATATTCATCTCTGTGCAAAGTACTGTAGGTCCAAACCACATAAAAATCTTGATAAAGTCATTTAATAAATTTACCCAGCAAGAAACTGATGGTTTTTTTAAAAAGGGACAGTAATGAAATGTATAACAAATAGTACACATTATATAATATGTGTATAGAGGCACTGGATCTTTTTGAAAATATAGTCATAATTTCCTGGTGGTCAGTGCAGCATGAGATCAGTAGCATTTTAACACCTGGAAACATTGTGAAATTAAGCACATTTTGTATGTCCAGATGATCTAGTTTTCTTGGTATGTAATGGCTGGACAAATCTTCCTGGTACTCATATACAGTATATGTATGTGCATGTGAGAGTCAGTACAAATTAGAGAAATAATTGTAATAATCTTGCAACTGCAGATCTGGAGGGGATCCTATGGATCATCAAATCCAGCCCCTGTCAAAAAAGCACAGTGGGGATTTGGGTAACAAATCTTTGGCTCTGCACCCAGACACCTAAACCACCAAACTGTACAGTATTATAATGTAAATATCAGAAAACTATAAAAACAATGTTACATTAGTATTGAAAAGACACCCTTTTCAATTCTTACTGACTGTAGAGCTAACAGGCTTCCTGTGAGGCCGTCACAGAATTAGATGGAATAAGGCTGACGAAGAAGGCCTCACTTTTCAGCTCCCTCAGTGCATTTCTTAGCAGACTCTTATAAATTTTTCTTTTTTTCTTTTTTTTTTGAAGATTTTATGCTGTTCATGGAGCAGAGGCTTTTTCTCTTCATAAAAGGATTGGCTCCTAACATTGGATAGGACGCCTGTGGCCTTAGCTTGAAAACTTTTATATTCTATAATTTTGCATCTTTCCTTAAAAGAAATACAATACTAATGTCTGAAAGCCTATCCACGATATGTTGAGGCATCTGAGGAAATGAATTATGACATTTCCCAACTAGGTACATTCTGAATATCTTGGATTACAACTCCCATCATTTTCCGCCAGTAGCTGCATAGAGCAGGCTTCTATAGTAAAATCAGACAGGTGTCAGTGGAGAAGCTTCATTATACTGCTAGATTCTAAATAATAATGGAAATGTATATATTGTGGAAGAAAATACTTTTTATAAAACAAATCATAAGAAATGTTTTCATAAGGAGGCTGTAGAATTATTGTTTTGTTGTACTTCTGATTATTACTAATCTTCCATGTTTGTTTGTTCTAATAATCATATGTGATATACTGAAACTTATAGCTCTATCAGTAGCATTTTCTAGTAAAGGTTGCCCTTGCTCAAAAGCCAGTCGTATCCAACTCTAGGGTTCACTGGTCATCTTTGTTTATAGCCAAAGAGCCAGTGCTGTCTGTGTCTGCATACGTTTCTGTGGACATGTTGTAGGCATAACTAGAACACTGCACGGAACACTGTTTACCTTCCCACCGAAGTGGTTCCTATTTATGTACTTGCAATTTCATGCTTTGAACTGCTAGGTTGGCAAGAGCTGGGAGAGAGATGGGAGCTCACTCCATCATGCAGTACCCAGGAATTGAACTCCAACCTTCCAGTTAGCGAGTTCAACATCTTAACCACTTGCACCACCGCAGTCTCTAGCATTTTCTACGCACCATCTAATTTTCTTTTCTAACATTACTGTATATTAAATGTACAGCTGTATATATCGCATGATGATCTAGTCTTCCCACTCAGCTAGTTGCCATTTGTATAAACCTGTAATTGTTGTTCTCCAAGTAGGTCTTCCAGCATTTTCATATCTTCTGATTACATCCTCTGATTACAATAGTCTTCAAAATAATGAATAACAAAAGATGTAACTTAACTATAGGTTTGCATACATGGATGATTTCTTTATGTCCCTGTAAAACTAACTGGGTGGACCAGCTATCAACTGAATGTTTTGTAAATCTTTAGCCTGAAAATGACTTTTCATTTTGTAAAAGCATGGTACAGTTGTACCTCGCTTAAAGAGCATAAGGCGTTCCACAGGATTGCTCTTTAAGCGAGTTTGCTCTTTAAGCGAAACACCATTGTAAGTGACCAATTTGGGGGGGGGGGGATTGCAAACCCTGATTTATTTGTTAAGCAAGTTTTTGGTTGGTTTTATTTGTTAAGTGAAGTGAACAGTCAGAGAAAATCCTGCTCTTTAAGTGAATTACTCTTTAAGCGAAGCGATCTTTATGTGAGGTTTGACTGTATAGTTCTCCCCCCATCTTTTTTCAGAGCTTGCAAATCAGTGCTTCTGATTAATTCCCTTCAAGTTAAATCACCATTTCAACTTAACAAGAGAAAGCTTCTCTCCTTTTGTAACTTTAGTTAGGTTTTTTTTTTTTTTGGAGATGTAGCTCTCAGTACATGCTAAATCATGCTGTGTTATGTATATTGAGATGACAGTAAGGTGGATGGAAACAAAGAGCTTTCTACCCCAGGTTTGTATTGTTTAGGTATTGTTTGCTTTTAAGCAACTGAAAGTAATTAATTATTTCTAGGAAGTAAAAGCAGTTTTTAATGTATTTAAGATATAACAATAACTGCTAAGAGGGTTACTGTAACAGTAACTAGTTGTTTTTTTAAAAAATAACACAGACGTCAGATTGTGACATCGTCTAATGTGGTCAGTTGTGACAGATGGTTTGTGATAAAAACAGTTGCCTATTATTGCTAGTAGTGATCCATTCCAAATGATTCCTCTTGAAAAACAGCAGATATCACAAACCTAAATGATGCCATATAATAAAAGAATATTTTAATTAAACTAAAATGTTTGTACTAAAATTATTTTAACGAATGATACTGCTCAATAAAAGTTATGTTGTTCATGATTTAAAGACAATAGTGACTGGCGCAAGTGGTTAAGATGCTGAACTAGCTGACTGGAAGGTCATAGTTGGATTTCCGGGTACTGCATGATGGGGTGAGCTTCCATCTCTGTCCCAGCTCCTGCCAACCTAGCAGTTCAAAAGCAAGAAATTGCAAGTAGATAAATGGTGACCACTTCAGTGAGAAAGTAAGTAGCATTCTGTGCACTCCAGTGTTGAGGCATGCCTGCCACACATCCACAAAATGTCTGCAGACGCAGACAGCACTGACTCTTTGGCTATAAACAGAGATGAGCACTGAACCCTAGAGATGGATATGACTGGCTTTCAAGTAAGGGCGAGCTTTACCTATACACCACATCTTCCAATGTAGATTGTTTTACAGATTATATATCAGTAGTGCCAAAAGCTGTGTAAAGTTGTCTGGCTTCATTGATGAGGAATAGAGTCAGAGAGTGCAGTCTTATGGTGTCTTCTCAGAAGCATAGCCACCCTAGAATTCAGTGAGAAATGGGGAAGATACATTTAGAGTACACTAGTACCCCGAATAACGTTATGACTTGGTTCCACAAGTCCCGTCGTTATTCGGTTTTTAACGTTGTGCGATACATTGAACACACGATGTTAAAAAAAGCCCTGTTTCCCTGGAGGCTGCAGGAAGCGAGAACATCGGGATTTGAATCCTGACATTTTGGCTTGCTGCTGCCTCCAGGGAGGTGGGAGAACTTTGGAAACAGCTTGGAGCGGGTTTCCCCACCTCCCTGGACCCGGCGGGGGGGGTCAGAGACCCCAAAATTGGTAAAAAAAACATCCGTTTTTTTTACCAATTTTGGGGTTTCTGACCCCCCCGCCGGGTCCAGGGAGGTGGGCAGACCCGATCCAAGGTGTTTCTGGCCTTCCCCGACGTCCTGAGCCAGTGCAGCAAGCCAGAATGTCAGAGTTCGAATCCCGATGTTCTGGCTTCCTGCACTGGCTCAGGACGTCGGGGAAGCCCAGAAACACCTTGGATCGGGTCCCTACACCTCCCTGGACCCAGCGGGGGGGTCAGAAACCCCAAAATTGGTAAAAAAAAGGACGTTTTTTTAACCAATTTTGGGGGCTCTGACCCCCCCGCCGGGTCCAGGGAGGTGTGGGGACCCGATCCAAGGTGTTTCTGGGCTTCCCCGACGTCCTGAGCCAGTGCAGCAAGCCAGAATGTCAGGATTCGAATCCCGACGTTCTCGCTTCCTGCAGCATAAAAGAGGGTGGGGGAAGTTCAAAATTAGCGCACATCAGCTCTAGGGAGGTCGGGAGACCCGATGCGCGCTAATTTTGAACTTCCCCCACCCTCTTTTATGCTGCAGGAAGCCAGAATGTCGGGATTCGAATCCTGACATTCTGGGTCGCTGCACTGGCTCAGGACATCGGGGAAGCCCAGAAAAAGCTTGGATCGTGTCTGCCCACCTCCCTGGACCCGGCGGGGGGGTCAGAGACCCCAAAATTGGTAAAAAAAAGTCCGTTTTTTTTACCAATTTTGGGGTTTCTGACCCCCCCCCGCTGGGTCCTGGGAGGTGTGGGGACCCGATCCAAGGTGTTTCTGGGTTTCCCCGACGTCCTGAGCCAGTGCAGCAACCCAGAACGTCGGGATTCGAACTCTGACATCCTGGCTTGCTACACTGGCTCAGGACGTCGGGGAAGCTCAGAAAAAGCTTGGATCGTGTCTGCCCACCTCCCTGGACCCGGCGGGGGGGTCAGAAACCCCCAAATTGGTAAAAAAACGTCCTTTTTTTACCAATTTTGGGGGGTCTGACCCCCCCGCCGGGTCCTGGGAGGTGTGGGGACCCGATCCAAGGTGTTTCTGGGCTTCCCCGACGTCCTGAGCCAGTGCAGCAACCCAGAACGTCGGGATTCGAACTCTGACATCCTGGCTTGCTACACTGGCTCAGGACGTCGGGGAAGCTCAGAAAAAGCTTGGATCGTGTCTGCCCACCTCCCTGGACCCGGCGGGGGGGTCAGAAACCCCCAAATTGGTAAAAAAAACGTCCTTTTTTTTACCAATTTTGGGGGGTCTGACCCCCCCGCCGGGTCCAGGGAGGTGTGGGGACCCGATCCAAGGTGTTTCTGGGCTTCCCCGACGTCCTGAGCCAGTGCAGGAAGCCAGAACGTCGGGATTCGAACTCTGACATTCTGGCTTGCTGCACCGGCTCTGGACGTTGGGGAAGCCCAGAAACACCTCCAGAGAGATCAGAGGACCCGATCTACAGCTGCAGGGTGGCTGGGGAAGCTGACGGGGACTCCCTGTCGGCTTCCCTAGCCACCCGCCCATGCCTCCGCAGCTGTGGGGTGGCTGGGTAAGCCGATGGGGGAGCCCCCCGTCAGCTTTCCAGCCTCCCCACCCCTGCCTCCGTAGCTGCAGGGTGGCTGGGAAGCTGAACGGAGAACCCCGTTCAGCTTTCCACCCACCCTGCTGCTAAGAACGACTGTATCGTGTAACGTTAAAATCGCGTTACTCGATACAAGATGTTTCCGAAAATCTTGTAACGTTATGCGGTTTTAACGATATACGGTACTCGCGTTATACGGGGTATTACTGTACTAGAATCTCAATAGGATACCCAGTGTGGTGTTGTGTGTGGAGTTGGGCTCAGGAAGCCTTGGTTAAAATCCCCATTCAGACATGAAAATTTACTTAGGGTGTAGAATTGTCAATTGGGGTGGTTATACAAACTGAATAAATAAATAAATAAACTGGTACAATTGCTCCTTAAATATTTCATATTCCTTGAAAGCCCCTGTTAGGATTTTTATAAGTCAATTTAATCTTGATGGCATATACCCTGTTTCTCCAAAAATAGGACCTCCTCCTATAGTAAGGCATCCTCCCTATTTTTCCCCACCTTGGAAATATAAGCCCTCCCCCCCCCCCCCGAAAATAAGGCACTCACCTAAATCTTGCCCTGGCGATCCGCTGTATCAGCAATAAATGTGTTCCGTATTCTTCTTCGTCATGGAAAAATAAGACATCCCCTGAAAATAAGACCTTGTGCATATTTTGGAGTTTAAAAATATATAAGACAGTGTCTTATTTTTGGGGAAACACGGTAGGATATCACCAACCGCTGCTAGCTTTTGAGACCTACAGAGTCCTTTGTCAGACTGGCATTACAGAGCTGGTGGACAGCGTAGAAGCAGTGGAATACTTTCCAAAATAATAGGTACCAGGGTGTCTTGTTTAAAACAAGTTCTAAAACATAGTTTCCAGCCTTCAAGAATCAGCTCAACAGAACGAGTCAAAGCTGTAGTCTTTTTTGTATATAAAACTCAATTTGAAATCGAGCCCCACTGAACTCAGATAGCTTTGCTTCTGAATATACATTCAAACAATTGTATTATTAGATACCATTAATTCACCAAGGCCACCTAAGGTCTGTATAATTGTGAAAATTTAGAACCCATCTTTATGGACACCAGATTTTTCTTACTAAGTAAGCCATTAAACATTTATGCTGAATTTTTAAAATACATTTTTGCAACCAAATAGATTGCAAAATGATCAAAGCACAGCAGATAGAGTGGTGTCCTGACAGGTTTGCTTTTCATTCCTAAAATGAAAAATAGAGGAGGTTTTGGGAAATTGTCAGCCAGGGTATCCTAGCAGCATTATTGAGTATACACATTGGGAAGGAGTTTGGTAGTTGTGGATTGCTCTGTTTATATTCTAGAAATGTAAAACTGGTTTGTCTTGAAGTCTGCAGCCATTGCTTTGCTCTACTCTGTCATGCCCTAACTTTATGTGCAGGTCTCTTGCTTGGCTGCTTACTGATACTATACTGTACTAAATTTTGGCTTGACAGGTGTTTTATCTCTTCCACTTCTGCTTGTGGTGCTCCCTCTTGGAATTTCTTTTGGAAGGCTGCTGGGAATAGCAATCTGCTTGAATGCAGAGGAGCTCTTTTCATGACCTGTATAATATCTGTATGCAAAATGTCTTTGTCAAAGGACTTTGGTGCCCCATTTTTACAGTACTGTACATGAACAGTTGGCTAGTCCAGGTGTTTTATCTTCTATTTGCATGATATTTGAATTGGATACTCAAGAGAAGAGTTGGCAGAATGGAAGAGCTGAGGGTTTGTGTTTACCTCTTCTAACTGCTTGGCATGAAGGAAGCTTGGGGCATAGGAAAGTCCCCCTCCCATCCCATAAAACTTTATATGCTTGACCTCAGACTTAACACTTCTAGACCATTAGTTACTTCTCCCAACATTAAAATATGAGCACAGACTAGTTTTTAACCAAATCCAGGAAAATATTACCTTTCTAAGGTGTGGATTTGCACAACACTGTGTTTATTAAATGTTAGGACATTTTTAGGGGTATTGTAGCAAGATTCCTGCCCACTGTGTGAGTATGCCTTTAAGACTCTTGCAGAGCTCCAGACACAGGTGTTAGCTATAGAGGCATAGACTGATTATGCAGCTGTGTATGCTTGGTGTATGTGACTCAGGGCTGAGCACAGCTGTGCCCACTTAGTGGATGATACAGCAACAGCACAGTATAACTATGACCTACTCTGAGGAGGGTATTCCACTGAGGAGGGTTCCACTGAGGAGGAACTGCTGAGGAACTGTGACAGACAACTGACTTGGGAGGGAGAAGACGTGCTGTATGAAGCTCTGCTTCTACTGAGAACTATCAGGTACTCCAAACTGCTGAGAAGAGCACACTGACTTTGGCAAACTGCAGTCAGTGTTTTGCTAGCAGGACTCTGTGCATGCTCATTGGACTTGAGCCTTCGAGGATTCCAAGCTCTGTTCCAACTGTGGGGCTTGAAGACAGACTGGTACTTGTGTATATAGTTCTGTGTTTATTGTCTTTCCCTCACCCAGAAGTAAACTGCACTATTCACTGAAGCTGTATGTGTGTGTGTCTTTGCACCTGAACCTTTTGCTGCGCAATAGCCTCACCGCTACTCTGCTATGCTGCCACACATACCGCCAGATATCCCTGACATTAAACATGTTATGTTTATTTTAAATTTTAAAGTTTAACCCTATATTTTAAAACAAGGGGTGCCCAAACTTTTCAGGCTGTGGGCCGGTCACATGGTTCAGTGGGCCAGTCATGTGGTTCAGCTGACTGGTGACGTGGTTCCTCTCACCGGAAGCAGAAGTAAATTGCACCTTGCAATCTGTTTTGCAACATGAGATAGATTTTAAGCTGCCATTTTCTCTGCTTAAACCAGGGGTGCCCAAACTATAGCCTGTGAGCTGGATCTGGCCCACACTGTCCTCATTGCTCCTGGAAGTTGAAGTAAAACACGCCCGTACTTCTGCTTCTGGAAGCAATGAGGGCAGCATGGGCCGGATGAATTGGCATCGAGGGCTGAATCCAGCCTGCAGGCTGTAGTTTGGGCACCCCTGTTTTAGAACCATATTTAAAGGGAAAAAATGATTTTGTCGTTGTTGTTGAATGTGACTTGAACCCAGTGTTTATTTTTTCTTGGATCTTCCCACCTAACGGTGTTTGTGTCTTTTCACAGGACAGTCGGCCCAATATGTCAAGACCTCTGATCACTAGGTCCCCTGCATCTCCTTTGAACAATCAAGGCATCCCTACACCAGCACAACTCACAAAATCCAATGCACCAGTGCACATTGACGTGGGAGGGCATATGTATACCAGCAGCTTGGCCACACTCACTAAATATCCTGAATCAAGGTAATTGTAAGAACTGTGTTTGATGTCTTTTTAAATGTATTTATTTTCTCTTTTGACTGTCGTGATATATATATAGCCTCTCACTTGGATTTGTGTAGCATAGTTCTGCATGCTTTGTAGTGATGTTTGGAAAACATTTTAGTAAAGGCACACCATCAGTAGATATTTGTTTTAATTGCACAGGATCTCACTTAGTAAACCAACATCATTTGCTCACCAACCCCTTATGTCATATTTGTCAACACCATCTGCTGGAGTATTATCGCTTACTCTACACTGGAGTGGCAAACCTTTTTACGTCGTAAGCTTGACCACGCCCCTGTACAGCTGAGTGGGCTGGACCATGCCCCGTGTGGAAGCTGTCATACATGTGCCCACTTCTGTCTTTATGACAGGCATGGATGTGTTTTTCAGCTGATGTAAATGTTCCCGCTTCCACTTCCGGGTGCAGTGGAAGAGGCGACAGGCCAGATGGGATGGCATTACAGACAGGAGCTGATGCATGGGCTATAGGTTGGGAACCCCTGCTCTACACAATACCAGTATGCAGTACAAGGTGCCAGCTTAGCGCTTGGTATATGTGCCCTGAAAGTAATTTCTAGTTAGGAGCTGTCAATGTCTCATGTTTTGCAATAAATGAGGAGCTAGCTAGTTCAAGAGAGGAACTGGCCAAATAGAAGTCTGAGGCGTTTTTCCATTTTATCTGATTTTGCGCAACTTCGTGTTAATTGCCAGTTACGCCCACTCCTAGATCGGGACTCCTTGCTCATGATCACACACGCTTTGGTCACCTCCAGACTAGATTATTTTAATGTGCTCTACATGGGGCTGCCCTTGGTGACCATTCGGAAGCTGCAGCTGTTCCAGAATGCGGTTGCTCAGGTGGTGATGGGTTGCGGGCATTATGCTCGTGCCTCACCACTGCTTCGAGAGCTGTACTGGTTGCCAGTATGTCTTCGGGTGCAATTCAAGGTGCTGGTCATTATCTTTAAAACCCTATATGGTTGTTGGCCAGGATACTTAAGAGACCGTGTCACCCTGAGAACATCTGTCCGTCCCACCAGGGCAGATCGGAGAGGCTCTCTTATCATTGCATCAGCTAGAAAGGTGCATCTCTCTAAAACCAGAAGGAGGGCCTTCTCTGTGTCCGCTCCGGCCCTTTGGAACCTCTGCCAACTGAGTTATGCTTACAGACAGAAGGGCCTCAAAACCTGGCTGGCAGGGCAGGTGTGGGGGTCCCATGTTGGGTGGTTGATTTGTTTGGACAGCCACCTCTCTCTCTCTTTTAAATTTTTGAGTCTTATAAATTTATAGCTTTAATTTTTTAATCAATTTTGAACTTTTGGGTTTTTAACCTCAGAATTTATACTGGTATAGTTCAGTTATCCTGTTTATATATTCAGTGTATATAATTTTTATTATTTGTAAGCTGCCTAGAGTCGGGTTCTCCTGAGTAGGGCGGGATATAAATGTGAAGAAATAAATAAATAAATAGTATATCCAAGTTCTGTTCACAGTTAAACCACAACTTCTCAAACAACCAGATCTGGGGGACTTGCACTGATTAAGTATGTGGTCTTAGAGAAAGATCATCATACAAACTTAAAACATTCTCTTTTGTTCTATTGAACCTGAGCTACAGTTGAAGGAGATGATGCTGTTATTGTTGTCCTAAAAGCCACACTGTCCTAGTATCTCCTTGGGCTGACATTACAATAGTAGGGACAGCATGTACCCAGCATGTTGGGGTCAGAATGCTAATTACCTTATGAACTGGCCAGAGAGTGTACTAAGTGCTATGGGGCAATATGCAAAGTGTAATTGCTACAGCTATTGCTTTCAGAAAGCTCAAAAGATATTCTGCTTGTGTGAGAGGCTTAGTGCAACAACCTTGTTAGCATATTTTCTATAACATAGTAAGCAGGAATGGTTTCACTTTGAATAATGTATTACATATCAGTATCCTGTTTCTCGGTCATATTTCCCTTCAGAAAAATAAAAATGTTAGCCCTATGTATCTTACTTGAGCTGGCTGGGTAGCTCAGTGGTTTAGGCATCTGCCTGCTGAAGCAAAGGTTGCGTGTTCAATTTCATGCTGTGCCCTCTGAGAGAAGAGCTGGCCCATTTAGTCATAGGCAAGCTGCATAGAGTGCTGCTAGAAAAAGAATTGTAAACTACTTTTGTGTATTCTTTACCTAGAAAACCCAGGAAAGGAGGCCCATAAGTCAACATTGACTTGAGGGCCCAATATTATTGTTGTTGCTGTTGCTGTTGCCGTTGTCGTCATCTTATTTGACATTAATGACCAGCAGCTATTCAAAGTTGATTCCTGTGGGCTAATGACTGGCAGAGGTTAACTATGTGGAAAGATAGGCTAGTTGTTTATCTCAGGCAAAATCAGAAGACAGTTATTAATGCAGCCAGGTGTCAAATTATTTTACATTTGATAGCAATTGCAGTGATATTTCCGCGTATCAAAGGTGCAGGTGGTCTGTGGTCTTGCATAGGAAGTCAGGTTTAATATATAGTATTCAATGTTGAATTAGTGTCTGTAGTCCAGATCCTGGACTGTGGTAGCTTAGTTGTTAAGAGACTTAACTTGACAACTGGGAAGGTTGGCAGGTCAGCAGTTCAAGACCTGACTACTGCACAACAGACTCCCAACTCCTGTCAACCTAGCAGTTTGAAAGCAAGAAAGTGCAAGTAGATAAATAGGTATCACTTCAGTGGGAAGGTAACAATGTTCTGTGCACTCTAGCATCTAGTCATGCCTGCCACATGACCACAGAAATGTCTGCAGATGCAGACAGTGCTGGCTCTTTAGCTGTACACGGAGATGAGCACCATACCCTAGAGTCAAATACGACTGGCTTTTGAGTAAGGGGACCTTTACCTTTTTTATCCTTTTAGTCCAGATCCTAATATTCTTGGTTGTATGCATATCACCCCATTAATATGGGTTTTGCTTTTTCCACTGTAGAGCCATTGTGAAGTTATGTCCTGCGTAAGTGGTGTTTCTCAAGTGTATACTAACTTTGGCTGTGTATGATTTGGGAGATTGTTTCTCTTTGGCAACATCATATTACTGGCCAAGATCAACCTCCTAACATAATTACTGAAAGGGGAGGTAGGTACCTTTGGATTCAAGCTCTAGTTGAAGTGGAAGAAAAAAATGTTGTGGCTCCTCTGTGCCACCCCTGCCAACAATTGGATTTCAGCTTTGGCAGTTATTCAACCATGGTACTAAGCAGTGGTAACCCTACTGAAGTGCTAAGAGCAGAAGATATAGGTAAGATTAGTGTCTGCCTTAGAACTATTGCAGGGGTGGGGGAGAAGCAAATATGTTTGAGTCTGTGTAGAGGAGTCTGCCTTGGACTAGCTGGGGAGTGAAAAGTCCTTTTAATGAGGGGTTCAGAAAGAGTTTGTGTTTAAAAGTTGTTAACAAAACAGAAGTGCATCACACAGCGTCTCTTGACACTTCAAGAGAAGCTGTGTGAGGTGCTTCTGTTTTGTTAACAACTTTTAAGAAATCAAGTTCTCTATAAAGCTCTGATGTAAGCTAGCTAAAACAATGTAAGTCACTCAAGCATGAAGACATAGTGAAGCCTCTTTTAGAGGGAATAGCATTTGTTTCAAACAGAGATGACTCTTTAAGTCTTGTCACTACTTTGCTGGAAGTACTGAGTGTTAAGGAAATTAGCTTTTCTCTGTCAGCACGCATTAGATTGTGATGCTAATATTTCTGATGGAGATTGCCATAGTTTAGAATATGCCCAGATCCAATCTTTTATAGGAAAAAACTTCAGAGAAGGGGCTTTTTAAAATCATTAGTTTGTTAATGCTGCGGGCTGTTACACCAAGAATCCCAGTGGTATCTGTGTGGTGTGGGAAACAATACTTATTTAATTGGTCTCATCGTCTTATTTGCATGGATGGGTATAATTTTGTTTACTTGTCCTGCAAATTCATTTTAGTCATGACTCTTTAGTATTGCAGACAAGTAACAGTTTGCATGCTTACAGTTTCGAGACATTAGGCTTAGTAGGTGAATTAATTTCCAAATGAAAGGGATTACTCCTATGGTGGTCCTAGCCTAAACTGTTGCATTGTTACTACACAGTCTAATATACTGGAAGTGTATAGTTGTAGGACCAAACAGATGTTTCCTGCAGTTTTGCAGCCAACAACCATGGCCACCCACAGGACATCTTTGAAGCTTCAGCATACAACTGCCAAGTTCTAGAATGTTTCTTGCTGGCTTTGTTCCACTTTCTTGCTAGCTTTGCATCTAAAAAAGTTTGCCTTTTGCGGAATTTGTTTCCCCATGCTTTTGTTACAGGAGAGGGGAAAAGCTTATTGATGAAGCTGTAGTCCAGGGGTGCTCAAACTATGGCAGGTGGGCCAGATCCGAGCCCTGACACCAATTCATCCAGTCTGTGCCACCACCGTAACTGTATGGGGGCATTTTACTTCTGCTTCTGGAAGCAACAATGGTGGTGTGGGCTGGATGAATTGGTGTTGGGAACCAGATCTGGCCCACAGGCCATAGTTTGGGCATCCCTGTTTTAAGCAGAGAAAATGGCAGCTTAAATCTATCTCATCCTGTTGTGAAACATATTGTAAGGCACATTTTACCTCCACTTCTGGTGGGAGGAAGCACATGATCAGCCCGCTGAACCGCGTGACTGGCCTGCTGAACCACATGATTCACCCACGACCCAAAAAGTTTGGGCATCCCTGCTATAGGCAACACATAGAGTTCTTTAGATTAGTTCAAAACATCATGTCAGCTGCACAGGATAAAACTTTGATTCAACCTGATATCAGTACCTGTGTTTTGCAGTGCATTTTCAATCCAAGGTTGATGCCACCCAGAGGGACCTTGACTCCTTTAATGGGGCAGTTAATCACAAAGAGATGTCTAAATGCACCATCTTGTCTGGTTGTATTGGAATGATTTCAACCCATGATGGTTGATAACATGGATGAAGAGCCTGCATACTTGCAAAAATATAAGCACCTCATTTGGCTGTTGCCCTTCTTTTATTTTGAAAGATGCAAAGGAAGTGATCATTAAGTGGACCACACAGATTCTCAGAGATGTATCTTAAGGAGGGATATATGCCATTCTGTTTTGAGAAGACTATAATGTGGCCCATCCTTTAAAAATCCAGGTTGACTACTGGAGATTTTAACAAATTTAGGCCAAATGTCAACATTTCCTTTATGGCCAAGCTAATGAACAGAGTAGTAGTGGACAAGCTGTAGGTGTTCTTGGATGAAACTGATAATTTTAATCCATTTCAATCATGGTTCAGGACTCATCACAAGACTGAGACAACATTGGTTGCCCTGCTAGATGATCTCCTAAAAAAAAAGTCTGACCAGTGCAGTGAGTCCCTGTTAGTACTCCTGGATCTCTCCGTATTTTTTGATACCATCAGTCATGGTCTTATCTTGGACAGGTTGGTGGGGTTTGGTGTTTGTGAATTAGATCTTTGCTGTTTCCCGTCCTTTCTAAATGATCAGGTCCAGAGGGTTCAGCTTGGGAAAGCTGTTTTGGCCCCCATAGGTGCAACATTATGGGGTATTTCTGGGATTGAACATCTCTGCTATGCCCCTCCACATTTGTATGAAGCTGGTGGGTTAGATGGATGAAGAGCCTCCATAGGAATTAAGCCCTTTCAGTGGTGGTCCTGGTTTACCATCTCAAGTTCCCCTTCCCTCCAGATATTTTACAAACTTATAAAGGATGAGCCATATAAATGTTTAAGTATGTTTTGACTCTTAATAAACAAAGACAGCTGTATGGTTGTTGCATATACAAATGCAACATAAATTCAATATGTTTATTGGATCACTAAAAAAAATTACACATGCTTTTGTGATTCAAGAGCTCTTGAATTCCAAAAACATAAGAAACTAGGTACAGTATAGATTTGTAGAATGGGAGAGATATCAGATCCAGTCTTCTGTTTTCCCCCAACTTGCCACTAGGAAACAAAGCCTGGTACAACATCTTGCCATGAACTTTTGGGACTAACACTGATAATTTGCCTGCACTATCTGCAAGAAATTGGGGAATGCCTGAAGTTATCTGGAATCATGAACGCTTGAGTAACTTTTTTTTTTAATGAACCAATAAAATCAAAAGATGCATATAGAAAATATGTGCTAAGGAATAGAATAAAAGCTTGAATTAACAAATCAATATAAAAACTTGAAGCGCTGGAAAGTGGATAGCGCTAATAATTGGGTACAGCTAAAATCTTGTATCCTAAAACTGAGACAGAAAATTTATATTTGCTGCCCAAGAACAAACACTACAAAATGATGCAATTAAAACAGAATTTGAAAACTATAGTATGTGTAGACTTTGCAAGGAAATTGATAAAACAGTGGACCACATTTAGTGGATGCAGTAAGATTCCATAAACTGACTACAAAGGGTGGGATACACGGAAAGAGCCTCCTTGAAGATTGTGATATTTTTGAACCACAATTGGGTGCACTTGTGTTGCCAGCTAATCTTTCTCACACTGGGTCAGGCGAAAGGAACTACAGAATTAACTCATCAAAAGATGCCTTCATTTTGGCAGTTTCATGTCTGGTCTAGACATGAAAGAAGAAGAAAGGATGCCATAATTGAATTGTAGCAATGTTACATTTGAATCTGTGCAAGAATTATGGAATGCCATCTTCAAAGGACTGGTGGGAACACAAACCTGAAAAGGTGATTGAGAATGAGGACAAGACAGTTAAGATCTTGTGAGACCTAAACCAATAAGAAGCTTAAACCCACACTCCAGACATTACTGTGGTTGGAAAAAAAATATGGTTAAGCTGATTGATGTGGTGATCTCAAGTGACAGTCAGGTGGAAGAAAAGAAGATTGAAAAGATCATGACAAATCAGGATCTGAGAACTGAAGTACAGCATCTCTGAGAGAGAACAGCAACAATAACACAACAGCAACAGTGATAGGAGCACTAGGAGCAATCTCAAAAGGGTTGAGAAAACATTTTAAGGTGTATTTTGAAGTGGTAGCCATGTTAGTCTGTGCAAGCATATCGAAGAGTAAACAAAACAACAACAACAAAGAAGAAGAAACATTGTTGCACCTTAAAGATTAACTCCTGTATTTTAATGTTAGCTTTCATGGATCAAGTCCACTTCATCAGACATAAGACTGAGACCTCATGGCATCAATTTATACACAGAGGCACACAAAGGTTAGCCAGCCTAACAGAAAAGTAACATTTTAGCTTCACAGTAAATTTGAATTAACAACCAGAAATTTTCCACTATTGCTACTATTGGTGAGTTCATTCTACAGTTCCTCCCGCCTGATCTAGTGTGAGAAAGATTAGCCAGCAACACAAGGTTGCCATTACCAGGGTACGCACGATTGTGATTCAAAATCTTTTTGTATAACCCGTCAGCCCCACTTAAAGCATGTTACAACAGTCAAGACAGGATATAACTAATGCATGTGTTACTGTAGCCAGATTGGATGTCTCAAGAAACTAGCACAGTTGTCCTTTTTTTGTAATCGTCTATCTTAATGAGTTTGTTAAAAGTTCTGTCCGTGTCATGAACTTCAAAGTCCACAGGGTTTTCTTTAAGTTTTAAAAGTTCATCCGTGATATGGCAACCCTTACATAGTTTGTTGCCAAGATTTGCATGATTTCCCTTAGGCAAGCCCAGATTGACAAAAGGGTTCTGGCCAAGGCATATTAAAAGTAAAATAAACTAAAGTATACACGGTGTGCTACTGCTTTGCTGCACTGTGGTTCACTGCTTGGGCAAACATTCAAGCAATAAGATCTGTTGAAATATGGGTTGTTTTTTGTCCCAGCTTAAAAAAAAAATTATAAGGGAGAAATAACATATGGGGACATTAATTATTTACAAGTCTTAAAGTCGCTTGGAGATGCCCTGGTGGTGCAGTGGTTAAACTGCTGTACTGCAACAAAGGGGACTGCGTTGCCTCAAGCAGTTAAGATGCTGAACTCGACAACTAGAAGGTCTGAGTTCGATTTCCGAGTACTGCACCACAGAGTGAGCTCCCACATCTGCCCCGGCTCCTGCCAACCTAGCAGTTCAAAAGCAAGAAGGTGAACAGTGTTCAGTGCACTCCAGTGTTGAGGCATGTCTGCCATGTACCCATGGAAATGTCTGCAGGCGCAGGCAGCGCTGGCTCTTTGGCTAGAAACAGAGATGAGCACTGAATCCTAGAGTCAGATATGACTGGCTTTCAAACAAGGGCAACAAAAAGGTTGTGAGTTCAATCCTGGCCAGAGCCCAAGGTTGACTTGGCCTGCCATCCTTCCAAGGTCAGTAAAATGAGTACCCAGCATGTTGGAGACAAAATGCTAATTAATTTGTGAGCCACCCAAAGAGTGTACTAAGTGCTATGGGGTGGTATATAAGTGTGATTGCTTTGCTTTTGCTTTGGTGTAGCATGCCTGCTTTGCAGATCTACTTTCATGTGTATTCTTCAACAAAAAGTGTCTCTGGCTTCCTAACATGGGGCTGAGGGTTATAGAATCTGTTACACCCCGTACTTCTCTAGTTTTCTCATTTGATTTGATCATTACGAACAGCTTTTATTTTCCTTGCCAGTCACATAGTGCTGTCTGTGGCAGCTCCCATTCCTGCAGCTCTGGCTTCTGGCAGTTCTTTAACAGATGGCATCATATTTTCCTTTTCTCCTGCCTCTTAGTCCTATTCCAACATTCATGACTTCTTACTGATGGTATTGTTTTTTCTCATTGCAAGTACTGTACTGTGTTTCCCTTTTAACTGCAATGTTAAGATAGCAAGTGTTACAAAGCCTGTATTGATACCTGACTACATTTAACATGCTGTTCTCTAATTTGTGAAAGGGAATCGTTCAGTGTTTGTAAAGGAGTGTTTATGTCTGTCATATTTTTTTTGGAATAGTAGCCGTGTTAGTCTGTGGTTCAGGCATATCAGGAAAAAAAATAAACAAAATAAAATAAAAATAAAATAAAAACACTGTAGCACTTTAAAGACTTTAAAGTGCTGCAGTGTTTTTTATTTTATTTTTATTTTATTTTGTTTATTTTATTTTGTTTTCTGATATGTCTGTCATGTTCACTTTATGTAATTTAACACATCCTTGCTCTTTTAATTACCCATTCATATTTTATTTTTTGCCATTTCATTCTTTTAACAGTATTTGAATTGGCAATACAGTGGAACCTCATACAACAACCGCCCCATATAACAACGAAATCTCATAACAATTAGGTTTTGGGGGTGGAAATTATGTCCCGCATAACAATTTTCCCTATGGAAAAAAACGTACAACAATTTTTCAATGGGAAAAATCACTTACAAAAAAATTATTGTACAATGCATCCCACAGGGGAAATCACTATACGATGCATGTATCGTATAGCAATTGTTTTATACAACAACAAGTCCCGTGGAACGGATTAAAATCATTGTATGAGATACCACTATAATAAAATTAGACAAAATGCCTTTTTTTATAGTGTATGAAGCAGTACAATTTGGAAATTTTGGTCCCTTTTACAGGTTTGCTAGAATGCAAGAAATGAGACATAAATTAGTAAAACAGATAATTTCATTTCAGTCAGGAATTTTGAGCAACACTGAACAGACACTGATTGATTGATTGAATGAATAAACTATTCATCCAATAGAATTTGGAAGTAAGGTCTTGATTATGTTTGTTTTGTCTTTTTATTCTTGGGGAAAATAGTTGAGAGATATAGAAGGATTCTTGTGCTGTTCAGCTTGGATAAATGAAAAGACAGGCATATGGCTATGTATGTAGAAATAGTTGCATACCTGTAGATTGCACATTTTGTATATGTTTTCTACAGTTATAAGTATCTTTTGTCAGTACTCTTAGGGCTGATCTACAGAGCCTAATACAGTACTTTTGTTTTTGCATTGGGTTTTCTGTTCTTGAAATCAGTTTTAAAATGTGCAACTACATGATGTACAGAAAATAATACATTTATTAAATTCAAAAGCTTTTTTCTTGGCCAAAAAGTGATACAGTACTTTATAAACACCCAGTGGGAAGTTGTTTGTTTTGAATCAATTCTATTTTTTTTATTTTATTAAAAAAATTGTAGTGTTTTTGCACGTGTGATTGCCTGTGTCAGACTAATTGTAAAACACTCATTACTCAGGAATGGCCATCTTATCTTGGGCTCAGAAGAAAGGATTTCCTTTTCTCTGCCCTGATGTTTCATATTCAGTTCCCACCTCAACAGGGCACTACAATGTACTATAAACTGAGGGAAGCTCAGAGTAATCATGGCCAGGGATTGCTGTTGCTGCTCTCATACTAAAGGCAGCGTGTGAGTGAGATGATTCTTGCCTTTTCTATATGTATGTATACTGTACTTACTTGTGGAGAATCCCTGTCCCTAACCTTAAGTTCTTCATCATGGTCCCTGTGAGTCACACAAATGGGTCAATTTCTGTGTATGTGCAGACACCTTGGAACGTTCCAGAGCTTTGAAAGACCTTCAGATTCTGTATAACCTCAGTGCTTGCGATTCCTATCCAGTGGATCCCTCAGTTCTTTTTCTATCATCATAGCGATAATGAACTATTACCATTTTGGAGCATGTTCACATGATTATTTTCTTCTTGTACATAGTTTTCTATGTACAAAAAAAATATTATCTTCTATAATTCATCAGTGTCCATGTTTTATGGCCTGTTCATCTCCTTTTAAAAGATGTGAGGTATGCAATAATAAGATATCACTAAAGGACAGTCATTCTACATGTCTCTACTGCATTAGTGAGGGACATCAGACCTAAACCTGACAAATTTGTAAAAGGTTCACCTGAGTTGTGCTTAGAAATAGGGAATCATGACTCAAGTTGTATGTTTGGCAAAAGTCCTTCCAGCAGTCAACACCCTTTCATTGTATATTGCTTTATTAGTGCAAAATTATAAAACCAAACTGAAGCCACTTCCTAATTCTGGGCTCTACCTGCCCAGAGAAGGATAAGACTAATGTCCTCTGGCCGGGAGGAGGAATGGACTTCAGCTGTGTGTGTTGTTTTTTCTTATTGTAAGCCACCCTGAGTCACCACGGCGAGTGGGTGGTGATATAAATCTAAATAAATAAATAAATAGAAACTCAACACACTGATCCTAGACCTGAAGCTGTATGAGAGCCACAGACCTCAAAATTGGGCACATCGCATCTTGACAATAACAACAATAAAAATGAAGAAGGCCCATATAGAACCTTAAAAAGACCAAACAAAAATCCAGGCAGTCCTCTTACTCCTGCACCAACTGCATCTTCACAGCCACCTTGAGAGACCACTGCAACAGGAAGACCTTGTTTTTTTGGGTACAGCCTTGGAAGGCAGACTCAGAGCTCCCTTCTCCGTCCTCCACTCAAACCTCAGACATATCTCCCTAGTGGAGAACTCTACATAAAATTGGTTGAAATCTATAGAAGCAGAGCAATTGCTCTTCCAAGGCCATCTCACATTTCCAGTAAAAAAGGAGTCTCACACTGACAGTATCGACCTCAGATTCTGATTTGACAGCTGCCTTGATGTTGCCTCCAAAGAAACTACCTCAATGCAAGTACAAGAGTGTTCCATGTGGAGATCAGGACATGCAGGGATCTTGGTTCTCACCAGTGATGGCCAACGTTCGCACTCCATATGTTTTTGGCCTTTAATTCCCAGATGCCTAAGTCTACACAACTGGTGATCAGGGCTTCTGGGAATTGAAATTCAAAAACAGCTTGAGTGCCAAGGTTGGCCATCACTGCACTAGGTGGTTATGCTGGTGCTGAATGGCAATAGTCAGGGCCATTTTTTCCAAGATCCATATTGGAGTTATGGGGTGAAGCCCTTTGTCTATCTTCCTCTTGACACATCCAAAGAAATTGCAAAAGCACAAACATAAAAGACCCATTCCAAGGCATGATACTGATAACCAACATCAACTCCTCTGACTTTAAATCTTGACGTTGTGTGTGTCACAAGGCTTCCAAGCCACAGAGCATATTCTTCTTCCATGTCTAGGTCAGATGTGAAACTGCCAAAATGAAGGAACCTTTTGATGAGTTCATTTTGCAGTTCCCTTTGGCTGACCTGCTGTGAAAAAGATTAGCCAGCAATACAAGGTTGCCATTACCAGGTTACGCCCGACTGTGGTTCAAAAATACCATAATCTTCGAGGAGGCTCTTTCTTTTTACCACCACAGAGCATATGCTCAATGATGAATGTCCAAGCTACCAACCAAAATACTTCAAGAAGAGATAAGCAAGCTGTTGCAGAAGAATGTAATAACATCCATTCCACCTCATCACATCAGCAAAGTGTTTTATTCCAAATATTTCAACGATCCCAAAAGAGATGAAAGTCTTTGTTCTATTTTCGATCTTGGAGGTCTAAACACATTCATACATCCAAAGAAATTCAGGAAGATTAGCCTACAGGCTGTCTTACCTCTTCTCAAGAAAGGTCACTGGTTTTAGACTTAAAATATGTGTATTTTCACATCCCTATATGCAAAGATCATTATCAGTAGTTCTGTTTTGTACTTGGTATCGAAGCCTTTGAATTCATAGTCTTTCCATTTGGCTTTTTCTTTGTTCCATGTGTCTTTACAAAATGTATGGCACCAGTAGCAGCTTATTTGCAGTGATGGGATGACAAATTTGTTACCACCACTCCATGACGTCACGACGTCATGGGCGTGGCCAATGTCATGACGTCATGGGCGGAGCTGGCGTCATGACGTCATGACATTGTGGGCGGGGCCTTAAAATAAAAAATAAAATAAAATAAATACACACACACACCCTCAACCCACCCCACCCACCCCACAAACCCGTAAATAAATTAAATAAATAAATAAAATTAAAATTAAATAAAAATACAACCCCAAACACAAATCCCTCACTTACCCCTGGGAGGGCTTGGCAGGGGCGGACGGCCAGGGCAGGGCAGGGCTCAACTTGCCTGTGGGGGCTTTGCGGCCCCGGGGGAGGTGCCCTCCTCTGAGGGCTGGTGCCGCCTGCCCACGCCGCCGCCAAAGTCATCGCCGCTGCAATCTCCACCACCGCCATTATCGTTGCTGCCGCTGCTGGCGCCGTCATCGCCGCTCCTGTCAGTGCCGCCTCTGCCTGTGTTGCCGCCGCCATCAGCACCGCCGCCGCCACTATCTTGTTCTTGAGGACTGCCGGTGTTGCCGATTTTTTAAAAAAAATTGGAGCTAAAATGGCTCCGATTTACTGCGCATGCGCAGAAACTCAATCTGCCGCATTGCGCATGCGTCAGATTGAGTTTCTAAGCATGCGCAGTAAAATTGGAGTAAAAATTGCTCCAATTTTATTGCGCATGCGCAGAAACTCACCCCCTCCTCTGGGCCCACAACAAAGGCCTGAGGGAGAAGATTCCATGGCCTGGCAGGTGGCTGAGAACATCGGCCCCGCCTCTGGGCCCACAACAATGGCCTGAGGGAGAAGATTCCATGGCCTGGCAGGTGGCTGAGGACCTCGCCTCCTCCTCTGGGCCCACAACAACGGCCAGAGGGGAGTTAGTCTGTGTTCTGCTTTGGTTGTTTTGTGAGGTTGTATTTTATGATTTTTACTGTACTATTGTGGTTTTGACTGTATGTGCCCTGAGTCACCTCGGCGAGTGGGCAGCAATATAAATCAGAATAAATAAACCTGATCCTAAAACACTTCCTTCTCCTTCGTGTTATTTGGGGATGCACACTGATGGGTTCTGCGCCTGCGCTGAATCCTGAGCGGAGCTGAAAAGCTAATTGGATAAAAGTTTTAAAATGTGGGACCGCCCACCATGGCCAACCCCTTCTGGCGCCATTTCGCGCTCTCTCCTCAGTTTGCTTTTTTCCGCTGCGCGAGCAGGAGCCTTGAAAAAAAGCTGTGAGTTTCTTTAGCTGAGATTGTCAATCCCTTGGTCCTCGCGTGGCTGGGGGCTCGCCCTCAGCCGCTGCAAAAAAAAAAAACCTTCTTCGTTGCAATCTCGTGTCGGGGCCTCCCAGCCAGGATAATTTTTTGCACCAGGCCATCTACTTCGGTGGATGGCCTCAGCAGCAGCCTTTAAGCAGTGTTCGTCCTGCAAAAGAAAGTTTCCGAGCAAGGACGGACACGTACGTTGCCTCCGCTGCCTGGGGGAACACCATCAGGTCCAGACCTGCGCGGTTTGCCGAGGCTTCTTGAATACTGCGTTGAAAAACCGCCAGTACCGTCTTCAAGCCTACCTGATGGAGGCTGCACTTGCACCGCCATCTTCCCCAGCTCCAGAGCAGGCGGCTGCCTCAACATCCGCTCCTTCGACCTCCGCTCCTTCTTCGCGGCCATCGGCCGCAGAACTGTTCAAACATAAGAAGGAGCAGGAGAAAAGGAAGAAGGATAAGAAAGAGAAGAAGAAGCGCCGAAGCTCTACATCTTCTCTTCCGTCGACCCCGAGGCCGGCTCCCTCTTCGCCGCCACATTCGCTAGCGTCTGTCCCGGTAGCAGCTCCGCCAACACCAGGTAGGATGTCGGTCGACGCTCCGGGCACCGCCACACCGGAGAGGGCTCCCAGCCCACCGCCGCCTCCACCAGAGACTCCTCTGCCACCACTGCTGCGGAAGACCACCTCTCTTCTCGTCTCTTCTGTGGTTCCTGGCCCGGCTTCCGAGCTGTCGGTCCAGTTGAGCCTCATCGCTTGATCGTCGAAAGGGGACTACGCCACCATAAAACAGCTCCGAGCTCCACACCGGGGAGCCAACCGGTACCATCAGGACCAGCCATTGACATCACAGGCAGGCCCGTCCTACCAGCCTCGCCAGCCACAGAGGCAGGAGGACTACTCCCGGTACGAGCCCTACAGACCAAGGCAGCAAACCACCCGTCCGCGCTACCAGCAGCGCCACCAGACTGGTAAGCGGACGGAACGGAAGGGCAAACAACACGTTTGACTCTTCCGTGATCGAGACTCTACCATACCGTCCCCTGGCGGACAACCTGTCCACGTGGTCTGCCATCACCACAGACAAGTGGGTTTTAGCCATCTTAGACTCTGGCTACGCGATCGAGTTCAAGAGATGCCCTACTGTAGGACGGGTCCGTGTTACCGATCCATCTCCATCGCTCCAAGAAGAACTTTCAGCTCTCCTGGAGAAGGGCACCATAGAACCGGTCGCAGTGTCGGAGTCTCACGAAGGGTTCTTCTCCCGCTACTTCCTCGTGGACAAGAAAGATGGGGGGTCACGTCCCATCCTGGACCTCCGTCTCCTCAACAAACACATCGACGCGAGGAAGTTCCGGGTGGTGACCCTTCACTCCATCCTCCCACTGATCAACCACGGGGACTGGTTCACTGTCATCGAACTGAAGGATGCCTACTTCCACGTATCCATCAGGAGGGAACATCGTTGCTTCCTCCGCTTCCAGGTGGGCAGCGACATCTACCAGTACACGTGTCTACCCTTCGGCCTCTCCACCGCTCCGAGGGTCTTCACGAAGTGCATGGCGCCAGTGGCCGCTCATCTTCGACTGCAAGGTGTCCAAGTGTTCCCGTACATAGACGACTGGTTGGTCTGCTCCCCGACCCAACAGAAAGCCAAGGACAATGTTGCTCATTGCCTGGCCTTTATGCAGAGTCTTGGTCTACGGGTCAACTACAAGAAGTCTCAGTTGACCCCCACTCAAAGAATAGACTACATCGGAGCCGTATTGGACTCTCTGGCTCTGAGAGCCTACGCTCCGCCCAAACACCTGCTCGACATCCGCACGGTAGTGGCACGGATCCAGGGCAGACGTCGCATTCGTGCGAGGGACGCCCTCCACTTGCTAGGACTCATGGCGTCGACCACGGCGGTGATCTCGCACGCCAAGCTCAAGATGCGATCGCTCCAGTCGTGGCTCCTCGTCTCCTTCGACAGCACCCACGACGACCTCGGGAAGTGGCTCACACCGACTCCCGAGTTGCAAGACCAGTTGAACTGGTGGACGATGGACCGCAATGTGGCCGCGGGCAAGCTCTTCACCCTCCCCGCACCATCCGTCCAAGTCACCACTGATGCGAGCACGCACAGATGGGGTGCGTGCTGCCACGGGTTACGAGTCCACGGGGTCTGGACACCCGCGGAAGCCAGCCACCACATCAACTTCCTCGAACTGTTGGCGGTGTGGAAAGCGATGAGGTCCTTCAGACTATCGATAGCGGGCCACGTGGTGCAGATCGCCTCGGACAACACCACGACCCTAGCCTACCTCAACCGGCAAGGAGGAACCAAATCTCTCTCCCTCCTTCACCTGGCTGTCCAGATCTGGGAGTGGTGCCTGAAGGTACGCGTGTTCCCCATAGGCGTCCACATCCAGGGCACCCTGAACTCCGATGCGGACTCTCTGAGCCGCGAAGGGACGGCGATGCACGAGTGGGAGCTAGACAGATCGGTGTTCGACCGGCTGTGCCGACGGTGGGGCACACCGAACCTCGACGTGTTCGCGACACAAGCCAACACCAAGTGCCGCCGTTACTGCTCCCGAGCGGGGATCGGCCACGGATCGGAGGGCGATGCCTTCATGGTGCCGTGGCACCAGGAACTACTGTACATGTTTCCACCGATCCCTCTCATCCAACGGGTCCTGGTATGGATCCGTGCGGAAAACGCCTGGACGATCCTGATCGCCCCATCCTGGCCGCGCCAGCCTTGGTTCCCACTGCTCCAGACCCTGGCTTGCGACTTCCTTCGCCTACCCACCGATCCGAATCTCCTCCGCATGGAGGACGGTCGGATCCTACACTCGGATCTGCCGAGCCTGCATCTGACGGCCTGGCTTATCCGCCCGACCTAGCACGGATCCTTGAACTGTCAAGGAAGCCTTCCACGCGGAAGTCCTACGATGCCAAGTACCGTCGCTCTTTCTGACATCCAGCGACCGCACCGTGGACTCCGCATCCCTGCAGGATGTGATGTCCTACCTCCTGCACCTGGCCGAGTCAGGATCTGCACACTCATCCTTAAAGGTCCACTTGGCTGCGGTGGTGGCCAAGACCCCACCTTCATCAGTATTGTCCTCCGCCTTCAGAGACAAGACTGTTAAAAGATTCCTCCAGGGACTGCGTAATGCCTACCCTCTGGTAAAGATACCACCCCCTCAGTGGTCTCTCACCGCTGTGCTCACCGCGCTCACGAAGGCGCCCTTTGAGCCCATGGCTACAGTGGACATTAAGTTTGTTTCTTACAAAACTGCCTTTCTCGTAGCCATCACCTCTGCCCGGAGGGCAGGAGAACTAGCAGCCCTAAGGGCTGACCCTCCTTTCCTTAAATTCTACCCTGATAGGTTAGTATTGCACCCAGACCTGGCCTTTCTGCCCAAAGTCCTGACTGAATTTCACTTGGCCCAGTCCATCACACTTCCAGCATTCTTCCTGAATCCTTCGTCTGCACAAGAGAGAGTGTGGCATTCGTTGGATGTCAGGAGGGCCTTGCTGTTCTACACACAACTGCGTCCTTCAGGAGAGCCAAACAACTGTTCGTGGCCTATGGTGGCAAGTCCAAGGGACAATCTCTGTCTGCCCAGAGACTCTCCAAGTGGATCTCAAGTACCATCTACCTGGCCTATGAGATGTCATCCTTGCCACCTCCTCCCCATGTCCGGGCACATTCCACCAGGACATTGGCTTCCTCCACTGCATTCCGAGAGGGCATCCCAATGGAGGACATCTGCAAGGCCGCTACTTGGTCCAGAGCCTCTACCTTCATCACCCACTACCAGGTTGACACAAGGTCTGCTGCTGATGTCAGACGGGGCAGATCAATCCTGATGGCTGGTCTCCGATCCTCTTCGTTGATGACCACCCATCCATGATGCCTTCACGCTCTCCTACATCTCAGGACGCCGGCTGCCCACAATCCAAGTAAGTGAGCTTGTTAGTCACCCATCAGTGTGCATCCCCAAACAACACGAAGGAGAAGGACAGGTTGTACTTACCAGTAACTGTCGTTCTCCGAGTATTTTGTTTGGGGATTCACACAACCCAACCCTGCCTCCCCTCAAGGCTGCCGGCCTGAGATGGCCTTATGCTTCATGGGCAGCTCTAGTATCAAACTGAGGAGAGAGCGCAAAATGGCACCAGAAGGGGTTGGGCATGGTGGGCGGTCCCACATTTTAAAACTTTTATCCAATTAGCTTTTCAGCTCCGCTCAGGATTCAGAGCAGGCGCAGAACCCATCAGTGTGAATCCCCAAACAACATACTCGGAGAACGACAGTTACTCAGGCGTCCAACACCTTACAAAACTGAATCCGGAATAGTGGGGCAGGGCCAACGTCATGACGTCATGGGCGGGGCCAACGTCACGACGTCATGGGCAGGGCCAAAAAATAAAGGAGCAAAAAAATGGCTCCAATAAACTGTGCATGCGCAGAAACTCAATCTGATGCATTGCGCATGCATCAGATTGAGTTTCTGCGCATGCACAGTTTATTGGAAAATAAGCCATGTGCCGATTTTTGGGGGGCTCTAAAAATATAAGCCACCCCCCCGAAAATAAGCCATCAGGCCATTTTTGGCCATTTTGGGGGGAAAAAAGAATATAAGCCATGGCTTATAATAGGCTATTATAAGCCATGGCTTATATTCTTTTTTTCCCCCAAAAAATGGCCAAAAATGGCCTGATGGCTTATTTTCGGGGGGTGGCTTATATTTCTATATACTCAGTATATAGAAATATAAGCCACCCCCCGAAAATAAGCAGGCAGCCTGCTCGGACACAGAGAATACACCCCCCAACTCTGCTTACCTTGAAGCTCTGCTTATTTTCTCTCCCGACTAACAGCTGATCAGACTCAGAGGCTTTTTTAAAAACTCCGGTAGGGAAACAAGGAAGGGGGAAAATTTCAGCGATGTGATTGGCTCTCTATGTCAGCTGACATAGAGATCCAATCACATCGCTGAATAGGTGTTTTCCCTATTCAGCGATGTGATTGGCTCTCTATGTCAGCTGACATAGAGATCCAATCACATCGCTGAATAGGTGTTTTCCCTATTCAGCGATGTGATTGGCTCTCTATGTCAGCTGACATAGAGATCCAATCACATCGCTGAATAGGTGTTTCCCCTATTCAGCGATGTGATTGGATCTCTATGTCAGCTGACATAGAGAGCCAATCACATCGCTGAATTTTTGGAGCCATTTTTTGCTCCTTTTTTTAAAAAAAATGCCTGCTGCCGAAGAGAAATCGGGACAGCCGGGACGTCATGGGGGAATTCCGTGACCATTTTCCTAAAAATGGTAACTCGGGATTCCCCCTCTCAAATCGGGACTGTCCCTGAGAATCCGTGACGGTTGGCCGCTATTGTTACTGGTAAGTACAACCTGTCCTTAAAGATCTCAACAATTTGTTCCCTGATGTCAAAAGACCCTGTCCTTACTGGTTCTTACCCTTGATCTTGCAACAGCTAATGCAGTCCCCCGTTCGAGCTTCTGGCCTATATTTGCTGACTTTCAGTACAGTAAAACCTCTGCATACAATTTTTTTCTTTTCCATAAGGTTATTTGTATGTCAAAAAAAAATGTATGTTGAAAACACATTGCATTACCAGAAGAGGCCATGAGATGTCACCATATTTTTTGTATGTCGAATTTTTTTCTATTAAAAATTTGTATGTCGAATATTTTTTTAGTTAGGATTTCTATGTGTATGTTGATTTTTTTTGTACGTCGAACTGTTTGTATGTTGGGGTTCCACTGTACTGCATGTTGGTGGTGATCATGTCAGCAAGACAGGTGAGTGAAGTTGCTGCTCTTTCTAGTGATTCTCCATATCTCCAATTCAATAAGGACAAAGTGGTATTTTGCACTGCAGTTTCCTTCTTCCCTGAAGTTGTTTCCACTTTACATTAGAAAACCTCTGGTCCTGCTAACTCACACACACACACCCAATCCATCTTCTTCACTGGAAAGATTAGTCCATGTGCTTGATGTCCAAAGGGGCCTTTCATTTTATATCACTCACACTAAGCCCTCTCTGAAAACAACTAAGCTTTTTGTCACTTATGAGGACCCCCCCCCCCAAAAAAAAAAACCCAACAACCATATATCTTCACAACAGATCTCTATGTGGCTTGTCTCTGCTATTAAATTGGCCTTTCAGATAGCAAAAAAGACTCCTCCAAAATTTTGACAGCTCATTCAACCAGGACAGTGTTGGCATTCTCAGCTGATCTCACTAACATTTCCAAAGCCATCACCTGGTCTGAACAACCTATCTTCATGAGACTTTAAAAACTGGATGTAAGAGGGAAATCTGACACATCCTTTAGCCATCAAGTATTATCTTCTATCATGCAGTGACATCCCACCAGCTGGTAATTGAGCTTGTTACTCACACATTTGGGTGCATTCACATGGACCGCAAAGAAGGACAGGTTGCTTATCTGTAACTGTAGTTCTTCAAGTGGCCACCTGTGAATTCACACATCCCACCCTTCCTCTTCTCTGTCATGCATTGCTCATCTTAAGCAGTAGTGGCAGTTGAACTGAGGGAACCTTTGGGTGGGAATTACATGGGCTGAGGAGAGTAGGAGGAGCCTGAGGCTCTTTCAAAGCTCTGGAACATTCTGGGTTGTCTGTGCATGTGCAAAAATTAACTCATTTGTGTGAATTCACAGTTGACTGCTTGAAGAACTACAGTTAAAAATATGCAACCTGAATGTTGTTGGATTCATTTGACACCCATCATTTTAGTTATGTTTTCATTGGATTTGTGCTGTTTTTGTTGCTTCTGTTAAAATGTGCATGCAGTTATTTATATTGGGCAGAATCTTTTGTCTGGGCTGTATCTTAGATACAATCTGTACTTTTGAAGCAGATGTTGTGACATTTAATTGAAAAGAGGGTGTTACCAAGTACAGTGCTTTTGCCTAATTTTATGTGTTACTACACATTGAGTTGCCTATGTATAATTGTAACCATATCTGGAGATTATTTAACATAGTCATGAGGTGTAATGGGTTCCTCCCAAATATATAAACAATGAAACCTAGTTTGCATAGTAACTGCTTTTTTCTTTATCTCGATTAGTGATAGCAATTAATTTACAGTCTTGTGCAACTAGATTTTATGTTCCAAGAGCTAAGACAGTAATTTACATCTTGACTGAAGGAACCATAACCACATGTTCTAAACATAGCAGCAAACACTTACAGGTCACAGAGTTTCTCCACTGAGAAATTGGTTCTTATCTTGTCTGGGCCTGTTTTAGATTCAGCTGAATGAGGTCCAGAACACTTGAGTTCATTAAGACTCTTCAAGGCTCTTTTTACCCATCTGAAAATTGATTTCTTTTTAAATGGTTTAAGAAAATGCCCTGGAGCTACCCAGCTTATATTAAAAAAATAAAATCTCTTCCTGTCTTGGAACAGCACAGATAGTCAATACTAAATTGACAAATGATCCTTTAAATATATCCATTGAATCCATTATCTTCAGGCTCTGTGAGACACTTCATCAAAAATATCATCATGGTGGTGATGTTTCCAAAGAAACAAACAAACCAAACAGACAGTCTCCTCTGGAATTCATAATCAGAGTACTGTATCACAATAATTGTTTAAAATATTATTAAACCAGCGTATGTAAGAGGGCAAAAAGTTGGGATTGCTCTAATTTCTTGCAATCAATTGCAATGTATTTAACAAATTTCAAAAACATGTTGGCTGAAATCTTGTGGCTTAGTAAGTGACAAGTAGAGTAGGCCCATTTGAATCAACAGAACTTACAAAAGAATGATTCACCAAGCCCCATCCATTTATTGGGCCTATTCTAAGAGGACCTATTGTAGCAAGCAATAGGATTGCAGCAATTGGTTCCCATTATAAACATTTGTTATTGCTAGGTAGCTCAGTGATTTAGGATTGGTTGAGATTTCTACCCCTCACCATGCCTTCTTGCCATGGGCTGGATTAGATGATGCATAGGATCTCTTCCAGCTCTGTAGTTCTAAGATGATGATGATGATGATGATGATGATGATGATGACAAAGACTATTATTATTGTTGATATATTGCTGTATGAAGCAAAACTAAAAGTATTCTGTTTGTTTTTCTTCCATAAAATTATGTTAAATTAGAGGAGGTTTGTTAAAAACATTTTGCATTTTTTTGAAGATAAGTGATGGAATGGATAAGTGGTGGTGATTTTGTGCAGGGTTTCTAGCTCTGAATTCATTTGTCTTCCTCAGACTGCCTTGTTCCAATGGGAAAAAATGTAAAGGTTAGCCCTTTTCTGTTTTCTATTTGATATAATTGCATATGCATGTTAGAATGGGAAATTGTGTTTTATTATTTTATGCAGTATTACTTTCCCATGTGTCCTATTATTAGGTGTTGTGTTAATCAGTTTTTCTTTAGTTGATATCAGCGTCGTGATAGAAAGGGCTTTAAAATACCGGTGAGATATTTAGTAATGATTATGCAAGACATACATTTATGTTACTGACATGTATCTACATTAAGTCATTTTTATGGGTTTTTTATTTTGATGAATTAAAGACTTCCTCTCATTCTGAGGCCCCAGCAGCTTCCCCATGATGGAAAGAATTTGAAAAGAATCTTGGGACCATCGATGAAGGAGGATCAGGAAATTTTAATTTCCCAAAAAATTGCTGCAGCTGATGATGTCATAGCCTAATGTGACATATGTTGTAGCAGCAGGAGTTCAGTCACAGAATCAAAGTACAGTACTTCAAGGATTCATTGAGTCTAACCTCCCCCAACAGCTGAATATCTAACCTTTGCTTAAAAACCTTCAGCAAAAGAAAGTCCACCATTCACAGAAGAACTGCATTCAACCCTTGAGTAGCTCTAACCATCAAGAATTTATTTCAATGTCTAGGTGAAATCTCTTTGCTTATACTTTGAATCATATAAAGTCACAGAAAACAAGTTTGTTCTGTCTTCCACATGGCACCCCTTCAGATACTTGAAGGTAGCTATCATATAACCTCTCAGCTATCTCTTCTCCAGAGTAATCATATCCAGCTTTCTAAACTATTCCACACAGGGCTTAATTTCCAAACTTTTAAGCTCTCCTGGTTTCTTATTAAATCACATTTGCCTTCCCATACTAAGAATCCCAGTTTCCCATCTTCCATACATTGGTACAGATACATTTAAAACCACGGGTCTACCTCACAGCTCCTTCATTGTTGTTCTTTCTCTTCCATTGGTGGATTCCTGTGCCACCATTCTAGTTTCTGGTGTATCACTGATGCATCTTGTTCCCAGTACTTGTCTCCTTGTCCTCTGGAATATCATTACCTTCCTTGGCAGGATTTAAGCCACGTGCCTATGAAATAGCCATCAGTCATGAGTGTTACCAGGGGACAGGGAGCTATTTACAAATACAGTAATACCTTGGATAACGTTTACCTCGGACAACGCTAAAATCGCATAACGTTAAGTAATCTGGGGAGGAGAATTGGATCAAATAACGTTAAGGTCCTATGGGATGGATCGGATAACAACCGCTAAAGCCTGTGTGGTTACAATGTATCTCTATGGAGCTTTAACGTTATCCAATCCATCCCATAGGATTTTAACATGGATCGGATAACACTAAAAATCAGATAACACCAAGACTTGTGGAACCAAGTCTTAGCATTATCCGAGGTATTACTGTACTGTAGTAGAGAATTGACATTGCCTTACCACACACACATTGGTTTCTGCTACCATCACCATTTTTAAGAGGGAAGATGAAGCTATGTATACCTTAATCCTGGACCCTGTTCTAACTTAGCAACAAGTCATGGCATGCTATTTATATGTCTTACATTATTAATGAATTAGGGATGGGAGGGCCAAATAGAAGTGATGATTGAGTATATAAAATAAAATCAGAGGTCAATTTTTTTCAGTTTTCCCCATAATTAATTGTACTGTAATATGAAGAACACTTGGAAAAACATTCCCATTTTTAATAACAGCTTCAACACTGACAGATATCTAAGAGACCAATCCATTTAATTGTTAAAGTATTTATCTTTTTTTGTTTGTTTGTTCAGTTTTTATTTCCTTCAAACAACTTTCTCAGCATAAATCTTTGATCTTGTTAAATCTGTGAATAGTTCATTTGCCTCTTGGGCTGCCTATTGAGTTTGTACAGCTGTTTTTTGCCTTGGGCCACAGCAAGTCAAGAATGATCAGTTTTGTAGTGCCACAACTTTGAAGTTCAAAAGAAAATATTAAACTACTTCAGACATGTGCAAGAGCTGACCTTCTAGGTTGGGAGAATGAGACACAAGAAAAGGTAGTATGTCAGGAAGAAGCATCAGCCCTTATTATAAAGTTACTTGATTTGAGTGTCCTTGGAGAAAAGAAATGATGAATGCATTAAAGCAGGGATTCTCAGCTTACAGGCCGGAGGCCAGATGCAGCCCACAGCACCATTTCATGTGCCCCCCACCTCCACCTCACCAGGAAGTGCCATGTGGTGGAGGAAGGGCAAAAAGGCCATACGGCCCCTGAAGCTGTCTGAGGGAGCATGACCCAGCCCCTGATTTAAAAAGGTTGAGAACTTCTGCATTAAAGTAAAGATCCTTTGTTATAAATGAAGTGCACTGTAAAAATATACCTATAGTTTCTGTGCTTTGGACGTTGAAACCAGAGTTTAGAAATAATACTGTTTTGGACTAAAGCTCCCAAAATCCCTAGCTAGTGGACTGGAATCTCAGATTCTGGGGATAGCAATAGCAATTACACTTACTACCCCATAGCACGTAGTGCACTCTCTGGGTGGTTCACAGAGCAATTAGCATTTTGCCCCAAACATGCTAGGTACTCATTTTACCAACATTAGAAGGCTGAGTCAACCTGAGTCCCATCAGGATTGAGCTCACAATATTCTGGCTTCAGGACATCAGTTTAACCACTGCATCACCAGGGATTGCTTTATATAAATTAACGTGAGAGCAACAGTAGATGTAGCCAATGCTTGGGATAAGGGACAGCCTTTATAGCTCTGAGGCTCACTGTACATGTAATGTTGATCAGGAGTTGCTCTCTCTCTCTCTCTCTCTCTCTCTCTCTCTCACACACACACACACACACACACACACACACACACACCAATGTTTTTGCTCTGTCTACTTCCTCACCCCATATTTCCCACTTCTGAGTCAGATCTCATTGGGGAGAGCAAGAGTTTAGTTTCCTTCCACTAACTATCTTGGTAAATGCTAAGTAACTTTAGCTGGTTCAAAATGTTGACTAATGCTGGTTATAAGGAGTGCGTAGCTCACGGTGCCCAAACTTTTTGGGTCAGGGTCTGGTCATGTGGATCAGGGGCCAGTCACTGTGGCCCAGGGGTCAGATCTGGTCCATGAAGCCAATTCATCCAACCCACGACACCCTAATCACATACAGGCACGTTTTACTTCCACTTCTGGGAGTGACAAGGGTGTTGTGGGCCAGATGAATTGGCCTCATGGGCTGAATCCAGCCCTTGGACTGTAGTTTGGGCACCCTTGATGTAACACCTTTATTACAACTACTCCACTGGCTGTCAATCTGTTTCTGGGCCTAATTCAAAGTGTTGATTATTACATATAAAGTCATACAGTGGATCCTTGTTTAAGTAATGGCTCGTTTAACATAAAAATCGCATACAAAAGGAAATGTATAGAAAATAGTGGCTCAGCTTACGGAATTTTTTTTAGGAACGGATTACAGTAATTGGTTTTCAATGCCTTCCTATGGGAAACTGCATTTTGGTTAATGTATTTTGGTTTTCAATGCATTCCTGTGGGAAATTGCATTCAATGAATTCCTATGGAAAATTGGGTTAAAGTGATTTTCATTGTAAGAAACATCACAGAGAATGCATTAATTACATTAACCAAAATACCACTGTATACAGCTTTGGTTTTAATGTTGATAAGTGGCTAATTCTTTTTTAAATAAAGTTTTAATTGTTCTGAGTCGCATTGAGTGTCCTGTGGGGAGAAGTGAGATGGTGTGTGGATACATGCACAAATGGACGGACACTTGGACAGACAAACAGACAGACACATGCATGACTATCCCAGCCCGGTTTGTTTTTCACTCATGGTTCAACTCGGAAACAGGGAGACGTATTCACGTACACCCACCAGTTTTGATAGGAAATGACACATAAAGAGAATTTTTCATATGAATTATTTCTGGCAGTGCTAGCAGCAACGGTGGGGGGGGGGGAGATCTGGAGGCATTATCCAGATTAATCCTCTATACAATCCTATTTAATAGCTGAATTTGTAGTAGTACTGTGGGTTTTTGACATTTAGTTGATTTTTTTTTTAGTAATTCTGTTTGTCATTTTGTTAATGTTCATTTTTAAATTGGAAGAGAACCCAAATTGTATGACTCCTCCACTCTTGTGCCACTTTAACCTGAAATTCCAAAGATATGTTTGTGGTAGCCTGTGATTGCACAAAGTAGAGATGGATAGTTTAAAAATGGAAATCACTTAATTGTCTGCCACTTTGATGGGACTTCACTGTAAACTGCCTCTTTCTGTGCTCTGATTTTTATTCAGCTAGGATTATACGAGTTGGCTAATATTGAGGATTTATCATTGTTATAATGAACATTATGAGCAGGATAAATTGGGTACATATATGGAATCTTTCCAAAAAGAGGCAGCTGGAGATTGCACATGGGTTAATCTTGTCTGGTGGAAATTGAAATATGACAGGGGTTCTCAGATAGCTCTTAGTAGTATACTGCTACTTCCATGGCTGCTGAAACTAAACAGGATATCCTATCATGATTTAAGGAAAGCTTTTCTTGTACAGCTATGCACAAAGTCATGACCGGGAAATGCAGATGTTGCATGTATTCTTTTTCTGAGAGAAGAGAGATGGGTAAACATTGCAATGCCAGCTTCTGAAGTAAAATAGTTATGTATTTTAACTATAGGTAAAGGTTTCCCTTGCTCGAAAGCCAGTCGTATCCAACTCTAGGGTTCAGTGCTCATCTCTGTTCCAAAGCCAAAGAGCCAGTGTTGTCTGCTTCTGCAGACATTTCCATGGTCATGTGGCAGTAGTTATGAATCCCCTCTCCCCCTCCCCAGTTTCTGTTGAAAATTTCAGGAAAACCTAATGGGATTTCAATATTTGCATTTGTTATAAATGTGTGTAACACATTGCCACCTACTTTATTTAGTGTGTTGTAGAGCTGGCTCCAACCTCTTGGGAGATACTTATCTTGGGAAGGTTGCAGAACTGTAGTCAAAACAATTTGCTTCCCAGCTCTGGAGAAATGATGCCTGATTAGTTAAGCATAATGATGATCAAGGCAGAAGTGCTTATAAAGCAGGTTCCCTCATTGTCTGAATTTAACACCTGTCCTTTACTTCTTGAGCAAAGACATTCATCCCCCCTGCAGCAGTACCGTTGTGAAGGTGACTCAGAAACCTTACCATCTCCAGCTTTGATTATTTGGCTAGTCTGATATTTCCATGTGTTTATCAAGGTAATTAGTGTGGATTTTTGAGAATTAGTTCAATGAAGAGGAGAAATCAGCATTGGGGATAAAAGTTTTCAAAATCTTTCCCATTCTGCAAGCTAGAAGATTAAACAGATTTTTTCTTTCAATGTGACCCAAATGATTTATTATAGGGATGAAATAAGAAGGGAAACACATTATGTAGACAGTGTTCCTTACTTAGTTACTTCAAAGATATATCTTACATCTACATCTGTTTTCTTCTGTTATTAAATTTAAGCATAGGTTACCCAGCAGAATTTTAGCGTTGGTTGTGGCATTAGCTATTTCTCCTCTGCCACAGTTATCCCAGTCAAGATCAGATAGTCCTAAAAAGTCCATTACCACAAATGTTCAGTTGGTCCTTTCCCCCACTTTTTTTTTAATTTGGAAGGGCAGATTTAGCAAAGTTAGGGGACAAAAAATTAAAGTCACCCAAGAAGGGAATGGTAATCTGCTTCTGTGTATTCTCTTCCTAGGAAACCTTGAAAATAATCACCATAAGTTGCAATTGACTTAATGGCACATTAAACTCTAGAGGTCAGATCAGATCTCGTGTGTTTATTTGGATGAAGGTCGGGGGTGTAGTTGCAAACCATGTTTTGAAAATATTATTTTTTGTTTGACCCTTTGAGGAGGAATAGGCTAAGACTATGACAAACATTACCGTAAAATATTTCCTTTTTTTTCTTCTGATGCAAAAGAAAAGGTTAGGCCGGCATCATAAGTAAATAAATTTTTGGGGTGGTCCCCTAAATCTGTTTTTACTTCTTTACTGCTCCATAGCACTTAGTGCACACATAAGATAATTAGCATTTTGCCCTCAACCTGCTGGGTATTCATATTATTGACCTCAGAAGAATAGAAGGTTGAGTTAAACTTGAGTCACATCGGGATTGAACTCACAACATGTTGGCTGCAGTACAGCAGTTTAATTGCTACGTCACCACATGGACAAGTAGAGGAAATGGATAAGCACAGCGTCAAGAATTAAGGCACATAATATTCTGGATGTATAGAATAATAGACAAATGATTAGCAGATTTCATTTACATAGGTTATTTTGGTTAAGAGTCAAAGACCACAAAAATTCCAGCACTCAAGACTTGTGCTACAAGATGTTTTAAGCAGAAAAAAAAGTTGTGCATTTACAAGGATGCTACTAATGAATAGATTTTTGTTTTCCGGCATTAGAAAATGATGTAATAATGTTTGAAATAGAGCAAATCCCGATTGCTCTATTTTCAACTGGATGGGTTTATCGTGTTATTTTTTACATGCAGTTTTCAATATTTTCTAAATATAACTCACACTGCACCATTCTTGATTAAAATTTATTACAGATACTACTGAGTTTAAGTAAATGAGGAAATTGATGGAATCAACCAGCTACTATGGCCAGTGACTCGTAATTAACTCGTGATACTGATCACATTTGGTGTTGCTAATAACTTCTGTTTCATTTTCAGAATTGGGAGGCTTTTCGATGGCACGGAGCCAATTGTTTTGGACAGCCTCAAGCAACATTACTTCATTGACAGGGATGGTCAAATGTTCAGATATATCTTGAATTTTCTACGAACATCCAAGCTCCTCATACCAGATGATTTCAAGGTGAAATGCTCTTCTTTGTTATCATCATTTCATAAATTTTAAAATATTTAATGAGGAGGTAACGTGTGAAATTGAAAAGTGTTACATTTCTTGGCACCTTTTGTTTGTTGTTCAGTCACACAGTCAATTCCGACCTTTTGCAACCCCAGCGACCACCACACACCAGTCACCCCTATCCTCTACCATCTTTTGTTTTAAAAAAACCTCAAATGCTGGGATCTCATGGCATCTTATTATTTTGCCTTGAAAGATTCCAGATATGAAAAAAATCATAAATTGGCAACTTTAAAAAACTGGTTTTTCCCCAAATGTTTTTATGTTCTCTTTTAGCTATACATTAGTATGATGTACCTTAAACAAGATAGTTGTTTGCATTCAGATGGAATGGGGGAAGAAAACTTTAAAAGAGGTGAAGACTTTCATGCTATTACGTAATTGTTTTATCCCTGTTGCTTAAGGGCCATACTTCCTAAAATGTTTTTGTGTGAGCAGTCTTAAAAAACCAGCCCTAGGTTATTTTGAACATCTGGCACTACTTTTCTACTCAGTAGGAAAATGAAAATGTGTTTGAATGATGAAATGCATCAGCCACAGATCTAAACTGCAGTATTTACAAAATCCTGTAGTACCAACTTGCCCTTCACAAGCTTGCTTAGTGATCATTCCTCTAAATGGCATTTAGTGTCTGAAAATAGCCTACTAGCACATATGTCCACTTGAGATCTGGCATCTGTTTCTCCTCTGTCTCTTATGGTTTTCTTTCCTGGAGGTAGGTCAGTCATATATATTTTTTTAAAAAGTTGGCCTTGTTGATGAGCCCTGGTAGCACAGGGGTTAAACTTGCTGTACTACAGCCAAAACATTGTGAGTTTGATCCTGACAGGGATCAAGCTTGACTCAGCCTTCTATCCTTCTGAGGTTGGTGAAATGAGGACTCATCATTTTGGGAGCTAAATGCTAATTACCTTGTGAACTACGCGGAGAGTGCACTATGTGCTATAGGGCGGTCTATACAGTAAGTGTAATTGCTGTTGCTACTGTTGATCACAATTTGTTATTTTTAGATCATGTAAGATGGCAGTGAGACTAATTGTCTGATATACGGTGGTGTCCCTGTCAGTTCCATTTTGACATAACAAATGTTATTCCATTGATGGAAGAGACCTTGAAGGAAACCTCACCAAATTTTCTACCACATCAGATTCTTTGTAGGGGAGGATGTGCCTAATACAGTTTCCTCTTGGAATACATCTGGAGAGCAAATTTGTGTCTCTTTGGAAACTTTTTTTTCATGCAAGACCTTTTTCCCTATTTGGTGTTTTTGATTTTTCTATGCTTTTTCTTGTTACATTGCAAGTGGATGTTATAATAAGGGCAAGATTTACTACCTGTGAACTTTATATGAATTATGCACCAATTCTGATTGTTGAAATTATTTGATTCTTATTAGCAAATAAAATTAATGATAGTTGAGAACAACAGTGTTCTGAAGCTGGCATTCCAACTTCTTTTTTTAACTTCCACAAGGAAGTATAAATATTTTACTAGTAAAGTTTTATTCCATGTCCTCAGTGAGCTGACCTAAAGTTCAATCAGTAGTGAACATTAATTTGCCTCTTGTTTGCTATTGGTTATCTTTTGTGCATATGTTTTTAGTACAGAACGAAGGTCAGTATTATATTACAAGTTACTACAGAATGACAGTAGTCAAAGCCAGATGCAGCTAGCAGGCAAAGTGCCTGTTTCTGACTAATTGTTTGACAACTAGCTAATTCAACTTCCATGACTGCTGTTGTGTACATGGAGGTTGGAGCAGAATACTAACCACCATTCTTGAGAATAGCACTTTTTGTTGAGTTTTCTTGCTCTCTCCAAGATGCTTGTCATACTCTACAGTTGCCTTCCAAGGGTATAATGAAGTTATATTTTAAAAGCAATTCAGATGTGACCAGTTATAAGTAACCACATGACTTGTAATTACATTACTTCTCAGTAACTAAGTGATTTGTAAAACATTAATTCCATGCTCTTAGGAAAACATAGTACAGTTGTACCTCGCTTAAAAAGCATAATGGGATTGCTCTTTAAGCGGGTTGGCTGTTTAAGTGAAACACCATTGTAAGTTATCAATTATGACTTCTGGTGGTGGTGGGGTATGAACCCCGGTTTATTTGTTAAGCGTGTTTTTGGTTGGTTTTATTTGTTAAGCGAAGAGAACATTCAGTGAAAATTCTGCTCTTTAAGCGAGTTACTCTTAAGCGAGGCGCTCTTTATGCGAGGTTTGACTGTACAGCTCAGCAAGCTGTCCCGATCATAATTAATAATATTTTTTTACTGTGTCAGAAGCACCCAAAGGTGCTTTCTGGGTTAAAAGGATTTTTGCTAGAAGAACTTTGCTCAGGGGACACCTAAATGAGGCTCCTTTCATGTCCCCAAGATCTTTCCCCACCAAAGTGGTCCCTATTTATCTACTTGCAATTTCTTGCTTTCGAACTGCTAGGTTGGCAGGAGCTGGGACACAGACGGGCACTTTAACACCAGGACTGCAAAGGACTGCCACAACCTTGAAGATATTAACAAGGTGCGCTTTCACAGCCAGTCCATATAACATGGCCTCTTCTGCCTCCATGACCATTGGGAATCAGAATAATGGTTCCTCCTCCTCTCATTTTGCTGCTGGGCCCAATATTATGGTTTCCAGTGGCATTGAGGGGGCCATCACCCCATCTAAAGGGGGTCATCCACCTGTAGCCATTGGCCCCTTTAGGGAGTCAGGTTATTTACTGCCACCCAACACTTGGCATTGAGTTGCTGGCTGTATAGTCTATTCCATTACCATAGCAGGATGTCCAGTCACTTGGAGGACCCTGAAGAAGCTGAGGGTCAGAGTCCCTAAATACAAGACTAACATGCTCAAATGAGGGGTGATGGCAGACAACAACATGCTGTATGAATGTGAAAAGATACAGAATCTGGGTCATTTGCTAGCCTGCCAGTTACTACTGAAAACCTGTACCGGCAAGCACGTAGTTTTGGTCAGTGACAAAGCCAAGAAGGTGGCTTCATTTTGGCAGTTTAAAAGTCTAACGTAGACACCAAAGTATTTATTTATTATTATTATTATTATTATTATTATTATTATTATTATTATTATTATTATTATTATTATTATCATTATTATCATTATTATTATTATTATTATTATTATTATTATTATTATTATTACTGTGCCATCTGACTTAATTCTTACTTATGGTAACCTTTCCAGGGTTTTGTAGGTAGAGAATACACAGAAGTGGTTTACCATTCCATTCTTCTGGGGGCACCCTGGGACTGTGCAGCTTGCCTCTGACTATACTGGCTGACTCTTTTTCTTGGAAGGCATAGTGGGGAATTGAATTCCCAACCTTTGACTCATCAGCGAGGTACCTAAACCACTGACTGACCAATGTCCTTTTGTGCAGTCATGCAAAAGGCAAGACTTTTGGACTCAAACTACAATTTAAAAAACAAAAACCACCATAGATATTATCTACTACATGCTGAGTTGCAGAAGATTCCTGAACTTGTGGAGATTTGCATCCAGAAATTACCACCCTTTGTTTAACTGCACAGCTGGATTTGAGCCAAGGTCACTTCCCCATAAGACTTCATTTCTTCACAAAAGTAGATTGTTCCCTGTCCTATTGCTAGAAATGACCAGGGAACCTGATTCTCTCCAGTTGTTTTGAACTACAGTGCCTCCCAACTGCTTGCTGCTGGCCATGCAAACAGGAGATACAGTCCAAAACATGCATATTTTATTTTATGTTTGTGTAAGCATAATGACAGGTGTATATTTTGTTCCCTGTTTGCACTGAGAATTATGTGTCTTTCAGGATTACAGTTTGTTATATGAAGAAGCAAAATATTTTCAGCTTCAGCCCATGCTGGGAGAAATGGAAAGGTGGAAACAAGATCGGGAGACAGGTCGATTTTCGAAATCTTGTGAGTGTTTGGTAGTGCGCGTTGCTCCGGATCTTGGAGAGAGGATTACACTGAGCGGTGACAAGTCCTTGATAGAAGAGGTTTTCCCAGAAATTGGTGATGTGATGTGCAATTCAGTGAATGCAGGTTGGAATCACGATTCAACACATGTAATCAGATTTCCTTTAAATGGATATTGTCATCTCAATTCAGTTCAGGTATGTAGTTACCAAGTATTATTATTATTATTATTATTATTATTATTATTATTATTATTATTATTATTATTATTATTATTATTATTATTATTATTATTATTAAACTTATATGCCGCCCTACTCAGCAAAAACCGACTCAGGGCGGCTCACAACACAATCAAATACAATGCAACAATTCAATAAAACAATAAAATGTCACAACACAATGAAATATCATACATCAATAATTCAAAAAAATAGAATATCATAAAATACAGTACAGTAAGATAAAACCCCAATATGCGTCATAAAGTTACAAAAATATTACAGAACCCATAGGAACATTACACAATCTTACAAAGAAAAGTTACAAAAAGGCATCCCCACCCCACTCACCCTGGATCCTACCCATTAAGCTGGTGGCCACCAACAGACTACTCCCCTTCCTTCTGTCCAAGGGAAAGGAGAAAGGCAATGTGTCCATCTGACATGTAGTATGTCATTTTCAGGCAAGGCTTGTGAATGTATGCTGTCCGAGTATGAAGATGGCTTGAAAAAGTTTATTTTCAGTTACAGTTGAAGAGATTGATTTCACTGCATCACAAAAATAATATTGTCTGCTACTTGGTCTAACAATTGTCTGGTTTATTAACACACCTGCACCTACTCATCTTTAGCTCAAAACAGACTCACTTTGGCCTAGCTATACTATCCAATAAGATGGTTTTGCACTAGAGACAAGCACTTGATCCATCTCACTTTATATACCTATTCTTGACGTCAGCTCATTGACTTGCCCAGACATGCCCGGCCACTGCTGGAACACGCATACCACTAGGGGACATGATTCAGCTGAGGCAGCAGCAGTCATAGTGGTAGCTGCAACTGTTATAATGTTCCCATGTAAAAATACATTACCCAATTACCAACCATTTGAACAGCTATAATATGCCTTAAAATCTGTACATGATAGGCAAATTCTGAGTTCACATTTGGAATCAACACAGTCACTATCATGTAAATCACATGTGTTATTCCCAGTAGCATGATCACTGTTGTGCAGTGTTTTCCAAGCACTCCATTTTAAAGGCACAGAGTGGTTATTGTGTGATTAAGATTCATAGTTATTCATTTACAGAATGGTGATTCTTTTCATTGTTGCTTTTAATAGTTATTGAGAAATTTGAGGTGTTTCATTGGAGAACCAATCATATTGCTGTTGGTTACACAAGATCTAGTTCTGTGCATTACACCTGTTCATTAGTATCTGAGCACACAGATGCTTCTGAGAATGTAGTGTCTTCCAGAGTTTGGGAAAATGTACTGAGATCATCTTACCGATACTGCTGATAATGTTCCCATATTATGGCACGTAAGGCTGAAATTCTATTGTACAGTTACGATTGTATAACTTGACATCATGCAAGTAGTAGCTCTAATCACAGCAATGCAAACTCTGTTCACAAAGCACTTTCACAGGGAAAATTGTGCAGTTCTTATTGCCTAGATGTGATGCCTGCAAATTTATGCAAGTATAACTTTACATCACAGCAAGAAAAATAGGATTCCAGCCATTGAGTGATCATTACTGTAACTTAAATTAATTGGTTTAATGGAAAACCTTTTCATAAAAGTCTAATGGTCTGAGAGGTATAGTTAAATAGCCAGTGGGGACAGAGAGATAGAAAGTTAAACATTTGTGCCACTGTTTGTTGGCGGTATAGTCCAAAACAGCTACCCATTTCTGCTTTAAATGTTGTCTACACCTGATTGTCTGTATAAGATGTAGTTTCACTAACAGTTGTGTATTCAGTCATTTAATTACCCCTTTTCACAAGTAAATCACCTGCATATCATACGATGATTAAAATACCAGGACTGTCATCAGAACATAATGAACCACTATGTTGACCAAAGGTATCTTGATTAAGTATAAGTATTAGTATGTACATAGATAACTGGAAAAAAATTATACAATATTCTGAATCTGGAATATTTTGAAAGACATTGTCTGTTCCCAGTGTAGCAAAGTAAAGATGGTTTCCATTCTCTGTTGAACCAAGATCTATGTCACTGAAATAATTGAAGTCTAGATCATTTTGAGCGTGAGGTTTAGCTTCTTGTTTATTTAGGATAACAGAACTATGAAAGCTCACAAAAGCTAAGAAAGTACATGGGAATTGCTACACAGCCCAGTGTTTCTAAGTATTGGATTGCAGAATTATAGGCTGGGAATTCAGTGATAGGATAACCACTCTGTAACTTTTTATGTCCTATTGGAATCCATGGATTTTACAAAGCATTTCACTTTAATGCTGTTGATGTTTGGTGGATTTCTATTTCTGGGTGTTTTTTTTCTCATGCAATATTTTCTTTTCCTTGTTTTGTAGGTACTTGAAAGGTTGCAACAAAGAGGGTTTGAAATTGTTGGCTCATGTGGTGGAGGAGTGGACTCTTCCCAATTCAGTGAATATATACTTAGGCGAGAACTCAGACGGACATCTCGTTCATCCTCTGTCATTCGAATAAAGCAAGAGCCTCTGGACTAAGGGCATTTTTCTTCTTATGCAACAACAAAAAGGGGACCTTTTTCCATGTTCAGTGCAACACCAAAAGAGCTCTGGAATGAGAAGTTGAATAAAGACACATTTATATCAGATATAGAGACCATACCTGTATTCATATGGGAACATTTGGAATAGTAATAATAACCTCAAGGTGTAAAATATGTATATGTTACAATTGCAAAAGGTTAAAAAAAACTAAGAATGGTAGGAGAGGTTGGTGCTGTGATGGCCATTAAGTGTCCTAGGCCTTAATTAAGCCTGATTAACAATAAGGAAGCCATTGCCATTAGGAGAAGGGAATAACTCCTTTTCATTTTTTATTGCCAGATGGCAGTCTCCTGTTCAAGTATGTACAACTTGACTCATGTTTGCAGATGTGTGTCTTAGAGGTAACCAGTCGCAGCTCCAGAAAACCTCCATCCATAACATAAGAAAGGTTCTAGGCAGAAGATTTTAATGTAGCATGTGCAGAAGTCATGCACTTCTGTCCCCCTGACTGATGTGAACATTTTAATTCTTGTTATCCATTTCAAAAGCAGCCAGAATTTATTACCACTTAGTAGACATGCTCTGGTTTAAATCCCATGTTTTCATAATTTTTTTTATTCTTCAAAACTTGATAATATATGAAGTACAGTAAAAAAAATCTGTTTAAATCTCCTGTTTTAAGCCAACACTAGTCAAAAAAAAAGAGAGATAAAATAGCATTTTTAAAAAATTAAGGTTAAAAATAGCCTTTTTCTGATACATATACAGTAATACCTCGGATAACGCTAAGACTTGGTTCCACAAGTCTTGGTGTTATCCGATTTTTAGTGTTATCCGATGCATGTTAAAATCCTATGGGATGTATCGGATAACGTTAAAGCTCCATAGAGATACATTGTAACTGCACAGGCTTTAGAGGTTGGTATCTGATACATCCCATAGGACCTTAACGTTATTCGATCCAATTCTCCTCCCCAGATTACTTAACGTTATGCTATTTTAGCGTTATCCGAGTTAAACGTTATCTGAGGTATTACTGTACTGATGTTAAATTCTCTGTGCAAAGTATGAAGGCATGAGGAACTTTAAGAAAGAGAATAAACTTTTATTTTTTAGTCCATAGTGGAAAATGTGTTCTGGTGCTGCGTTCTCTTTCTCACTGGTCTTGTATGAAAAAGTGGCCATTCTGGAATGAGCCCACTGCCATCCCTGGATTGTTTTGATTCTTTCTTTTTTTTCATTTAGCTACACTGTTTAAATGCAGATCTGTAGAACTGACTGTAACCTTTTTTTTATGCTAAACCCATCATAATGCTACAGGGTAGAAATTCCCACTGGTGCAGTAGTGATGGAGTGCACCACTGCACAAAAACTACTGTGCAAGAGCTTATGCAAAAAGTGATACTGCTCCTTGCATAACCACTTGTTCCTCCTCTTGCACAGCAAAAATTGTACTGGATATTGCCTTTATACTAACTTTGAAGATGGCACAACCACTAGTGCACCAGGCATTGCACTAATTCTTCTTCTTCTTCCGTGTCTAGGCCAGACATGAAACTGCCAAAATGAAGCCAACCTTTTGGTGAGTTCATTCTGCAGTTCCTTTCACCTGACCTAGTATGAGAAAGCTTAGCCAGCAACACTAGGTTGCCGTTACCAGAGTACGCCCGATTGTGGTTCAAAAATACCACAATCTTCGAGGAGGCTCTTTCTGCGCTGTTTCACCTAAGTCATGAAGCACTTGGCTCTCCAGATGTTTCGGATTTCAAAACCCAGCACCATCAGCTTGGCCCCATGTCCTATGGGAAGTTTGTGTAAAACACTTGAAGAGCCAAACCTTCCCCAAGTTATTCTCTTACAGGGAAATACTGACCTTACAGACATTAAGTAATAGTTTGTATTGATTTTGTATTTAGGGACTCCTCTAAACTTTTATCTCCAGCTTTGCAGAAGCAAGGACTACTATATAGTCTTTACTTTAGCTCTCTGCCTTACAAGGGACCTGCACAGTTTTGTTTGTAGTATTCTAGTTAGATTTGGTTAACTGATACTGTTCATATTTTCAGAGGGGAGAATGGCCCTTGGTTCTTTTTCCCAGGGTGGCTTGATGCAACTTGCAAACATTTGTGCTGGGCAAATTTTACCCAATTAATTAGCCACTGGTTTATTGAATTGGCACCTGAAGACTAGAATGTATGACAAATGGAGTTTTTACCAACACCTTTTTTTCTCTGCTTCTTCCCCCGCCCTCTCTTTTACATATATATATGTAAAAATTTTGTGGGGGGAAATTCTACTTTGAATGTGAGTGTCTTTTTAATACCAGAAAAGCAGAATATAAACAAATAATCCAGTAGAACTCAAATGCTAGCACACTGCTTTATGGTTATTTTATTAGTACTGTAGTAGTATTTTGGTTGGCTCTAATAAAGCTGTTACATTGTTTCTCTTTGGATGTTTTTGAAGACCAAGAAAATTCCCTCTGTTTCTTTCTGTGTTATTCTAATCAGATTTGCTTTATCACAACACGAGATCACAGAGTATCTTGTGCTTGTTTGCTATGTGCAGTCAAACCCCTTCTAACATGGAAACCCTGATAAAATTTTCAAAGTGGATGAGATGTTCAAGAAACAATGAGTTTCCATGGCCAAGTAGGGATTTCAACCCAAGCTTCATGACCCCTTGTCTGTCATTGCATCCCCTATACCAGTGGTGGACAACCTTGGCACTCCAGGTGTGCTTGAACTTCAATTCCCAGAAGCCCCGATCAGCAGGAGTGCTGACTTGGGCTTCTGGTAATTGAAGTCCAAGAACACCTAGAGTGCCAAGGATTGCCACCACTGCTACCATGCTGGTTCTCACAGAATACATTACAAAGTCACAAGCTGTTCATAAAATAATGCACAAGATTCACCACCTGCCATACTGACCTTCTCACAAAATAACTTTTTATATGTAGTCTGTTGCAAGTTGTGACCCTATGCTTCATTATGAATCGCTCAGTTAAAAACCACACAAAACATCCCATTGCTTTTGAAAAGATATTATTTGAAATGAGTTTGAATTCAGAGCTCTGCATGAAAATAGTTTTATCTAATATAGAGCTAACCAACTGAGGCTGAAGGCATTCTGGGTTTTATAAATACGGGTGGTTAGTTCTATTTCTCCCAAAGAATTTGTCACAAAGAGAATTTAAGAATGATCATGGCAGGAAACAGGTTGCAAGATAAATTCCATCTGTAAATGTTCAGGAGGCTGAGTACTGAAGTTTAATTTTGGTGCTGCCCCACAGGTGTAACCCTCTGAAGCAACTTTTTTAAGCCAGGGGCCGGGTCACACTCCCTCAGACAGCTTTGGGGGCCAGATGGCCATTTTGCCCTTCCTCCACCACTTGGCACTTCCTGGTGTGGTGGACCGCATGAAATGGTACTGTGGGCCATATCCAGCCTGCGGGCTGCAGGTTGAGAATCCCTGCTCTAAAGTAAAACACAGTCTCACTTATTGAAAAGATAACTATCCCAAGTGGTTAAGCTAGAAATGCTGGATAAAGTGGTGATTCTGTTAACATGAAGTTCTACAGAGAAGATAGAATGAGTAAATGTGTGGCTTCCAATTTGTAAATTTGGACAATGGTATTTTATTGTATTGCTGTATTTTCCATCATTGTTAAATGCTTGGTTTTTTTAAAATAATGACATTTAGTCTTCATGAAATAAATGTATGTGCATTTTAATTTTAATTTTACTTTGCACTAAGGTAAAATGGAAGGAATAAGAATTCTGGAAAATCCCACTGAAAACAATTTTTCAACAAAATGAAAAAAATACAAATGTAAAAAAGAAACATTTAAAATGTTCTCTCTGTACTTAATACTTAGTGTTACATTCTCTGTACTCTAAAAAAATAGTATAGGCTATGAATTTGAAAACTGAATATACAACTGTTTCTTGCTCGAAGTGTAACATATCTAATGGAAATTGGCCAGTTAATACACAGATTTGGAACTGTGTAGGTTTTTTTGATAGAGTCACTCCACTGTAGATGAAAGCTGTTTTTCCCTTTTATAAATATTGCAAATTAACATTTTTGTGGTTATGTGTTGCATTTGATGACATCTGGAGTCCTTGCAAAATTGTAAATTATGATTTATTAGTTGTCTGAACCAGAGACCAATGTCACCCTCTTTTCTAAATTTTCTGAATAAGCAGATAAACTCTTTGTTTAATGTTATCCTGTGAACTGAATCAAAAAGAGTTGTAGTCCAGAATACAAATGGCACTGTTCTGTAGGTTGCAGCCATGGAACTTGAAATGAGGAATTTAATAAAATCAATGTGGGGGGAGACAAAAAATATACTTTAGGTGAGACTAATTACATCAATACAAAGGCAGCAGAATCCTTAATCTGTTAAATGTTATTTATCAAATCAAATTGATAGATATCAGCAATAAATAATACTAAGAAAAAAGATGGCAAGCAGCTCTCTTTTTTACAGGTTAATAATATTGTGATCCATTGTAGTTTAGCTCCTTTAAAATATATACGTGCATTTTAATGCCAATACTGGGTGCTACATTTTGCTTGTAATGCTTGGAAAAATGAAAAGGAGGATCATCTGCCAAACATTGTGTTTTCTGTCAACATGATTAAGTGGTTGCAAAGGGACTGCTGGGACCATGCACTGGAAATGCCAGGCAGCATGACCTTTCTCAAAATAAAAATGTGGCTTGAGTTGGAAATGAAAAGAGCATTTAAAGGCAAATTGAGGCATTGTTGCTTATATTTATTATCAATGCATTTTTACCAATACAAAGACCTCTTTCTAGTTATTAATAGTGTGTCCTTGATTATTTCCTAAAAACAAGGTCAGATCGCTGTTTGTTAATAACTTTGGAATCTCAGTTCATGTACTGATTTGTTTTGTCTTGATAACTGCTACCTGCTCTGCTCCAGCTACCTTCAAGTGTAGGACATACCTCCCAAATTGGTAAGAGTCACTGTTTGCGAAAGAGAGTGGAAGGGAAGGAAGCTGAAGAGCTACTGTGCTGAGTGTACAGTTTGATACTGCAATAACTACAGAGGGTGCCAAAAATGGATACCTTGGATACCTTGGAGTTGTTGTTCAGTGAGGAGTCCCTTGTATGGGTAGACATCTCTGTGACAACATTCTGCACACCTTCTGTCCATAGTGATATGTCCCTGGCAGTTCTTCTCCATGTTGGACCAACTATTTTTCTTGAGAAAATCTTCCCATCTGCGAGGTGGTCTTCCCCTAGATCCATGATGGTGAACCTTCACACTTCAGGCGTTCTTGGACTTCATTTCCTGATCAGCAGGAGTGCTGACTTAGGCTTATGGTAATTGAAGTCCAAAAACAGCTGGAGTGCCAAAATTTGCCATCACTGCCCTAGGTCTTTTGCAATCTCTTGGATACCAATGCATCATTCTAGTGCTCCATCTATTGTCACTTGTGCGTGCAACATGGCCAGCCCATCTTAATTTGTTCATCAGAATTATTACTATGTCTTTTAGCAGTGATCTTTGCCTGATGTCCTCATTTTTTACTTTATTGTGAACTATACACACTTTATGAAAGGAAAAACTATTAAAATTGTACTACTCAATATATACCAATAACAAAAGATGAATACAAGTCACATTACAAGAGGTGCTCAAAGTGGTTACCACCAGCATCCAGGCACTTCTGATTATGGTGAACTACTACTTGAGCAACACTGACCAAAGTCTCCACTTTTATCACTGTGCATATTGTTTCAATTCCATCCAAAAGTACCACCAGTGTAGCCGGTTATCATGAATGTGTACAATTGTTAAGCATGTTGGAAGTTCTGTTGCATACTCATACCTCCATTGTCATACTTTCACAACGTTCTCAAATTTCAAATACCACTTTAAAATGGTCTTGCATTCTTCGAACAACAGTGCTTTTGCCATTTTCTTTTATTGTCCTGCCTTTCACATGGTGATGCTAGCGTTCATTCTTTTGAACGAACATCATACTACACATTGCTATTGTAATTCAATTCAATTTCAGACAATTAGACATAGATGACATCTCTTAAACTTTGCATACATTTTTGGCATATTTCAATGAATCCTGCTTGGGATTTGTGATTTGATGAGGCACTTCAAATTCTCTCCTAGAGGGCTTTAGCCCACTTTCTCTGAGATATAGCAGAGAGTAAGTACCTTACCAAATTAAAAATCAAGAGTTCTATAGGATAGAGAAGGAATGCCCAAACTTTTTGGGCTGTGGGCTGGTCATGTGATTCAGGGAGCCAGTCACTATGGCCCAGGGGCTGGATCCAGGCCCCCAATGCCAATTCATCCAGCCCATGAAACCCTCATCGCTCCTGGAAGCGGAAATAAAACACACACATACGAAGCGGCAAGGGCTTCCAAGAGTGATGAGAGCTTTGCGGGCCAGATGAATTGGTGTTGGTGGCTGCATCTGCCCCCCAGGCCATAGTTTGGGTACCCCTGGGGTAGAGCCATGGCAGTGGTATCAAGCTATTGTAACTGTGTAGTGAAGGTAAATGTTTTAGTAAGCAATTGTGAAATAATGATAGCACTGTAAACCGAAGCAGTCAGCATACATTTTGGTGTGTAAAAGTGCTCCCCTTCTTGGACACTACTGGTGCCAGTGAGCTCAGCAGTGCCAGTCACTTGGAAGCTCTCAACGGAGAGTGTTTTCTGCAAAAATAATGTTTGAACCAAGAAATAAATTGATACAGAATGGATGATGCAAGAAGTCTCTAATTCTATGATAGTTTGTTTTAATGAACTATGCTAGTTCACATTAGGCTAGCATGGTGGATAGAAATGGGAAAGAAATATTTTTGTTTTACTCCATAAAACAAGTTTCCTGTTGAGCTGTACATGAGACTAAGAAAGGGAACCAGCATGACTGAAGCTATACTAAAGACTAAGCAGCCGCCCCCTGAATCTTTAAAATAATCTATTTACTGTTAATCTAACAAATGTGTGTGCAAGGAGACTATAAATACTTCCCACAAACCGTTTATACTTCTTTTGTTCTAGCATGTTTGCCTACCTTCATGACTAGCTTGCTAAAGAAATAAAATACATACAAGTTGAATAAAGTAGCATGGGGGTAGGGAGAGAGACTACTTAAAATTGCAATAATATTGACTGCAGTGATTGTTGTTGTTTTTATTTGTTTAGAAACTAAAAGCAATTACTTGATTCTGTCATTCCTGTCCTGGAGAATTCTGTATTATGAATTATTTCTATTGGACAACTGGTATTTTGAATGCAGACATTCTTGCTGCCTGGGGTTTATTTACAGTGGAAATGAAACCAAGAAACCTGCAGGCCCCTCAGGCCAGTTGAATTTCTCAGACTTCAATGTGAGTGGTTTATTATTTCTTGGGGGACTGGAGGTATCACCAGTACCAAGATCAATACTTTGCATTAAGGCTTTCTGTTATCTTTGGCTATTTCCTCGCTGATCTGGTTACTGAGGCCTCAACAAAACAAACTGGTCCTGTTGGATCAGATGTTTTGTATTTGAGGCTGAAGCTGCAGTTTCTTCTGAGACTGCTTCACCCTCCCATTTGTAATACAAAATGTCTCTGGAGAGGTTGGGCGATTTTCTGTTGCTCTTCTTAAAAGGACAGCTGCAGCTTTAAGTAGAGAATTCTAATTCTCCTATAGACTTAGTTGTCCTTTGTTGCTTTACAGAATGTATGTTGGAGAATGCTGGGATATTATGTCCATTGATAAAAAAATAAACCAAATGCACTTGGAATATCCACTTGGAGGATCCAAGCCAGCTCAATAGCAACCAGCACATGGGAACAGAAAACTACAAATTTTATTCCTTCTACAAGAGCTGTGTGCAGCTGGAGCATGGCAATTAGGTTGAAGGACACTCTTATCTGGATATGAAAAATAATATTTTTAACTCCAGTGCTCACTCTTAAAGGAAGTGGGTGGAATCCATTGTCTCTTTTAGACCCAATTGAAGAATCAAAGTCTTCAGTTTTAAAATCTACTCAACATCTTTCAGTAGAAGTTTATAATCCTTAGCTAATATTTTCTTCTTGTTGTGCCGTATCTGATTCCAAATATTGGCTATCCTCTTGGTGATCAGCCATGAAGACTGTCCTGGGAATATAATGCAGTGGCTTTCCATCTGCCTTCTGCATTGGGATGTGACACTTGTACCACTTTTCCAGTTCTGTGTGTCACTTTCTGGTCCTGAGCCGTTTTGGCAAACAAAGTCCTTATCAGCGACAGGCCAGTATTGATGAAGCTCCTGCCCTCCGTCAAGAGGGATTCAAGTGGGATTTAATCCACTTGAGGATCATCCCCCTTCCCTGTGGGCTTCGCTATCCATGACCAATAACCCTTAGGGTTGTCAGGTTAGTTAAAAGTTGTCTGACAACCAGCGCAAGTCATTGGCAGTACGATCAACTCTTATTCTATACCAGGATGATCTCTTCTAGTGCTCAAAATCTAAGCTTTTTTGAAGAAGATCTGTTTTTGTTGGGTTCATATTCATTGATAATATGTTTAATACTGTATTTGTAACAGGATTGACGAAGATGTCAATAAATTCTGTGGATTGGCAAACTCCAAGAATGCTAATTTGTCATTTATGATAACAGTTTGGAAATTAATTTTTTACTGAAAGGAAAGAAGAGATTGAAAAAAAGCTCATCCTCTTCTTACACAGAACACCCACAAATCTTAACTATCCTTGTTATCATCTCAGACAGTATTTAAGATTGAAATGAAATTAATCAAATGGAATAGATTTCAGATATGAATCTCAAGTCCTGGTCAATTGTTGAACAGGGGTTTCCATCTAAATACCTGGAGTTTGTCCAAGACATCTGAAAGTAATTCTAAAGTAATGAGAGAACTCATTCAATTGGCTTCAATTCCAATCTAATGTTCGATCATATTATGAAAAATTATATTACAAGGAACACAGACATACAATCTTAACATTTACTAAGATGTAAGACCATGTCCTGATCTCATTCAAAAGCGTAATAAACATATGGGACATGTTAATTAGGAATGAAATGAAGAACAGAAATGTATATCATTAAATAATTGGCCGGTGACAATTAGGCATGAGGTTGCTTTACTTGTAGACATTGTTTTTATTGCAGATACACTTCAAAAGATTAAAAAATGTGTAGATCTTCTTAACCACACAAAGTATGGTTTAGAACATTTCAGCATACACAATAGCAGCTGTTCTGACCTTTGCCATACAATGTAAGTGTAAAAAGGAATCTGTCTGGGGGGAACCATAACATCTGTGCTAGCCAGATGAACATCTGTGCAATAAAGTAAACAAGATGGCAAGAGTGCTCTAGTAGCCCACTTCATGCAACACCAGCATTTTGCAACTGACCTTAGATTCTAGACATTAGAAAGAAACCAAAGATGACAGCAATTACTAAGCAAGAAAATGGAGAGAGAGAGAGAGAGAGTAATTCTCCTTTCATGGCCATGTGCAGATAAATATGTCTTTGAACCTAATTGTCATGCTCTGACTGTACACATCTCTTGCAGAAGAAGTAAAATCTGCAACCTTTCATTTCCTTATGTTTGACACCAGTAATTCAGTTTGAATCCTCCCAGTACAAACTTTTGCAGGTTTTGTTTCTTTTAAGATCTTTTCTATGTAACGGCTCCTTAATTGAATGCATACATACCTGAATGTGCACATATGGAGGACTCTCTTGTGTGTATGAGGTGTCTCTTAATCCTGTGGTCCCTTTAAGAAAGACTTTTGAAGGCTGGGCATTTTTTAAAAAGTTATTTGTAAAATTGACTGCATACTCAGCATAAGGGTCAGAGCAAAACCTCAGTACACTTAGGCTTTGTGCATCAAAAATATTACATTCTTGAGACCACTGGGTTTTTTTAAATGTTAGAATGAAAAACATGTCCTGAAGATTTATTATAACAAATGTTCAGTTTTTACCTTTGTCTCTGGAAGCTCCAGCCACTGGGCAACTATATTAAAGTTGCTGTCCTAGACAGAAAATGGAGAGGACCATGAAAGCTACCTGGAAAAACTGTTTTTGTAATCTGAGCTAGGGTGGATGACAAATGAGCTCCTCTATAAGACAAAAAGGGCACTCTATTATGTTGTTTGTCAGCATTAGTTTTCCAGAGGAAAATACGTTCTATGGGATGGCTGTCCTTGCCCAGTCACTGGTATTCCCAGACTGTGATTTATAGACATTTCAATTGCCCTCCCATACTACATGCCACCTTTACCCATCCTTTTGTTTAAAGCTTTCCTTGCTTTATGCAAGTTTCAGTTGGTGCATCTATTCTGACTTTTGGTTCCTTTAGCTATGAGCCTTATGGATTAGCAAGATTTTTAGGATGGTGATTGCATGGCAAAGTTGGTTAAGAAGAATGGACATGTTTTTAAGAATAGCTATGTGGTGGTCATGTGGGGATTCTAATTTTCAAAAGATCTGCGTCAGTGTGTACATCTGTCATCATAACTTCCTAATAAATTATTTGTGTGTTTCATATTGAAATGACTGGTGAAAATAGAATGTGCTAGTTTAACCCTCTTACACATGGGCTGAAATTCTGTTGCTCCCTATGCAAACAGTGTAACTATTGGAACTGAATTACTGTAGGGCAAGAAGGCTCCATTGATACAAGCCATTGCATACTGAGTTGTGTGACGTAGCATCAGCAGAAAATGCCTATGGAGAGTTCTTTATTTAGAGCAAATCGTGTCTAAAAATTATGCAGTTTGCATAACTGTGCAACAGAATTTCAGTAATAAAATCTGATGAAATCCAAAATTCTAAGGAATTCCATATAAGGTTTGTACAATTCACAACAGTCAATTTCTGCTTCTTGTAGAGTTGTTGAAGTACCTCTTGATTTCACATGTCAGGCACATGACTCAGATTTGGCTCTGGATCTCACCATTTAGTAGGGCCAAGTTAACATTAATTTATGTAACCATTACCAGGATTCTGGTTGATAAGTTTTAAATTATGTTCTCACTGGAACAGTGAAGCAGCATTTAGTATGTTATAAAATACATTTTCGCTGTGAACTACTGCTGTGTGTGTTCAAGTGGGCAAACTGGCTTGAAGAGAACAACAGCTCAACAACAGGTATATATATATATATATATATATATATAAAGAAAATACAAACAATAAAAGTAACAAAATATCATTTTTGTTCAGTCGCACAATCGATTCCAACCCTTTGCGACCCCATGGACCACTGTCCGGCAGGCACTTCTGTCCTCCACCATCCTCCTCAACTCGCTCAGCACTGTGCCCATTGTCTCTACAATACCATCTAGCCATCTCATTTTGGGCTGCCCCCTTTTTCTTTTGTCCTCCACCTTTCCCAGCATCAAGGCCTTCTCAAGCGAATCTTCTCTTCTCATTTGATGTCCAAAGTACTTCAGCTTCATCTTTACTATTTGACATTCTAGGGAGCAGTCAGGGTTGATTTCTTCTAAGATTGACCTATTTGTTCTCCTCGCTGTCCAGGGGACTCTCAACTCTCCTCCAACACCACATCTCAAAGGCATCTATTCTTCTGCGCTCAGGTTTCCTGATGGTCCAGCTCTCACAACCATACATTGCCACAGGGAATACCATTGCTTTGACTATGTGAATCTTTGTTTGCAATTTAATGTCTCTACATTTCACTATGCTCCCCAGGTTTCTCATTGCTTGCCTCCCAAGAATCAGTCGCCTTTTTATTTCATGGCTGCAATCACCATCTGCAGTGAGCTTTGATCCTAGGAAAGTAAAATCTGTCACTGCTTCTACTTCTTCCCCATCTATTTTCCAGGGACTTGTTACATCAACAAATATGTGCACCCACCACCAAGTTGTAATAGTGGCATAGTAAAACATATCTGAGAAGGAAACAAAGCAAAAATAAAAACAAAAAGTATATAGAAATAAAACAAAAACTTGGTAGCACCTTAAATATTAACTAGTAAAGGTAAAGATTTCTCTTGCTCAAAAGCCTGTCATATGGTCACATTTTACTTCTGCTTCCAGGAGCAACAAGGGTGGTGTGTGCTGAATGAATGGTTGTCGGGGCCCGGATCTGGCCCATAGGCTGTAGTTTGTGCACCCCTGGACTAAAGAGTCTCACTCACTCTTTCTGTTTTATACATGTGGGACTGAGGCACTGGTTTCTGAAAAAACAACCAGTGTTGGTTTTTGTTGAATCTATTTAGTACCATGGTTTTTTCTTTTTTTTTTTTTACAAATGAGTGAGAAATTTCCATCCGTCATGTTAAAAGAAGATATTCAAATAGCAAAGCATTTTGACTTAAATGTAAAGATCCTGACTCCTATAAAAACAATCCCCTCTCCTGGTGTGTTATTGATCATTAAAAGTTAAAGCCTCAATGCTTGCAGCACTATCAAGCAATATCTGCTAAATCCTGGAAGCATGGAAGATAACTGAAATGTAATCTACTGCATAGGAGCTCAGCTAGTGATGGATAGTGAAAGTGAAGTAGGACTAATGAAAAATTAATGAAAACAGTTAGTTCCATAAGAAAAATGATCTGTTTTCTCCCACCTTTGTATCGATTTGAACTGCCCCTGTAATTGGAAGTGTATAATTTTGTCCTAAGGTAAATAAGGAGTGGGAGGGTTAGAAACTGAGCATATAACTCGGGTTATGTTGCTGACATCGTTTCAGCTAGAGAGAGAGAGAGAGAGAGAGAGAGGAAAGCAAAGCTTTTTCCTTGGGATCTGGAGGTCGTTTGTGCTTGGAGATTTCAAGCAGTTAGTCTTCTTGTCCAAGTGCCATTTGTTTGCCTAAAGCATCTTAGTGCATGAGCAGTGGACTCAAAAGTGTTATTTCAGTAGCAGACAGAAATATTTTGAGAAAGAACCTATTCAGCACAACATTGAAGTAGCATAGAATGGATGAAAGCAAACAAGCTGAAGCTCAACCCTGTCACGACAGAGGTCATGGAAGTGGAAACACCGTCTGTCTGATTAGTTGGCCTGGCCCCCATTTTGGGTGGAATTGTTCTCAACCTAAGGATCAGATACACAACTTGGGGATCATTATGGATTCATCATTGATCCTTAAACACTAAATTGTGGCTGTATGCAAAGCCCCTTCCTACCAACTTCATCAAATTGCACAATTATGTCCCTACTTGAGCAGATGTTCCCATACAACCCTTGTTGGTAGTCTCATGTTCAATGCTCTCTGCGTAGGACTGTCCTTACACCTGATACAGAAACTTCAGCAAGTCCAAAATGCAGCTGTCAGACTGGTGTCAAGAATGAAGAAATTTGAACACATTTCCCCAGCCTTGTCAGGTTTGCAGTGGCTTCTTGCTTCTTTCCGTATCAGGCACAAGGTGTTATCTCTAACATTTAAAGCCTACATGATTTGTAATCTTCTTATCTAGCATCTCTCCCATAGAACATCAGCCCACATCACCCATTCTTTGCAATCAGCACTATTCCAGGTGCCATCCCCGAGAGTGGCTAAAAAGGTGGTGGCAAGGAAGAAAGCCTTCTTGGTGGTGGCACCTTCACTCTGGAATGCTTTGCTGGTTGAGTTGCTCCTGGTCCCTTCGTTGGATACTTTTAAGAAACAACTGAAACTGTATTCTTTAAAGAATCTTGTAATGACATTCTCCCTTTGGCCAATTAGCAATTGTTTAGTGGTCAGTTTCGCCATTCTCAGACACCATTAGTTAATTTTGTCTATTGTGATTAGATGTTTTTATATATGTTAGTATTTTTAATCATAGTACACCACCCAGAGTGGGAAAATGTCCCAGATGGTCAGTCTATGAACGAACAAATGAAAGAAACTTGGAAAGATTGTCCTTTTTTGGACCACAGCTCTGAGATCCCCCAAATGCAAGCTGGAAAAGTAACATTTTAAAAGCTCTAGTGACTCATGACTGATCTCCACGATGCAAATTCCATCAGAGTGCATTATTATTCCAAGACATTACACATAGTGGATGAATGCACAATGCACACATATGTGCATATCCTTCATTCCTAAAGAAAACCTTTGTTAGCACATCATAATATAAGGTTGTCTTAGGATGAAAGAAGATAATGTCCCTATTCCAAGTGACTATGAGCAACAGTCACACTGCATTAGTCAACACCTTTTTTCCCCATCTCTATTCCAAGACCATTTCTGTCTGCTTCCACTTTTGTTGATTGACTGGTTTGATTTTCAACCCACCTTTCTCTCAAAGTGGGGAGACATGCCTGTGTGCCAAAATATTTAATAGCTGAAATAATTAAAAATATACCACTTAAACTTTGCGACTATAATATACAAATGGCTTAAATCATTGCATAACAACTTTAAAGCGGTTTTAAAAGATCATCTCAGATTCCTGCGGACTTCCCATTAGCATCTCTGAAATGGTATGTTTTCAGTTGCCAGCAAAATAAAAAGAGGGAAGATGCCAGCCGATCTTCCAAGGAAAGAATAGCATGTCACTTACTAAACATCCAAGATTTCATTTTTCATATAACTAATATGGTGTCTACAATTTCTTTGTAATGATATTATCCCTCTTTGTTTTCTTTGAGTGCAATCCTGGAAACTGAAAGTACATCTCAGGAGGTAGAATTTGTTGCAGGGAGAGTCACTACATCCAGTGCTCCTCTGATACTGAAGATTTAGACAGTTTGTATTCAATAGGGTTTAAATTGCTGTTATAGGATCTCAGAATATATAAAGATGTCTTGTAGCAATGCAAGAATGAGAGTTTCTTCATCTTAAAAACGAATGGCCTGAATCTGGCAATTTGATGCAAATTGTTTTAGAAGATTGCTACGAGCCATGAATATCCCTTCTTGGGGAGAGGCCTGATGAAAACCCAGCTACATTTCACAGTAACTCTGAATAATTAATTCATTAATCACCACTACAATTAATATTTCCATTCCCAGTATCCTATGAAGAAAAAGATGAATAGAGTTACAGCTAGAGGTATGTGATTTGAAGTCCAAATTATGGTTTAAATTTTTGACCTTTTATTCTTCCCTAATTGGATTATGATCTATTCCCTAATCATGCTGCTTGAATCTCCTATTCGTCAAAAACTTGTTTTCTTTCCCCAAATCTCAATAACTAATTCCCACTACAAAGATCTGAATAGTGAAATGTTACGTATTCCTAGTATTGCTATATGGAGTCGAATCTTGGATGTTGACTAAAGCTTCTGAAAAGAGGATCAAAGCTTATGAAATGTGGATCTACAAATGGCTGCTAAGGTTATCATGGGTTGACCATGTGACTAACATAGAAGTATTGCACCGAATGGATAAAGAGCAAGAACTCTCTAAGTCTATTAAGCAAAGAAAGCTCCAATACATTGGCCATATCAAGAGGAATGCCATAAAATATAGAATACTCCAACTCACTCTTCAAAAAAAGATCCCTGGGAAGAGAGGAGAGGCCCTGGAGATAGCTGGACGTCATGGCTGAAGAACCTGAGAGAATGGTGTGGCATGTCTTCAGAAGAACTGTTAAGAACAGGAAAACTATCACCATGATGACAGCCAATATCTGGAACAGATACGACACGTGAAGAAGAAATCTCAGTAAGCTCGTGGTTTCAGAAAATGGACACTTGGCTAAGACAACAATATGCTATGTGTACAGGCCATTCTCCAACTAGCCACGGGTGCATTTACGGCAGCATTTTGCACATGTGCAGTTGCATTTTACTTCTACTTCTGGTGGGAGGAACCACATGACCAGCCCACAGTGCAAAAAGTTTGGGAACCTGTGTTCTATAATATCCCCATTGAAGCCACAATGATTCTACTCTTTCTAGCTGTGATGAGTCCGCTCACTTTTGGATCAGATGATTTGGCTGTGACATAAAATAGTATGGTTTGTGATTCTCTTCTGTAAACTCGAAATTGTACCTTACTGAAAAACCTGAGCATCTTTGTTATTTCTCCTAGAAGGGCTTGAGTCATTTTGCCTGCATCAATATATGAACAGAAGGAGAGGTTTCATATGAATGGGCTTTAGGCATTCTTGCCATTGGGGCATGAGTAACTGCAACAAACTATTGCTAGTTTTTGCACCAGACAAAATGTTAAAAGTCTGGTGGACATACAAGTGGTAAATAAAAGGAATAAAGCTAATAGGCAGGAAAGAAACCACATTGCTTTTCTACTAACCAGCTGATTTGGTTAAGGCAGGGGTTCCCAACATAAGGTCCGCAGGCCGGATCCAGCTCACAGTGACATTTCATGTGGCCCCCTCTCCTCCAAGGGCATTTGAGAAGCAAAATGACCACCCCTTTGAAGCTGTTGGGACAACCCCCCCTTCCCCTTATGCAGGCAGAGCAAAATGGCTGTCTGGCTCTTGAAGCTGACTGAGAAAGTGTGACCCAACCCCCAGCTTGAAAAGATTGGGAACCCCTGGGTTAAGGGAACAATGTTTGTTAGCCACATTCAATGATGCTTGGTCAGGGGAAGAATGATCATCCTTTATGTTCCATCTTCACCTAGAGTTCATCTAGTACACAGTTATAACACAATGAGTGGAATCCTAGGATCTGTAGCTTGGTGATATATTCGGAATTCCTTGTGAGATAATTCTAGAGCACTGGATAGCTCAGCTTTGTATTATACTTACATCCCACCATGGCAATGGAGTAGACCGTACAGCCCGCGACTCAATGCCAAGTGTTGGGTGGCAGTAAATAACTTGGCTCCCTAAAGGGGTAAATGGCTACAGATGAATGAGCCCCTTTAGGTGGGGTGATGGTTCCCTCAGTAGAGGAAATGCCACTGGAAACCATCATATTGGGTGCAATGGCAAAATGAGCAGAGGAACTTTGATTCCCAACCGTCATGGAGATGGAAGAGGCCATGCCAGATGGAGTGGCTGTGAAGGTGCACTTTGATAATATCCTCAAGGCTACGACAATCCATTGCAGTCCTGGTGTAAATCCTGCATGTCTCACTTCATATGTGCCAAAGGAGTATGTGAGTCACTTCATTGGCAAGCTGGGATGCCACACCAGTGGCCTTTTTCCTGCTTGCCTTGGAGGGTGAAGATGGCCCAGAGCCAACCAGCCTCCAAGACCAGGCCTCTTGGTGCCCTGGAGCAGGAAAAAAATATACTCAGATTGAGTTGTGGCAGCCGCTGCCACTGATTATACTGACAATAGAGGTTTAAATTCATCCTAGCAAGTCATTGACTGACCTGCCAGAAGATCACTAACAAGGAAATCACATTGACTGTCAACATGCATGTTGAATTACAAAGAACCTACAAGTGACCTTCCTTTGAGAGATGTATAATGTGAGTGCCATGGAATACAATGCCATGAAATTGTGTAATCACTTAAGGCAGGGCTAGAGCACAACCTCTAGCAAAACAGTCAGGCCTGTCTTGGGTTTTTGGGCATTGTCCCAAAACCCCCCAACATTTTCCATCTCTGGCCTTTAGAATACAATGAAATAATAAAAATAAAATGAAATAAATAAATAAAACTAAAGAAGTAAACTTGTTACCAACTGGCAAGGAAGCAACAAAAATACCAAATTTCTCCACTGATATTGCTTGACGAGGAAGAAGCACATGAGACTATTGCAAATAAAAGGAGAACAAAAAGTTCAGAGAATACAGAAAGCTTTCTTGTATCACACTATTTTTTTCTATACAGATGTTGTCTGGCAACTGGCGATGGTTCTTCCAGGGTATCCAGCAGCAATGTTTCATATTAACTACTACAGACTTCTTTATAATTGATTCAGATTCCAGTAATCAACTATGGGATGTACATAGACATTTAGATTAGGACTTTTTTGACATAGACATTCAGGTTAGGGCTTGTTCCTCTCCCCCAAAAAGAAATACCAAAACTCAAAACATAACCACCACACCAGATCAACAGAGACATCAGGGGAAAAGACTGTGCTAATTGACCTTCCTTAACTGCACCCCTCCTTTCCCCACAAGAAGGCAGAACCAAAAATCACAACAGCCCAAAGGCCTTTTTTGTTTTAGATACTCTCCCATAGGAATTGGGATGTTATTGGAAAAAGTATTGCAGTTCTCACATATTGTGTTTCCTGTTGTGCTTCACTTGGTCATAAAATGTGTTGTCTCCACAAGGGAAGCAGAACTTGAGGAATGGAATGGGCTATAAAAGAATATATCAAAAAAAAAATCCCCCTTCAATGCTCTCCTTTTGAAAAGGTGACTGCTTGTTGTCTGTATAAAGGTTAAATGACTCCAGGTCACACCTTCATCTCTGCCTCCTCACATGCCTCTGCCTCGTTTGCATCTCCCAGTTACTCAGCCGCCCTCTACTCCACCCCTGCTTCCTTCATTGCTCCATTTCTTTTCTTCCCACTCTTGCCTTTGGCTTCTTTTTCCCACACCACTCCCTGTAGGTGGAACGACCTGCCATTCAGCTCTACAAAGCGTCTCTTCCTAAATCACTCCTCGGGCATCTCTCCCAGCCTGCTTCCCCCCCTCCTTTCTCCATTTGCTTCTGTATAATCATAGCTTCACAACCTCTTCTTCTTTTTACAAGTCCAATCTTTTCTTTAACAAGGAATATTTTAAACTGGCTGTATAAAGGTCAGCATTCTCCAACTCTGCTGTCAGATGTACAGCCATTTGTTTAGGATATTTAGCAGAGGCATCTGTAGAGGCCATGTTCATCTGTGTCCCGTGCTTGTTCAAATATTCAGCCTGATTTCACTTTTCACCTCATGTTCTAGGTAGGCCTGCCAGAGATTGGGAACAGCCTCTTTTGAATTACAGATTCCAGAGTTCCCAACTCAGCATGTCTATTATTATTCTTTCATGTCCCAACCAAACCTTGGACTGCCAAAATGAAGCCACCTTCTTGTCTTGGTCATTGGCCAAAGTCTTCACCGGTGCATGTTTCTGGCAGTAATCAGCAGACAAGTAAATGAGCTGGATTCTGAATCTCTACACATTTGAAACTGCGGGTTGTTGTCCTCTAGCAGCCCTCACTTGAGCATGTTGGTCTTACATTTAGAGACTCCAACACAGCCTATTCAAAGTCCTCCAAGTGATGTAGAGGAGGTTGGATTCCTCAGCTCAGTGGCGTAGCATGGGTTTCAGCCACCCAGGGCGTAAGCCAAATTCACCACCCCCTGGGTGGGGCCCAGGACAGCGGTGGTGGTGGTGGAGGGTCCTGCCCCCAAAAAGTGCCACCCCCAAAAAATGCCACCCAGGTCAGGCCGCCCCCACTGCCACGCTACGCCTCTGCCTCAGCTATATCATCCTTTAATGATGTTCCTTGCCCAGTGAGCTCCTTCCTCCATCTTTTAATGTCTATGGAATGCAACTATGGAATGCTCTTCCAGTTGAGTTATGCCAGGCCCCATTCCTGGAAACAACTTAAAACTGTATTGTTTAAAGACGGTTAGAATAACATTCTCACTGCCAATGAATAAGTGTATAATTGGACTATGCCACCCTTGGATACCATCAATTGTTACTGTGTGTATATTTCTGGTTTTAACAATTGTAAACCATCCAGAATGGGAAAATATCCCAGATGGGCAGTATAGAAATCTAATGAATAAAAATAAAATAAATAAAATCTCTGCTATCCGTGCAAATAAAATCCACAAATACTAAACAAATACATTTTAAAACTTGTGTAAATTCTGAACACTCTATGAAGTTTGCTCATTCCTCTGCAAACTCCAATTGATACATTTAAATAAAGGGGGGAGGGGACAAAAGCTGCCACTATTTCCCTACTATTGTTAGCACTGTTTGCACTAGCAAATCAGCTTGCTACTGGGGAGAATACAAATCTAAGGAATAAATACATTTATGCACATGTGTGGTGTAAGGGACATAAGCACTCTATAGGATATAGTTTGAGAGATTTAGCTACTGTATTGCTCTTGTATATTATATTAATAATTTTATATTACAGTGGTACCTCGCTTAAAGAACATAATGCGTTCCACAGGATTGCTCTTTAAGTGAGTTTGCTATTTAAGCGAAACACCATTGTAAATGACCAATTGTGGGGGGGATTGTGACCCCCAATTTATTTGTTAAATGAGTTTTTGATTGGTTTTATTTATTAAGCGAAGCGAACATTCAGAGAAAATTCTGCTCTTTAAGCGAAACACTCTTTAAGCGAAACACTCTTTATTCGAGGTTTGACTGTACATGTACAGTATATGTTTTTCTTATACAAAGTCCAGTTGCCTCTGTTTTACAGCAGGCATATGAATGAATGTTCCCCAGAATGTTCAATCTTTAACAGCCCTGCTTCTCTCTTGTAAACTCAAGGTGTGGTTTCCTCAATGGAGGCCATTCATCTCTTATTTCAGGGGTTCACAACCTATGGCCCAGAAGCCAGATGTAGCCCACAACACCATTTCATGTGGCCCCCACCGCCTCCACCACACCCAGAAGTGCTACGGGTGGCAAGCAAGGCAAAATGGCCATCGGGCCCCTGAAGTTGTCTGACAGAGAGTGACCTGGCTCTCAGCTTGAAAAGGTTGAGAACCCCTGTTTTATTTGGTCATTCTGCTTTCTTGCTGCCTTCAATTTTCCCTAGCCTTATTGTCTTTCCCAGCAAATTGTGTCTTCTCATGGTACAGCCAAAGCATGATAGCCTGTTTCATCAAATAGCATCTGTCCGTCTGTCATTTGTAATGCAAGTATAAAAATTCCAGTGGCTGGAATGTTTACTGCATTCTAGCTGCCTCTCCTTTACCTTCTCCTCTGTGTGGCCAGCAGTCAGACAGTGTGAGAGAAGCACTAATATTATTCTACCTTGACCTGTGAAAAGCCTTGGGAAGCAGACATCACTTATTTTATTCATACCTCTCATGTGAAAGCCTGTTACTAGGGCGGGGGCGGGGAGCTAAGTATCTCGTCTTCTCCATCTTGTAATTTAAAGCATTTCTTTCTCCCCTCATCCAGCTACTGATGTTATTGAAGGTAGGTTGGAAGAAAAAAATGCTTGAAGCAACAGAGCACAACTTGATAAAATGAGAAGAGGGACAGGGTTTTGTTCTGCTCAACTGTGGGCTGCGGCTTCTTCCCCTTCTTCTTCTTTATAGGCAATTGTTCCCAGCACTTTATGTTTGGCTGTTAGATCTTCAAGCCAACAGGTTTAATTTCATGCTCTTACAGGTCATTTTTGTTCCTAAGACATTGCTTCTGTAATCTGTTTAAAAGTTGTTCTCAGTTGCAACTAAAATGATATATTAGCTTTGTAAACTACAGCTTTAGGCCTCTGACTATGAGGGATCTGTGAACAACAACATGTTAAAATAATACATTTTTGTGAGAGTAAACCACTTCTGAGTACTTTATACCTAGAAAACCTTGAGAGGTTTACTATAGGTCAGAATAGGTTTGATAACACACAATTAAACTAATGCTGTTAGGCCTTTTAAGTCTAACATAACTCAAATGTGTTAAATTAAGATATTTTGGTTTTATATGAGAATAATTAACAATAATCAAATAAGATGCTTTCATTTGGAAGGCAGTAAAAATTAAAACAAAAATATTTTTCCATGTAATGAGGCTCCTAATGACCAGTTCCCTATTGGGCAGCTTCTCCCACGCAATGAGAAAGACATCATTGAAAACATGAGATTGCCACTAATTATAACTTCCCTTTTCTACCTCATTGTACACTACTCTATCTCATTGTATGTTAGCCCCCTATACCTCCAAAATTAAAAAGAACAGTGTTGAATCAGTAACAATCTGCCAGTGACAATGACATCATTACTGCAGCACAGGCAGAACTGCCCAACAAGATACCAGCCACTACTACTGTGAGACATTTTAAGGTGCAGTAGAAGTATATACCTGTTGTAGCCTGGGGTCCTGGGTGTGAAGAGGACGACAGTTGGCTGACCCAGCTGCCTGCTGCCAGCACTGATCTGGAGTCAGAGCCTGAAGAGGATCTGTTCCCAGTCCTTCAGCCCGCTGCCAGCCCAGATCAGGACTCCAAGCATGAGGAGATGGACCTGGCAACAGTCCTGCAGCCAGCTGTCAGTCCAGAGCCAGTTCCTCATGGCCAAGCCAGGCAAGATGATCAAGGCTTGACAGGAGGACCAGGTGTCAACACTCTGGATGACCATGCAGAGCCCAGCATGTCTGAAAGGACCAGGGCTCATTTAAGGCAAGATCTGCTGCTGAGGCAAAGGAGGGCTAGAGCATGCCTCCAGAACTGGCCCTCAGCTGTGAGACCTGAGTCCAGTGGTGGGCATGGGCTGGTTTGCCCCAGTTCACCCGAACCGGTAGTAACAATTCTGAGTTGTCTCCTGGGGGAGTAGTAACTTTTCTGGGAGACCACCCAGAGTTGTTACCTTTTTTTTTTTTTTTTTTTGAGGCGGCCAGTTCAGCCACCTCTCTGACCACCCGACAGTGCAGCACAAAATAGCTGTTTGGTCAGCACACATGCGTGTTAAGATACCAATTGATACATGTGTGCTTCCAGTGCACAGCAATTGATAATTTAAAACACATGTGCACTGACAAAGCAGCCATTTTGTGCTGCACTGTGGGGGCGAGGGCGGAGAGGCGGAGGAACTGATAATGGCTGTTGAGACCCTCAGTGGCCTCCTCAGAGGTTCAGCGGTGGTGGCGGCTGAGGCCCTCACTCAAGTCACCACCTGCCTCCACGCCACCAGGCTGCACCACCAGGCCATGCCACCGCGCTGCCATGCCGCTGTACCATGCCACCATGCCGCACCACAATGCCGTGCTGCCAGGCTGTGCTGGGATGCCAGGCTGCCCGCCAACGCACCGCGATACCGCGGCTCCACACACCCCATGCAACCAAGCTGTGTTGTCAGCCCAAGTGAATGCAGTTCCGCCTGCTCCCCAGGGTAAGTGACTCGCCTTTGAGTGTGGTGTGGGTGAGTGGGTGTATTTTAATGTGCATTTTATATGTATTTTATGTGTATTTTATATGTATTTTTATGTGTAATTTATATGTGTATTTAATGTGTATTTTTATGTGTTTTAATGTGTATTCAATGTGTATTTTATGTGTATGTTATATGTATTTTATATGTATTTTTATGTGTATTTTTAGGTATACAGTAATACCTCGGATAATGATAACGTTAAGATTTGGTTCCACAAGTCTTAACGTTATTCGATTTTTAGCCTTATCCGAGGCATGCATCAGATAAAGTTAAAATCCTATGCAGATGCATCAGATAACGTTAACTCCATTGAGATAAACAACACAGACTTCAAGGGAAAGTCAAGGAAACATGCTAGAACCTTTGTCTAAAGGGTAAATACATTAAAAACGCTTGCCAAACTAGTCTAACTAGTTTAGGTGAGCAAAACCAGACATTTAACTTTGCTGTTTTAAAAGACCTGTTCCCTCTTTTTGCTGACATGTTTTTTTCAATGATGCCATGACACACCAGGAAAACTAGGTGACCAGAATTTTAGCTTTAATACTGTGCTGTAGTGCACTGACCTTCCAAGATCACCAAGACATTTTGTGTGTGTGTGTGTGTGTGGGGACTTTTTCAATATGTCCTGACTCCATTTTAAAAGCTAAGAAGCAAGCCCCAAATGGATGACAACATTTACCATCATGCAGAGTTTCCAGATGGAGCCATGTGCACAGGAATCAGTTTTAAAAGCTAACAGCAAGGGTGCCCAAACTTTTCAGGCCACGGGCCAGTCATGTGGTTCATGGGTGTCCAAACTACAGCCTGTGCACCAGATCCGTCCCTGACACCAATTCATCTGGCCCGTCCCACCCTCGCCATTCCCAGAAGCTGGGTGAGTTGTACTTCCACTTCTGGTGTCATTGGCTGGATCCGTCCCATAGGCCATAGTTTTGGCCCAAAATGGATGCCAACATTTACCAACATGCAAGGTCACCATCTGGAGCCATGTTCACAGGAATCCATTGGTGTCATGGGCCAGATTCGGCCCACAAGCCGTGTTAACAGCAGGGGCGCCCAAACGTTTCAGGCCACTGGCCAGTCACGTGGTTCATGGGTGCCCAAACATGGCTATATGTCAGGCATGACTAGATCGCCCACGGTGTTGGCTCCACCCATGACATTGGCTCCACCCATGACACTGGCTCCGCCCATGGCATTGGCTCTGCCCACCATGTGGTAGTAAAATTTTTGGCTGCCCATCACTGCCTGAGTCTCCTTAAAAGGAGGGATGTGATGGCAAGCTCTTGTTGGAACAATCCATCTTGGCCCCTGACACTGTGATACCTGGACCTGAATCTCTGATATTGGAACTTTGAACCTCTGCATGTGACCCAACAACATCTTTGGATTATCCCTGCATCTATAGTTGCTACTGAACAGCTTTTGACCCTGGCTATCCCCAGTAACGACTCTGCCTAGACCCTCTGAACTGGAACATAGTAACTCTCTCTTACCTTTGGTGCAACAGCTGCTGGCTGAACAGCTTGGCCAGTGTCCGGGCCATAACAATACCATAGCTTAAACGTGTGGTCCAGAGAAACAACACTTCTGCCAACCTTTCCATTTCACTTCTTTTGCTCTTTTTTCATGGGGAGGGTGACCTTCAAAAAAAGGAGAGATTGTGCTATCTGGAGACTTATCACGTGACTGGAATGCTGATCCCCCCCCCCCAAGTTCTGAATCAGAATCTCTTCTTAATCAGTATGCCAAGAACTTTGCAAATCTAGGGAAACACATGCAGCCTCTTAGACATGCTTCTATTTTGTGTTCTACCTCATGAAAGTGTTACAAAAGAGTTGAAGTAGACTGCACAACATCAAAGTTTATGCATGATGCTGAAGATATTGACTACTGTATAGAGGAAAGACTATTCCAGGTTGCCAGGCTGTCTAGGCAAATAGTGCTATATCTCATATCAGGTATTTTTTGGAATAGTAGCTGTGTTAGTCTGTGGTTCAGACAAGAGTCCTTCGCTTTTCAAAACCCTTAGTGACAGTCCCCTACTTGCTTATAGACAACCCTCCAATCTCAAACAACTATTGACATACAACAGTCTACACAGAAGTGGAACAGATATGGGAACTAGACCCTGCTGCAAATCCAGATGTTAACTATGCCCCCACATTCGCTCTGGAAACAGTATTATTGAACCCAAAGGCACCACACACAACATTAAAGGCAGTTTTACTTGTGCTTCTGCCAAGGCGATTTATGCCATTTCTTGCCAAAAATGTCCGTCTGTAGGACAAACAGGACAATCTTTATGCAAAAGAATTAATGGACACAAATCAGATATCTGGAATGGCAACACAGAGAAACCTGTCTCAAACCACTTCATCTAACTGGACACTCTATTCAAGACCTGAAAGTTACAATTCTGGAACAGAGAAATTACAAAACTAGGATTGCAAGGGAGACAGCAGAAATCAAATACATCCATCTGTTAGACACCCATCGCAGGGGATTAAATATTAGTGAAGGGTTTCTGGGACATTATCATATTTGATACACAGATTGATTGCTATATGCTGCTAGATGTTTTATGTATTATATTACAACCTTCCTGCCAATTCTCTTTAGCAAAACAGGAAGTAACCAGGTACAGTGTTTTTGTTTACAGGTCAAAGGTTTATCAGAGACCAGAATGGGCTTTCTCAGACCCTTTGAAATTGAAAGGGAGACATTTAGAGCTAATCTGAATAATCTATTGTTGATGGCTGTGGGAAGCTGTATTGTTGTGCTTGCTTGTCTGTCATTTTGCTTGAACACACCCGGCTCCCTTTGACCCCTGAATTTGGTGTATAAAAACCATGCCTGTAAGTTTCACTCTTTGTTTGAAGAAGTGGACTTTATCCACGAAAGCTAACAACAAAAATATAGCAGTTAGTCTTTAAAGTGCCACAGTGTTTTTTGTTTTGTTTTCTGATATGCCTCATATCAGGTATTCGACCTTGACCAGAAGAATATTGCATGGTCTGTCTTTTGAATCCTTATAAATCTTTTGAGAGCTGCCATTCATTTGTTTCTTTTCTTCAAGTACGTACTTTAGAAAGAAATTGGGACCCCAACCAAACAGCCAATAGGTTGGAACCAAAGTGAGTCACATATGCCATCTTGAAACATTGGAAGTTGACGTCCAAAACAAATGGAGAGCCAAAGATTGAGAACTGCTAATATGAGAGTAAGGTAAGGAAGACTGTAATATTAAAGCTAAGTAAGAGCCAAATCTGCCCATGATAGTATGTATTCTATCACAACCTTATGAGGTTAGAATATTGTAATACAGTACAGTAAAACCCAGGTTACAACAGCCTAGGTTTAGGTTTGCTGAGGTTTACAATGGCAAATCCTATGGAAATGCCATCCCAGTTTACAAATTTTTAATGTATTTTTTTTCCAGGTTACAATGATCAATTCATGACCATTTTTTTTCAGTGCATCTCTATGGATGTTTCGGTTTACAATTTTTCAGAGTTACGACGAAGGCTGTTGGAACAGACCTCTGTCATAACCCGGGGTTTTACTGTATTATTTATCATATACATCATCATCAGCATCTATTTGCATTTGAGTATTCAAATTTTAACAAAACGGTGTGGACTGAAATGACCTCCCCTGTGGAAAAGCTGCAGTGTGAGATGCTCTTGGTAAGGGTTTGGTCTAGTCTCCACACCAATTATTGTAGCAGCTGCTTTAGGCTAGGCTGTTTAGCAAGCTTCATTTGTTTAAGTGCCGTCTGCTTTTCCTCCCCTGTTCTTCTTGCAGAAGAAGGGAAAGGAAGGAGCTGTGTTCCCAGGTCATTTAAAAAACGGAACAGGACTGCATTTAAATAATCCAGAACCTCTCTTTTGCTTGAGCACTCTGGCCATTTGCTCCTTGCTAACAAAACATTTGCAGTGAAAACAAACAGAAGGCTTGAAATGGGGGAGAGCCTGAGATAAGAAATCTGGGGCAGAAAAGAAGGCACCAATTATTGAAGCTTGCGCACACATCTGCTGGCTGAAACCGGTTTCACTGGCAGTTGCCCAAGGACAAGCGCCAGAGGGCTGTTGACTCTCTGATGCCCTTTGGTGGTATGCCTGAGCAAACAAGATTTTTTTCAAAAGAGGTGCTTGGTATAAAGCAGCTTCAGATCCCTTGTGTTCTGCAAGCATCAATTACAACTGCCGGAGTCTTGTTCTGCTGGCTTGCCAGAGGACAGGGTGGAATTCTCTTTCTTTCCCATAACTCCTTAGATTGCTTTTTATGAGAGCAAAAGTTGGCATTTGCCCACAGCATGGAAGAGCAAGACAGAAAACCATTTTGCTTTCAGGCTGTTTATCCCCTCCCCCGCCCATGTGTCTGTACAATATGACAGAGGAGCAAAGGTGTTGGATGGATTAGCTTGGAGAAACCCTGTGAGAGGGCTGGTGGTGCAGTTAATTTGCAGTAGATTTAAAAACAGCATTGGCTCTCTTGGGCGATGGAGTTCACTCGGGCAATAGAAGCTTATCTGCGAGAATAATGCTGAAGATGTAAACCAAACCCACTTGTAGAAGAGGAGCCACAGTTGTGGCCTCAAAAATCAACTCTTGTTAAATGGACCTTACAAAAAGAGGACTGCATACTGTTCATACTCTACTGCAGGGGTTCTCAACCTTTTCAAGCAGAAGGCTGGGTCATGCTCTCTCAGATAGCTTCAGGGGCCGGACGATCATTTTGTCCTTCATCCACCACATGGCACTTCCTGGTGTGGTAGAGGTGGTGGTGGGCCACATGAAATAGTGTTGTGGGCCGCATTTGCATCCCTCAGGCCATAGACTGAAAACCCCTGCTTTACTGCTTTACATATTTGGGCTGAAAGAAGCCTGAAGGGAAGTTTTTAAGCTGTTTCATAAAGCCACAAGGGTAAAATGCCTGCTTTTGTCTGAGCAAGAAATATGAAAATCATTTCCTAAGCATCTACTTTTTACTGGTTTTGGGAGAGGCAACTAGCTTAACGTAAATACTGCATGTCATCAAAGTAGATTGTGGCAGAACCAAGGTTCTGTTCATTACACCATACAGATGTGGTGAATCCACTCTTATAGTTAGTTAGATAGATAGATAAATAAATAAATAAATAAATAAATAAATAAATAAATAAATAAATAAATAATGGGCTAGTTTATCCACCACCACCACCAGTGGTGGGATGTCAAAACTTTTACTACCCCACCATGATGTCATCACAGTGTGGGTGGAGCTAACATCATGATGTCATGTCATGGGTGGGGCCAAAGAAAAAAATACAAAATAATAAAAATAGGGAGCTTCAGGCTATAGGGAGCTTCAGGCTAGCAGCTTCTCTTCCTCCTCCAAGTTTGGGAGGACAGCAAGGAGGCCGTGCATATGTGCCAAGCACTAGGCGTGCATGCACACCAAGTACTTGGCATGCATGCGCAGTGGGGGAACCAGTGAAAAGGTAAGCCCCGAAGGTGGTTCCTCCCAAAAGCTGCTACAGGTTCTCTGGGACACTGGGAAAAGTTACTACAGGTTCTGGAGAACTGGTGAGAACCTGTTACATCCCATCACTGACCACCACCCCCTGCTTGGAACAATGTGAACAATGAGGGAGAACACACAGACAAAGCCCATTAGAAATCAAGACATACTTTGCCTGGCCATTGTTATCATAGAAATGGTTAGTGCTGTCTGTATACAACAGGGGTGCCCAAACTACAGCCCAGGGCCCAGATCTTGCCCCCGATGCCAATTCTTAACTAATCTATATGCCTAACATGTGTCTTACGTTCTCTTTTTTTCTGACCGCTCAGTTCAAAAGATTTCTAATTCCACCTTTCCCTCCACCTACACATTCTGTATTCATTTACACCCTGTATATTTTCTGGAAATGAGTGGTACATTCCCCCCTCCCCCGCATACTGATTTTGATGTTTTAACATATAGCCAGCAAGGATGAAGCCCTTTGGGGTTCAAAATCAAGCCCCAGGGGTCCACTGCAGATGGCAGAAGGCCTTCAAATAGCCAAAGCCAGCAATTTAAAAAAATTAAACAGATATGCCCTGAGCCACAGCAGCAGAAAAAGCTTCTCATGAAAAGAGAGAGAAAGAGAAAGTTTAGCAAGATATGGAGCCATGCTCAGAAAATGAGCTTGTTATTAATATACAGAATTAAATTTTCCCGAGGGATTCAGAAGCCTTCAGAGAGTTGTGGTGTTGTTAAAAGATTGCTAACTGATAATAATTGTCAATTTTGACAAAGAACTCAGATGCTGTTTACTATAAAGTACTTTGGACATCAAATGAGAAGAGAGGACTCACTTGAGAAAGCCTTGATGCTGGGAAAGGTTGAGGGCAATTGCAGAAAATGAGGGCTAGATGGTATTTTTGATGCAATGGGCACAGAGTTGGGTGGGCTGAGGGGGATGGTGGAGGATGGTGTGCCTGGTGTGCAAGGGTCCATGGGTTGCAGGGGGTCGGACTCAACTGTGCGACTGAACAACATCAAAAGGGTGCTCTGTGGTTATGTATCTTGTCCAAGACAACACAATCCATAATGATTTCATCTTAGTGACCTATCTAGCCAGCTTTTTAAAGGTAGATAGGATAAAACCGTGATGGTGAACCTTGGCAGTTCAGATGTTTTTGGACTTCAATTCCTAGAAGCCCCTGTGAATCCAGCGCTCTCTCTCGCCCGACCCCAGACCAGGGGGAGCAGGAACAGCTGTGTGGGTCTTCTTCCCTCCACCACCAATATGGATGCTCTCTCAGCCAGTTCGGCTGAGGGGGAAAAGAGTAGCAGGAAATGGACTTAGTGAGTGGGGTTGAGTTGCGAGATTATTATGTTCTGTTTCGAAGTGTTTTTGAAGTGTTCCTGAAATGTTTTTATGATGTTTTGATTTTGTAATTGTGATAGGGGATTTCTTTGAAATTTTTTTGATATGTGATATTTTGATCTGTTTTTGATATGTGATATTTTGTGATATATTTGTAGTTTGTGAAACATTGTTTCACTGTGAGCTGCCCAGAATCACTATAAGCGAGTGGGGCGGCACATGTTAAACAATACAATACAATACAAGCACATGAAAGGTTTTACTGCAATCCATCTGGCCCACACCACCCTCATCGCTCCTGGTAGCGGAAGTAAAATGTGCCTATATGGGCATGTTTTACTTCTGCTTCCAGGAGCGATGAGGGTGGTGTGGGCCGGATGAATTGCAGTAAACCCATTCATGTGGATTCACAGGGGTCTCTGGGAAGTGAAGTCCAAGAACATCTGGAGTGCCAAGGTTCACTATCCTGGGGATAGACGAATCAGCACAAGGCATTTCTCCTTCTCAAGACCATACTGCCTGAAGCATTATTTTCTTTTCTAGGTCTTCATATTGAAGACCTTGAACTGGACTAACACTGGCTATTGCCTACAACTCCTTCCTGGCCAGGCTTGAAGCTATCCTGACTTGCCGGTTCTTTTTAAGCAGCTGTGCTGTAAAGACAGCCCTAAAAACCCCAGGCGCTTCCCTTCAGGGTTTTGTTCTTGTTAGAACCAGATTCTTCTTTCCCTTTCATGATAAAATGTCCACCCTACCTTTACTGTGCCTGGTGAAGGCAAGCATCTTCCCCCTCCCAGCTAATGAAATTTGCCCAAGTTAGTACTGACACTGTTAAGAGAGGTGATAAGTGCTTCCAAAGAAAACTATTCAGGGATCATAAAACTGTTCTGTTAAAAAAAACTATCCTTCACCCAGTCGTTTTTACTGTAGGCCTGGCTATAATTTTTTTAAATTATTATTATTATTAAACTTATATGCCACCCAACTCAGCGAAAACCGACTCAGGACGGCTCACAACACACAATCAAACACAATGCAACAATTCAATAGAACAATACAATGCCACAACACAATGAAATATCATACATCAATAATTCAAACAATAGCATATCATCATAAAATACAGTACAGTAAGATAAAACCCCAATATACGTCAAAAAGGTACAAAAATATTACAAAAATCATAGGAACATTACACAATCTTCCAAAGAAAAAAGTTACAAAAAGGCATCCCCACCCCACTCACCCTGGATCCTACCCATTAAGGTGGTGGCCACCAACCGACTACTCCCCTTCCTTCTGTCCAAGGGAAAGGAGAAGGGCAATGTGTCCATCTGACATGTACCAGTTTTGGCTAAGGTGGTTGAGAAGCTGGTAGCCTTACAACTCTAGGCACTCTTGGGTGATACTGATGATCTCTAGACCAGTGGTGCCCAGAATGGGGTGCATTCCCCACAGGGGGACTTCAATTCCCAGAAGCCTACGTCAGTAAATTGGCTGATCAGTGCTTTGGGGAATCGACTTAGGCTTCTGAAAATTGAAGTCCAAAAAACCAAAGGTTGGGAAACACTGATCTTGATACATTACAGTCAGCCTGGGAAATGGGACTTTGATGCTTTGCTTGCCTTGGCAGATGACCTATGCTGCAGACTGGTTGAAGGGAACATAACCTTATTAGTCCTCCTGGACCTTTCAGCTGCACTAAATACTATTAACTATGTTGTTCTGTCAGATTGCCTGGCCAATGTACTAGGAACACCATGTTACAGTGGTTCCAATCCTTCTTTTCAGAGCGCACACAAGAGGTGATGTTAGTGGAGCATTGTGTGAGAATTCCCCTGAGAGGTTTCAGTTGTAGTCTTAATTCTGCACTGTCACTTCACTTCTAGATGGCAGCAATGAGGAGGAGAGCCTTGGCACAACTCTTAGTGTGCCAGCTACGACCTTTCATGAGTTGGCCTGACTTAGCAATAATCATCCATGCTTTACTTACATCATTGACTATTGGAAAGCACTCTATGTGGTTGCCCTTGAAGAGGCGCCAGGATCATCAATTGCTGCAAGATGTAACTGCAGGGCTGCCAATTGATACATAGTATCATAATAATCATAGGATCCCAGGACTGAAAGACCTCCCCCTTGATTGCCAGTTGCTTACCTGGGACAATTCAAGGTGTTCAAGCCTTTACCTGAGGGACCACCTCTCATTAAAAGTCAAAATCTTCAGAAGAGGCCCTCCTAAAAATACTGAGAGTTCCAAAAGCCTACCCAAACAAGCCTTTTGGGTGGCTTCTAGGCTATGAAATGCACTCTCTTCTGGGTTGTGATCTGTTTCTACTCTGATTAATTTTTTCAAAAGTAATGAAAATGTATCTTTTTATATTGGCATATGACATTAAGTCTGCTCAGATGTGTTGTCTTGTTCTATAACCTTTGTGATTTTATTGGTTTTTAATGTGTTTTACTTGATGTTAATGGTTTTATGGTGGTCTAAATTTGGTATTATCTGTTTTTATTCTTTTTTAAAAGTTGTAAGACACCTTCAGTGTTATGTTTTAATGGAAATAGGGTAGACATGTAATAAATAATGTGCATGTGTGTAGGTGTGAACAATGCAGAAAAACAAAGGTGTCCAGATTTTATACAAATATTCATTTAGTTGCGGGACACATCGAAGTATGGCTGTAAGACTGCACATCAACTTAACTGACTTAAGTTTATGCAATGTAAACTATTTCTCCTTAGTAATTCACTGAGTTCTAGCTTACTATATATACTCAAGTATAAGCCTAGTTTTTTAATCCAAAAAACCCAAAAAAGGGGGAAATGGCTTATACTCAGGTCAATGAACACGAGGATCCCAAGACCGTGTTGGATTGAGACATGCCAATAATGTAATTAATTTTACCATATTTTCATGTATTTTGACTATTGAAACTCACCAGCAGTTGCTGCATTTCCCACCCTCGACATACTTGGGTCAATCTATTTTCCTGGGGTTTCAGGTAAAAATTAGGTACATCAGCTTTTATTCGGGTTGGCTTATACTTGAGTATATATGGGTATTTTATTATGCTATCGCTCTTATTACTAGGAAAGGTAAGAATCCCTTGATTCTTTACCATGCCACTTTCTTATTAGACCCATTTTACAGACAGGATGGTGCAGCTCCTGGCCTAAGACTACAGCAGAGCTGAATATATATAACAGGGATTCTCAACCTGTGGCCCATGGACCAAATGTGGCCCACAGCATCATTTCATGTGGCCGTCCACCACCTCCACTACACCAGGAAGTTTCATGTTGTGAAGGAAGGGCAAAATGGCTGTCTGGCCACCAAAGCTGTCTGAGAGAGCATGTCCTTGCCCCTGGCTTAAAAAAGTTGAGAACTCCTGATATATAACCTTGCAAGGTAAAGGTCACCCTTGTAGAAAGACAGTTATAGCCGACTCTAGTTTTCAGTGCTCATCTCCATTTATACCCAAAGAGCCAGCACTGTCTATGTCTGCAGCCATTTCCGTGGACATGTAACAGGCATGTCTAGACATTGGAGTGAATGGAACGCTGTTTACCTTCCCACCAAAGTGGTACTTGCAATGCCTTGCTTTCGAACTGCTAGGTTGGCAGGAGCTGGAACAGAGATGGAAGCTCACTCTATCATGCAGTACCCAAGAATTGAACTGCTGACCTTCCAATCATCAAGTTCAGTGCCTTAACCACTAAGCCATCACAGCCCCCAACTTACTCTTGCTGAACTTACTTGGAGAGGCACGACTCATCAAAACTTTAGCAAGGCTATGCTCCCACCAAACTCATGGTACACAAATTAGAGTGTGCTTCCACAGAAGAAGCATTAACTTGTGTTGTGAGGGCCCTAAGGGAGAAAAGAAGAGATCTTTGCCACTGGCAAAGTTTCCAACATAAGCTAATGAATGTTTATAAAGTACTTTGCATATATAGTACCTTTTATCAGTGAATCTCCACGTATTAGATTTATCTCAGAGGCCTCAGGCCTGAGCACACTCTCACACATACTCACTCCCTGTGCAAAATACTTCACACTGAATTTTGGTCACATCTTTGTATTATATGGAAAGTACATTTTGCCACAGTTAAAGGAAGATCAGGGTTTTTAAAGGAGGATTAGAAAGTATGCACAGTAGCATTTGTCAGAGAAAGGCAAAGAGTGATAAGCCTGTTTGTCATGTGATGGTGGAAGAAGTTTAGTCAAACTGAGCAATAATACTATTATTTCTTTTTCCTCTAAAACACCTGTAAGGCAAACTAGTAAGGTTGCCATTTAACCGCTTGTAATTCCCTAAAAATCAGCTGTAATGGCAACAGAGAACCATTAATTTATTTCAAGAGTCAATGGTATAAAGCAGGAGTCCTCAACCTTTTAAAGCTGGGAGCCGGTTCATGCTCCCTCAGACTGTTCAGGGGCCAGACTGGTGGTCTTCCCTCCCTCCCACTGATGGGTAGTAGCAGCAGGACCACCCCGAGCACCCACCACTCCAACACTCCCAATGTCGACATTGCCAGCGACCACCACAAGCCACCCACTCCTCCCACACTGCTTCCCACGCCACATGGAGGAACTGCATGGCACCAAATCGTCCAACCCACACCCTCGCTCCAGCCGCAGCTTCCACTTTTGCTTCCACTTCCACCACCACTGCCTCAATCCTCATCTCCTCCGCTTGGCTTGGCATGTCCCTAATGGCGCTCTGTAGCAGGGTGGATATTGTAAGCCTTACAATATCTGCCCTGCTATGGAGTGTGCCAGGGACACACCAAGCCAAGCAGAGGGGACAAGGATTGAGGGGGCGGTGGTGGAAGTAGCAGCTGCAGCAAGGGCATAGGGCAGATGAGTTGGTACCACAGGTCAGATCCAGCCTGCAGGCTGTAGGTTGAGAATCCCTGATGTAAGGGGAATAGCCATGTAGGAATTGGATAAACAATTTAAGGCACATGAAAGTATCCTGCAGATTTCTGTTAGACCTCTGTTCAAACCCAGGAAATCTCCTATCACTCCAACCATACCCAATGCTAAGACACATACAGTAATACCTCATATAACATTAGTATCGAATAACACTAAAATCGCATAACATTAAGGAATCTGGGGGGAAGAATTGCATCAGATAACATTAAGATCCTATGGGATGCTTCAGATAACAACCGCTAAAGCCTGTGTGGTTACAATGTATCTCTATGGATCCCATAGGATTTTAACATGCATCAGATAACACTAAAAATCATATAACACCAAGACTTGTGGAACCAGGTTTTAGTGTTATATGAGGTTTTACTGTAGTTGTTATCTGAGCCTTTAGGATTAGAAATGTATGCCATTGGGTAGGGGTGGGGATCGCTGGAGTCACTGGATGTTTGGCCTCTAGTTTGTATCAGTCCCATCAGCATGGCCAATGCTATGGCACTGTGGGAGTTGCAGTCTCAACACATACGGCGGTCCAAAGTTCCATTCTTGTCATAGAGTTAACATTACCTATATATGTTTCTGAAAGCCATAAGGTAGAATCCAGGAAAAGAAAACTGTCTTCAATCCTTGTTGGCAAATGCCCAAGTGATTCAGACTGGATGCTGATGGGCTAATATAATCTTGGTGTGATTTATCAAGAAATATAGTATCTGAATTCCATGAAATGCTAATCCCCCCTCAATTCAGCACTGATCCAGCCCCATCTTATGTTCTGTGTTCTATTCTGGACACCACACTTTAAAAAGGATGCCAACAAACTTGAACAGATTAAGAGAAGAGCAACAAAGATGATGAGGGGAATGCTAACCAAGCCCTATGAGGAAAGACTGAAGGAACTGAGCATGTTTAACCTTGGAAAGAAGAAGGCTGAGGGAATATATGTTAGCACTTTTCAAATACAGTACCTGAAAGTAATCTTACAGAGGAGGAGTTGGTTCTGTTCTCAATCATCTCAGAATGTGGGACACATAATAATGGGCTCAAATTATAGGAAGCCAGATTTTGGCTGAATATCAGGAAAAAAATTTCTTAACTCTTAGAGCAGTACGACGATGGAACAAATTACCTGAGGAGGTGGTGAGGGCTCCATCATTGGAGGCATTCAAAAGAAAATTAGACATCCATCTGTCCCATGTGCTTTGACTTGGATTCCTGCACTGATTTGATGGCCTTATTAGGACCCTATAGGACTTCTGTTCTGGCAAGATGGGCATTGGGAATAAGCCTTTTCTAGCTTGCTCAAACATTCAACTATTTTATCTCCTATTTTATTAGGAGGCAAATCCTGTTTGTTTCTGTGCAAAACAGGAGAGGGTGGGAATCTTTGAAATTTCTTTTTCTTTCCAGAATCAAAATACATTAGCTCTGCAGGGTTCTGGCTAATGATTACTATAGTACCTGAGGACAGTTGTATGTGGATTCCTTGTGAGAAAACACACAAGCTCCTTCTAGTCCATATGGATTTTGATTTCTTAATTTCTTGATCTTTCTTTGCATTACAATTTCCTTGGTCAGAAGCATTACGAAAAGTTGTTTGACATTTTAACCTACTGTATTGATACCATAAACTCTTCTCACTCTGCTATAGGAATGTAGCTGTTGTCAAGAAAGATGCATTTTAAGGTTCATATATGCTCACATTCTGTTGGAGTTTATCACAACTTTGCACGATGGTGGCAGTTGTGGCAACTGGGAGGGTTTTTACTGAGCTGGGAAGACTAATAGAACTAATCAATCATTCCCTCCTGCCTCTGAATTCAAAGAGATCCCACCTCTTTTTGTTTTTCCCCTCACTTTTTACCCTGTTCTCAGTTTTATTGCTTTAGATCTCTTTGTTTGCTAGCATATTATGCAGTAAATGAAGCACTATGCACACATATATAAGTCAAATAACTGTAAGTAAAGAAAGGTTTTTATTTCCTACAAATATCTTTGAGTGAGTTTGTCATGGGAAAAAATGCAGGCTTTTGAGGTTAGTCATGTGTTTCCTGAAGGGAGGGGTGATTGCGATGCCTTCTGGACCTGTTGCCATGCAGTTTTTGTTTTCTAGACAAAATAACTAGACTCTGTGCTTTAGTGGAATGTGAAACTTAAAATTAGTATGATTGGCTGGAGTCTTGCTCATGGGAGGTCAGAGGTGAGAGATGGACAAGGGCATATAAGGAAGATGAGGCAGGAAATCGCTCTTTTTCTGGAAGACAAGAGCCTCACAACCATAAGTGAATGTGAGTACAACTTAGCAGAAATGTAGAACACATATTTGTTCGGGCCAGAGCCTGAAGTAAGATAGATTTATTATTTTGAAGTGTGAAATGACTAGATTGCAAAGTCTTGACCCTATGCTATAATCAGATAAACTTTTAATAAAGCATTTGAAACATAGAACCCTTCATGTCTATTCATTTGGGTAGAGAACTAAGCTGGAGCCCCATGCCAGGTCCTACGGTACCAAGGATGTGTTTTTAAAGGAGTCCTACACACACCAAGCTACGCAGAAGCCAAGCAGAGTACTGTAGGAGCACACGTGGTGCTGCCTCATATGAAAAGTACAGGCTGCTGTTGGTTAAACTGGTAGAAAGCAGTGTTGCATAAGGAAACAAGAGGATTTAGTGCTACCAAACTGAAGGGGGTTAAACCTGCATTCATTTGACACTGTGAGACTGTGAGTGCCATTTAATGAAAAGTGGTTGGAGTATGGGAGCCTTACAGCTATTTGTAGGTCTCAGCACTTCTACTGAGCTGCTAAATAATTTTTTTACCAGAAATGCAAAACTTCACAACAAGTTTCCCCACCCAGTCCCTCATTGTTTACACAGTTGACTTTGGACCACTGCAGAGTTAGTATGGTTGTGAAATCTGTTGATTGGCTTCTAGCTGATACTGCTGAATGTCACAGAAAATATGACACATCCTATGTCAAAGGATGACCTTAAGTAGGATCCAGACAGAAGAGCCAAAAATCTTCTGCAGCTTCCAATGCCAAATAACAAATTACAAGACTCCCACCAATGAAGGCGTTTCCACAGTTCTTCCTGTTTCACACCTTTAAGCTTTCTGCACTAGTAGGATATATCCAAACTGTGTCTGCCTTAACCTTTCAACCTCAACTTGACTCTTGCTAATATCTTTCATGAAAAGCAGAAATACATATGTTAGCACAAAACAAATTCTAAAATCCATACAGTGTGAGGTATCTTTATTAGGCCAAAAATTACAAAGGCCTAGTATTTCCCAAGTTTTGCAGTGGGAAGAAGACGACATCCACCAATCACATTTCCTCTGGATTACATTGTTCCATCCATCAAGCATGGAATTATTTCCTTAGTTTCGTTAATTTATTTCATAGTTTTCCCCAAAGGGAAAAAATTTGCAAACTTTTGAGTTTACTGTGTCTTCATGTTGTGACAGAAGTAAACAGGAGGAAAGAGAAGGCTTGATTTTAAGTCCTTGTACTTGTCTTGAGATATAATAGAAGCAGCAGGAGGAAGACAATCCACAGGAGCCCAAAAAAATATTAGGAGAAATGAAAAATAGAAAATACCTGCTCCACCATCTTTGAAAAAATATAAGTATCTCTTCACTGTATATTCAAAGCAGCATTGATTCTGTCTAAACACAGAGACTTCTTAGTCAGAGGACAACAAAGATCCGCCAGTCTTTATGCTATCACTGAGTAAGTTACAAATGCTGGATTAGTGTAAAATCAATGACCTCGCATAAAGAGCGGCTCGCTTAGAGAGTAACTAACTTAAAGAGCAGAATTTTCTCTGAATGTTCGCTTCACTTAACAAATAAAACCAACCAAAAACTCGTTTAACAAATAAATTGGGGTTCACAATGCCCCCCCACCAGAAGTCACAATAGGTCACTTACAATGGTGTTTCACTTAAAGAGCAAACTCGCTTAAAGAGCAATCCTGTGGAACACATTATGCTCTTTAAGCAAGGTACAACTGTACTTCTAACTCAAGATAGAATCACAACCCTTCCTTCTTCCTCATGTGTCTCACCAAACACTGGGCAAATTACCAATGCAGGTTTCTGTTTCATACTTTTTAATGCAAAATTTACTTTGTCTCAATCTCTTTAAAGTTAGCACCAAAATTCAGAATTTACGTAATTTCACAAAAAGAAACATTTTTCTTGGCAATTTTGCTGGAATCTTCCCAAGTGAAATAAGCTTAAACAGTAGGCAGAAAAGGTCAGCAGGCTGCTGTAGAAATTACACATGCTGTTTTAACCTTTAAAGTTTGTGTGGGCTGGCAGATAAGGAGACAAGTATTCCTTCAGGTATTCTGGTCTAAAGCCATATAGGTTTTTTAAAAGGTAAGCCTCAGCCTTTTGAATTGTGTCTAGAAATTCCCAACACAGCTCATCAAGGAGAGGCCGGATTTGACTCCAACAACCATTCCAGATTTACAGTCACAGCAGCTGTTGTCTGAATTGCAGTTTCTTGGTCAAAAGTAGCCCCTATACCATGTCTTAGAGGTAAGGCGTCCAACCTTACAAAACTGAATCCGGGATAGTGGGGCGGGGCCAACGTCATGACGTCATGGGCGGGGCCAACGTCACGACGTCATGACGTCATGGGCGGGGCCAACATCACGACGTCATGACGTCATGGGCGGGGCCAAAAAATAAAGGAGCAAAAAATGGCTCCAATAAACTGTGCATGCGCAGAAACTCAATCTGATGCATTGCGCATGCATCAGATTGAGTTTCTGTGCATGCACAGTTTATTGGAAAATAAGCCATGTGCCGATTTTTGGGGGGCTCTAAAAATATAAGCCACCCCCCGAAAATAAGCCATCAGGCCATTTTTGGCCATTTTGGGGGGGGAGAATATAAGCCATGGTTTATAATAGGCTATTATAAGCCATGGCTTATATTCTCCCCCCCCAAAAATGGCCAAAAATGGCCTGATGGCTTATTTTCGGGGGGTGGCTTATATTTCTATATACATGTGCCGATTTTCTAAAAATATAAGCCACCACCCGAAAATAAGCCATGTGTTATGAAAAAACACAGCCACCCCACTGCCTGCTCGGACACAGAGAATACACCCCCCAACTCTGCTTACCTTCAAGCTCTGCTTATTTTCTCTCCCGACTAACAGCTGATCAGACTCAGAGGCTTTTTTAAAAACTCCGGTAGGGAAACAAGGAAGGGGGAAAATTTCAGCGATGTGATTGGATCTCTATGTCAGCTGACATAGAGATCCAATCACATCGCTGAATAGGGGAAACACCTATTCAGCGATGTGATTGGATCTCTATGTCAGCTGACATAGAGATCCAATCACATCGCTGAATAGGGGAAACACCTATTCAGCGATGTGATTGGATCTCTATGTCAGCTGACATAGAGATCCAATCACATCGCTGAATTTTTGGAGCCATTTTTTTGCTCCTTTTTTTTTTTTAAATGCCTGCTGCTGAAGAGAAATCGGGACAGCCGGGACGTCATGGGGGAATTCCATGACCATTTTCCTAAAAATGGTAACTCGGGATTCCTCCTCTCAAATCGGGACTGTCCCGGAGAATCCGTGACGGTTGGCCGCTATCCAGTGAAGCCATCTTGTCCCTTTTGAATTTATTGGCTCTCCTAGCATGAACTGGATTCCTAATTTTCCCACTTTAAAAGTGGGAAATATCATGTCAAGAGCTTCTGGAAGCTGTTGAGTCTTAGTGAACTCCTTCCTTGCTTGTGGTTAATCTTCCCATCATGTGGCAGTTCTGTGCATGGGACTCCCCATAGTTCCTGCTTTTAAAATAATGTTATAGTAGAAAAGGTACGACTCTGTAGGGCTTGAAAATAGTCTCTAAACGTTTTCTTGCTTACAGCTGCATGCGTCCCCTGAGCAGAGTTTCTCCAGCAAAAATCCTTTCAACTAGAAGCGTAGCTTACCTTGGCGGGGCCCCGTATAAAAATTGTTTGGGGGCCCTTTATATGTGGGGCGGAGCTAACGTCATGACATCATGACGTCGTGGGGGAAGCCAACGTCATGACGTCATGGGCGGGGCCAAAATAAAAATAAAATAAATAAAAATAAAATAAATAAAATAGAATTAAAATGTAAAAAAAAAAAAAACCACACACACCTCAACCCACCCACCCACCCACCCGAAACACAAAAACCTCACTTACCTTAATCCTGGGGCCTCTTCTTCCTCCGCCTCTGCTGTCACCGCCGCCGCGCCGCCGCTGCTGCCATCGCACGATCGCTCCCTCGCCGCGCACGGCGAAGGCAAGGGGCAGCTGTTAAAGGGGCGCGGGCGCAGCGAGGCAGCCCCGAGGCCCTCCCCCCGGTTGCCGCGGGGGCTCCCTGGCAGGCTGCGCCAGCCCGGGCGGGGCTCTCCACCTCGACGCTGGGGTGGGAGTCCAGCTGCAGGACCAGCTCGCGCGCCCCATCCCGCACGCAGGCGGCAGGTGAGCTCCAGGCGCGCGCGGCAGGTGAGTTCCAGGCACACGCGGTAGGTCAGCTCCAGGCGCGCTCCAGGTGGCTGCGCCTGGCTGGAGCTGACCTGCCGCCTGCCGCGGGACGGGGCGCGCCCGTGAGCTGGTCCTGCAGCTGGTGGACTCCCACCCCAGCGTCGACCGTGGAGAGCGCCGCCCGGGCTGGCGCAGGCAGGGAGCCCCCGCGGTGACCGGGGGGAGGGCCTCGGAGTCGGGGCTGCCTCGCTGCTTAAAAGCTGCGGCTCCGACTCCGACTCTCCGACTCCGGCTTTTTTTTAAAATTGGAGCCAAAAATGGCTCCAATAAAGTGCGCATGCGCAGAAACTCAATCTGACACATGCACAATGCATCAGATTGAGTTTCTGCGCATGCGCAGTAAATTTTTGCTCTTTTTTATTTTTAATTTTATTTTTTGCCGTTGGGGGCTCCCGTAGCCCGGGGGCCCCGTATAATTGATACGGCTGATACGGCGGTAGCTACGCCTCTGCTTTCAACTCAGAGTAATCTCTGGTATGAAATTATTATAAAGCATTCAGCCAAGTGGGGAGGTAGCATAAATTCACCTGAATTTTGTAAACTCAGATTCAAATAACTGATCTCTGGAACAAAGCTCGCTGGGCATCTTGAAACTGTCACATACCGTCTGGCCAGGTTGTCCTGTATGGTAATAGAGTAGACCATACTGCCAGCAACTCAGCACTAATTGTCAGGTGGCGATTAACTGACAATCCTGAGGACTACCAGCCTTGGGTGGCAAAGTCCATAGGCAAGGGTGAAGGACCCCAAGTGGATTTTATCCCACTTGAATCCATCTTGGAGTACAGCAACTTCATCAGTACTGGCCTGGGGTTGATGAGGACTTTGTGTGCCAAATGGGTTCAGGACCAGAAAGTTACTCATGAAACTGGATCAGTACTATGGGTGTCATGCTGCAATGTGGAAGGCAAATGGAAGACCACTGCATTATGTTAGTCCCAGGAAAATCTTCATGGCTGATTGCCATGAGGATAGCCAATATTCAGAATTAGATAAAACATTTAAAGAAGAACTGTCACATGTAAGAATTATTCATTTGGGTAATAAGCAATCTTTGGATTTATGCTTGTTTCCTCCACACTGTGATCTCAGCTGCAGCTTACCTTTGATAGGAGGATAATGTCCTATGTATTAGCAAAGCTGCTTCATTCCTTATTTCTTTACAGCATCCCAAATCCTGGAGGTAGCAGATGTTGTGCTATCATGCCTTAGGCTACTGCTTGAAACCTGAGCCTGTTGCCAAAAACCAACTCCTACAGAGCCAGTTCCCATGTGGGAATGAGTTACTACTCCTGTCAGCCAGAGATTGCAGATCTGCATCTGTCAAAACCCAGCTCATTTTCCCACTTTAAAAAACCAGATATTTCAGACCCTGCTCATGATTTCTAATGCTACAAAGTAATTGTTATTTCTAATGCTACAGGGTTGTCAAGTAAGGATACTTGTCTAAAGGATTTCGGAGAGGTATAGTCAGTGGTGGGCATCAGCAGGTTTGGCCCAGTTCGCCAGAATCGGTAGAAATTCTGGCTGACCCTGCACATCCAAGTTTTGAAATAAAATAGTCCTAATTCAGGTGCAACACAGGGCTTTCCCTCTGGCCACGCCCACCATACCACGCCCACAGCGTGGTAGTAAAAAATTTTTGGAGTCCACCACTGGGTATAGTCAACAATTGTGTTTTATAGTATTATATATAGAGTATATACTTATACAGTATCTAGTTCTCATTTCAACCTTCTTGCTATCATAGCTTAAAAGAGGCATCCCATTATTTATAACCAGGGTCACTAAATGAAGTAATTCTAAGTTTTCTCACATCAACCTCCAAGATTAAATCATTTTACGCACTATTAATGTAAGATGCCTTCATCGACTTCTAGAGCTTACCTAAGAACATTTCTACTAATATGCAAGATGTCTTGCTTGGAAAAAAAGTTATGACACAGAACAGTACTCAACTGGCAACATTGAAACTGTCTAGAAGCCAATACTCCATTCCCTTCAAGTCATCATAAAGACAAAGTCACGATATAAAACAGAGAAAAATCTTGTAGTTCAAAGTATGAAACCATTATAAAGTTTCAACTGCAATGTACTGTTTCTTCATGGCTTCATGCTCTGAAAAAAAGATATTGTGATTCAAACCATGAAGCAATTATCAAGTTTCAACCACAGTGTATTGTTTCTTCATTGATCTGGAATGTCAAAATCGGAAGCCAAAAAGTAACTGTTTGGCATTGGAGTACAAAATGAAGCAGGGCAAAGATTAATAGAGTATGCTGCTCATAGCTATCACTCTTCCAACAGTCTAAGTGGTGATTCTACACATGGGACACCACCAAATGGCCAACACCAAAATCAAACTACAGTATGTACTTTGCAGTCAAAGATGGAGAAGCTCTATAGTCTGTACAAACGAGACCTGGGGCTGAATATGACTCAGATCATGAGCAAAATTCAGGCTTAGAAGAAAGTAGGGGAAAACATTAGGCCATTCAGGTATGACCTAGATCACATCCCTTATGAATATCCAGTGGAGGTGAAGAATAGATTTAAGGGACTAGAGTTGAAGACAGAGTGCCTGAAGAACTATCTAAGTTCATGACACTGTATAAGAGGTAGCAATTATAAACACACACACACACACACACACACACACACACACACACACACACACACAAAGAAATGCAAGAAAGAAAAATGGCTGTCTGGTGAGGCTTTACAAATAGCTTGTCTGGTGAGGTTTTACAAATAGCTAAGAACGTAAGAACACAAGGTTAAAGCAATGGTCTTCCCAGTAGTAATATATGGCTGTGAGAGCAAGACCGTAAGGCAGGCTGAGCACAGAATAGATGCTTTCAAACTGTGGTGCTGGAGAAGATTTCTTCATAACTGCCAGGTTTACACAATCCTAAAAGTTTCATGGAAGGGTAGATAGCTCAGTGATTTAGGTTTCTGCCTGCAGGAGTCAGAGGTTGAGAGTTAAAACCCCAATGTCTCTTCTGGGAGAGGAGACAACCTGTCTAGCCAAGGGCAAGTTGCAGAGTCCTAGGAAGGCCCCAGAAAGGGAAGGCAAACCACTTTTGCATATCTTTACCATCTCCGGGGCTGTGGTGGCTCAGTGGTTAAAAAGCTCGCCTTGTTAGCTGGAAGGCCAGCAAGTTGGCTGGTCGAGACCCTGGTACTGCATGATGAATTGAGTGCCCATCTCTGTCCCAGCTCTTGGGGACATGAAAGGAGCCTCACTCGGGTGTCCCCTAAGAGGAGTTTCTCCAGCAAACATCCTTTCAACCCAGAATAATTTCTGACACACAATTATCATTATTTTTACTATCTAGAAAACTTTGGAAAGGGTTGCCACAAGTCAGAAATGACTTGACAGCACACAATTATTATTATATTAAGAATTTGATGGTTAAGTTTTTCTCTGGCCACCGTTGCTTCCAGAGATCAATCAAATTTTTCGTTTGGCCCTGGGTGGGAAAGATAAGACATATTTTGCAAATGGAAACAAGTGATAGGAAACTGACCCTAAACCACCTCTGGTTTTGCAACTTCTGAAATTATGTCTTTTGCAAGAGCACTGTTCCTCCCTGAATTTACTGTAGATAGCAGTACCAAGATTGCCACCAACACCTTCCCATTTCTTAATTTACTCAGAATATGTACCCCATAATTTCAGTTATAAGAGAATCACTTGGGACAGGTTCCAAAATAGATTATAAATCAGCTAAAAATACTGACTCAGCAATACCTGAAACTAAAACTTATGGTTTAATTATTTAATTTAACATAGGAGTTATATATGAATTTTAAGTGTCTCATTTTGTATAAGAATACCCCACCTGCCGGTGCTCTTGGACCCTGCCCCTCTGGGCTTGAGGGGACCGCTACGGTGCTGGGCAGAAGGACTCCACATCACCGCCTCTGGACTTTGGCTGCGGCGAGGAGACCCTCCAGCCATGGGTGACCGGACCGCCCCACCTGCCGGTGCTCTTGGGCCTTGCCCCTCTCTGGGCTTGAAAGGGCCGTGATGGCGGTAGGACCTCACTGCCGCAACTGCCCTTGGAATTTGTCTGTGGCCATGGTGGAGATGCCATTAATAGTAGGGTATTGTGTGGTACATTATTATATGTTGTTCTGTTGATTGAATTTTGTATATGACATGTATTTATTGACCTTGTATTCACTGTTTATTGTTTAATGTATATTGCTTAATTTACTGTGCATATTGTGTTTACTACGTATATTGTTCAATGATCATGTGAGCCACATGGACTCGGGTTTCCTGATTGGATGGCATATAAATACGAAAATTAAATTAATTATTATTTCAGGTTGCCTACCAAAATTCGGAGGGTCATGTATTCTCAAGTTTAATTTAATTGTTCGCTTTTTATGCCGCCCCACTTGCCAACTCTGGGCGGCATTTTCTGACTTCTTTTATCCTTAACATTCTACTGTTACTTCCAAACATTCTTAGAAATCAGTCAACTTCTATGCTTTCTATGTTTAGTTTTGTTAAAGATGATAGATTCGTTGAAAACTTTTTAGGGATACAGTTCACTATGAAACTCTCACCTAAACTCTTATTTTAAAACAAGTGGATGTTGTGTTTCCATGGAAATATGCTTTGCAGATTTTGCTCAAATGAATTCAAATTTTTCATGCAAATTTGTAAATCTCAATTCATGTATAGAATCAAATGAATTTTTTAACAGCACATTTTGTAAATTAATTGTTGCAAGCAAATCACACCCCAATATAGCCAAATTAATTAGAAACTGGAATTTATGTATGGGAAGAAAATTATTTAGCAAGTCACCTCCTTAAATTCCACCAACCAAAGCATAAAAACTAGGCACTTCTATCTGAACATCAGCCTGTATCAGTTAAAAAATGTAATGGTTAAGATGGATATTATTAGTAGTTCCTTCCTATGCCCTGTGGTGCAAGAAAGATATCACCACTAAGAAATTATTTGTAGCCAAGCCTAACCTGAAACAATTGACACCAGAGGAACGAAAGAGTGTTCCTCAGGAACAATTCTAATGACTTAAATTTCCTAAAGCTTACCTTTAAATCACATGTTTGGCAACAAGCCTAGACTTCAATTATGCATTAAAATTGGCATTTTTGGTGTGATTAACAATTACAAGAAAACATCACTCACTTTTGTGAATCAATGAGGAAAGAGAATTCTGTTCCATTGGGAATGACTAATCACACTCCTGTATCATTGCACAGACAATCACATACTTCCAAGGTGGTGTCAAAAAAGGAATGAAGAGCTAGAGCAGCAAAGCATGCAGAGTTGCAGCAGGCAACCTTTTTCCAATAGGTCTTTTTCGGGCTCAGGGAGTTTCACATGGCACCCTTGAGACTAGCCTAGCACTGGGTTTCAGGAAATACTGATCTACATCATGGCAAGATTTGGATGGAAAGATCTATATGTAAAACATTTGCTCTGGCTTGTGGCTATAAGGGAGCACAAGGCAATTTCCAGGAGAGAAGTACACTGAGAAAAAGAGCAATTTCAGGCAATGTCATCATGCTACAATTCTAGTTGCTCTGAAACACAGCTACATTGGTCCCATTATCCTCTTGTGGATTTGTGGCTGGGTGGCTGGGCTTTGGGCTATCCACAGACTGCACTTTGCATCCCTGTTTTATAGTTTAAGTACGTACATCCAGATGTTACGTAATAATTTCTAATGTGCTGTTAAGGACACACATAACGAGGATGCAATGGCCATCACGTTTCATATAATAATGCAGTATTTTTACATTTTGTATCAGTAAACAGTTTTACAATTTTTAACAAAATATTTATTTTAATGGCATATTTAAAATAAATTCGAAGCATCTGTCAGCAAGATTGAGTAAACAAACAAGACAAATACTGTGCTTTACAAAGTAAAGTAAAGCATTTATTATACAAAAGATTTGTGCTTTATTCCATCAACATTTTGATGCTTGATTTAGAGTCAGGAGTACTGCTTTATACACATATCCATACATACACACAAATAACTTGCTGAACTGAGCCTAAATCCAGTAACACTGGGAATCCTTCATATTTGCTAACACTTGCAATCTGTATTTTACCACCCACTGCAAAATATTCAGTACTTCCGAGGTTTTACAGTAGGAAATGGAGATCACCCACCAACCTCCATTTCCATTGCATTATACTATTTTACCATTTGAAGTCAAGCACAGAATCCTATCCTTAGTTTACTTAATTCTCATTTTTCCTAACAGAAAAATGGCAGCCGTTCTCATCTGCTTAGGTGGGATCTTCCATCCTAACCCCCAATTCTGTAGAATGGCATAGCAAAAACCTTAGAAATCTTTTTTTAAACAAAAATAAATATTTTAATTTTGAAAACATTCAGCTGCTATCAGCCCTACATGTTTCACATTATAAAGTGATGGATTAAGTGCACAGGAAAGTATAGGTTTTCTTGGAAAGTGCAAAGATTATTGCTTGTAACTGCCCTTAACCATCTCTTTCAGATGCGATTCAGGGCAGATCAAGAAACATAGACTGGAACCCACAAAACCAGTGCTTCACATCCCAACTTAGTCTTGTGCTTTTCTACAAATGCCAAAGGCTCTTTTTTAATTGCTCAGCACTTTTTGAAATCATCTTCTATCACCTGCTAAAAGTGATTGTATCCCTGATCATCATTAAATACATTCTTCCTAGTCCCATAATGTAGGAAGGAGAAACCCCCCCTACATTTTCCAGAAAGCAGTGTCTTTTATCCTTACATGTTCATCCCTGCTTTAAAACTCATACAGAGATGCAAAAATTAAATGTATCTGAAGTTATTATACGCTGAAATGAAAGGACCATCTGCCTGTGTTCAGTAACTCGACCAGATTACATTTACATTATTTAGGCAACTATATTTCCAAAGACCGTCCATCCCATCTCTTATAGTTCCAGCTTGCTTGCAGATTTGTCCAGCAGGACTGGCAACAGAAACAATGCCACTGGGGCTTCCTCCTTCATCCATCTTCGTTTGGAGGCAGGAGATTATAGATCTCACTTTGGCACTTCTTTGGCTTGCTCCCAAGCTGGCTTCTCTTCCAGCTAGCTATAGCATTGAGTTCTAAAACTAGGCCATCTAAGAGAGGTTGAATCCTGCAGGCAATGCACTAGCAAACTGACTCTCTGCTAGGCTGTGATTAAATACATTCGTCATACCATTCTTACCCTATTTGTAGCATTAGAAGGCACACCACTTAGAGCATAATGTAACATGGTACACCAATAGAAGTTACTGGCATGGAAGTTGGCTGGCACCCCTGCCTCCAGTGAATTCAGGTGGTGTGCGTGTGTTTTGTGATCTCTGAAAAATCTATTCCTTATAATGGAGTGTCTTCCAAGGAGGTGCTCTTTGGCAGTGAATTGTGGCAAGCTGAAATGCAAAAGAATTCTATCCATTATTTCAGGAGAGCTTGGTACAAGGCAAAGGAATGCTTCAACTCTCTTTCCTGTTCCATACAAAAGATTAAGTCCCTGAGACAAATGCGTGTTTTCCTTGGTTGAAGACATGGCTTTCCAAGGGCAGGTAATCCATTCAAGTCCTATACAGAAGGGGAAAAACAGGGACTGTTATAACTAAAGCAAAATGCAAGATGTACATCATAAACAACAAATAAAATAGGACCCAGAAAAATATGCTCAACCTTTACTCCTTGATATTTCCCCCCAGTCTATTGATCACATTTTTGTGCCTCTTTGGCTTGCTCCCATGCTGGCTTAATATCACCATTAGTTCCTCCCTTGCATAAACAGAGGATTGTAGTGGCTTAGTGGTTAAAAAGCTGAACTTGACAACTGGAGAAGCAGTCAACATTTTCTGCCACTTCATTTTATTGGTAGCCAACCATTTTTAAAAGTGGGAGTAAAGCAGAGATAGGGACCTTTGGTCCTCAGTCTAGAGCAGGGGTTCCCAACATTTTCCCGCCAGGGGCCAGTTCGTGCCACCATCCTCAGCTGTGGGGGCTGGAGGCATGGCTGTGCCTACTACTTGAGTTTTTGTTGTCATCGGTGGGAATTGTGCCATTTTAGTGGGTTCCTGGACAGGCTTTGCTGCTACCCAGGGTGGTGGTGGGCTTTTCAGAGCATGTTCGCTCCAGTTTGGGATTTTTCCCGACGTTTCTCCACTGTGTTTCAGCAGCTAGACCACAACTGTGGGCAACTCCCTGTTTCCATGCTGAGATCCCCAGGCACTGACATAAGCTCCGCCATACACCAGAAGTCTCCCATGGTTGCACTCTAGCTGCTGAAGTGCAGCTGAGAAACATCAGAAAAAATCCCAAACTGTAGCAAACACGCTCTGAAAAGCCTTCATGGGACGCAGTGGAGCCTGTCCGAGAACCCGAAAAAACATTGACTTCCACTGCCACTGTCACCATGGTAAGTGACAAATCTAGACCCAGAGGGGGTGAGTCTAGAGGTCCCCAGAATAATTATATATATTGGCCGGATTAGGCCCATGGGCCATAGGATCGCCACTCCTGGTCTAGATTTACCATTGATCAAGTTGGCTGGGGGTTCTGGAAAAGAGTCTAAGAGCAGTGAAGGACAGGTTTCACTTACCAGTAACTGTCGTTCTCCGAGTATGTTGTTTGGGGATTCACACTGATGGGTTCTGCGCCTGCGCTGAATCCGGAGCGGAGCTGGAAAGCTGATTGGATAAAGAGTTTTGAATGTGGGACCGCCCACCATGCCCAACCCCTTTAGGCGCCATTTCGCGCTCTCCCCTCAGTTTGATATTAAAGCTGCCCGCTAAGCAGAAGGCCATCTCAGGCCGGCAGCCCTGAGGGGAGGCAGGGTTGGGTTGTGTGAATCCCCAAACAACATACTCGGAGAACGACAGTTACTGGTAAGTGAAACCTGTCCTTCTCCTTCGTGTTGTTTGGGGATGCACACTGATGGGTGACTAACAAGCTCACTTACTTGGATGGTGGGCAGCCGGCGTCCTGAGATGCAGGAGAGCGCGATGTCATCATGGATGGGCGGTCATCAACGAAGAAGATCGGAGACCAGCCGTCAGGATGGACCTGCCCCGTCTGACATCAGGGGCGGACCTTGTGTCAACCCGGTAGTGGGTGATGAAGGTGGAGGACCTGGACCAAGTAGCAGCCTTGCAGATATCCTCCATCGGGATGCCCTCTAGGAATGCAGTGGAGGAAGCCAGTGTCCTGGTGGAGTGAGCCCGGACATGAGGCGGAGGTGGCAGGGATGACATCTGATAGGCCAGGTAAATGGTACCTAAGATCCATTTAGATAGTCTCTGGGCAGACAGAGGCTGTCCCTTAGTCTTGCCACCATAAGCCACAAACAGTTGTTTTGCTCTCCTGAAGGACGCAGTCCTCTGGGTGTAAAACAGCAAGGCCCTCCTGACATCCAACGAGTGCCACACTTTCTCTTGTGGAGACGAGGAATTCAGGAAGAATGCTGGAAGCGTGATGGCTTGGGCCAGGTGAAATTCAGTCAGGACCTTGGGCAGGAATGTCAGGTCTGGGTGCAACACTGCCCTGTCGGGGTAGAACTTGAGAAAAGGAGGGTCAGACCGAAGGGCTGCCAGCTCCCCTGCCCGTCGGGCAGAAGTGATAGCTACAAGGAAGGCAGTCTTGTAAGAGACAAACTTAATGTCCACCGAAGCCATGGGTTCAAAAGGTGCCTTCGTGAGTGCGGTGAGCACTGTAGTGAGGGACCACTGAGGGGGTGGTATCTTCACTGGAGGGTAGGCGTTGCGTAGCCCTTGAAGGAACCTTTTAACAGTTTTGTCTCTGAAGGCGGAGGACAATACTGAAGAAGGTGGGGCCTTGGCGACCACAGCAGCTAGGTGGACCTTCAATGATGAATGTGCGGATCCCAACTCGGCTAGGTGCAGGAGGTAAGACATGACGTCCTGCAGGGATGCGGAGTCCACGGTGCGGTCGCTGGATGCTAGGAAGTCAGTGAAGCGACGGTACTTGGCATCGTAGGACTTCCGTGTGGAAGGTTTCCTGGACAGATCAAGGATCCGTGTTATGTTGGGCGGATAAGCCAGGCCGTCAGGTGTAGGCTCGGTAGATCCGAGTGAAGGATCCGACCGTCTTCCATGCGGAGGAGATTCGGATCGGTGGGTAGGCGGAGACGATCGCAAGCCAGGGTTTGGAGTAGTGGAAACCACGGCTGGCGCGGCCAGGACGGGGCAATCAGGATCGTCCAGGCGTTCTCCGCACGGATCCATATCAGGACCCGTTGGATGAGAGGGATCGGTGGAAACATGTACAGCAGTTCCCGGTGCCACGGCACCATGAAGGCATCGCCCTCCGATCCATGGCCGATCCCCGCTCGGGAGCAGTAACGGCGGCACTTGGAGTTGGCCTGTGACGCGAAGACGTCTAGGGTCGGTGTGCCCCACCGTCGGCACAGGCGGTCGAACACCGATTCGTCCAGTTCCCACTCGTGCATCGCCGTCCCTTTGCGGCTCAGGGAGTCTGCATCGGAGTTCAGGGTGCCCTGGATGTGGACACCTATGGGGAACACGTGTACCTTCAGGCACCACTCCCACATCTGGACGGTCAGGTAGAGGAGGGAGAGAGACTTGGTCCCTCCTTGCCGGTTGAGATAGGCTAGTGTCGTGGTGTTGTCCGAGGCGATCTGCACCACACTGCCCGCGATCGACGGTCTGAAGGACCTCATCGCCTTCCACACCGCTAGCAGCTCGAGGAAGTTGATGTGGTGGTCGGCTTCCTCGGGCGTCCATATGCCGTGAATCCGTAGTCCGCGGCAGCACGCACCCCATCCGTGGGTGCTCGCGTCGGTGGTGACTTGGATGGACGGTGCGGGAAGGGTGAAGAGTCTCCCCGCGGTCACATTCTGGTCCATTGTCCACCAGTTTAACTGGTCTCGGAGTTCGGGAGTCGGTGTGAGCCACTTCCCGAGGTTGTCGTGGGTGCCGTCGAAGGAGGAGAGGAACCACGACTGGAGCGAGCGCATCTTGAGTTTGGCGTGTGAGACCACCGCCGTGGTCGACGCCATGAGTCCTAGCAAACGGAGGGCGTCCCTCGCACGGACCCGACGTCTGCCCTGGATCCGTGCCACCACTGTGCGGATGTCGAGCAGACGTTTGGTTGGAGCGTAGGCTCTTAGAGCCAAAGAGTCTAGAACGGCTCCGATGTAGTCTATTCGTTGAGTGGGGGTCAACTGGGATTTCTTGAAGTTGACCCGCAGACCGAGGCTCTGCATAAGGGCGAGGCAATGTGCAACGTCGTCCTTGGCTTTTTGTTGGGTTGGGGAGCAGACCAACCAGTCGTCTATGTACGGGAACACTTGGACGCCTTGCAGTCGCAGATGAGCAGCCACCGGTGCCATGCACTTCGTGAATACCCTCGGAGCGGTGGAGAGGCCGAAGGGTAGGCATGTGTACTGGTAGATGTTGCCGCCCACCTGGAATCGGAGGAAACGACGATGTTCCCTCCTGATGGACACGTGAAAGTAGGCGTCCTTCAGGTCGATGACGGTGAACCAGTCCCCGTGGTTGATCAGCGGGAGGATGGAGTGAAGAGTTACCATCCGGAACTTCCTCGCGTCGATGTGCCTGTTGAGAAGACGGAGGTCCAGGATGGGACGTGCCCCCCCGTCTTTTTTGTCCACAAGGAAGTATCGGGAGAAGAACCCTTCGTGAGACTCCGACGCTGCGACCGGCTCTATGGCGCCCTTCTCTAGGAGAGCTGTTAGTTCCTCCTGGAGCGGTGGGGATGGATCGGTGATGCGGATCCGTCCGACAGTAGGGCATCTCTCGAACTCGATCGCGTAGCCAGAGTCTAAGATGGTTAAAACCCATCGGTCTGTGGTGATGGCAGACCACGCCGATAGGTAGTCGGATAGGGGGCGGTAGGGTAGAGTCTCGGTCACGGAAGAGTCAAACACGCTGTTTGCCCTTCCGTTCCGTCCGCTTGCCAGTCTGAGGCCGCTGCTGGTAGCGTGGACGGTTGGGTTGTTGGCGCTGCCGGTAGGGCTGGTACCGGGAGTAGTCCCCTTGCCTCTGTGGCGGGCGAGGTTGATAGGATGGGCCCGCCTGAGACGTCGACGGCTGGTCCTGATGGTAACGGCCGGACCCACGGTGTGGAGGGCGGAGCTGTTTTATCGTGGCGTAGTCCCCTTTCAGCTCTCCCAAGGAGGTGTCGGTCTCCTTGGCGAAGAGGCCCTCGCCATCGAAGGGAAGCTCCTCCACGAGCCGCTTGACATCGTCCTGCAGGTTAGCCGAACGGAGCCAGGCGTGGCGACGGAGCTGGATGGCGGAGGCCAAGTTCTTCGCCTCCGACTCGGTGACGTGGCGGCCGGTGTGGATTTGCTGGAGGGCGAGGTGGTTGCCCTCCATGCAGAGTTTTTCAAAGTCCGCTTGTCGATCAGGTGGCAGCAGTGACTTGAACGACTCCGCTTGCTCCCAGAGTCGACACTGGTAGCCTCCCATGGCCGTCGCGTAGTTGGACGCACGGAAGGACAAGGAGGCATTGGCGTAGAACCTCCTGCCCAGTGCGTCCAGCTTCTTCCCTTCCTGGGTCGACGGGATGGGAGTGCTGCTGATCGGCGTCCGGTGTTGGGAGCCTTTGACCACTCGGGAGTTTGGTGCCGGGTGAATGTGCAGAAAGTTGGAATCGTCCAGCAGTCTGTACATAGAGTCCACTCTGTTGGACACCGAGTGAGAAGAAACCGGCTTCTTCCACACCTCCTTGGCCGCTTTAGCAATCTTAGGGAGCAGTCCGAGGCGGACGGGGACCAACTCCTTGCGGTCGGCCAAGCCGCAGACGACATCCTCACAGTCGTCCAGGGGAGCCTCCGCCCGAATCCCAAGGGTGGATCCGAGACGGGTGATCAGTCCGGTGTAGGTCTTCAGATCCTCCGGCTGGGACCCGTGGACGGCGCCGATGTTGTCGTCCGGGGACTTGTCGACCGCAACCGGCGGTGGCTGATGCTGCTCCTCCTCCTGGTCCGACGAATCGGAGTCTCCTGACCGCTCCGAGACGCTGGGCGGTGGCAGGTAGACCTCGGGGTCCGAGTCCGACCAGTACGGCCTGGCGGATCTCGGATCGCTCCCCGGTAAAGGCAGCTGGTACGGAGGGAGAGAGGCCTCCGACCGCGCCTGTTCCACCCTCTGCCGCTTCGGTGCGGGGCCCTCCTCACGGAGCGGTGGTGCCTCCGTGGCTGGTGGTGAGGGCAGAGGGCGCTCCCACGGTGTCGTCTGGGGGCCCTGGAGCTCGGCGTGCAGTTTCCGCACCATCGCCTCGATGTACGGGGCGATGAGGCTCAACTGGGGCAGCGGTTCGGTAGCCGGACCAGGAACCACGGAAGGGCTGCGGAGGGAGGAAGACCTGTGCGGTGGTACAGGTGGAGGAGTCTCCGGTGGTGGTGGAGGGCTGTGGGCCCTCTCCGGCGTGGCGTCCTGGGCCTCGGTCGACATCCTACCCGGCGTAGGTGGAGCTGCGACCGGGGCGGATGCTAGGGAGCGTGGCGGCGAAGGGTGAGCCGGTGCCGGGGTCGAAGGAAGAGAAGACGAAGAGCTACGGCGCTTCTTTTTTTCTTTTTTGTCCTTCTTCCTCTTCTCCTGCTCCTTCTTCCGCCTGAACAGTTCAGAGGCCGAGGGCCTGGAAGAAGAAGCGGAGGTTGAAGGAGCAGACGTGGAAGCGGCCTGCTCTGGAGCTGGGGGAGCCGGTGGTGCCAGTGCGGCCTCCATGAGATAGGCTTGAAGGCGGTACTGGCGGTTCTTGATGGCGGCCTTCGAGAAGCCGCGACAGACTTCGCAGGTCTGGACCTGGTGACTCTCCCCGAGGCAGCGAAGACAACACACGTGCCCGTCCGAGCTAGGGAACTTTCTCTTGCAGGACGGACACTGCTTGAACGCTGCCGCTGAGGCCATCCACCGAAGTAGATGGCCGAAGAGAAAAAATTATCCCGGCCGGGAGGCCCCGACACGAGATGTTGGTTTTTTTTTTTTTTTTTTACCGGCGGCTGAGGGCGAGCCCCAGCCACACGAGGACCAAGGGAACAATTCCCCTAGTCCGAGAAAAATTGTAAGGTAGGAAAAAATTGGAAGATTCTGAGACAATCTCAGTAAAGTACTCACAGCTTTTTTTCCAGGCTCCTGCTTGCGCAGCGGAAAAAAGCAAACTGAGGGGAGAGCGCGAAATGGCGCCTAAAGGGGTTGGGCATGGTGGGCGGTCCCACATTCAAAACTCTTTATCCAATCAGCTTTCCAGCTCCGCTCCGGATTCAGCGCAGGCGCAGAACCCATCAGTGTGCATCCCCAAACAACACGAAGGAGAATTAAAATTACCTCCCACCTTGCTCAGAAAGAAACAGATGAAACAATGTGAATCCAAGAAGAAAACATTTGTAGAAAATAAATGGGGGGGACCAGACTAATAATTTATGGTTAAAATATGCTTTAGTAATACTTTGAATGGTTGATATGATCTACTAAGCTGTTTCTCCCCTACTCATGCAGTGTGGCACCATTCCTTGTATTAAACCAAAATGATAAAAATGTTTGAAGTTTCCCATTTGTTCAATGACTTGAAACAGAAGAGGCATAGAAGAAAGACTACTGGCCATGTACCATAGAGAGGGGGCTCTTCTGTCCCAGTAAGCCACAGTTCAAAGGAAGACAACTCCTTAAGTTGGGGAGGGGGACATTTTGTAGCACAGCTGCTATTATAGGGTTGAAAAGGAGGTCAGTCCAACAGGATGCAGGAGGAAGGCCCCAGGCAGTCTTTTAAATTGAAAAAAAGAAACAAACAAAAAACCAGGAGATTCTCAGCAATCTAACAGTCATGTCCTTCAGAAGCAAATGAACTTTAGGGGGGACAGTAGAATTTACTTTCTAAACACTATTAGTTTAAAAGGCTCACTATTAACAATGCACACACAAACCTGCAGATTCTTAGCTACTGCAAAAGCATGCAACCAAACAACACATCCCAATAAGCCACCTACTGTGACCCTCCATGAAGAAAGTAGCTCAGTGGACTGCATGCCTGAAAAATCTGTGCCAGAATGAACTTGTTCTTTTGATAACATGGCACGAGGATTGGTCATTTTTGCCATACGAGGCATTTTAAAGTGGGCCCAGTGTGGTATAATGGAGAGAATTATGGACCAGTATTCAGAAGACCTGAGTTGGATTCCAAAGTTAGCTACGGAAGCTCACAGTGGTATGGAACTGGTAAAACCACTCCATGAAAGCCCTCTTAGAGAGACATCCAAATTGGTTCTAACTTGACAAGACTTAACAAACCTACTTTGTATTTCCAAAACCAATATAATTCAAGAACCAAAGGACAGAAGAAATTAATGAAAAAACATAAAAGAGTGTGTACTTAGTGAAAGTTCACATAAAAATGCATATGTGAAATTAATGTACACAAATTACTTGCTTTAGAAACTTATTAGGTAAAGTTGCATAATAAGAAAACATTCAAAAAGCATGTTAGAATTTTCATGCACATTTAAAGAAAATATTAAACAAGCCAAGACATGACAAAGCGAGATAGCACAACTAATGTTGACTGATTTGATCATTCTTAGTCAAACTCTGAATCCAATTTTTGAAATACTGTATATACTCAAGTATAAGCAAATCCAGGAAAACAAATTGACCCGAATATAAGCCGAGGGTGGCAAATGCAGCAGCTGCTAGTGAGTTTCAATAATCAAAATACGGTACATGAAAATATGATACAGCAGAAAGGAGTTTTCTCCACGCCAATTGAGATGTGCCAATAACAGGATGGAAGAAGTGGGCGGTGAAGGCTATTAGCCGCCACTGCCTTTTTCCATTGCGCTCAGTGACTTGAGTATAATCCGAGTCCACTTTTTTGACCTCATTTTTAGGACTGAAAAACTAGGTTAACACTCAAATATATACAGTAGAAGATTTTTAAAAAGAGGTGAACGTTGACAAGGAGTCATCTAGCCAAGCATTTTGCTTTCAGAAGTGGCACATTAGTTGCTCTGGTAGGTCAGGATGGAAACAGCCCTTTAACTTTTGTGTCTGTAAGGTTTAGTATTCATAAGGCCAGACTCCCTAGGAAAGAAATAAGGTATGGGGGAGCAACTAATAAAACCAAGATAAGAACAGGAGATGTAGCTCCAGTCTTCTTGTACCCAAGAAGGCAGGATCGAGGACTTCTTTTCTTGAAAGCAAAAGCCACTATTTTCTCACTATTAATATTTTAGTAACCTGTTTGCAAGCTGTCTGGATAGTTCAACCAGTTAGGTTTTGGAGCCAGAGTCTGGGTTTTCAATTCTCCACTGTGCTCTTGGAAAAAAAGCCAGCCTGTGTGGTCTTGACCAAGGTCAATAGTCCCAGGGTACCCCAAGAAGGAATAATAAACCACTTCTAAGTATTCTTTACACAGAAAACCCTGGAAAGAGTCACCATAATTTAGAATTGACTTGACACATGATTAACCTGTTTAATATTCTCTGCCATCATTTTTTTGGGAACACATGACTACTGCACCCCTTCTCCATGAAAACTGGCTCATCTGAGTAGGAAAAAACCTCCCCACCATAGATTTTTTTGTCTGAGCCTGAATTTGTTCATTCTCTCTGTTCTGTTTTATCTGGAGAACCTAAACACAGAGACAGTTTCTTCCTCCTCTGACAATAGCCTCCTTTGAGTAAATCAGTGACAAGGTAGAAGGGATAGCTAATTCCCCTTTGTGCATGTGGAATACACATGATTTCACATACAATGAATACGACTAATATATAACTAATTATAACAATGAATTTTCAAATAGGAACAAATTATGTTTTCTCAGACATCTGTTCCATCAGAAATGTACACATCCAACTTAAGAACACATTCATACGTTAACACTGAATTCTTCATACTCTGTATCATTTCACACCAAAGAGAAATCATAATTTATGTTGGTTTTAGCTGCCATGGACTGCTGAAAAAAATTGTGGACTGGTTTGGAGATGGAAGATGTACAGGATCTGAGAGATCTATCAATTTTTTCATTATGTCACACATACCCCAAATCTACAAAAGCCCACTTTTAAAATACACAATTCATCTATTATAGAATTTTAAACCTAGATTACAGGCTCATGTATCCTGGAGTCAATGCTAAGGATATTTTCTCCCATATATGGTGGAGATGTAAAATTATACAGAGTTTACCATTTTACATTACACCTTACAGGTCAAATTACAGATACTCTCTTTAAAAGACATTTAAAAGTGTTTAAAAAAAAAATTCCACCATGTCCATGATTAAGTTACAAGATTCTTTTATTGGAATGAAAAAGTGCCAAGTCAGTTTTCCAACATTAAAATGAAAAAAGGGCCTCAAACTAGAACAGTTTTAACAGAGGGAGAAAGTGATCTCTGGGGATATAGCAGCAATGCAGAACAAAAAGCCAAGACAGGTCTTCACTTAACAGTTCAGAAAGAAGTATGCATATTTATGCAGCTGCTATCATTGTTCAAACTAGAAATTTACTAAAGTGCCAGAGATCTTTGAAAAAATAGTTTTAAGTCTGTTGTGCCGCTCTCCTCCCGCAGCCCCCACTGTGACATTTCTACAAATCCTTTCCAATGTAACCAACAAGAGTGTTTTACATATTGAGACATGTTACTGGAAATGTAGTGTCAGTTTATTCACTATAATACCCAAGATTCATGTATACATGTCACTTTGTGTGGCTAGATCCGATCCTTAATCTGTACCTGGAGGTAACAAATATTGTACAAAGTATGTCATGTTGATTTAATAGACTATTATTGGACTGAAAGATTCTGGCTGTTTGCCACATCATTTTAACTAGACTCTAATAAAAATTATAAATCTTCTGACCCCCTCATAAGTTATCAACATTTGTATTACCAATATATTTAGCCCAAAGCTACAACACAATTAGTTGTTTTAAATTGCAGGAAATAATTATGTTCATCTTTGTACAGAAATGCATTCTACGCGCCAGTGAACTGCTTTACTTAAACATATGAATGGCAGCCTGGAATATTTTAGCCTATTTACATGCAAACATTTTGTGTCAAGAGCATGGCCTAAACTGACAACTGCTAGGAGACTGAGCCATGAAAATGAAACTCTACTCTTCACTGATTCAGAGGTGAGGAAGTCTTATAACATACCTAATTAGCCATCCTTCCCAGACCTTTTACAATGAAACCACATCTTGGATACATAGACTGCATATCCTAGCCTAGTGATGGTGAACCTTGGCACTCCAGCTGTTCTTGAACTTCAATTCCCAGAAGCCCTGATCAGCAGGAGTGCTGACTTGGGCTTCTGGTAATTAAAGTCCAAAAATACCTGGAGTGCCAAGGTTCGCCATCATGGTCCTAGCCTTTGTATTAGAGGAGTCTTCTCGTGAGGTGCCTATGAAGTCATTCCTACAATTCAACATCTTGAAAGATAACCCAAACCCTTAAGGTAGGTTGGAAGAGCTTCAGCTCTTCAGATGTTTGAGGTCAAATACTAGAAGTTCCTTTGAGTATGGTCAAAAGGAAAAATTATGGAGATTACAGTCCAAACATCTCTAAGAACATACATGCTCTTTCACCTCTTGTAAGAAAGACCATTCCTTGGACTAGGACACTGAAAGTAAGCATTATGTCAGGGCCACTAAATGAGAACGGGCAAACTTCAGGCTTGTGGGTTTTTTCCTATTAAAACCCAGTGGCTACCAAACAATACCTCTTTTTCTCACTTGCAAATCTATCACAAATCACTCAGAAGTTCCTTATGTTCAAATGAGCACTTACTGGAGCTCTGGCTGTTAAGGCACAGTCTTCTTCTTAATCCATTTAATTTGCAACTCTTAACATAACTAATTAGAGATGTTTGTCATCTCACTCTGGATTATTCCTCCAATGTACCCAAACCACTAAAAAGAACTATGGCACACACATACAATCTAATGTCATCCTTAGAAGTATGCAGATTCAAATATATACTTCTGTATACCTACCTACGTGGCAAGGTGGATAGCGTGACAGACTAGGATTCAAGAGGCCTGTGTTGAAATTCCCATTGACCAATGGAAGCTCACTCTCTCTCTCTCTCTCTCTCTCTCTGTGTGTGTGTGTGTGTGTGTGTCTGTCTGTCTGTCTGTCTGTCTGTCTGTCTGTCTGTCTACCTTGTCACGTAGGTAGGTATACAGAACTCGTCAATGTGAGAGTGCTGCATATTGATTCAGTTCTAACTTCATGATATACCTAAAGTGTAATTATTATAAACTTGGCAGTAAAGGTTCTGTCACATTTTGGGAAAATGTGACATTTTGGGAAAAAAGGGGGAAACATCTGTTTTGAGCACAAGGTATTTTAAAAGAATTCTTTTAAATATCATTAAGCTCTCACAAATTTCCTTGACCATTTATATTAATGATGGTGAAACTTTTACAGACCGAGTTCCCGAGGAGGAGGAGGAGGCAACACGCATGCACCCACCACATATGTGCACGCACCCACGTGACTATACCAGTACACTCAAGCAGCACACATTATTATTATTATTATTATTATTATTATTATTATTATTATTATTATTATTATTATTATTATTATTATTATTATTATTAATTCATACTTACTATCCCGCCCCAATCGGGCTTACACCCGACTCTGGGCGGCTTACAAGACAAAAATACAATCACAAACTCATCCAGTAAAATACTAATAATTAAAAATTTTAAAACTGTAAAAATTCATAAAAAGCGAGAAATAACAAGAACAAACAACCCCACGGGATAGGACCAACAGCAGGGGAGGCTATCCCTCAAATCAACCACCCTGTGTGGGATCCCACATTCCTTGTACTCACTGCCTCTCAGATGGATTTTCAGCCTCCCCTTTCATCTCATTGGCAGAGGGAGAGGAGTGAGTGGGGAAGTGGCATTGCCATTGGCACCAGCAGTGGCTTGCCCACAACAGTGCACATGCCAACAGAAAGGGCTCTGAGTGCCACCTCTAGCATGCATGCCATAGGTTCATCAACACTGATAATATATAAACCAGAATTAGGTCCTATTTAAACACTGGTTATTTTCTAAACTCCCCAGTCTAAAACAAATTAATAATACTCACAGTAGCTGTGTAAATTAAGTCTGCGTAAATTAAGTTTGTCCGGACATTCTGCTACAGTAACGGAGTAGAACATGCAGCCAGTTTTAAGGTGGGTGATTTTATGTGTTTGATGACATAAGTGTTGTGCGCCACCCAGTCATTTGCCAAGTGGGCAAAAATACAAATTTGATCAAATAAATAAACAAATAACGCCGAGTGTCAGGCGGCGGTTAACTAACCTGATTCCCTAAAAGGGCCAACATCTACAGGTAGATGCGCTCCTTTAGGTGGGGTGATGGTCCCTTCAGTGGAGGAAATGTCACTGGAAACCATCATATTGGGCACAATGGCAAAATGAGTAGTGGAAGAACTCTAATTCTCAATGGTCATGGAGGCAGAAGAGGCCATGCCAAATGGACTGGCTATGAAGGTGTGCCTTGATGGTGTCCTCAAGGCTGTGGCAGTCCATTGCAGTCTCAGTGTTAAATCCTGTGTAATCACAATGTGCGGGTCACTACATGGCAAGCTGGGATCCAGCTTAAATAAATTCATGTTATTGACATGTTTCCTGCTTCAGGGGGAAAATGGATTCTCAGATACAAGTTGCAGTTGACAAAGCTGTGTAAAACCAGCAAAGGTAGAATAATTCAGCATATTCAAGCTTGGTAACGCACCATGAATGGATAGGTTTACCAGGAAATTCTTTAAGGAGTTCAAACATATCCTCCTTCCTCAATTTAGGAATTTTTTATAACAATGCATTATCTGATGGGGGACATGGGGTAGCTGGCCCTACTAGAAAAGGGTGGTCCTGAAATCTGGCAATGATACCACCCAATTAAGGCCTTACTTTCCATTTCAATGGATATCTAAAACTTCTGATGTGTATTTTTACACATCAAATTAACAATTATGTCCAAAATTATGTTTCCACAGATCAACCAGGCTTCATGCCTGATGGACAAGTGGCTGCTACTACTAGGCATATATGTGGCATTACTCCATGCTGGAATTCTCATAATTAGCCTCTTGCCATAGGCTCATTATATACTGTATACTTAAAGCCTTTGGCCACCACAATGATCCTACCTTTTAAACTTAATGTATAAACAAGGCTTCAGAAACTGTTTCATTTTGCCAATCCTTAATATTTGGTGTACTTCCCAAGATTATTTCAATATCAGTAAGATGGGCTCCCCACAGATAAACAGATGCAGGCACCTCTTTCTCTTTTTCTCAGTACCATGGAACCTCTTTCCAACTCAACTAAATCTAAAAATAAGTAAAAGAAGTAAGAGTGGATGGTACTTTCTACCTTATTCACCTATCAGCATATTTATTTTGCCACACTCTGATAAAAGTCTTTCCAGTTCTGAAGGGGAAAGGTGATCATAACACACACTCCCCCAGCAGTACCACTGGCTTCCAGTCTGTTGCTAGGAACCATAAAGCCCTAAACTGCTTGGCTTCAAGCCATTTCAAAAACCACATCTCTTTTTCTGAGGCAGGCTGGTTTTTTATTTATTATTATTATTAAATTTTTATTAAATTTTGAGAAAATGAAAAAGAAATACAGTAAAGAAAACAATAGCAAAACACTCGGGAGAGAATACATTGAACAAAAGTATATATAACTAAACAGAGAGAAAGAAACCTACTAAAATAATAATAATTTATGTGCTCCCTACACCAGGTGTTGGGGGAGTCTGTTACATTTTAAAATTTAATATTGTTATCATCCTTCATTATTACCTTTCCAGAATTTCAAATTTTCCTGGGCAGGTCTACATCCAAAATTCTTTTCCACTGCATAGTCAATAAAGTATTTCCATATACAGTAAAACATCGGATAACGCTAAAACTTGGTTCCACAAGTCTTGGTGTTATCCGATTTTTAGTGTTATCCAATACATGTTAAAATCCTATGGGATGGATTGGATAACGTTAAAGCTTCATAGAGATACATTGTAACCGCACAGGCTTTAGCGGTTGTTATCCAATCCATCCCATAGGACCTTAACGTTATTCGATCCAATTCTCCTCCCCAGAATACTTAACGTTATGCAGTTTTAGCGTTATCCGATCCAATTGTTATCTGGTGTTTTACTATATTCCAAAATTGATTCTGTTTGATCAATCCTTTTTTAACAATCCCCCAAGTTAACTTATTGTTTAACGCAATGTCCCATACATCACTGTACCATTCTTCAATCTTAAGATTGGGAATAATTTTCCATTGCTTAGCTATCATTATCGCAAGAGTTTAAAAAGTCACCAGTAAGTCTCCCCCCCCCCAGATATTTCTAACTTTTCCATCTCCATTATCAATGCTATCTGTGGATTTAACTTCATCCCCCCCCCCCCAATATCAAATTAATTTATCCCCAATGTCATATTAATTAAGCCATTTCAAAGTCCACATCTCTCTTTCTGAGCCAGGCTGGGTTTTAAGACCTTCAAGGGAGGCCTTGCTCTCTATCCCACCTCCATCACAGATGCATTTGCTCCCTCTCTGTAGCAGCTGCCAGACTCTGGAAGTCCTTCCCATGGGAAGACAGACTGGCCTCATCTTTCATATCCTTCAACAAGCAGGCAAACAACTTTCTCTTACTGTCTGGGTGGTTTTTTTTTTTTAAAGAGACTGGTTGTGTTTTTGTTGCTTTTAAATCTATTTTTAATGATCCTTTTAACTACTATTTTTAATGCAATTCACTAAACTGTATGCACCTGAATATAAGGCATAGTTCTGGGGCATCATTGCTAATGCTTTAAGTGCAACAAGTAGAATTAGACAGATGTGTGTCAAACTGCTTTAGTCTGCTTTGAAAGTGTGCATCTTTTTCTCCCAAGTTCTACATATTTAAATTTGTTAGGGGAAAAAAAATCTGCTTTTGGTGGTTTGTAACATGTACAAACCCCTCAAGACATATTCTTATATTTCAAGGCCATTCTTTCATCTCTGCACAAAACAGAATACTGTATACTGATCAGGATGTGTTTTTTTGTTTTGTTTTCTGCATGCCTCGCAAGCATCCTGCTACTTTAAAAACATTTCCAAAAGACTGTTTGACTTTTTTTAAAAAAAAACACACTTTATGATCACATTTCTTACAAAAACACATGTCTGTCCTCATCTCCAGATTCCTTTACAATACAAAGTTTCCATTTCTAAATACAAGCAAACACACACCAGGAGATTCTCTATTGGGATTCATCTTTCAATGAAAATCATTGGAAGAATCCCTGGCACACACTAGCTGAAATCCTGCTGCTTAGCAAAGTACAGTAAACTACAACTAAAGAAACCCCATTGAATCAGTGGAGCTTATGCAGGATCACTCATCAAATCGCCACTCTTTCAATGAGCCTACTCTACTTGCCACATTCTATGCAACGTATCAGGATCTCAGCCAGTCTATGTTATAAACCTGAAGAACTGCCAAAGAGAGAGAACAATTTATACAAAACATACTTCCTCTATTCATAAATAAATTTATGTAACCAGACTAAAGAGCGTTTTGCTCTTCCAAGATATGACATGGACAAATAGACTGCACAAAAAGTTCCAGCAGGTCTTTAAGGGCTCCAAAAGATTTGTGTACTTTAAGAGAAAAAAATAGTACACAGTCTACCTCTCCTTAAGCATGGAAAATCCGAACTGCTTTGGTTCATTTTGGTTCATGCTGACTAGTGAGGTGACACTGGATGCAGTTTCCTGTTGAGCTTACCTTGAAATGCAACCAGATTTGCCTATGCAACATGTAAAATGGCTGCTATATGTCTAAGAAACAAATTGAATCACTATTGGGCCATATTTTATACACACCCATTTATAATGTCCTCTGGCCGGAAGGAAGAATGGATTTTAGCTGTTTGTGTTGTGTGTGTTGTTGATGTTGTTCTGTTTTTGTTTTTTTCCTGACTGTAAACCGCCCTGAGTCGCCGTGGTGACTGGGCGGTGATATAAATCTAAATAAATAATAAATAAATAAATAATATAAACGATGCATATGTACTGGGTGCTTTAATGAATTCTTCCATTTATGTAGCACAAAAACTTGGGATTCTATTGTTCTGGTGAATGCCTCTATTGCCACTGGCATTTTTCTCTATGGCCCTATGTAAGATTGTAGTGCAAGTGCTTAGTAAGGCATTAGTCACATCAGTGACTGCAAGAGTATGTCCAACAGGCAACTATTACATACCCTCCAGAATTATATAAATGCAAAAGCTAGAAATAATTATTACTTGCTCTTCTACAGCCTTCGCCTTCTTAGTAGTAAACACAGGGATTTGCCTAATGAAAGCTTAATAGCAAAGGGAGGGACATGGGAAAGTTGTTAGACCAAGCTCATGATTTCAATTTTTTTGTAGTAGTAATTAAAGTAGATAAAAGCTTATTCCAAATACAGAAGAAGACACTAATTTATTAAAATTTCAAGGCACACACCCAAGCTCAAAGTTAAGTCAATCTTCCCTTTGGCAGGACAATTTTGTTAGTGAGTCAAGATATTATTTCACCATTTTTCTCTGAGATCATCATTACAGCTTATTTGCCCCCGCTAGATTCCTTAAAGCTGTGAACTGCCTGTCTTCAAGAACCACAGATGCTGAAACTAGATGGACTCAGTGATGTACATGTACTGTACTTTGAAATGTGACTCCAAATACAGTCTAAGAAAAGAAAAGATCTATCACTACTGAGAAGTTGCCTGCTGCTGACAATTTGCCTTAAAAATGATTCTTTTGACTAGAGAGATTCCTTGGCTGCCTGAAATAAAGGGAGATTGACTTTCAAGTACATTCTGATCTCTGCAACTGGAAACCAAAACAGGTTATACACAAGCAGGGCACTACAACAAAGAGCTTTTGCTTATGTCCAGTCAACATGCTGGTTCACTAAACCTGTCACTAGGAATATGAATGTCATTGAAATATAAGAATAATCTTATTTTTTTACACAGTGGGGAACTGTACTCCCAACCTCTGCTTCCTCAGCCAAATACCATAAAGAATTTCCTCTTTACCCCAATTTTTCTAACTCATCTTGCAACCTAACAGTTTGTTTCTTAATAAATTCTCCATATTACATTTCAAATTTCCTGGGAATTTCTCCAACTCACCATCAGATAAGAGAAATTGATGAAACAAATATTTTCTATGTTTGCTCCAATTAAAAGCACATTCTTAAGAAGGATATTTTACTATGTTCTTAGTATGTTGCATAAAAAGAATATTCCTGGGATTGAAATATAATCCTTCTGATTCTTTATTAAACCATATTAATTTATAGGATTGAAACATATCAAGTATCTTATTGTATGGCTATATAATTATAGGAAGAACCAATTCTCAAACTTTTGGAAATTTATATCATCTCTTATTAAGCTGTGCATTCTTGTTTCTATATTTTGTCAATCTTTCAACTCTCTTTCACTTATCTTTGCCAGTAATATCATAAATGTAAAAATATCTTGGCTAGAATCTTCATTTTAAAATACCATTATTCTATCAAACTATGGAGGTATACAGAAAGAGCCTCCTTGAAGACTGTGATATTTGTGAACCACAATTGGGCATACCCTGCTAATGGCTATCAGAACTGCAGAATGAACTCAACAAAAGGTGCCTTCATTTTGGCAGTTTCGCATCTGCCCTAGACACAGAAGTAGAAGATCAAACTATGAACATTCAATCTTCCTAAAATCATCTAACTTATTTTTCATTTCTTGGTTCATTTTTTAAAAAAAATCTCTTTCAATCTTTCTAATTTAATTGGAATATTTGTATCTAAATACTTAACTTTAAACATAAATATCATTTTTCTTTTTATAAAATATAGGTCTTTATTATAATTAAATATCATCAACTTGATTTATGCCAATTTATCTATAATACCATTATCTTTCCAAATTCTTTTAAATATAATTTTGTCCTGTCCATAACCTCTAAAAGATATTAATTGTTAATGTAGTATCATCAGCATTTACCTTTAATACCTCAGTCACAATTTAATTTATCTTTTATAATACCGTATATACTCGAGTATGTAGAGTTTTTAGCCCCCAAAATGAGGTCCAAAAAGGTGACTTGACTTATACACGGGTCAACAACCACAAAAGTCCAAAACCACGCTGGATTCAGTGCAGTTCGGCTTCAGGAGAGGGGAAAGAAAAACATATGTTTGGCGGGCCATTACCACAGGTGGCCACTGGAGGGCGCAAATTGCATTTTCCCATTTAAATGAATTGGAAATCAATTTCTTGTTTCTGAAAGTTTTCTGTTTGTATGTTCCCAATGCATTTCAGTGGGAAACCAAATATGTGCATAAAAAGAAAGGGTTTTACTTACCTTTCTTGCCTTTGCCACTACTCCAAAATGGGAGGGAGAAGCCATGCTTCCTGGTTGCAGGGAGAACCAAGAGGCTAGGCTAGAGAATTGCTCCCTGCCCACCCATTTCCCCTGCAGCGCCACCACTGGTTGTTGGTGCAAATACAGTTTAAAAAAAGAAGTAACTACAGTAAACACTCAAAAACATGCCCACACAAACGTTTAAATTAATTAATTTTACTGTATTTTCATGTTTTTTAATTATTGAAACTCACTAGCAGCTGCTGCATTTTCCACCCCCGACTTATACTCGGGTCAATCTATTTTCCTAGTTTTAGAGGTCCAAATTAGGTACCTGGCCTTATATTTGGATCGACTTATACTCAAGTATATGCGGTAACATTTGCCAATATTGGAGGAAGGGTACATCCTTTTCTAGTACAACAATCTAACAATATCTCTTCTGTTATACCATCATTTAATAATAGTTGTGATGTATGATAGATAACAGATCTATCATACCTTTAAATTGCTCCCCAAAACCAATATTTTTATTATCATTTTAATACAGTAATACTGGACCATAAGGAAAGCTGAGCACAGAATAATAGATGCCTTTGAGAGGTGGTGTTGGAGGAGAGTTTTGAGAAGCCCTGGACAGCGAAGAGAACAAATAGGTCAATCATAGAAAAAAATTAACCCTGACTGCTCCTTAGAAGGTCAAATAGTAAAGATGAAGCTAAAGTACTTTGGACATCAAATGAGAAGAGAGGATTCACATGAGAAAGCCTTGATCTTGGGAAGGGTGGAGGGCAAAAGAAAAAGGGGGCGGCCAAAAATGAGATGGCTAGATGGTATTGTAGACACAATGAGCACAGAGCTGAGCGAGTTAAGGAGGATGGTGGAAGACAGAAGTGCCTGGCGGACAGTGGTCCATGGGGTCGCAAAAGGTCGGAATCAACTGTGCGACTGAACAACAACAAAAATACCTCGGATAACATTTGCATCAGATAACGCTAAAAGCGTGTAACATTAAGCAACCTGGGGAAAAAATTGCATCACACAACGTTAAAATCCTATGGGATGCATCGGATAATGTTCACTAAAGCCTGTGCCGGTTAAAATGTATCTCTATAGAGTTTTAACGTTATCCAATGCATCCCATAGGATTTTAACATTATCTGAATCATGCATTTTGCCATTTGTCTTCTTTAATACATTTAGTAATAAAACTATTAATTATCTTTGCTAAGGTTGTTGCAAGGCTCTTAGCATCTTGATTATTAAGGAATATTTGTAACATTTCCACATCTACCTTTAAAAAACAATGAAAACCATTCCTTTGAAGAGGCTTTTTACTGTACAGTAACACCTCGGATAACGCTAAGACTTGGTTCCACAAGTCTTGGTGTTATCTGATTTTTAGTGTTATCCGATGCATGTTAAAATCCTATGGGATGTATCGGATAACGTTAAAGCTCCATAAAGATACATTGTAACCGCACAGGGTTTAGCGGTTGTTATCCGATCCATCCCATAGGACCTTAACGTTATTCGATCCAATTCTCCTCCCCAAATTACTTAACGTTATGCGATTTTAGCATTATCCAAGGTAAACGTTATCTGAGGTATTACTGTATTGCCAATGGCTGAGCAATAGGTTTTGACTAACTTTTACCACCACCTATGTTTTTCCTAGTTTTTTAAAAATTGAGTGGAATTGTTGTTTTTGTTGTTATTTATACATTTATTTGGTTTGTAAACGCACCATATGGGTGCGTTTTACTTCCGCTTCCGGGAGCAACGAGGGCTTTGTGGGCAGGATGAATTGGCACTGGGGACTGCATCCGCCCCTTGGGCCATAGTTTGGGCACCCCTGGGCTAAACAACTCAGCAGTATGACATCTTCTAGCAGGTATAAAACCGAGGCAGAAAAGTACAATATACCTCAAATCCAGATGGAGCCAGTGGCTTCTTTCTTCTTGGCCCAATAGCCGCCAGAGCTGCACGATTAGCCTCCTGTTGCTGCATCTGTGCAAACTCTAACTGTTGCATCTAATTTAAGAAGAAACAGAACATTAGGAAGCAGACTCCAGCACTGTAAGAATTATATTACTACTACTTCCCATAAGACATCAAGAATGATTCCACCTCCTCCAACTATTAGATATGACTACCCATTTGGATTTTTTTTAATTTAGTAGAATTCCTAAATTTGCTCTCCTATTTTTCTGATTTAAAGATTACTACAGTAATACCTCGAATAACGTTTGCCTCGGATAACAGTAAAATCGGATGTCGGGGAATCTGAGGCAAACATTCGCATCGCACAACATTAAGATAACATGCGATGCAAATATTTGCCTCAAATTCTCCGTTGATCTCTGCCCCAAAGCCCGCAGGGCTATAGACCAGCCCTGCAGGCTTTGGAGCAGAGATCTACCAAGGCAAACATCACTGGTTTTGTTGGGGGGAGATCGGGTGCGTGCACCCGATTTCCCCCCAACCAAATTGGCACAACGAAGCTTCCAGCAATGGCATGGCTGGAAGCAGACCAGGGGCTCCCAGGCTGGGTTTCCAGCCACGTTGATGCTGTGCCCATGGCAGCAGTGATGCATTTGGGAAGCTGACCTGGGAGTCCCCGTTTGGCTTCCTAAATGCATCGCTGCTGCGATCAGCGCTTAGGTTGGGTGCACGGCCCCTGGTTCTTTCCCCCAACCCAAGCACCAATCACAGCATGTGATGGCCAGCTGGGTTGGGGAAAGAACAGGGAGTGCACCCAGATCTTCCCCTCACCAGCTGGCAATTGCACACTGCGATGGCCAGATGAGTTGGAGAAAGAACCAGGAGCGTTCCCGGTTCTTTCTCCCTCCCCCAGCCAGCCATCACATGCTGGGCTCCTCAATTGGGTCGAGGAAATCCTAGCCTCAACAGGCACAGCACAAAAAGCCAGTGGGATTGAGGCTGAGCTTTCTGTGCCTGTTGAGGTTGGGATTTCCCCAACCCAGCTGGCCATCGCAGCATGCAATTGCTGGCTGGGGGGGGGGGGGGAACTGGGTGCGCTTCCTGTTCTTTCCCCAACCCAGCTAATCATTGCATCATGCGATTGCCAGCTGGGAGGGGGGGAACTGGGCACACTCCCTGTTCTTTCCCCAACCCAGCTGGTCATCGCAACATGCGATTACTGGCTAGGAGAGAGAACTGGGCGCGCTCCCCACGCTGGGACCACCAATTTGCTTGTGGAGGGAGGGCACTTTGTCTCCCCAAGCAAACTGGATCGACCACTTGTTCCCTTTCCTCTTTGGAAAGGGAACAGGGCTTTTTTCTTTTTACATTGTGCGATCAATGCATCACACAATGTTAAAAACCGGATAACGTTATGACTTGTGGAACCAAGTCATAACGTTATCTGAGGTACTTGTGTATATTACTACTTCATACTTTTCCATTCTACAGCCACAAACAGATCTGTGTACCCTACCCAAAGCAACAAACAGATCTTATGGGGGTCATCTGTGGGCAGCATTTTTGCCTACAAGGGGGACAGCATAAACTACTGTACAATTGTACACACTTGTATTTTTGCACAGAATTTCCCAAGCAGAATTGTCAGTTGCCATGCTATGTGTCGAATTCTAGGAGTCAGAGTCCAAAATACAGATATACCTACTTTAAGTCTAAACTAATATCTTACATTCATCTTCATCTGATTCTGAACCTGCAAATTCCACATCTTGCTAACGGCCTGTGTTCAAAAACATTACTTGGTCAGCTAATTTTTTAAAAAACTACTACTTATGGGAAGTAGTAGATTAAGCTTTTGGTTTGTCCAGAACTCTTATCTTATGTGTAACTTTTCAGGAACTCAACAAAAATATGACTCAAACCACAAATTAAAAAATTCAGTTGAATATTTATTATTATCAAAAATAATCACTTTTCTTTTCATTTTAACAAAAACGTGGTTACATTCAGTGAAAAATACCACCTTTGAAGTACTGATTTGATGACACCACATTTTACATTTACTCAGATAATAATTATGTGTAATCAAATCAACTGCTACTAACAGTAATCATTTCCAGGCTTTTCCAGATATATAGTACCCAATAGTAATTTACCTATTCCCTTTTTCTAGGGGTACTCTGGAATTACATAGCTTACCGAAAGTTGTACAGGCTGATACTTCTCCTAAAAGGCATAATAGGGAATCAAACTCCCAATCCATGGCTCTACAGCTAGATGCTCTAGCTGAGTTATCCAGCCAACAATGGCTATTCTGAGCTAACTTATATTATGAGATACATTTCAGCTTTATTTTTCCTTTGAATTGGTAGCAGATATTTTAGATATAAATACATGTACCTAAAAATGATTCACTTGAACTAGAGTGCAGGATGAGTTTTGTGGATATCCTGGACTGTTAGAAAGATAAACAAGTGGATCTCAAAGCAAATCAATACTAAACTATCTCTGGGATAAAAAATTGTGAAACTGAGACAGTCCTACTTTGGGCAGCTCATGGGAAGGTAAGATTTTCTGGGAAAGACAATAATCCTGTGAAAGGTCAGAGGTAGCAGAAAAAGAAGACAAAATACAAGATGGACTGAGTTTCTAAATGAAATGAAAGCCTTGAGTTTACAAGACCTGAGCAAAGCTGTTGAGAACTGAACATTCTGGAGACTGCTCATTTATATATCACTGCAATGAGTTGAGGGTAACTTCATGGCCCATAACAGCAACAAACCTAATCCCATTCTGGCTTTCATTTTGAGCAGATTAAAATGCACAAGATAACACCGGGGTGTGGTGGGGTGTGGGGGTGTCAACCCATATGTAATGTTTCTTCCAGTGCCATTCCATACTTGCTTATGCGCACACCATTTGAGACATCTGCACAATGACAGCCAGATGCATGAGCCAAGTCCAGTGAAAAGCATATTTTCTTCTTCCTGTCTAGGTGTTGCAAGCAGTGTCAATAGAAAGACAAGTTCTAAGATACTGTGTTAGATCTGCCATTGCTAATTCACACAGATGAGTAATTTCACATTGTAGACAATGATAAACATGTACATATGAGCCAGCTGCTATAGGCCTTTCATTTCTGAGTGAGTAGGAAGCCATTAGCTACAGCTAATGGGACAGGTGTGTCACTCACTCCTGAACCAGAGGATACAATGATCCCTCAAGTCTCAGATTCATATTTATTCACATATAGTCTTAATAACTAGCCAGAAAACATGTGAAACCTATTTTCCCTTCTTCGATTTTTCCATCTGCTCCTAGTACAAAGATTTTCTTTTTAAAAACTGTGTAAAGATCAAATTGCCTTGAAAACAGCACAGAACTGGTAAAATGGTCTTTGTTGCTGCTGGCCTTTTTAATAATAATATATAGGTTTTTTAAAGTCTGGTCTTGAAGCAGGCAGGAGTTTCTAGGTGACACAATAACCATTTTAGTTAATCTGACCTGAAGCACAAATAAAGTAGAGGCTCATTTTTAAAGCCCTTCCCAATACCAAAATGGCATTTGCAGCATAGCTGTAATCACATGAAGCAATTTTTAAGAAGAGAAACTTCTTTTCTTAAAACTAAGCAGAGAACAGATTTCCTTTCCATCTCACAGAAATTGGATTTTTCACTTTTTATAAGGTTGACATCACCACCCACATCCTACACTGCTTCAGCTTAGAAAAAAAACTAAGTACAGTACTCCAATTTGGCAATATTGTACTAACTTACTGCTTACAATGGTCCATGTGAAAATGTCCAAATATTAGTTACAACAGTTACATTATGTTGACCATGCACTCGGATAGTTGGAATATGAAATATAAATTCAACAAAGAATCCTCTAATTATCTAACGTGTCATGAAAAAAACTTTTGTTTTATTATCTTCATCTTCTCCTTTTTAAAGAAACTCATCTTCACATGAGGCTTTACATAAGGATTTACATAAGGCCCAACACATGAAATACACCAAACAAAGAATATGTGACTGATTACAGGCTGAACTTTGCTGATAAACAGAACTTGGGAAGATTACTCTTTTTTTTTTTGCATCACATCTCCGAATACATAACAGTGAGCATGACCACTTAGTATTCTCATGTCAAGCAGCCTTGCACTTTAATTTTGAGATATTTTGACTGGCTTCTGTTAGGATATGAACTAGTGCAATGCACTAATGCAGAATAACATTAATTTTATCACAAGCAAATATTTGCCTACATTTACATGCATATTGCACACAGAACCGGAACACTAATTTGCCACATTGTTTCCTTCCATCTTACCGCTCAACTGACAACCTATAGTCTGTACAGATGCCCTTAAATTGGTGCTCTAAATGTAAATCCTTGCTGAGCAAACACTGATATTATAATCAATTACCTCACCATTCAGAATTCTTTTGGCCCAATATATTTCACCTTCTGCACACGCCAATACTCTTTTAAGAGACTATTGACATGATCCAAGAGTCTTCTACATGCATGATTTCTAAACTGTTCCATATTTCACTAACTTATCAGCACCTTCATATATTGCTGAACCCCTCCGCTGTATTATCCCCCTCCCCCATTCTGGCATTTTAAATTTCCCAGTAATCTTTTAACCTCATTATGAAAACTATCCTCATCTATAACTAGATGTCTTTTGCCTCCTTTCTATCCTGTGAAGCCTGTTGGGGAAAGTACAATTAAAGCTAAGAAAGTGTGTAAATTCCCTATTCAGTCCAATAATATGAGAACTGTGTTTTATTATTGTTATCCCGTAAATTTACAAAGAAGCAAATTTAGGCACAAAAGCTAGCAACACTGTTACTACACTAACATCCATAAGTTTGTTGGGCAAACATTTTCAAGTGAGGAAGAATGCAAATCATAGGTCACATCTTGACTCTCCAAATAATTGGATTTTCATTTTTTTAAAAATCAAATGAAAGACATGTGATGCTTCTCCTGGTTTGACTGTCAATTGAAACCTTTTAAACAAACCCCTCCATCTGAAAAGTTCCATTTTTCAATGTAACAGGTAGGACTTTCTAGGAATGCTTCCATTTGCATAAAAGCTGGTATTCCTTGTTGGCCTCTATCCTCAAGTAATTCAGCTACAGATGCTTGTCCAACTAAAATCCTGGATGCTGTTGAGCTTGATATTATATCATCTGTCACCTCCTTTGTTTGTTTCATAGAGAGTAGTTATGTCTTCAACAATAGCTTCTAAAAATGTTGACTGATGCTTAGAGAAAAAGCTTATCTAGTCAGTGAGAGGACAGTTGAAATCCCCATCCTTATGTCTCTTACAAATGTATTTTACCACCACTAACAATATTAATCCTTCATAATATTAATAATACTGTTTAATCAATCCAATCAGTTAATTAATTAATTCATTATACACATCAGGATACCCTAGAACAGTGATGGCAAATTTTTTAGAGACCAAGTGCCCAAACTCAACAGACTGCCATCCATGCCACAGAGAGGTGGGTAAACTCTGTGCTGTGGGGAGGGAGGAAGTGGTCCCATTTGGCTGCTGGACAGGAGGGATGGGGCAAATTCTGTGCTGGGGGAGGGAGGAAGCACTCCCATTGGGTTGCTGAGCAGAGGGGCAGGGTGAACTCTGTGCTGGGGTAATGGCACACATGTCCAAAGAGAGGGCTCTGAGTGCCATCTGGCACACATGCCATAGGTTTGCCACCACTGCCCTAGAATACTGAAATGAGCTTTTCTTGAGTTGGACTACATAACTGCAATGCTCTTCCTGAGTAGAGATAAGATGGATCTTTCTAGTTATCAGCTCTATCACTACCTCAACAGACTGCAGTTACTGATGTCATCTGCAGGATACTGCTCCAGTGTCTCATTCTAGATCAGTGCTTCCCAAATTGACTTAAGCTTCAATTCCCAGAATCTTAAGTCAATTCCCCAAAGCACTGATCAGTCAATATACTGGCTTAGGCTTCTGGGAACTGAAGTCCAAACACCAGCATTTGGGAAACACTGTTCTAGATCAATGGTTCCCAACCTTTTTTGGCCATTCCTCACCTAAGCATCTCTAAAATCCTGATGCCACGCCCCCCCCCCCCAACATAGAATCATTATTCAAAAAGTGAACTCTTTATTTATGTGGAAGAAGTCTAAAAGGCAATTTACTGATAAAAATTCATTCTCCAATTGCCCCCCCCCCCCAATCAAATTGACCCCCTGTGGGACGTGTGCCCCACATTGGAAACCACAGTTCTAGATAAGGAGCACATGGGCCAGACTACACAGGACAAACTCTTTCCTTTCTTTATCGATTATTAAAACTCTCCTCAATAGGTGGTCACTTCTAATTTGGACTGGTACAACCTATTTTCTATTTCAGTACTGATCAATCCTGGTACATCTCATGGCCTAAAGCAAGCTTTAGTAACCAACTATTTTGGACAATATTTTTCACAAGTCCCAGCCAGCATACCCAGTGGTCAGGGATTATTTGAGCTGTAACCCAAAGAATCTCAAAGGCTCCATTCTTAAATACCCTAGCCTAACACATCCAAACTAACATGATTCAGTCATGGTGGAAGCAATATGTATTTCATATTTCCACCTCTCCTTCCCCTGTATTGAATTTACATTAGTAGCCTCCTTAGGGCTAGGCATTGTACTTTTTCAGATGAATGTAAAAGGTGCACTAATGGAATCACACAGAGAGATATACATGTGTGGGTTAGGGATATGCCCAGGGGTGGGCTCCAAAAATTTTTACTACCACACTGTGGACATGGTATGGTGGGCATGGCCAGGGGGAAAGCCCTGCATTGCACATGAATTGAGACTACTTTATTTCAAAACTTGGGTGGGTGGGTCCAGCCAGAATTTCTGCTACCGGTTCTGGCAAACTGGTGTGAACCTGCTGATGCCCACCACTGAATATGCCCCTCTACCTATATACCCACATCATTAAAACTCTCTTAACAATTTTGGAAGAGTGAAAGTTTGCTCAAACGATATGAACAAATGGAAAAGGACAAAGATTAAACCATGTTTCCCTAGGTTCAGTTCTTTATCAAGCACAATTCAACATCAAAAACCCATATGTCAGAAAGATGTGTTCCCTGTTTCTGTTCTGAGGACAATTCTTTACTTTGGTCAAAGTCTGGTGCACAGATTTGAAGACCATTTTACCGGATTGCCATTTGTTTTGCCTTACCTCCTACATTAATCCAAACAATAAGGGCCTTTAAAGCATTCATAAATAACCTACTGCCGCCGCCAGTGGCACCTAGAAGCCAACCGTAGCAATGTTAAGCAACAACAAATTTCATAGTTCAAGAGGCACAGTTAAGAAAAAGGTTGCTCAGGAAAAAAAATCACTCATTTACCACAAGATCCTTTAAAATGGCATGAAATCAGTCAAGTAACTATAGAAACCAATTTCTTCAGCTCTGTATCACACATCTCACACCTCAATTGTCTTTATTATTGTCTGCTGTCAGATCCTTAATCAGAAATGTGAACAGGCTTGATTTATTCAGCAGGGAAAAGAATCTGTAGGTCAAGTAAAAAAAAATTCTCGCTCACAATCTTCAACCTTAGGTATTTTCATTTAATTCTGTTCCCAGTAGCTCTGGGGGCAACTCCAGTGAGATCCAATATTAAGGCTCAATTAAAATAAGCTCCAATTAGTGGAGCTTTTTTCTCTCCGGCTAGAAAAGTCAGGAAATGGATATTGGGAAATGTAAAAAGTCAGCTACGGAGAGGAGGCTGCTGCAGACATAAATGAACTTATTTGTTGATTTCTGCAGTTGCTATGCAGAGGCCTCTGGGAGTAAAAGCTTAACCAGTCTAAGCTATAAACTAAAACCCCTGCAGCTAAACATGAACTGTGTGAAACAAGGGCTCCATTCCAGAACAGAAAAACTGCTGGGCCCAGAAAATTAAAAGCCAGAGGCGTTTTCCATTTAAAACTAAATCCCAGTACCGCCTCCCAGCCAAAGAATTATAAGCAGTATCAGATTTACAAAACGAACAATTACCCTGGAAAAATGTAGCCTATTGTACAGTCCCAGATGCTAAATCTCAAAGTGTTTCTCCCCCCTGCCCCACAAAAAAAATCCCCATATTATATTCCTACCAAACATACTGCTGGAGTTTGGGCCTGTCTAGAAATAGTTCTTTGTAAACTATGAAAATAAAACATTAAGAGCTCATAATTCATTGACCTCATTTGAAGTGCTGCCCTTGCCTCTAGCAGTTCCTGTCCTTCCCTCAGGCATCGGCAAATGGTATGCAACAGCAAAACAAACCCTGACCTAATTGCCAGGAGAGGACTGCCAACCTTCCCTCAGAACACAAAGGCAAGCTTGGTAACTTGAAAGTCCTACCTCTTTTGCTTTCTGCTTTAATCGCAGCTGTTCCGGATCTTCTTTATTGGAACGGCTCTATCCAAAAGGAAAAAAAAAACAATGGGGGGGGGAGAGGAAGTTTAATAGGAATAAGAAGGCACCAAACACAATGTATCTTTAAATATTTAATAAATGACTCTCCCCCTTTCCTTCTACTCTGATTGGAAACCATAGCTGCAGGGGCTTCATGCCTCAAGCCAGAATGGCACACTCCCCACCCCACCCCTCCATCAGGGACTGCTGCCTCCATTCTAGCCCAGAGGAAGCTTGAACTAAAAATGATGCTAACATTGTCAGTCAGGTCCAGCCTAGGCGTGATGATGTTCATGTCAGCAGCAGAACTGCATGTGGTGGTGAGAGGCGGAAAGCAGAGGAAGAGAAGCATCAAAGAAAAGAAAGATCCAGCTCTGCTTTTATGTTGGAGTGCAACAGTATTTTAACGTTCAAATTTCTATTTGTCAAAATAACAGGTAGATTTTAAAATAATATTTCAAAGAGTTTACATTTAACTGTTTTCTAACTATGTTACACAGGCTATTGGGTTTCCAATGACTGATCAGACACAGAAAGACTCTAATGAACCAGCTTTGACCTTTTAGATTTTTAGGACTTTAACTCCCATAGTCCCTTACCATTAGTTATGCTGGATAGGGCTTCTGGGAGATGAAGTCCAAAACATTTGGAAGGTTCAGTATTCAGAACCTATATTATGGAAGTCAAGAGAATGGCTCAGTACAGAAACTGAAGGTTGCTCTTTACCAATCACAGATGGCAAATCAAAGCCATCAGCTGCTAGCTAAGACCCTCTTCCAGTAGTTTATAAATAAGGAGGCTGAGCAGTGGTGGGCTGGAAAAAAAATATTACCATACTGTGGGTGTGGTATGGTGGGCATGACCAAGGGGAGAGCCCTGCATTGCACCCAAATTAGGACTACAGTACTTTATTTCAAAACTTGGATGGGCAGAGCCAGCTAGAATTTCTGCTACCGATTCTGGTGAACTGGTGTGAACCTGCTGATACCCACCACTGAGGCTGAGTTATACTTTCACCAAATCAGTGTCAACAGAATGTAATTCACGTGTGTAGACCAATTCATAAAGCTGTCTTGTTGGTTTGGATGCAAGAGAGTCATCCTGTTGATAGAACAACTTCTATTAACAGAAAAGGAAAGGGCATATTTTCTCTCTTCCACTCAAACACTATGCACTATCAAAAATCTGTTTCCAAGAGTTGGAAAACTCTCTGGAGCAGGTTGTTGGGGTCATGGAGACTAGAGAAGTACCATAGCACACTCAGAAATTAGTGCAAAGTTGGATTTAAACTTTATTTGTATTTTCCATCTTTAAAAAGGTCAGAAAAACTCTATGTCAATGGGTGCAGGATAGATTTCTGCTTCTGCCACATCCGAATCTGAATATTCATGATCATCATGGTGATCAACCATGAAGACTGTCCTCAGAATTTAATGCAGTGGTCTTTCATCTGCCCTCCACATCGCAGCATGACACCCATACTACTAACCCAGTTCCACTAGTCTTTTTCTGGTCCTGAGCCCTTTTGGCACATAAAGTCCTCATCATCTCCAGGCCAGTGCTGATGAAGCTGCTGCCCTCCATCAAGATGGGTTTAAGTGGGATTTAATCCACTTGGGGACCATCACCCTTCCCTGTGGACTTTGATACCCAAGTCGTTAGTCCTCAGGTTTGTCAGGTTAGTTAACCACCACCTAACACTCAGCGTCAGTATGATCTACTCTATTACCATAGTTGGATAACCTGGCAGACCAGCATGATAGATTTATTTTACAGAAATCTTCAGTGAGGGGAGAACAGCTGCCAAGAATTCGGAGAAATCTTGTGAAAAAGAGGAAATTGCTTGACTTCAGTAATTCTTCTAAATGCCACTAGCTTTCTGTTTAGCAAGGAAAATAGTTTAAACATGCCTGAAAGTACAACATTGAAATTCTCAAACCCAGCTATGCTTTTTGATTAGATTTTGAAAATCAGTGGTGAATGTCTCTTAATTTTTTTTCATCATCTGTGCTTTACCATTCAATGGATACTGAGATGGAATTTCAGTTTCACATACAGTAATACCTCGGATAATGCTAAGACTTGGTTCAACAAGTCTTGGTGTTATCCGATTTTTAGTGTTATCCGATCCATGTTAAAATCCTATGGGATGGATCAGATAACGTTAAAGCTCCATAGAGATGCATTGTAACTGCACAGGCTTTAGCGGTTGTTATCCGATCCATTCCATAGGACCTTAACGTTATTCGATCCAATTCTCCTCCCCAAATTACTTAACATTATGCAATTTTAGCGTTATTTGAGGTAAACGTTATCCAAGGTATTACTGTACTTACTGGCAGCTCCAACTAAAGTAAAAAAATGAGCCAAAGATAAATTTGCAGCTGGAAAGACTATAGTTTTGGATATGCCTAAGTAGACCATACTTATACTTTTGATGGAAAACTTTCAGTTTTCAAAGAAATTGAAGGGAAATAAGGAGATCAGAGCCCTGTCTAGGTGGACAGTGCCAGGATGGGGAATGCTATGGATTTTCCCATTTCCTGATATTCATGGGGCTTAATCTGCAATGACAAACAAGGTTTACAGTAGAGTCACAATGTGACTCCACACACAGGACCGCAGTCTCAATGGAATGATCCACATAAGGACTTGCCATTTCTTTGCTGCAATTCAGATGGCATGTCAGGTTAGTTTTAAAATAAGAAATGCCTTTGGAATGGTCTTACTGCCTATCAACTTTATCAAAGACCCATAGCATTATTTTTTCTTTTTGTTTTTTATACAACTACATTTCTATTTTGATTCTACTTTTACTACTTAGAAAAAAACTTTCGGTAATGTGAGTATTCACTCACAATGTAGAATGACATAGTCCTGACACTGAAATAGCATTAAATATTATATATGCTAACAAATTAGTGTATGACCTTTTCACTCTTTTAAAACTCCACTTTGTTATTCCTTTGTGTTGCCTTCCTTATCCATGTTAAGCACAAAGAGACATTAGCTAAAAAGTAAAAAGAGTCCCATGGATATCTCATACATTGACAAAGGAAGTCAATACACATGTAATAAGTTTAAACACATTTTAACCTAAAAAAGGTTAAATGAGTCATTAGGAGCTTTTGTAGACTACACTTCACTGGCCCACAGTTCACATGGCACTATTCAACCTATATTTGGACTGTGCAACGATGAGGAACTGCAATGAAAGACAATGATTCTGGATCTGTGTCTAGTCAATGTGGTCTTCCCCAGATTTCTCTTCAGAAAAAAATGTATCACTTTCCCTGAAGTTCAGGATCTACAAACTCCAGGGCTGAGGGAAAAGTCTCTGAATCTCCTTTCTTTCCATTGAAGCCCAAGTCTCAAATAGTCTAATACTGTAATGCACAAATATGACACAAAGCATTTTTCAGTTCATCGTGAGCCAAGTTCAAAATATCTGACTGCAAAATCAGGATCTGAGAGTCTGAATGGTCATTATAACTCCCGGGAGATGAGCAAGCCAAATTAACTCTGGAAATGTGTAAGTTGGTGTGATTATCTAACTTGCCACTTGTGTGGCCTTGGGTAAGTTGCAAAGGAAGATCTGTTAAATCTGTTAAACTAAGGTTCTGTATGTTCTGTGATGTTAAGTTGGAGACAGCTTTTAGTGACACTAACAGGGCTTTCAAGGTAAGGAAGATATTTAAGGAGTGGTTTTACTAGTACCACTCCCTTAGTGAGCTTCTAAGGGTGAGCAAGGATTCAAGCACAGACTTCCTAAGTCCTAGTTTGTTGCTCTTTCTGCTACAGCAAGCACACTGTGCATTTCATTAAACTACTATTGAGTACTTTATATTGAGGATAGTTGCCAGAAGTCAAAATCAACCTAAGAGCTCATTATTACCAAATCATTCATTCCACCCACATTAGCAACCAGCTTTAAGACTACGTGACCACTTTAAGACTTTTGACAACACAACATGTTTAAATTTTCTCACCTTGGCCGCTCGGAGCAACATCTCTCTTTCTTCTTCATCTTTCCTCTGCTTCTCTACATGATCCAGCTGCTCTAGAAACCTAAGTTGAGCCCGTGTATCACTAGAAATTGTGTACATATCATTCTCCTTTTAAAAGAAAGAAGAGAATTCATGGCCAGAGTTTCATCTGTGCAGCAGCTCAAGGATTACTAGCCTACTCTGGCTGAAAACAACTTTCTGATTGTTTGTTCTCAGTGCATTAAGATGCATCACCTTAATACAGTAAAATCCCGGGTTACAACGGAGGTCAGTTCCAACAGCCTCCTTCGTAACCTAAAAAATTTGTGAACCAAAACATCCATAGGGATGTATTGACAAAAAATCAGTCCTGAATGGATCGTTGTAAACCAGAAAAAAAATACATTAAAAATTTGTAAACTGGGATGGCATTTCCATAGGATTTGCTGTTGTTAACTGCGGCTGTAACGTGGAATTGCCTATTTAGTGAAACTGCACCTGCAAGTGTTAATTTGCTCCAAGACTGGGGCCTTCCAAAATTTTCACTGAGTAACCTATACCTATTCTATGTATTATACCGGGGTTCCCAACCGACGGCCCATGGGCTGGCCCTGGCCCGTGAAGCCATTCCAACCGGCCACTCCCTGTCTCCTCAGTACCCAGTAGTAGAAGTGGGCATGTTTACATCAGCTGTAAAACACGCTCATGCATGTGCAAATGCAACCATGGCTGACATAAATGCAGAAGCGGGCGCATATGCATCAGCTGTAAATGTGTCCGCTTCTGTTTCCAGGGGCATGGTCTGGTCTGCTCAGCTGTTCAGGGGCATGGTCAGGCCCATGGTGCAAAAAGGTTGGCCACCCCTGTATTATACAGTACTGTATTTATATATCATTCAGAATAAGATATTTATGTTGCTTAAATTAAAACAGATATAACAGCAGGAGAACAAAAACAGGAAAATCTAATACAGGATACAAATACCTAACATGATATAAAACCTGTAACAATTGATGAAAACAATGCAACAAGATTCGTAAATGTTACACAGATCTTAAGAGCTATATAAACACCTTGAAATCTATAGGTTATGAGGCTTCAGTCAAGTCCTTGCTCAAATAACAAAGTCTTTACCCTAGAAAATTATTTATTTAATAAAACCCTAGATGATAAGGTGGTTACAAAAATTCAACAGTTTGTTTCTATTCTCTCCCATTGTACAAAACCACTTGACACTTAATGGTGTGTTGCAGTCTTGGTGATCCTGGCATAAAGGTTTGACAGATTTTTGTCTACTCTGTTCTATATTCATTTTGTGTTAACTGAATGGCTACATACCAATAAATTTTCTAACTACTCCATGTCACGAAGAGGTCATGCCAAAAAAACAAACAGTCGATGTATCAATTTTCTCTGGGGCAGGTATTTGACAACTAAGGGAGCCATCACTAAAATAACTTCCTGGGCAGCCATCTTGCTACACTTCACTTAGTGAAAGACTGAAAGGAGGGCCTCAAAAGTTTAACAGGTCTACCAGGCAGTAACCTTGATCTAGCGGATTTAAGGCTTCAACATTAGCACCAGCATTTAGATCAGTGGTTCCCAACGTGGGACTCATGCACCACAGGGGGACTTCAATTCCCAGAAGCCTACATCAGTATATTGGCTGATCAGTACTTTAGGGAATTGACTTAGGCTTCTGGGAATTGAAGACAAAAACCAAAGATTGGGAAACACTAAATGAGATCTAGACCTGGAAATTGATTGAGGATGTAAGTGACAAAGTGGTGCTTAAATATTACCATACCATTGAGTTCCAATCATAACCTTAATGTCCTATTTCAAACTAGCTAACATTTCTGAACTACACTGGCAGTTCCATATATTTTTACTTAGAGATAAAAACAAGTGATGATCAGAAGATGATTTATTTATTTGTCTGTTTGTTCAGATTTATATTGCCGCCCACTCGCTGAGGCATCTCAGGGCAGCTTACAGTCAAAACAGCAACAGTACAGTAAAAATCATAAAACACAACCTCACAAAACAATCAAAGCAGAACACAGACTAACTCCCCTCTGGCTGTTGTTGTGGGCCTAGAGGAGGGGGCAAGGTCCTCAGCTGCCTGCCAGGCCATGGAATCTTCTCCCTCAGGCTATTGTTGTGGGCTCAGAGGAGGGGGTGATGTACTCAGCAGCCTGCCAGGCCATGGAATCTTCTTCCTCAGGCCGTTGTTGTGAGCCCAGAGAAGGGAACAATGTCCTCAGCCGCCTGCCAGGTAATGGAATCTTCTCCCTCAGGCCGCTGTTGTGGTCCCTGAGGAGGGGACGATGTCCTCAGCTGCCTGCCAGACCATGGAATCTTCTCCCTCAGGCCGTTGTTGTGGGCCCAGAGGAGGGGGCGAGGTCCGCAGATGAACAAAAAAATCTTATTTCTATCTGCATAGGAGCATCTCCAACTCCAACTCCACCTCCATCCATTTATTTTAAAAGAGTTGTGGTTTCATCAGAATATAGTGAACCTCAACTAGATGGGCAGAAAAATCACACCGAAACAATGCCTCCACATATTATATTTAATGTGCTGCACATACATATATCTCCCTTTTTACTTTTTACTTCAAGCATAGGAAGCTACACTTTTCTCTGTTATGCAACTGTAGCTTCCTACACCTTATCATGACCTCCACATGACTACAAATGGAACAAAAAGGGAGACACAGTCATGTACTATAGAGGAAGCATAATGGATAGTTTGACTGATATATGGAACTGCCAGTGTAGTCCAGAAATTTTAACTGGTTTGAAATAAAACATTAAGGCTATGCACAGGCAGGTACTGATTTAGAACACTCATTGGTTTTCTTGGATTTTATTAAAACAAAGACTGCATGCAATCTGTACAGTCCCTACCTCTGCATGACCTTTCCCAGCATTGTCTTTACATCCAATGGCTTACTCAATAACAAGCAGCGAGCACTGAATACCAGCTAAACAAACAGCCAATGAAACTCAGGAGCAGAACATGATGGGATAGAAGATATCACAGTGGTTAAAAAAACATAAGCTGAATCTCTGCCATCCCTGGTTTAAAAGGATCACATGGTAAGAAACAACTTTGCCCAAGTCTTTGAAATATAAGACAGTTTCCTATAGTCCTGTTTCAAGAAAGACTATGGAAAGTAACCACTGATGATTGCTGCAAATGCTCTATTTATTAAAGGATTATTAAATTTAAAATTATTGCAACAGAAACTTTTTTTAGATAAGTAACAAACAATAATTTAGCCCAGATAATCACAAATTATGATCATCCAACGTATTTTATTAGTTTCTCAAGCAAACCCTAGAATTTTTCAACCTTTGTTTAAACCTCAGTTGCCTGGCCTCAGCTGAGAAAACTTTTACATACCGTTTTAAACTTTCATGAACGAAAAAGCAACCATGGTTTCCTCTAGCCACTCCTTTGGTTAGACTCAATTGTCCAACCCACCCACCCACCTTCACTTGCTCTATAATGAAACTCAGATATATAAACTACTGAGAAGCAGAAGAAACAAACAGGCAGGAAGGAACATAATTGCCTTGCATTCTGCATATCAGAGATTTACAAAAAAGTATATGAATGTCTCCCAGCTTCCACCCAGACCTTGTGCAAACTATTTCTACATAGTTAATGAAACTTACATCTGGTTCTGTATGCCACAGAGGAGGGAAATCTATAAGCCTCCAAGATGCTTTCAGATTTCAGCTTCAAAAAAGTTGATATATTGATTGAGTTTCTCTAGGTAAGGTATTTGACAACCAAGGGAGCCATCACTAAAAGAACTTCCTGGGCAACCATCTTGCTACACTTTGCTTAATGAAAGACTCTGAGGAGGGCACCCAGTTAGCATGGCCAACATTCAGAAGGATGGGAATTTCAACCTACACATCTGTGTAAAGCCATAAACCCTACACCTTGTTATGCCAATGCAGTTAAATGTTTAGAGAATATAGGAAGCAGTTTCAGTATTGAAAAAGTCAGAAGGAAGAATACTGGACTATGACTTCCTCAACTTTTATTGTACTAAATCAAAGTACAGTGGAACCTCATACAACAATCACCTGGTATAGCAATGAAATTGCATAACAATTAAGTTTTGAAAAAAATGGCATCCCGCATAATGGCATCCTGCATTTTCCCTATGGAAAAAATAGTACAGTAATACCTTGGATAACGTTTACCTCGGATAACGCTAAAATCGCATAACATTAAGTAATCTGGGGAGGAGAATTGGATCGAATAACGTTAAGGTCCTATGGGATGGATCGGATAACAACCGCTAAAGCCTGTGTGGTTACAATGTATCTCTATAGAGCTTTAACGTTATCCGATCCATCCCATAGGATTTTAACATGCATCGGATAACACTAAAAATCGGATAACACCAAGACTTGTGGAACCAAGTCTTAGCGTTATCCGAGGTATTACTGTACAACAATTTTTCAATGAGAAAAACCACGTAGTGGGAAAAAAATAATATGATGCATCCCATAGGGAAAATCGCTATACGATGCATGCATTGTATAGCAATTGTTTCATATAACAATGAGCCCTGTGAAACGGATTAAAATCGTATGAGGTACCACTGTATTTCTAGTTTGTCTAGAGGAAGTGTATAATTTACATGTATTCTCTACCCGATGGCTCAAATCCCACTGCAAAAATATATGCAAATGATGTAACTTTTGGAAGTAAATTGTCTCAAGTTAAGGAATCTTCAGACATTTATCTACTGCATACTGAGTCACATGGTTTGGAATGCAATGGTGTCTACTGCAAGTTCTTTATGTGAGGTCATTAACTTCTAAAATTATAGCTTTTCCATAACAGTGCAAGAAGATTTCAGATTATATGTCTTTGATCAGCACTGGTGAGTAGGTAAATGAGTGTCTATTTGTAGTAGACTACCAAAGGTTTTCAAACTCAGAGGTTTTCAACAAGCTGTTGTGGGTTTAAATGTAAGCATTGACAAGCTGTTTTTATGTATAAATGTGAGAATCCCTAATCTGTATTAATTTGTTAGGTTTATGTATGCAGTTCATCAACTGGTTGAATAGTTCAGAGTTTTAGGTATATGGCCGCTGAGCCAGAAGTTGGGAGTTCAATCTTACAATGAACCTCCCAGATAAGTCAGCCTATGCAGTTATGGGCAAGCTGCACAGTCCCATAGTTCCTACAGAAGCAAACCATTTCTATATATCCCTATGAAGAAAACCATGGAAAGGGTCACCATAAGTCAGAACTTACTTGATGGCCCATAACTACTATTGTTACCCAGCTCATTCCAGTATACAGTTTATGAAGAACAACAGCTTCTGTGTTCTACCACAGCCCACATTTCTGGACTTGTTTCCATCTTAGGGCTCTTGGGATTCCAGGCTTTTTAAAGCTGATCTCAAATGTCTCAAGCCTTCCCTTTACAATATTTAGAAGCCCTAGTGAGGTATAGAAAGGCAACAGGTCTGCTGTTTGGGACAATATTAAAGAGACATAGTTTTAAGACTAAAATCTATTTATTTATTATTTGCATATATACCCTGCCCTTTTGGTGCAAGCACCACTCAGGGCAGCTTACAATCATATAAAACATCTAATACAGAAACAATAAATTGCAACAATAAAGCATTATCATAAAAAATAATGTACATAACATGAACACAATAATAATCACCCCGAAAGACTGTGGTGGCTCAGTGATTAAGACGCTTGCATTGTTAGCTGGAAGGCTGGCAAGTCAGCAGTTCAAGACCCAGGTACTGCATGATGGAATGAGCACCCATCTCTGTCCCAGCTCCTGCCAACCTAGCAGATCAAAAGCAAGAAATTGCAAGTAGATCAATAGGGACCACTTTGGTGGGAAAAGATCTTGGGGACATGAAAGGAGCCTCATTCAGGCGTCCCCTGAGTGGAGTTTCTCCAGCAAAAATCCTTTCAACCCAGAATAATTTCTGACACAAAATTATTATTATTATCAACAATGTGAGAAGTGACATTAAAAAAAACCAACCTTACCTATCAGAGTCAATGAGCATCAGACAACAATAACCTTGTAAAAGCATCCATAAAATTATAATAAAAATAAGTCACACTATGACAGCTCTAAAAGACATCATTAGCAGATTCAATGGGAGTCCAAGGCAATCACTTTGCAGCCCAAACAATCTCATTGACCATGAAAGGCCTGCTGAAATTAAGTCTTTAGAGACCTACAAAAAGTTAACATTGGAGGAGCTGTCCTTATCTGCACTGGCAGATCATTCCAGAGGGTGGGGGTATTTTAATTCTTGCTTAATAGGCAATGTTAAGATCCTACATTGCCGAATCTCTTTGAAACACACAAATTGAAAATCAGCAGTTACTATGGGTGTTCTGCACTATCCTATCATAACAGAAACAAACAAAAAACAAAGCAATGTGCATTCTCTGGCAGGACAGAAGGCTATAGTGGCTGAAGTTAGTGCAATCTCAGTATATTTTACTCTTATGTTTGGGCTTAGCAGAACATTATAGCCAAAATCCTATGGGTCTAACAGATATCCATTCTTCAATGTGGACTTAAAATGCATGATCCTGAATTTAGCTAAAGTATCACTGAGACTAAGAATCTCAATTATTATTTCTTTACCTTACAGGTCATCATACGGTGCTGAGCAATTACAGTCATTTTTTCCAGAAGCTCTCTTAATCTCTCCTGTGTAGCATGAGAGATCAAGTTCAGAACATCAGAATTAACTTCCGTAATGTCATGCCTTTTACCTGTGGAAGCAGGAAAAAAAAATCCATTACTTGTTTTAGTACTAGCTGATAATTGAAATAATTAGCACAGCAGGTATTCTGTTCCCCCTGGAAGTCATACCCATTATGAATAAAGGTTTGGGAGATTGTGATTTTCCTGGTAAAGTCACAACTTCAAAGATCTTAGACATTACATTAATAAAACCTAGCCTAAAGGTTCAGAAAATAGACATTGTTTCACTTAGCCTCTAGAATTACTCTCCCTGCAAGGTCATTTATAGGACAAGGTTAATAAGAATACAGAAATCAAGCCTTGTGGTTTGGAGAAGGAGATAAGCTGTAGCTATAGAAATTAGTGCCATATTCTGTTAATTTTAATAATTAAAAAAACAGAATTACATTTTGCCCTGTTTGACATGGGTGCTTGTTAAATTCTGACATGTTAATGGACAGAAATTTGTTGTAACACACTTTAGGCATTTGAGTCCAGGTCCTTTTCATACTTCGTCCTCAACAGCAGCAGCATTTGGCAATGTGACCAACACTCCACAAGAGAATAAAATGGAAAACAACTAACCCAAATAAGGTCTGAAAGCCACTGATTTTCCATCTCTGCCCCTATAACAGCAACTTGTCTGTCTAAGCTCTGCTTTTTGTCCTTTCTGCACCACCACCTACCTCACTCCCTCTAGTATTTCCATAGCAGCAACACTAAAGTTGACTTGCTTCAAGCAAAGCTGCCTTGAACCCTGTGCTAAGACTAGATATCACCTCTGCAAATGCCCTTAAGTTCCACATATACTTGTGAAGGTTTTCTGCAGTCGACAACTGACCTCCATCTTCTGAGTGCAGGTTCAGCAAGGCAGAGTGAGAATATCTTCAACTCAGTGTTAAAGAAGCAAATGACCTAAATGCAAACACAAGGCATTTTCCTGTGCCTGTACTGTCCTCAAAGTTGTGATGACTCAAGGATACAAACTATATTGTTGTATGAAAACACCTTGCTACCAAGAATAAAATAGAAAAGCTCCTGACTTGGAAGGTAAGAACAAAACAAGAACTAGGGTAGAACATGAGAAGGTTGTCTTGCATTCATGGTTGGAGTGTGTTCCCAGCCAACTAGATGGCAAGCTTGTTTATTGCTACAAAATTGCTGACAACCATTCTTTCAGATTAAGATGCTGAGATTTGGTGTATAAAATGAGAAATAAGAACTCTTTACAGAAAAGAAGGATGATTTACAAGCCTTGGGACAGTTCTGGCTCCTAAAGCAATTTTTAAACCCAGACGCATTCTTAAAGGGCGGGGGAGGACTTACAGTATTAATACCGCATTACAGAGCAACACATTTTTATTATTTTGCATGTCGTAACTGTTCTACCACTGCAGGTGGATGATGTTATTTCACCAGGTAGGACACAGTCTAGAATCCTAAAGCCCCTAAAGGAAATTTTACAGTCTTGACCTCTCTTTGTGAAAATGAGCTGCTGCTTCTATTTTTCCAAGATCAATGATTCTCAGTGGAGAAATTCACAGGGCTTTGTTTTAACCCATGTGTGCATGTGTATTCGTGAAGAAAATAATTGGTTTCACTTTAAGCCAGGGATGCCCAGATTTTTCTGGCCACAGGCCAGTTATGTGGTTTCCCCCGCCGGAAGTAAAACGTACATTGCTATCTGTTTTGCAACAGGAAGAGATAGATTTTGGGCTGCCATTTTCTCTGCTTAAAGCAGCGGTGCCTAAACTATGGCCCATGGGTCAGATCCGGCACCTGACACCAATTCATCTGGCCCACGCCGCCCCTGGAAGCGGAAGTTAAACACGCCCGGGCACATTTTACGTACACTTCCAGGAGCGATGAGGGTGTGGGCTGGATGAATTGGCATCAGGAGCTGGATCTGGTCCACAGGCTGTAGTTTGGCCACCACTGCTTTAAGCAATGGTATCCCAGCACTTAAGTTAACTAGACTGCTTTACTGACAACAAGTGCTCCTGGTCACTAGACATTTATGATGATATATTTGAAAAAGAAGGGTAGTCTTTTTGTTTTCTTGCATACTCTTCGCAACTTGGCTTTCTCACCTATTTCTAAGATCTTCTTCTGTAATGCGTCTGAAGAAAGAAGTAGTTCCTCTGGACAAGACTGGGCAATTGTGCCAACTGTTTCAGAATTGATTCTTAAGATGCATGCATTCTCTTCACTCAAGTTGACTCCAGCCATGGAAGTCACATCATTGATGTCATCTTCATCCCTACTAACAAACAGCTTCTATTATATTTTGCATTTGTATTCAGTTACAAAGAAAAATAAAACTACTCCATCACATAAGCACTGTAGTTCACCAGAAAGACTATAGTTCAGTTACAACCTATATTACAGTCAAAACTCACTTAGCGAGCGACTCACTTAGCGAAAAACTCGCATAACGAGCAGGTTTTTCAAAAAGCAATCCGACTCACATAACGAAAATTTTCACTGTGCAAGTCGGAGTATTCCTATGGAAAAACTTGCATAACGAGCATTTCTATGAGGAAAACTTGCATAATGAAAAATTTTCTCTATGCGAGTTTTTCCATAGAAATTTTCGCTATGCGAAAAAAACTCGCATAGTGAAAAACCCGCATAGCGAGCAGCCTCGCAGAACAAATTTAATTCGTTCTGCGAGGTTTGACTGTACTTCATTTTCTTGAACTGCACTGTTCTTTGAACTGTACTGATCCCTGAATGGTTGGCTTTTTTTCCAAGTTCAGCATGGTTTGTCAATTCAATGTGGAAATAAAGTAGCTTTTACAAGATGAAGAACCTTATGAGGCAAATCAAAGAACACAGATAAATCTGAGGGACAACTTAAACCAAGACAACATGCTGGAAAGGGAAGAGAAATAACACAGAAACAAGAAAGACAGTCTCATGCACATGCATCTCTAGGAAAGAAAAACTATAGAAAAGGTACTAGGTTGCAGGAGATGTAGTGGCTAGGCAAGTAATTAACTGTTCATCCCGTATTTCTCCCTTAACTCCTCTTCTCCCAACCGAGAGCAATTCAGTAAAAACAAGATAGCAGAATACAATAGCACCTCCATGTAATGTATACTTTAGCCCAGGGGTTCCCAACTTTTTCAAGCCAGAGGCCGGGTCACACTCTCTCAGTCAGCTTTGAGGGCTGGATGGCCACCTTCCCCTACTTGCACAATGAGGTGGCCATTTTGGCCCAACGGTATCAAAAGGGTGGCTATTTTGTTTCTCAAATCCCCTTAGAGGGGGGCACATGAAATGGTGCCATGGGCTGAATCTGGCCTGTGGGCTTTAAGGTTGGGAACCCTGCTTTAGCCTTACGAGTGTTACATTTAAAATGAGTTATTTTAAAGGGATACAAACTTTTGAGCCACACACCTTTCACAAAGCAGTTACAAATATGCAAACTTGAAAATGTAGTTACATACCCACTCATCCAATAGGAGCAGCTAACCATTTTTAGGAAGTTGTACTGATCATCTGTTTCCTGCCAACTAGCCCTTCTCTCAAAGGCTGTCCTTACAGGTTAGTGAGGCAAATGACGAATTCAAAAGCTGAGGCACGTTAGAGTTGAATTTGCTTCGCCATTTGCCCTGGTGTTAAGCTCTTCAAAAGAGACCTTTCTCTCTGTCACACCACCCTCACGGAGAAACTGGAGAAAGTCTTTGTTGCTGCTGCCAGACTCCAGAACTCCCTCTCAAGGGAGGCCAGGCTGGGCCCCTCTTTGCTGTTTTTCCATAAGCAGGTGAAGACAATTCCTTAGTGTTCCTTAGTGACTGGCTGTCTATGGGAGATTGCTTACATCTTTGTTGCCTTTAGATGTCTTTAGCATTGCTTTTATTTATTATTTTAACATGATATTTGTCTAATTTCCTTTTAATACTGTAATAACGCAGGTCTGCAACCAAAAAACTGCATAAGATTTTTTTACTGTTTCTTATAGATCTTTACTTAGTGAAACCAAGAAAAATACTTTAAAAATTCCATCTTGTCAAGTTTTTTTTTGCAAAATTCATGTTTTTAGTTTAATTTAGCATGAAGTCTGCCTTTAACTCAAAATCTGATATCTTATTCTTCATTCTAAAAACCCTATCCAAAAATTATTTCTTAATTTCATTTAATATTTATTAGAGCTAGAATCAAGAATAATGCAAAGAGAAAATAAGAGAATGGTGGTGGTGGTGGGGCATAGTCAGTGGTGGGCATAGCAGGTTTGCACCAGCTTGCCAGAACCGGTAGCAGAAATTCTGGCTGGCCATGGCCATCCAAGTTTCAAAATACAGTAGTCCTAATTCAGGTGCAACACAGGGCTTTTCCCCTGGCCATGCCCACCATACCACGCCCACAGTGTGGTAGTAAAAATTTTTTGGAGCCCACCACTGGGCGTAGTGTAGGTTTAGTGGTGTGAGGAAGCTCAGATGAACATGTCCCAACAAATTTATTTTGTTTGTAGCAAAAGGTGAACATATCTAGGAATCTTACTGGCTGGGTTAAGCATGCTTCATGTTCTCTGGGGTATAAATGAGTATAAACATGCCTACTCTCAGATTTGATCATGTTTCAACATGCTAAATAAGTTCAGAATCTTGGTTGCTGTATGAGCCACACTCAGTTTACATCCTGCATTCAAATGTGACTGCTCATTTTTAGTTCTGTATTATGGCTCCAAGAGGTTGTGTTATTTTTCCTGAAAACTTTTATTTGTGGTGAATACACTATTAAAAGTCAACAAAGAAACATAAGTAATTTTGTGAAGAAAGTATTTTGTTTACTTCAAGTTGAAACTTGGGGATCAAGACAAAGCATGGACTCCTCATAAGGTGTGCAGAAGGTGCAAAGAAGATCTTTGTTTGTGGTTTAAAGGTAAGAAAACCCCATTCCGTTTTGGCATTCCTATGATGTGGCGTAAACAGCAAAACCACACTACTGACTGCTATTTCTGTTCAGTAGATGTGAAAGGCTTTAATACAAAAAAAAATAAAAAGAAGATATCTTACCCAAACCTTAATTCAGCTTCATAACTCTAAAACACCAGTTCCACACCCGCCTTCCAGTTTGGATAATATCCTGAGAGAATCGGAGGATGGAGACAAATGCATTCCCAGGACAAATCTAGCTCAGATTTTTCTGTTGATGAGGTACCTCAACTTTTTTCTCAGAGCAAGCTCAATGACCTAGTTAAAGATTTAGGCCTTTCCAAAGATTCACCCGAATACCTGGGGTCACGACTAACAAATAAAAACCTGCGATCACCTGGAACATCATTTTCATGATACAGGCATGGGGAAAAAAAAGAATTCACTCAGTTTTTCCCCAAAGATGAAAATCTTGTTTATTGTAGTGATGTTCAAGGGCTAATAAAGTGCTTTAAAATAGAATATGGTTCATCTATGTGGAACCTATTCATTGATTCATCTAAAACAGTGCTTCCCAAATGTTGGGGTTGGGACTTCAATTCCCAGAAGCCTAAGTCAGTACACTGGCTGGTCAGTGCTTTGGGGAATTGACTTAGGCTTCTGGGAATTGAAGTCCAAACCCCAACATTTGGGAAACACTGATCTAAAACAAGCCTCAAAGCAATCTTGCTGCACAATAGAAATACATTTGCATCACTTCCTATAGTACAACTAGGTGTATTTGGATGAAAACTATAATGATTTAACTGTGATTCTTGACAAATCAAATATCAAGAACATTTCTGGATGGTTTGTGGAAACTTTAAAATACTAATTATGTTGTTAGGCCAGCAGGCAGGTTATATAAAATATCCCTGCTATGTTTGTGGGACAGTCGAGCCAGAGACCTCCATTGGACAAAAACTGACTGGCCACTTCGAGACGCCTTAATCCCTGGTGAAAAAATATCATTTATGACCTTGGTTCCAACAGAAAATATTTTATTGCCACCTCTTCATATTAAATTAGGGCTTATGAAGCAGTTTGTTAAATCACTGCCAAAAGATGGGGAATGTTTTAGATATGTGTTCCAAGTTCCCAAAACTGTCTGAAGCCAAGTTGAAAGAGGGAGTTTTTACTGGCCCTAACATATGAAAACTGTTATTTGATCCCCTCTTTTTAGAAACAATGGGAGAAAAAGAAAAGGAAGGTTGGAACTCTTTCAAAGATGTAGTTCACAAGTTTTTAGGGAATACCAAAGACCCTTACTACAAAACCATTGTACAATGCACGTTGAATGCATATAAAGCTCAAGGATGCAAAATGAGCTTAAAAGTTCATTCCTTACACTTCCATGTCGACTATTTTCCTGAAAACTTGGGATCCTAAAGTGAAGAGGAGCGTGAAAGATTTAACTAGGATGTCGGTGATTACAAGAGATGCTAGTAAGGAAGATGGAACATCAATATGCTAGCTGACTACTGCTAGATGCTCAAATGGGAAACAAAATGGAAAGCGAAAACGTGTTGAGAGGAACATAAAAGAGAAGAAAAGGTTTCACAGACAAAGAGTGTGAATATGGAATGTTAAGTATATATTATGAATAAATTGTTTGTTTAATTATAAGAAATAATATGTTTAGTTCATTGTAATAAAATAGTGATTTTCTCATCACTCTTATCCTTTTTAAATGCAAAACCCTCATATTTTGCGGGGGTGGTGGTGGAGACTGTACATGATGGGGAAAATCGAGGTTATTTTTTATTCTGCAAAATAGAAAACATAAAATCTACCAAAAAATCCTATGCAGCTGTTTGTTTGTTTTTTGCAGACCTGTGTAATTTATATCACCCTTTTAATGCCTTTATATTATCTTTTTAATGATGTAAGCAAGCTTGGGTCCTTTCACTGGAGAAAGACAAGGTAATCATAATTTTAAATAATAAATTTGTTCAGGTGAATGTGAATTCAAGTGAATGTTTGGCCTGGAAAAGCCTAGTGAAGACTGCTGTACAGATCAAGGCATGGTGCTGTTCAGATTATATTTATTCTGTTTTTTAAAGAAGTACAAACAGATTTACTTGCAGTTTGCTTTTTACCAAAAGCAACTTTACAAGACTGTGGTGGAATGCTTTTTTGTCCTTTAGACCAATTACTATTTCTGTGATCCACATGCCAACATGGCTGCCATTTAACTGTTCCATGCTAACTCCACATCCTGTTTATCCCTCATCTAGAGTACAGCCATTTTTGTTCTTTGAAGAAACAGAAAATTACAGTGAATTTAAAGGCAGACAATAAAATTGTGGGCGCTACCAGTTCTAATGGCCACAAAATGAGAATCATGAATGAAAGGAACAATTCCCCTACTTCACATACAATTTTGCTTCTTTCAACATAGTCTGTGGCATTATTGTGAACTTCTAAGACCTTCAACAGCTTTAAATTTAAAACAGTGGTATGCAGGATTAGAATGCAGCAGCCTACTGAGCATCATCAGCCTTGGGCAGTCATGGTTATTGTAGAATGTGCTTATCAAACTGCTACCATCATCCTCTGTGACAACACAGCTATGCTAAAACAGATCTCAGGGCTCTTTACATGAAGACAAATGGAGTTCAGTTAAATGCATGGAGATCTATAAGAGCAGTGGAACGCTTAACTTCTGGAATACTCCATGTATTCAAATTCCTGCTTACATATTGCTTAGCAGAGCATTTTAGGGTAGTCATTTATATTCTTAGAAAAGCTAGCTGCAATATAGGAGCAAATTGTCTTTGTTCCACCAAAAACAACTATCTCAAAATGCCTGGTGTTTACTACAACTTAGCAGAAGTTCTAGGATAGGAAATGGTCATCAGGACAATTTGGGTAATGACCTCCCTACTCCTAATTATAGCTTAATTAGTAGAACTATTCCTGGTGCTGTTATATTTTTGTTTAGGTTTGTTTTGCGTTTTTTAAAGTAATGATCCCCAGTACAGTATATAGATCTCCAGATGTTTCAGAAATCAGCATAGCCAATATTAAAGGATTCTGGAAGTTGCTGTCCAACAATATCTGGCAACCTACCAGGTTTCCAGAATAGAGATTCCCCCCCAACCCTCCAGAATAGCGTAAGAGATACAAAGAAAGTACTATGATCAGTCTTTGGAAATATTAAAGGCATTGAAGAAGGCATGAAGAATACACTGAAAACAAGACACAACAGAATCCAGTTACCCTGCTATTTCAGAGGATGTTAATGATTAAGCTGAAAATATTCTGGTTCATACATTTGAGGCTAGATGTCACCTCCATAATTAACACAAACTGAAAAACTGATTCTTCTACTTTCCTCACAAAAGCACTGTAATTAGAAGTGATAGAAAATGGAATACTCCACATTACCCCTGGCTAGAAAATCACATCTTTCTCTCCTTCCCTAGCAATTTCCTTGTACAGATAGCTTGAGGAATAGTTTTCTTATTATTCATAGATACACTGTGGCCGTTCAGGTCTTCATAAAATGTCTTAATTTCTCTCAAAGAACACTCCGGTTGTGGGCATGTTCCAAACCTCTGTCTTCTTCTTCTGCCATATCCGACTCCAAATATTTGTGATCCCCATGGTGATCAACCATGAAGTCTGTCCTGAGAATATAATACAGTGGCATTTTATCTGCCTTCTGCATCGCAGTATGACACCTGTACCATTGATCCAGTTCCACGAGTCACTTTCTGTCCTGAGCTCTTTTGGCACACAAAGTCCTCATCAACTCCAGGCCAGTATTGATGAAGCTTCTGCCCTCCATCGAGATAGATTCAAGTGGAATTTAATCAACTTGGGGACCATCAGCCTTCCCTATAGACTTTGCCACCCAAGGACGTCAGGCCTCAGGGTGGTCAGGTTAGTTAACCACCACCTGACACTCTGTGTTGAGTCGCTAGCAGTATGGTTAATCTATTACCATAGCAGGATAACCTGGCCAGACTGAAGGAGTCTCTTTGAAGGAGTCTCTTTTGTTTTGGAGTTTATCAAGTAAATTAATTCCCTTAAGAAAATATGTACTAGGATTTAGCATTCAGTTATTCAACATAATGGACAGGGTGCATATATACATACACAAACCAGACAGAAGATGTGTTTCCAAATGGGTATCAACTTCAAACTGACTGGTTACGCTGATAGTGCCTCCTCATTTTTTGCTACTCATGAAAATGTTTGGTATGAACCATTCATGCTGGGTCATGCCATCCATTACAGAAATCCCTTCTCTGCCTCACCATCTCAACAGTTTGGTTTATTTCCACATCAACAAGTATGAAGGATACTGGTATAATACCTTCAAAAATAGCTAAAAACTTATTTATGGAGGCACTGGTGATTATTTGTTTTGATTAGGATGAATTTGTTCTGTTATTAATTTTTATTAACTCTGCTATGAGGTATAAATATAAGGTCTTGTGGGATGCCATTACCAGAAAGATGATTTAGACAATGTATGATTTGATATTTGTGGATTTATTGTATTAGTAATGTATTAAATTTTTATTGTTCTTTTTAACTGCTTATATTGCGCTTATTTGTGATTCTTTGTTGTTGTACACAACCTAGGGTAGTGGAACACACTAGACTGGTAGTATATAAATTTGGCAAACAAACAAACAAATCTATCTTTGAGCTGAATCTACCACAAGGCCTTTTTGGTCCTCCAATTTCATATACAGTACAGTTTTTCATTTTGCATCTTTTTGTGTGGACAAATCACACAAATGCAACAAACAAGTCTTTAGCACCCTCTCCTGTTCAAATACTGACCATGCACCTTTATTATTTTATTTTAATTTACTTCATTGTTCTAAAAATAAGAATAAGCTTCAACCACAGCATGTAAAACGGCAGCCAGAGGCTGCGAATCGAAATCTGTACAGAGTAATTTAAATTTAATCTAGGATTAGGCAGGTAGCACTATCAAATATTAAGCAGCTATGTAGTCATTTGGCTTCTCTTGTACTGCATTTTAGAATTTTCAAACTAATGAAATTAGGCATCTACACAGAATTGAGATGAGCCTTAAACAGGTTTAGATCGGCATTATCTAGATACATGGCATATCAGAAGGTAGTTCACATGTATACTGGAATCCTAATTTTTCTTTATGCAGCCAAATTGTTTGGCTCAGCACTGCAGATGGTATTTAAGACAGTAATATTGCTTGTACATTCAATATTCTTAATTTCTGAGTTATGGAAGGAACTTGACCATGAGGTTGCCCCATAAACACTGCATTTGTTTCACATACAAGATAAGGCACTACCTTTCATCCTTCTCAATCTCTAGAAGAATGACAATGCTACTGTTTGGAGATAATTTTTTATTATTATTATACTGTTTTCCTACATAAAACTTTCTCCATGCCCACAACAAACTAGAAGACACCATGGCTTCTGCAATTAGAACATGTAGAAGACATAAGTGGTGCACTGTTACCTTCCACTACACTTTCTTTTGCAAAGACCCATGTCCTGTTAATTGCTGGGGTGCTAGATCTGTATAGTACTAACAAAAGTTAGCTGGAGTGTCACCACTGATGTCCAATAGTTGCCTTGAAGAGGGTGAATGTATCTTAGTCTGGTTTCTTGGCTGTGATCATTCCACCTTGAGTGACCGGCTAGAAGTTCAGGCTCGTTACAGAGTCTGACCTCTTAATGCCATTGCTCTCAAGATTTACTAACACACCCAAACTGTTCCACCTTGCTAAGATATGCATCTAAGGAAAGGAAATATTCCTACATGTTATAAATGTATTTAATGTAGTCCAAGGAACTTTACACACTTATTCTTCTTTCTTCAAGATACACAGAAATAATCTTGTATATTTAAATAAAACCGATTTAAGCAATTTAGCATATTGGTTTGATCATTTGGTTGCTTAGTAGCCAAACCGATCATTGAAAGACAAGCATATGTGTAATAAGTAAGGATTGAGCTAGTGTTATCAGCTAGTTAAATAACAGCCTGGACTTGAGGGGCATAAAACCTAATCAAGCTGCAAAATATTAATATCTGAAACAGCTATCAGGGCAAATTCTTAGGCTTTCCCCCTTCATTAGCACTAGAACACTGAAGTTAAGCAAGTGAGCAGAAATCTTAAATATATTGAGGTATCTTGGTTGATGATTGCTCTTCCTTTTTTTTAATCTCAGGCTTCCCTATAGCCAAATAAACTTCTGATTGTTTGTTTATTTTCAAATTTTTTACCTGAAAAATGTTGTTCCATTCTTTCTTATTTTCTTTCTCTGAACAGGAGATGCATGAAACAACAGAATTTGGTTTCCTGGCAGGGTAATTTGTTTCACAAGGGAGCCTAAAAATATGAACAATCCAAAGAATAGAGCCAAATTCAAGATGACATTCAATGCATATTTGGATGAGAAATCTGAGAAGACCAGATCCATTTTAAAAATGAGAGCAGCATGTTCAAGTTCTCAGTTACATTAACTGCATTGGTCATTTTACTAAAAACAGACAATTTAATAGTGACTATTGGACATGCAAGTCAGCTCCAGGTATGAATGATAAATGCTGCACATCTGTATATGTATATATACCCCGACATATGTCTTCTCCAATAAAAGCAGAAACAGAAAAGTGGTCAACATTTGCAAAAACTCTCCACTGGCTCTATTCTATTACATTACCAGCCGAGTACTGATACTAACAGGATCCAACATCTACCTGAAATTCAGTATTGCAAACAAAGCAATTATCTCACCAATTCCTTACTGATTCAATGGGCCTAATTCTGCTTGGATTCCTGGTCTAGTAGCAAAACACTAACCTGAAGCACAATGAGGAATTCAGGCAAAGACTCACAAATCAGAAGCAATTTGCTACTACAATTTAAACCAATGTCCTTCCACTGGTGATATTTATATAAGATGATCATTTCTAATGTAACTGAAGAGAAAGAGTCAATTCAGACATCTTGCTGAACTATTATTAAGTTTATCTAATATGGCATGTGCATTTATTGAGCATATTTGCCATTCATAGTTGCAAACACACAAAATTTACAGTGTAAATTTAGATGCTTATAATTTTAAATGAAGACCCCCCCCCCCAAAAAAAAACAACAACAACCCATGATCTGAACATAGTCTCAAAATCTAGATGTACCTGCAGGAAGTTGGCTAGCCTGGATAAGATCAATTAATAGCATTTTCCCACCTGACTTATCCATAGGAGGGCGTGCTGAAGCCTGTTGAACTGAGGTCACTTTCTTTAAGCTGTTTTCTGATGGTTGCTGGACTATCTGTATTGGGGTGGGGTGGGGGAATCCCATAATAAAATGATGAGCATTAATCATAGAAAACAGATATAAGCAGTAACAACACAGAGATCATTACAGATATGTGATGTTTTATACATAACATTACCAAGTTGTGTAACTAAAGGATGAAGAGAGCAAATAACTTGAGAAACAACCATACCCATACTTCTTGGTGTTCATATTCACAATATTTTAATGGCACACACAAGCTTGCATTTACTTAAGCTACCTACTCTAATATAAGCATATTTCCACCACACAATGAAAAAGAATGGGACAATGAATTGGTCTCCTCAGTGATGTCACTAACCTGGAGAAAGTTTCCTTTTTCAGTGTGTGTTTTTAAAAAGCATTTGGAATCTATTGAGTTCACGAATCTAGTGAAATATTTAGGCTTCTTTCATAATCATGTTTCCTTCCTTTATAGATCACTTAATGTTGGCTTTAAAAATGCTTTGATGACTCTGCTAGTAAGCAAGCTAAAATAACGTTAAATCCATTTACTCATAGAGAGAAATCAAACATACCTAATGATAAGATTCAAAGGAGAAGCAATTTGGAAGAGATGTTGGTTTTCCCTGCACTCCTCAAATTTTACAAGACGAAAAACCCATTTAAACTATTTTCTTCCTGCCATATACCAAATGGTAATGAACCTAAAATGGGACTGGTGGTGAAAACTGTTGGGGAAACAGCAATCTTGCATGAACTAACACTGTGTATCAGTGGAAGTGGCTCTACCACCTAATATGTTTGTTAAAGTTCTTTTCCTGCTTCTGACATTTAAAGCCAGTCCCTCTCTTCCTGTTTTGTTTTTGCTTTTATTGTTTTGTTGATATAAGTTCTTCTTCCTCTGACCTTCCTCCAAGCAACCAGTGTAAAAGGTTTTCCACATCCTGAGGCCTCAATTTTTTCTGCCTGTAACTCCAGATAGCAACCATACAATATACTTCAAATGCTTCTAGGCAGATTTTTATTATACGAAATGTTGCTCTGTGTACAAAAAACAAAAGGGGAATGGCTGGTAAAACTGAATTGCTATCTCCATTTTTCTGAGTTGTTTTTTCTGTTTCATACTCTGCTACCAAAAGGGAATAATCAAAATTCCCAAACAAAAATCCTCTCTGTTCATCACAAGGGCATTGTTTATCCCTGCCAAATCAAAAGGCTATGCTTGACCAGGAAAAGAATGGAATATCCTTCAACAGTGAACAAGCCAACAGGAAAAATAATCATCATTTGCAGTAAAATGTCTTGAGAAAGGAGACAATACTAGAGATAGTACTAGAGATTAGACAGGGAATTTTACCTTCTGGAAGTCCTGTCATACCTCATGGAGCCCAATGTAAGATGTGTGCAGGTCTCTTCCCTACTCCCACCCACCTCCATTGTGGATGTCATATAGATTCTCAAATTAAAAAAGTTCTTTTCAGCCAGAAGGCATAACAATGCTGAAAGGATGCTCATTTTCCGCCTTCACTGGAAGATTTACCTCTTTTTCCATGGTATTCTACCAAGTGATAATTAGAAGGAAGGGATCATTAAGTCCATTCATTTGGCCTTTAAAAATTAAAAGCTATTTGAAGCAACAGAAACTATACATTTGTGCACCCAATTTATGAATATTTCCTGGCCCCGTACAGAGACTTGGATCCATGTGGCATTTTGGGGGGCTCCAAAGCATTAATTTCTAATTAGCCAAAGGACATGTTCTGATTTGGATGCCTGCACTGAATAGGGGTTTGGACTCAGTGACCTCATATGCTCCTTTCAACTCAATTATGCTATGTGTACATGATCCAAGATTTTTTTCCAGCTATTTGTTGGGGTACACAGAAAGAGCATCCTTGAAGCAGTTTTAACCACAATCAAGCATACCGTGAGAAACATCAATCTTTCTCACACTGTGTCATGCAGAAGGAACTATGTAATGAATTCACCAAAAGGTGACATTGTTTTGACAATTTCACATCTGACCCAGACACAACGGAAGAAGCAGAAGCAGCTATTTGTTTAAGGCTCTTATAGCAAGAAATTGAAGGAAACTTGAAGTCAAGACTCATCCATTGCAGGCACTCTTCTGGATTCATTGGATGAGATCATCTTCAAAACGAACTTTTTCAGACTTAGCTATATTTCAATCTGCTATTCACTTGGCAGCTGAAATCCATTTGAAAAAGGATGGGAAATTGCAAAAGGTAGCTTAGATGCATCTTGAAGGAAATTTTTGACAGGCTTTTGTATCAAGTTACAGACTTCTTTACAGTCAAGCACTCAGATATACCCAAACCATTTCTACTCTAGTCAATGATTTTAAGTGTACCTCTCACACATCAGTTATGCAAAGTATACAATGGGTACAAATACTATTCCAACTCTATACTCCTCAGCCTCACCTGTGTGAGGCCTGAATGTACACTTCTACCTTTCAAGCTCAACTGTGTTGCTGAATCTTGGTTACTATAACAGACCAACTTCCATAAACCACATACCAAAGCTTTGCAAGCCAACTTTACAGAGAAAAATCCTCTTACCAGTTGCCTAACCTTTACAGCCTGTGAAAGGATAGAATTGGGATGCACAACTTGAATCATGATCGGTTTCCCAGCAACTGTTGTTCCTGAAGATCCAGTTGCCAATGTAACAGAGGCTGATGCACAAGCTGACTTCACTGTTTGAACAGCTGTTGCCACAAGAGGCGAGGAGACTGACTTGACAGAACTAAGAAGAGTACGTGCAGTTGAAGACATGACAGGAAGGTTGACTGGTTTTACAGTCTGAAGTGAAGTGTTCCCTGTTGCCTGCACTGTAGTAGCAGAGGAAGATGGGGTTGGCTGCACAACTTTCACACTATTTAGTGCTGATGCCAGCTGAGCAGAGGAAGTTGGACCGGCATCTTTCAGAGACACTGGCACTGTCGTCAAGGCATGAGCTGTCTGAGCAAGCTGAAGAGAAGCAGATCCTCTTGCCATCAAAGATGTAGAAGGAATTGGACATGATGTCTTTGAAGAGGTTATCCCTACTGGGTGTATCCCAGGGAGTGGCCTCGCAGAGTGAGCAGAGATTGTAGCCACAGGAGTGTTGTTAGTGACTGTAGAAACAGTAGTTGGTGCAGTAGTACAAGTAGCCGTTTGCAGCACCAACTGCTGGAGACACTGCTGTATAAAAGCCTGTGGGTTGGGTGTTAGTTGGCGTAAAGCAATCAGAATTTTCTAGGTAAGGAAGAAAACAGTACATTAGAATATTCCCTTCACAATCCATAATGACTCCAGCACCTTTTAAGTATATTTAGGCAAATGTACTCAGATTCCTTATCAAAACTCAACACATAGTGGATTGAAGAGGACCCTATGCAGAAGCATTCATTAAGTTACATGTCTCTAATGCAAACCAATGTGCTGCTCAATTATCTCCTGGATCTGATTTTCAAAATTCATATTTAATCTAATACAGAGTTGTGGATCATTATTATAACCCACTTGATCCCAGCAGTACATTTATTTAAAACCAACAGAAAATCAATAAATATTTAGTGTAAAGGTGATACTATATACACCTGCTTTAGCCATGAAGGATCACATTAGACATTATAAATTCTTTCATAGATGGCTTGTTATGTGTTCCTTTACTACTGGTTGTCAGATTTATCCATTAATTTTTTTAAAGAAATCTTCAGCTTTCTGACACATATGCTATTAAATATGATGGGAAAGAAATCTCTTATGCATCATTAATACATCAATTGTGGTCTGCTTTGAAAGAAAGTTTAACACTTGAAAAGCCATAAACCCACTCACTTGCTTCCAAAAACTGCAAGCTTTCCATCTCCCTGTTCTTGACTTCTCTCTGTTCTAATTTGTTATATTTAATTGTTTAATATATATTTATTGTATAGTTGTATTTAACTTTTTTACTGTTTCTGTACACTTTCTCTGGTTTTGTAAACTTGTGAGCTGCCCAGAGTAGTGCATCTGCACTAATTGTGGAAACACACAAAGTCAATCAATTAATCTTCTCTACTCACCAATACATTACAGTGAAACTGAATTGAGCTACATATTTTTTACTGCTGAGAATAGAAATGAGTACAAATTAAGCAACTAAAATTACAGTCCTTAAGTAGTATTTTTGCTGCATGTTTGTGAACAGTAAGCACATATGGGCCACTGAATAAATAGGAAGTTAAAGGGTATACAGTATAATTATTATAAATGCTATGTATAAGTTCATGCTACAGTGTCGCCTACCACCTGATTTGCTGGAGAAGACATAGGAGCCCATTTATAAAGCTAGCATCATTGAATGATACAGCTATAAAACACTAGCTGAGGGGCAAGGACAGACAGGACTTCAGTGGCAGGATGCTGTGTCACTTCCTTATGCAGGCTACTTTGCTTTACCTTCTTCTTGTGCCTTATCTGATTCCGAATCTTGGCAATCATCATAGCAATCAGCCATGTAGACTGTCCTGAGAATATAATGCAGTGGCCTTTCATCTGCTTTTTGCATTGCAGCATGACCCCAGTACCACTGCTCCACCTCCACGAGTCACTACCTGCTCCTGAGGCCTTTTGGCATACAAATGCCTGATCAGCCCCAGTGTAGTATTTATGAAGCTGCTGCCCTCCATGAAGGAGGATTCAGTTGGGATTTAATCCACTTGGGGACCATCAACCATCCCAGTGTACCTCACCACCCAAGGCTGGTTTAATTTAATTGATCTGGTATTCCAAACTTATTTCTCACTTTCTTATAAAGGACCATTACCACACTTAATAGGAACAGCTATGTACCAAATGCTGTGTATCTGAAATATTTGAGAGAAATACCTTGAGGAAAGGAACAAGATATGGCTGTGGGGAAGACTTGAGTTCAACGTACAGCTCTTTGGTAAATTCCTCTGGTTCAATTTTTGCTTCCTAGGAAGAAAACAAAAATGTAGCACTAATGCAATATGTAGCTCCTACAGGTACAACAGATTCCACTGATTTGCTGACAATCCTAGGGCTAACAAGCTTCACAGCTGCATATTTTAAGAATAAGTAATGTGTCAACCATGACAAATAAGACAAATGTCCAAACTCCTAAAAAAAATTAAAAATGCATTGAGTTGCAGCTCTCAGTAGGCTTCATACTTTGAATGACAGATGGGTTCCATGGAATATTTGTTACCATGGGATTAAAGAAAGGCTACATGAGAGCCACAGAGTCACTTTTCTATTAAGATGGGAATGGACAGCTTGGTAACATTTGGGGCCTTTGTCCACTCCTCCAGTCTTGTGCAGCCCACATCACCTTCCCTTGCCCTGATAAAGTGGTAACAATTAGAAGGCCACTTCTGTTCTGTTTTTTGAAAAACCAGGTTTAGTGATACAAATATACAATTACCTCCTTTTCCCTCCCCCCCAGCAATATTTTATAGTAATATCAATTTTCTGATAATACTGCAAATGATTTGAAACAGAGATGAGTGCTGAACCCTAGAGTCGGATATGACTGGCTTTCAAGCAAGGGAAACCTTTACCTTACAAATGATTATGAGTTTCAGATTGTTTATGCTGGAATGGTCCCTCCCTTTCTACACGAAATACAACATGGAGATGGGAATTATGGTCATGGTAATTCTGGGATCCAGTCTACATAGAATTACAGTTTACAGTTAAGGTCCAAATAAAATCAGTTTCAAACAAAAAGATCAGGGCAAAAATACTTGCAGATGAACTTTTACCAACAGACTTTGTACCAGGTTCTTCACATTCTGCCCCATTTCAGATGCTTGAGGTCCACTGGATGACAGTTTTATAAGTGTTGCTAGGAAGTTTTTGCACTTTTTCACATTTTCCAGCATTTCCTGATGCAATATCAAAAGCAAGAGTATGATTAAATTCTGTTCAATTGTTTTGAAATGGAGTGGAGGTATATGATCTTGGGTATTTTATTCTTACCGAAGAAGTGCTTTGTGCTATTGTTGTAGGTTCTGTGTCAGGAAGAGGCTTGGGAACAACACGCAATTCAGAAGAACCAGAAGCAGGAGGGACTGTTGATGGGTCGGTGACCAAAGGCTTTGTAGTCAGGACTGTGCTATTACTATTTGTTGATGCTATTGACTGGGGATGGAAATTAAATACTTGTGTAACTTGTCGCTGACTAGAAGGTCCGAGTTTGATTCCCGGATCCTGCTTGATGGAGTGAGCTCCCGTCTCTGACCCAGCTCCTGCCAAACTAGCAGTTCGAAAGCAAGAAATTGCAAGTAAATAAATAGGGACCAGTTTGGTGGGAAGGTAAACAGCGTTCTGTGCACTCCAGTGTTGGAGCATGCCTGCCACATGTCCACGGAAACGGCTGCAGATGCAGACAGTGCTGGCTCTTTGGCTATAAACAGATATGAGCATTGAACTCTAGATTTGGATATGATTGGCTTTCGAGCAAGGGCAACCTTTACCTTTACCTTGTCAATTTTACTATTGGCCAGAGTAAGAAATATGTAATTTCCTACTAGCTTCATTTATTTTATTAAAGCTATAATATAATTATACAAGCAGGCACGGTTTTGGTTTACATCCATGAAGGTGAGCTTTCAAATTGAATAGTTCATTAATACTTTTGAGGACATACCTAGAAAGAGCTGAGGGAAGATGTAGAAAGATTCACGTGTCTGAGGAAGTGGATGAAAAATCACAAAAGCTCATATTAAAGTAAATCTATTTGTTAAGGTGTCAAAACCCTTTTGGTTTTTCTCCTACACACCAAAACAGACTAACACAGCTCCTATTTTGAAAATTCCTAGTAAAAGTATGCATAAAAATCACCTGAGGCAATGCCTTTTTTTTAACAACAGCAACCAGACTATGGACGTCTCCCTAAACATTAAAAGTCATATTGGAAACACATTCAACTACTGAATGTGTAAAGTTTTTATTAAAATACTCGAGGAAGTATTTTATTGATCACTGAAGCCACCGTACAGAGTTGATCTAAATGGCAGGGATTTGTACAAATTAGTAACACATGATCATAAACTAGTATCATGAAGCTTTTTTTAAAAAAAGCAGGTAAAACAGGAACTAAAGGCTGGGGAAGCTGGCAATGCATGTAAAAAACATCCTAAAGCCATTCCCTCTAAAGTAAAAATGTACAGATGTGCTGATCTGGGGCAGTGGACTATAATCCCTGGAATTACTTGAATTCTGGGAATTTCAATTTAAACAACACATACACACAAGTCACATACCTAGGAAAGACCTGCCTTTCTCTCTCTACAAACTTCTTGCTCCCAATTTATAACAACTCTATTGCTTGGCTAAAGCTTCGCTATCACCAGGGCGGCCACACATGTTCCTATAACTTCATATAACTTGAACATTTACACTTGAGACTGTGCACATTTCCATCAGCTACCACGAACTGAAAATCTATATTTGGCAAGGGTATTTCTTCCTACTTCACCAGGAGCACAAATGGCAAATGCCATCATGGATGACAACCCTTACCAAGCAATCTCTGATACGGGTTGTTTAAAATGAATGGCTAGGAAAACATCTCTATTCTGTACTTAGTTCCAAATAATGAAAAACATGCTTTATAATACTTTCCCCCCCTCTTAGAATTGTGATCCAAGAAAACTTTGAACAAGAGATTAAGCTTGTGCTCCCACCTGAGTTTTAGTAGCCTTCTTAACAGCAGAGGTGACAGAATGAGTTGTTCGACAAGTTGTTTTAACTGGAGCTGCTAGAACCGGTACTTTCAGCGTCTGAGTTCTAGAGTTCTTTTTAAAAAAAAACAGAAATATATTAGCTAAAAATATCAAAATCAAGTATAAGGTAGTTGCTACAGTTTATGGCTAACTGGACACATAATTAATTTTCCCCAGTACATTTCAAGTTGGGGCACAGTTATATTTGAAAAGAAAATATATTGTAACGGAAAAAAACATTGAAATACACAGCAAGTAGCAGACAATTAGAACATAAATACTGCAGCTCATTGGCAACAAGAAATATGACAAGAGGACTGCATGCTTCCATTTGGACCCATAGAAGGAAACATACTAGCATCCATTAACTAGTATTAACAGGTAGTATCAGGAAATTAAAAAGGCAAGACCAGAAAACATCTATATACAGTAATAGGAAAACGGATCCATTTTAAAAGACAAGTTCTCTACAGACAAGCTCTGCAAACAAAAGTACAAAATAAATCCTGCCTCTAGACTAGATCTGCTTCACTCTAAGCTTTTTTCTGAAAGTGATATTATATAATCCAGCTTCTGAGGCAATCTACAGCAGCAAGAACATTTAGAAAAATATTTTTTTAAAGGCTACTACTACCTGTGGAGTCTGTATTTTGACTGCAGGTTTATTAGCAGGTATTGGCCATATACTGGTGTTGTTTTGGGCTTGCACTAGGGCTTGCTGAGATACTAACATCAGCTGACCAGTATTACTTCTGATAAGGACTGTTCCTGCAGGAGAGATCATAACACCTGTTAGACATTAGTGAAGAGCAAGTATGCAAACAGGAATCACATTAAATGTTAAATATAACTCTTAATGTCCATGGAGTTATGTGTTGTACTAATTCAGATACATTTCTCCTTAATTCAGAAATACTGAAATATTATACACAGTTCCATAAGTCTTTGCATTTCTTTTCTATATTTCTCTTTAAAACAGCAGACTGCTATATTTTTATACTTGTCCAATATTCTTAGCTATGCAAATATCTTTGCATATATAAATACCGTAGCTAAAATGCAAATATCAGTACAGTAATACCTCGGATAACGGTAAAATCGCATAACGTTAAGTAATCTGGGGAGGAGAATTGGATCGAATAACGTTAAGGTCCTATGGGATGGATCGGATAACAACTGCTAAAGCCAGTATGGTTACAATGTATCTCTAGGGAGCTTTAACGTTATCCGATCCATCCCATAGGATTTTAACATGGATCGGATAACACTAAAAATTGGATAACACCAAGACTTGTGAAACCAAGTCTTAGGGTTATCCAAGGTATTATTGTATAAGAATTACCTGATGTTATGTTTATTTAGGAATCAACCCCATGTACTAACAGTACATCCTATATAAACCTTACACCAGGGATTCTCAACCTGCAGCCCATGGGCTGGATGCGGGCCATGTGGTGGAGGAAGGACAAAAATGATGTCTGGCCCCTGAAGCTGTCTGAGGGAGCGTGACCCGGTCCCCGACTTAAAAAGGTTCAGAATTCCTGCTTTACTCAAATCACTTTCTACCACCACTACACCAAAGCCTTCTATTTAACACTGCTGTGCTAAAAACTCTTCCCTCTGGAGTGATCTTACACAAGCAGATTAGGCAATCATATTTTCACACCTCACTGATGAAAAACAGTGAAATTTCTCACTCACTGTTTCTTGCACACAACAGATGCAATGATGCTGTAGTAAAGTTTAGACTCCCCGAGGATGATCAGAGCTGTATTTTCCTATGACAAGAGTGGTGGTGAATCTATCTTACACATCTCTAGAACAGTACCTATGCTGCTCATGTTAAAAAGGAACACTCTCAATATTGCTGATGTTGCTTCGGTTGTCATGAAATTAGGAAAATACGGTGTTCACAATCACTCACAAATGTGTGTAAACTGAAATAAAGTCAGTTGTATTAAAAGGGAGAAATAAGTAAAATAAGAACTTAGCTTGTCACTTTTTTCTTGAAAAATATTTGCCAAGAGAATTAGAAACATGTTTGCTAATGGTCTAACCACCCAGAATCCGGTCTACCTGATTGGGGCGGGATAGTAAATACGAGTAAATAAATAAATAAAATAAAATAAATGGTGGACAGAGATAAATTCTGTCAGAGCTGCAAGGATTTATGGTTATGGTAATCTCTGCCCATTAGGAAAACCTCTGAAAAAACAGGCTCATAATCTCTTGTACCTCTCAAGGATCATAACCCTGCTCACACATTTCTCTTGTTTTCTCCACAGGACAAAAAAGGCTAAATTCATCAACTTAGCATGAACTTGTATCTTATTAATGTTTAGTACTGATTTTATCTTGCTTGGATTATTTTGTTTGATGTTATCGTTTTGCAGGTTGTCTACTTCACTGTTGCAAGCCGCCCAGAGTGGTGTTTGCACCAAGTGGGGTGGAGTTACTGCACAATGGAGTGAGTTTCCGCTGTCTGTCCCAGCTTTTGCCAACCTAGCAGTTTGATGGCAAGAAATTAGGCTGCCCTTGCTTGAAAGCCAATCATATCCAACTCTAGGGTCCAGTGCTCATCTCTGTTTATAGCCAAAAAGCCAGCATTGTCTGAGTCTGCAGACATTTCCGTGGACATGTTGCAGCCATGCTTCAACACCGGAATGCACAGAATGCTGTTTACCTTCCCACCAAAATGGTCCCTACTTATCCATTTGCAATTTCTTGCTTTGGAACTGCTAGGTCGGCAGGAGCTGGGACAGAGACAGAAGCTGACTCCGTCATGCAGTACCCGGGAATCAAACTCCAACCTTCCAGTCAGCAAGTTCAGCATTGATAAATAGGTACCATTTTGGTGGGAAAGGTAACAGCTTTCTATGTGCTTCAGTGTCTAGTCATGCCAGCCACATGACCATGGAAACATCTGCAGATGCAGAAGGTACTGACTCTTTAGCTGTAAATGAAGATGACCACTGTCCCCTAGAGTCAGACATGACTGGCTTTCAAGCAAATGAGACCTTTACTTTACCTTATAAAATAAATAATAATAACTATAAAAAAATCTGTGAGGATTTTAATTTCTTAATTAAACCCCTAGAACAGGAATTCTCAACCTTTTAAAGCCGGGGGCCGGGTCACACTTCCTCAGACAGCTTTAGGGGCCGGATGGCCGTTTGCCCTTCCCCCATATGGCACTTCCTGGTGTGGTGGAGCTGGTGGGGGGGGGGGCACATGACATGATGACGCAGGCTGCATCCAGCCCGCAGGCCACAGGTTGAGAATCTCTGCCCTAGAAATTAGGCTGGTAGCATTCATGAAGCGTTATATTATTTTCTAAATTCTTTTCTGATAAGTGCACAAGTGAGACAGGAGTATATCTCGTACTGTATTTTCCATTTATTTTCCCCAGGAATAGATACAGACAGGGATAGTGCCTTTGATAGGGGAAATAACACAACCATCTTGACCATATCAAAGCCATTCAAATAGACCAACACCAGTACATCTAATAATTATTTGTGCTGTGTGTCAAGTGTTTCTATACATACTGACTTTTCCAATCAGAAAGCACCAAAAAATTGTAACCCTTTTTCATAAAAAGTTTTAACCCAGGTCCTCTATAGTTTTCAAAACCTTGTTTCTGCACTTTTCCCAGTTCTTCAATAAATGTTGAGGAGTAGCTACCACAATTATATATACTTCATAGGATCAAAATGTATTCAGTATTTTAAGCATGGCCATACCACTGGTTATACTGACAGTTTCATTTCACAATCTTTGAAGTGGTAGTCGTGTTTTAGTCTGTACAAGCATATTTGAGAGTAAAAATAGGATAGCAAAAAAAGGCAAAAAAGATGTTGTGGCACCTTAAAGACTAACTCATATATTTAAATATGAGCTTTCATGAACCAAGTCTGCTTCTTGGTCCACGAAAGCTCACATTTAAATACATGAGTCAGTCTTTAAGTTGGTATATCATATGGCTTTAATAAAAATGTACTAACAATACCCATAGACCAGTGGTTCCCAATGTGGGGGCCATGCCCCACAGGTGGATTTCAATTCCCAGAAACCTAAATCAGTACATTGGCTGATCAGTACTTCTGGGAATTGAAGTCTAAAACTCAAAGGTTGGGAAACACTGCTATAGAGTAGACTAAGACACATGAAATAACCAGTGCAATTGTTTTTACCATCCTTGGTTAGAAACAACAGAAGACTATACAACACTGCCATCTAATGGTACAGCCGATAAGCATATTTCATATCAATTTACCAATCCAATCCTATTCCATCCATTCATGTTTCAATATGTAACTGGAAAATTACACTGTTGAACAGACGCAAGCATTCTCCGTTTGGATAACAGTGCTCCTGAGGTTGCACATTACTCAGCATAGAAAAGGAGCACAAACTGGAAAGATTAGCTAGCGATATGCTGCCCAGGCAGGCAACCCACAGGCAAATGCTTACCTTGCCATCAAATTGGGCGGGGGGGGGGGGCTATCACTTCACTAGTATGCATAGGACCCAAGACAGGCTGTATCTCCTGGGCAAACTCCTATGCTCTCACTTTGGCTTTCAAAGCTACAATTTTTTTATGGCATTAAATAATGACATGTGAATTTTACCCCCATTTTGTCAATCTGATAGTGTCGGACTAGTGACTTCCTAAAACCTGACTGAAGAAGAGTCCAGCAATCAACTCAAGGAAGGCTCAAGGGCCATGAAAGGTCTTTTCCCCACATTGCTAGTCAAGACTAATGGTTTAATCCAGGGATTCTCAACCTACAGCCCATGGTACCAAATAATCTCGCCACCCTAGGAAGCAGCAGAGGCTGTGCAAGAAGCCACCAAAAAACCAGCATGATTGCTGCCGCTGCTACCAAAAACATAAGCAGTGGGAGTGACCATGCTTCTGGCTCCCACAGCTGAGTGTTGGTGGCAGTTCTGGCCTGTGGTGGGAAAACATTGGGAACCCCTGATATAAGCCACTCTATTCCTCATTAGACAGGATGCGGTTTTAACAAGGGTAGTGAAGGCTTCTGCTGAAACCACAGGAGCCATAAAAGTGACCACCTTAGTGGCAACCTGAAGGTTTTCTGGAATTGATTCTGCTCTAGGGACTGGTGCATACAGAAATATCTGAGTGTTACCAGTAAGCCAGCGAATATGAACTTCTACTGACTGAAGTGTACATAGCTTGTGGGACTCATTTTCCAGTAGTACAGAGCTCTATATACACCTGATATTAAGTAACAGATACTTCCTAGCATTCTCATAGCTCATATAAGAATGACAACACACAAATGTAGTATCTAAAAACACAGCATGTGGCTTGGTTCAGAATTCCTGGGTTTATGCATATGATAATTAATTGAAGGGTTCCTTACACTAGCAAAACTTCCATGACCAAGTCAGGTTTCTTAATCATGTACAAAGCTCTAGACTTTAAAACAGTCACTTCTGATGCCAGAAAAAGTATGGACAGTATATTGTTTCCATCTCATACTATTCCCGAGGGCTTCTTGTGCATGTTGTTACTTGTCTACCAAATGGTTTTCATCTCAGAGAAGCAACTGCACAAACACATGCTTCACAGTCACACAACATGCAAATAAACAAACAAACTGGTAACAACTGTATTTTTGTCAAAAATAAGCAAGGCATTTTGTCAAGAACAAGACTGTGAAGGTGGATGCAAAGACAAAAAAATGTGGCTGGACATGACAATCCATTCTGACTGACCACCTAAGGAAGCATGACACACCAGGTGGATTTTAGGAAATGACCACTAGAGGTATATTTTTTAGGTTTTTTGGATTCCCAGTTCCCAGAATTCTGCAGGCAGGTTTCTGGGAGTGTCAATCCACAAACACAACTTACATGTTGTTCACCTGCAGCATGGTCTACCTCTGAATGTATATATATGGGCTTTTCAGGCCTCTGTTTTCATCTATTAATAGAACAAAAAGGAAGCTGTTATGGTGTTTCCTAGGACCTATAGTTCTTTGTGAGGCATCTTCTACAAAGCCTAACAGACAATATGAAGAGAGTGTCAGTGAATATTTCTGCCTCGAGTCATCAGCCCCCATCGTAAAACTTATTTTTAACAAAGGGGCCTAGCCTGCATATCAGACCATGATTTTGGGAACCTTTGTTTTTTTTTCTTATGCCATCAACTGTATTGTTGTCCCCAGTCTGTACAGTTGTACCTCGCTTAAAGAGCATAATGTGTTCCACAGGATTGCTCTTTAAGCAAGTTTGCTCTTTAAGCGAAACACCATTGTAAATGACCAATTGTGTGTGTGTGGGGATTGCAAACCCCAATTTATTTGTTAAGCGAGTTTTTGGTTGCTTTTATTTGTTAAGCGAAACGAACATTCAGAGAAAATTCTTCTCTTTAAGCAAGTTACTCTTTAAGCAAGTCACTCTTTATGTGAGGTTTGACTGTTTAGGCAAAAGGCTAGCTTTTGGTTATACTTTTTTAGTGGTGTAACAGAGGCATCACCCACTCTCACCTCTGGACTAACTACAAAGACCACACAGCTTTTAAATTTTTTATTAGCAGTACTCAAATAATGAGTCTGAAGTATTAACAGTACTATGTACAAATTTCTTCGAGTCTTTAAAGTGCTAAAACATTTTTTGTTTTGTTTATTCTCTGATAGACAAAATTAAAGGCATCTAACTGGCCACAGAGCCCATTCTACTGCTGTAGTAGGAAGGCAATGTCTGCAGTTTGCTGCCTAGTCTCCATAGATATATCCAAGGAACACTTATCCCGTTTAAAAGATATCAAACTCTAAGTTTGCAGGAGCTTTGTCCAAGTATCTATGTTAAATAATCAGAGCAGTTTTGTCCACATCCTACAACATCCCAAGATTTGCAGTTCTCATGCACTTCTGTGAAATGCTCCACCAAAGCTAGGTAAAGTTCTCCCTTTCTCGGAAGCCAGTCATGACCAGTGCTGCTTGCATCTGCAGACGTCTGCATGGTCATATGGCAACCATGACGAGACACCAAAGCAACAGAACATTGTTACCTTTCGCACCAAAGCAGTACCTATTTATCTAGGTTATCTAGGTTGGCAGTGAGCTTGGACAGAGACAGGAGCTTATTCCATCCTGTAGCACTTGGTTCTTGAACTGCTGACCTTCCAGTTCAGCATCTTAATTACTTAGCTACTGCAGTCCTTACTATGCCAGGTAGAAACCATTAAAAAGAAATGCAAAACTTCTCCAAAGGTGAGCTGCAAGCAAGATTTAAAGGGAAAGCTTCCCACTTCTCGAGTAACTTAGAGTTCTTCAAAGGGACATCCAACCAGCTACATAATGAGGTTGCTAAATCTTTCTCTTTAAAGAGACACTTTTTCCTTTTAAAGGGAAAGAAGGGACAGCCAGGCAGCTGCTTTTCTTTGATCCCAGAAATCACACTGAATTTACAGCATCCGGTCACTGTAGAACAGAGGTTCCCAAACTTTTCATGCCGTGGGACAGTCATGTGGTTCCTCCCACTGGAAGCAGAAGTAAAACGTGACCATACATGTGCAAAATGCTACTGTAAATGCTGTTGTAAACACGTGATCTGGGCCACAGCACTATTCCATCCAACCTGCGCACTTGCTCCAGCCACTGCTTCCTTCATACTTGGCCACTCTGGCCAAGAGCAGGTTTTCTGGCAGACTTGTGCAGCCACCTACATCTTTCATGGGGGCTGCTCTGGCTAAGCACAAGCAAGGGCAGCTAGGACCCCTCCTTCACCCATGTAATGCGCTCCTCCTGGCTGCTAAGCAGGGAAGTGGGAGGGGGTTTAGCAGCTCAGGGTGGTCCTGCCACAGGTGGCGGCAATGATGGGTGAATGTCCCCCCCCCCCAGTAATGGATGTGTAGTGGGGGCTGAGGGTGGTCCCGATGGCAGCGGTTGGTATATTGGTGGTGGGGGTTTCGGGGCGGTCCTGCTGCCGGTGGCAGGGGGAGTGGTAGGGGCTTGGAGTGATCCTGTCGCCTTTGGCAGCTGTGGGACCATGAGTTCGACTACAAATATTCTGAGGGCATGAACTGGCCCTGGGCTTTAAAAGGTTGAGGACCCCTGCCATAAAGTTTACCATTCCAAACAGTTTGCCAGCCTCCAAAATCTGGATATCAACTTTTTAGTCTCTTTACTACTGTAGAGAAAGGATGATGGTGGCTTATGATGACTGGAAGGTCATCAGGTCAGCAGTTTGAGACCTGAGTGCAGCATGATGGAGCGAGCTCCTGCCTCTGTCCCAGCTCCTGCCAACCTAGCATTTTGAAAGAAATTGCAAGTAGATAAATAGGGACCACTTCGGTGGGAAGGTAAACTGCATTCCATGCACTCCGGTGTCTAGTTATGCCTGCCACATGTCCACGGAAACATCTGCAAACACAGCCAGTGCTGGCTCTTTGACTATAAACAGAGAAGAACACTGAACCCTAGAGTCAGATATGACTGGCTTTCGAACAATGGTGACCTTTACCTTTATACAGTTCTGTGGAAGCAATGCGCTAAAGGGAAATCATAATAAATTGAAATAGAAAGATCTTTTGGGAACGTTACTTTTTTAAAAAAAAGACTACAATGCCCAAGATGGAAATGAACAGTTTTCAGTGTAAGATCCTGGGGGGAAGAAAACTTCCCCCACCTTTCCCAGAAATAAGCAGCTACCTTGTGGAATTTGAAAGTTAGCAGGCAACTGGATCGTCGTCGTCGGGACTTTAGACGCCGCCACAGCTCCGGGGGCAGGCAGCCTGGGCCCCGCCTTGGGGAGCGGTTGATCCGGCCTGGTGGGCGCTCCTTTGGTCCCTAAGGTCTCCACGGCCGGCGAGCCCCTCCGGGGCTGCTGACCGACGGCGGGGACGAGGCGGAGCGGCACTTCGGCGCCCGCCGGCTGGAGGGTGGCAGCGGCGGGTTCCCCCCCGGGCGCCACCGGGGAAGAAGCGGAGGGCGCCGCGTTCCCGGCGCGGAGCATCATCCCCTGGGTCGCCGGGAGTCCCCTCGTGGGCTCAGGAGGAATTCCCGTCTGCAGGCGACGCCGAGGATGCCGAAGTCATGGATGTGGCGAGCGCTTGCCCCAGAGCCCAAGCGAGCCCAGAGCATCCCCGACGACAACGACGACGAAGGGGCCCGGGCGCCGCGGGAGGAAGGGGAGCCGCGGGGGACCTACGGACACGCTTGTAGAAAACACATGGGCTAGGCATCCGCTGCTGGCGCCTCGCTTCCTCCTCCTCCTCCTCTCAGGCGCGCACGTCGGTCCCCCTTGAGAGAAAGCCCAGGTGCCACACCTGGACGGCTGTCCGTCCGTCTCTCTCTCCCTCCTGCCCCAGTCAACGCCCTGCACCACCCAGACCCGCCCCAGTTATAACACCGGTGACTCCCGCGACCCCACCCCCAGCCGCCGCCTGAGCCGTGTTTATGTAGCCACGCGGAGTGTCGGCGCAGGCGCACAGGCTCCCGCGCCGGCGGCTTCTCGCTGGCGTCGGCCATTTCCCTGGGCCGCCCATTCCCACCAAGACGCCGCCAAGAGGGAGCGCGGGAAGAAGGCATTGGGCGTGTGAACGGGAAGGCGCCTGGGTTAATGAAGGAGGTGCGGCGGGAGTGCTCCATGGTGCGCCGCCGGCCTCACTTCCCACCTTCCTGGGCGCCGAAGGCGGACGAGCTGCCGCCACTGGGATAGGAGGCGCACCTCCTGGGACCCCGACGGTGGGCTCTCCGCTGGGTTCGCGCCACACCGCCCCAGAGAGACCCTGGTCCTCGCCAGCGCCTTCAGGGTCCCAGGCGTGTGGCCGCCTCGCCTCCTAGCCCAGCGAAGCCCGAAGGTAGGATTTTCCTACCCTCGGGGGGCTGGCGAGTTTGCCCTGTGGCCCCCGGCGACTAAAACCCACCCTATGCTACTGAGCCCGTGGCACTATTTCATGTGCCCCCCCAACGCCTACACCACACTAGGAACTGCCTGGTGGTGGAGGAAGGGCAAAATGGCTGTCTAGCCCCTGAAGCTGTCTGAGGGAGCATCACCTGGCCCCCAGTGTATAAAGGTTGAGAACTCTTGGTTTAAAGGATGGTCACACATGCCTTAGTCACCTCCAGACTTGATTACTGTAATGCGCTCTACATGGGGCTGCCCTTGGTGACCATTCGGAGGCTGCAGCTGGTCCAGAATGCGGCGGCTCGGGTAGTGATGGGGTGCGGGCGTTATGCTCGGGCCTCACCACTGCTCCTGGAGCTGCACTGGTTGCCAGTATGTCTCCGGGTGCAATTCAAGGTGCTGGTTATTACCTTTAAAGCCCTATATGGTAGTGGGCCAGGATACCTAAGAGCAGAAGCGTAGCTTACCTTGGCGGGGCCCCGTATAAAAATTGTTTGGGGGCCCTTTATATGTGGGGCGGAGCTAACGTCATGACATCATGACGTCGGGGGAGCCAACGTCATGACGTCATGGGCAGGGCCAAAATAAAAATAAAATAAATAAAAATAAAATAAATAAAATAGAATTAAAATGTAAAAAAAAAAACACACACACACCTCAACCCACCCACCCACCCACCCACCCGAAACACAAAAACCTCACTTACCTTAATCCTGGGGCCTCTTCTTCCTCCGCCTCTGCTGTCACCGCCGCGCCGCCGCTGCTGCCATCGCACGACCGCTCCCTCGACGCGCACGGCGAAGGCAAGGGGCAGCTGTGGAAGGCGAGCGGGCGCAGCGAGGCAGCCCCGAGGCCCTCCCCCCGGTCGCCGCAGGGGCTCCCTGGCAGGCTGCGCCAGCCCGGGCGGTGCTCTCCACCTCGACGCTGGGGTGACAGGTCATGTGGCAGGCATGACAAGCGCACGGAACACTGTTTCTCTACAGTACTTGCAATTTTTTTTGCTTTCGAACTGCTAGGTTGGCAGGAGCTGGGACAAAGACGGGAGCTCATTCTGTCCTGCACTGGTGTAAAAAAAAGTGCTGTTTTTTTTTTAACTCGGCAGCTTAACCTATCAATCCACCTCTTCGGAAGCAGCTGGGCCTTGTGATTATGACTAAACTCGGATTTTTGCTATTTTCCCGAAAGAGACCCAATTAAGGCTCGGAATTCTACTGAAATTAACGCGAAGCTTAGCTTCGATGCTCTCCGGGGATGGGGCGAGGGAATGGGAGCCATGAATCGGGCGCACTAGGACCCAGCGGAGGCTTGGTGAACAACTTGCCTCCCCTTTCCCTCCTCTGTTGCGGCTCCGCCTCCTGCCGTGGAAACTTAGCCATGGGTTTGGAAGCGATCCGGTACCGTCGGGGCTCCCTGCGGATCCTCAACCAGCTTCTGCTGCCGCAACAGAGCCTTTATGAGGAGATTATTTTTAATTTTATTTTTTGCCGTTGGGGGCCCCCATAGCCCGGGGCCCCCGTATAATTGATACGGCTGATACGGCGGTAGCTACGCCTCTGCCTAAGAGACTGTGTCACCCTAAGAACGTCTGCCCGTCCCACCAGGGCGGATCGGAGGGGCTCTCTTGTTACTCCATCAGCTAGGAATGCTCGCCTCACGAGCACTAGGAAGAGGGCCTTCTCTGTGTTTGCCCCGGCCCTTTGGAACCTCCTTCCGACAGAGCTGCGCCTGCAGACGGAGCTCCTGCCCTTTCGGAAGGGCGTAAAGACCTGGCTGGCGGGTCAAGTGTGGGGACACAGTAACGCACGTTCCCACCTAGGATGGCTGGTTTAAGGGCATCCATCCCTCCCCCCACCTGGCATCTGTATCTGTATTTGTATCTGTTTTTATCGGTTTAATTGTTTTAATTGTTTTAAATTTTTATGAATTATTATGAACTTTTAAGGTTTTATATATTGTTATGACCATTACCTATGACGGTAATGTATGCTGTAAGCCACCCAGAGCCGCCCAGAGTCGGGTCTTCCCGATTGGGGCGGGATACTAAATGCGAACAATAAATAAATAAATTAAAGGATGACTCAGCTTTCCAAGGTCGGTAAAATGAGTACCTAGTATGTTTGGGGATAAAATACTAATTAACTTGTGAACCGACCGGAGAGTGCACTAAGCACTATGGGGCGGTAAGGTTGCCCCTGCTCGAAAGCCAGTCGTATCCAACTCTAGAGGTCAGTCAGTGGTGGGCATCAGCAGGTTCACACAGTTTGCAAGAATTGGTATCAGAAATTCTGGCTATCCCCCACCCATGCAAGTTTTGAAATAAAGTACAGTAAACCTCACTTAACGAGTGACTCGCTTGACGAAAAACTCGCATAGTGAGCGGGTTTTTCGCTAACTGGTCTGACTCGCATAACGAAAATATTTGTTATGCAAGTCGGACTTTTCCTATGGAAAACTCGCATAATAAGAGTTTCTATGGGGTGGTCCTCTGCCTGGCAGGTGCTGGGCTGCAGCTACCACCGGCCTCGCTTCCCGCCTTCCTGGGCGCTGCTGCCAGGCTAGGAGGCGGGGCAGCCACATGCCTGGGACCCCAACAATGTGCTCTCCACTGGGGCCGCACCACGGTAAGGAGGGGGTGCCTGTGAAGAAGGGGGAATGGGCCCCCCTGGCCTCCACTGCATCCACTGTGGAAGGGCCCACGGTGCCGGTGGTAGCAGAGGGTCCCGGCACCCTCCCCGGCTGCCAGGAAGTCCAGGGCAGTGGCGGCCCCCACAAAGTGCTGCCTGGGGTGGGCCGCCCCCTTGCTACACCTCTGCATGGGCTGCATCTGGCCCACAAGCTGCAGGTTGAGAATCCCTGCTTTAAATTGTCAGGAACAAACTTACAATGTTTTGGACATTGCACTATCAGGGCTCTTATAAAATAAAGAATAGGGACAGGGTGAAAGAAAAAGTCTGTTTACATCATTTCACTCTGGCTTGCGTTATGATGTTATTGAGGTTGGCTACATTTTTCTCCTGGATAGTTGACATTTTGGTAACATTCTTGCAGAGTTGCTCTGCTTTTACAGGGATATGTAGAGGGATTATGCTGCCCAGTACACAGAAAAAAGAGCCCCATTGAAGATTGTGATATTTTTGAACCACAATCAGGCGAACCCTGGTAATGGCAACCTTGTGTTGCCAACTAATCTTTCTCACACTAGGCCAGGTGAAAGGAACTGTAGAATCAACTCACCAAAAGATGCCTTCATTTTGTCAGTTTTTACATTTGGCCTAGACACGGAAGAAGAAGCTTGTGGCAATTGCAAAGTAATTAACCAGTTGAAAGACTAAAAATAGCAATTACACTTATATACGACCAATAGCACTTAGTGCACTCCCTGGGAGGTTCACAAGTTATTTACTTGCTGTTTATTAATTTAGAAAGTACATTTCCAGACAGTGCAGGAAGTTAAAGAACTCAGAACATTGAAAGAAAAGCTTCTAGCATTGCTTGCTGTGCAGGCAGAAAGCAGTACTATTAGGCAGTTCTGTCTCTTGCAGGAGGAAGAGGAGAAGGGAAGACTGACCAGAAAAAGAAGGAAGGATGTAGATCTTGAAAAGAAAAGGAGTACATTACATGTCAAAGACCTCTATGCATTGCCTCATCGACTGCAACTCGTATCCAAGAATGTGTTTTTTCCTGAAGAAGGAAAAATATCATTGGTTTGAATTTGTTTAATACGGATTCCAGCTTGCCTTGAAGTGACCCCACACACCATGATCTCGATTTCAGAGCCATCCCCTGCGGTACACACTAAATGAGATGTGCAGGATTCAACACCATGACTGCAATGGACTGCTGCAGTCTTGATATTGACAAGGTGCACCTTCGCAGCCAGTCCATCTGGCATGGCCTCTTCTGCCTCCATTACCGTTGGGAATCAGAGTTCCTCCTCCACTCATTTTGCCGTTGGACCCATTATGATGGTTTCCAGTGGCATTTCCTCCACTGAGGGGGACCCTTACTTAAAGCAGCTGATCTGTCCATAGTCGTTGCCCCTTTAGTGAGTCAGGTTAGTTAACCACCACCTGGCATTTGGCATTGAGTTGCTGGCTGTACGGTCTACTCCATTTCCGTAGCGAGATGTCCGGCCAAGTCTGGCATTGGCTACAGCTAGTCCTATTAACTAGGTGTTGTTTCCATTATGAGAAACTGCTAGGAAATATATGTAGGAAGACCATTTAGTCCTGTTTTTGTTTGCTAGTGCCTTCTGAACCTGACCTACCTGAAAAAGTTGTTTTTAAGATAAAATGACATGGAAAACCATTATTCTGCTTTGGCTTAATTGGTTGGCTAATGTAAACAGAATGCTTGATCAGCTGCACCTTTGGTCTCATCTAGCTTAGCTCTTAGGTTATTAGAAGGGCTTCTGTGTTAGTATGTGAAGCAAAGTATCATCCTGAAGATGGGCAGATCTGTTAAGACATAAATGGTCATGGGCTAGAGTCCCCTTCTTCAACAAGACTCCAATTTCTAGGTCCAGTTGGGGCTGACCTCAAATATTTATTACATATTTTGACAGCAACCCTGATTTGTGTCAGTGGCTGACATCCTGTTGCAATGCTACATGGGCATAACTCAGTATTACACCTGCAGCAGCTATAACAGAGGCAATGAGGAAGTACTATCCATAAAGCACTTCTGCTGCCACATTGCACAAACAGTTGCTTTATGATAGCAACAGGTTGCAATGGAAACCACATAACCCATTATTAATTAAAGTGTAATCTGCTTTGTTTGGGAATAATGCCCAACAAAATTATGTTAGCATAACTCCAATGAACTGAATTTTGACCATACAAACATTCATCGACTGATGCTGTTTATCTTTTCCAAGAGTAAGGTAAAGATTTCCCTTGCTCAAAAGCCAGTTGTATCCAACTCTAGGGTTCAGTGCACATCTCTGTTTCAAGGCCGAAGAGCCAGCACTGAATGCTTCTGCATACATTTTTGTGGTCATGTGGCAGGCATGTCTAGACACTGGAGGGCACAGAATGCTATTACCTTCCCACCAAAGTGATCCCCATTTATCTACTTGCAATTTATCTACTTGGAAGAGTAGCCCTGTTCTAAAATATCTGTTATACAGTCAAACCTCATATAACACTAAAACCTGGTTCCACAAGTCTTGATGTTATATGATTTTTAGTGTTATCCGATGCATGTTAAAATCCTATGGGAGCCATAGAGATACATTGTAACCACACAGGCTTTAGCGGTTGTTATCTGATGGATCCCATAGGATCTTAATGTTATCCGATGCAATTCTCCCCCCCCCCCCCCGATTGCTTAATGTTATGCGATTTTAGTGTTATTCGATACTAATGTTATATGAGGTATTACTGTATAATATTGGCCAGAATCCTGTTTGTGTAAAGTTATGTGTTAGAATCTAATGATGTCATCAGGTTTTGAGCTAACCTAGGGTTCCCTTCTGCTGTGGAAAAGTCTTTCAGAGCCTTGAATGGAGGAAGACCCTTTAAAACTCAAAGATCACCGCTTAATTGCCACCACTGATTCTCATCCGTAGCCCCGAAAGGCTTCTCTCAGGAAGGAAAGTCTTATAATCCAGAAAAGGGGCATAAAGGTAAAGGTCACTCTTGCTTGAAAGCCAGTTGTATCCGACTAGGGTTCAGTGCTCATCTCTGTTTACAGCCAAAGAACCAGCACTGTATGCATTTGCAGATATTTTATAAATAGCTTTTCATTAACTGCTACATGCACCACCTGATGATGTCATTAGCTTCTGCTGCCTAACTATTCAAAAAAGAATTTGGTCATTATTCATTTAGTAACATACAGCAAAACCTGGGATATGACTGTCTTGGGTCGCGTTTGCCCTGGGATATGACCGTGAATTTAATTAAAATCATGCCTCGGTTTCAGTGGTAGGCAGTAACAGGTTCACACACCCCGGCAGGGGGATAGCAAAATTGGGTGGCCTAGTAGACACGTAAAGTAGAGAACAATAAATCCTTTAGCTTTCATAATAGCCAAGGCTTTTCCATAGTCTGGCTCAAGGAATATACTAACTAGGCAGATATATTTTAAAAACAAAACAAGATTACTTGGTATGTGCTCTTGATCTGTGCATATATAACATATTGCCAGGTGTATAAGATGCACCCCAGGTTTTATACACATGTTTAAGGGGAGACACAGAAATGCAATATGCCAATGATGCTGCATTGCCTGTTTTCACACCAGAGAAGCTGCAACAGTCAGTCAATTGTTTCAAGAATGAATGTGATTGTTTTGGCCTCACCATTAATGCTCAGAAAACTAAAGTACTTGTACACCTGTCCCAAGGACAGCCCTTCCAAAGTTCAGTATCACTATCTCAGATTCGACACTGGAATAGGTAGACCAGTTTTCTTACCTTGGTAGCATCCTGTCTAAAAACTGCACCTGTGAACAGGATGTGGTGAAGAGAATTGGTGCTGCCCTTTCTGCCTTTGGATGTCTATCACACTGGGTCTTCATGAACAAAGATTTAACAACCCAGACTAAGTTTATGATTTAACAACCCAGACTAACGTTGCGATAACAACCAAGCTATTGTTATCTCAATGTTACTGTATTGCAGTGAAACATGGACCCTCTATCGCCAAGACATCAAAAGACTTGAGTGCTTTCACCAACAGAAGCTAGGATCCATTTTGAACATCAAGTGGGATGACTATGTCACCAACATTGCAGTCCCCGAGAAGGCAAACCTAAACAGTATTGAAGCTTCCTTCGTAGGCCGTCATCTTAAATGGATAGGGCATGTCTGCCATATGGATGGTTCCAGGCTTCCTTGCCAAATTCTTTATGGAGAACTTAGCTCTGGTACAAGACCTAGCAAAGCTTCTTTGAAATGTTATAAGGACCAGCTGAAATGAACTATGAAGGTGTCAGGTATAAACCCACAAACTTGGAAGGAAGTGGCAGAAGTGTCAGGAACAAGTTTAGTCATGAGTAGGACTGCCTGTCCACTATATAATTCTGGCTTCCCTATTTCTCTTTTATGGGTCCAATTTAAGATGATCAACTCTTTCTCTCACACTTTTCCTACTATAGTTCAGTGTTCTTGGACTTCAATTCCTGATCAGCAGGAGTGCTGACTTGGGCTTCTCGTAATTGGAGTCCAAGAACACCTGGAGTGCCAAGGTTAGCCATCACTGGTAGAGCCACCACCCAAAGAATTCTTGCCCAGACATATTTTCTTCTGCCACTTTACCGTAGTTGGTATGTTCTCTAATTTTAGAAGTCAGTGTTACGCACTTTATCTCATTTCCTGGAAAGACAAGACTCTTACAATTGTTTTTAGTAATACACTTTTATGCAGTGAATGGGAGCTACAGGAACCAGGAAAAGAATATTCGTATAGACTGGAGTTTGGAGCTGCACTACGAGTTTGCTGCCCTTGATGAACCTGAACATCTTCAAAACTCTTATAGGAATATTTCCTAGAAATAAGTAGGCTTTTAAAGGCACACTATTGAGAGTGATGATGGAACATGTGCACTCAAATAGCATATGCAATCAGATTTATTTTCTCAGTGGTTAAATAAAATAACCACTAATAAGTGGATGATTCTGACTGCATATGCTAACGGCATACAGAGCTAAAATCTTAATATAAAAATGTCCAAAATATGTAAGAACATCTGGAGTTTCCAAGACTAAAAATATTTTAAATTAAGCAAGAATTATTGAATACATTTCCTGTCTTCGTTCTTTATATTGGTACGTTGCATTGTTATGCTTATTCAAAGATACACATTAATTTTATTTTCCTATTTATTTAACTTCATTTATATTCCATAAAATAGGCTGGTTATCATTGGGACTACTGTAGCATATATAAAAAACATATATAAAGTTGTATTGTAAATCTTGACTAGGGCAATGATCCTAATTACACTCATTCACAATTAATTCTGCCCAGAGGCATATAATTGAAAAGGAGCAGGTTAGTCACATTGCAGATCTTTGCCTGCCTTTGTTAGAAGAAAAGAAGCAAAATTACTGGATACCAGAAAATGAATCTATGCAGAACTTAATGCTACTCACATTGCATTAACTAAATAGGGCATGTATTTTCAAGTGAAGAAATAGCTTTCCAAATCCCCCACTTCAAAATGGTGTAAGTGCCATATTTAATGTTTTTAATGTCTTGAGTATATCTTTTCCTCTGTAACAGATGCACAAAAGTAATCATGTGAGCTGCAGTATGTTTTCCTTGAAATATTAATTGTAAAAACTATTCTACAAAATTGTATGTTAACAAAACTGATTGCCACACTGTGGAAATTAGGATGGTAATTTCTCCCTAAATAATACACAAAATTATGTTTTCATATGCTTTCCCAGAACCCTTTCATACCCATAATGTTCTCAGTACAAGGCTTTTCGCAGTATATTATAAATTAGCATCAATTACTATAGCTCACGGCACTGTCAGTCTGGAGGCAGAGACAACAGAAGTCACATAACATTGTACCACCAGATGCTAAGAGACACCTTGTGCACTTCATAAATTTTCAATTGAAAAGCACAGTTGCCAGCTAAAATAATTTATATCAATTCTATACAGGTGCCATTTGTTTATTCCCATTTAAATAATCATTCCTACCTATAGCAGCTGGTTTCTAACTTTTATTTTCTATATATTATTTTTATTTTGAACAATAAAATACAATCCTACTAATCAAAAATACTAACAATATACTGTCTTTGGTGGCATATAAGATGCACTTTTCCTCCTTAAAATACACTTGAAAATGGAGTGTGTCTTATGTGCAGATAATCAAAATTATTATGTCGATCGGGGTGGCTGGAGCCGGGCGAAGAGCAGCTTCTGTCGTGGCCCCCTTCCCAGATCTCCTGTTGGACTCAGAGAGTTCAGGTGAGGAGGTGCTGGACCAGAACCAACCCACTTCAGAAACCGAACCACCCACATTGGTGATTGGGAATTCCCAGCTCATGTGACAGTTCTGGCAGCTCTGCTGAATCCGAACATTGAACTCCCCTTTGCAGGGAACAGCTATGAAAAGATTTACAGCTATGTCAAAGGTCAGCCCAAGTGCAACATCAAAGGAAGTTGCCAGCTGAGTCCCCCTACACTTAAGGAGGATATCGCCTACTTAACCAGTATGCCAAGTCAAGCACTTTCGTTGGAGCAACATGCTTGTAACCACCTCCTGCTGAACCTCTTGTTGATGCCCCATCTTGAACCTCTGTTGGATTATCTGGCTGTACCTTTGAACCTTCGATACTGGACCTGATCTTGCCTTTTGGACTGTCCTTCTGAACCTGTTAGATATTTCTGAAATATTGAACCTTGGCTACTCATGACTACTCTTAACTCGGACTCTTCTTTGAAAGACTGTTTGCCATCTCTCTTCTGACACAGCACCTTGCTCCTTGCTGGGGCGGGCTTGCACAGCTTCAAAAGGAGCCCTCTTCCCCCACCAAGCCCAGCCCCCACAGCTGACCACCAGGAGCTGGGGAGGGTGGGCTCAGTGAGGGAAGGTCTGGTTTGGCAGCTGGAGGGGATTGGTGGCTGGAGAAGATTGGAGACAGGAGAGTGTTATTTTTAAAAACACCCCTCCACCGGTGCGGATTGGTGGCTAGAGAGGATCGGCCTCCACCACCAATCACACACACACAAACACACATTTTCATACAATAAATCATTTTGGAAATGTATGAAAAAATGTAGAAATTTATTTTTCCCCTTAAACATGTCTATAAAAACGGGGTGCTTCTTATGCTCCATTGTGTCTTATACATCAGCAACAATGATGGGCAGCAACAGGTTCGCACCAGATCACCAGAATCCTAGTGACTTTTTCCAGTGTCCCAGAGAACCGGTAGTGGCTTTTGGGGGTAACCACCTCGAGGGCTTACCTTTTCACTGGTTCCCCCCCTGTGCATGCACACCAAGCACTTGGTGTGCATGCGTGGCCTCCTTGCTGTCCTCCCAAGCGGGGAGGAGGAAGAGAAGCTGCTAGCTTGAAGCTCCCTATAGCCTGCTCCCCAGGGTAAGTGACTCACCTTTGGGGGTGGGTTGGGTTGGTGTACTTTATTTTTGAAAATATTTTTATTAGAATTTAACAAACAAAGAAAAAAGTATTAAAGAAGAAAAAACAATTACAAATCACATCTTTGCAATACTGAAAATAAAGAGAAAAAACAAAGCAATATGACATAATACAATAACATAATAATTCGATCATTTTCAAAGCAATCAATGTCTTAACCATACTGTTTATATACATATATAGTGTATATTTTCACATTTTATATCCATTGTCCTTTTCAGCATGGTATTACAACTTTTTTTATTAAAAAAAATACATATATCGGGTTGGTGTATTTTAATGTGTATTTAATGTGTATTTAATTTTTATTTTTATGTGTTTTTATGTCTGACTGAACGTCCCGCCCACAATGTTGGCTCTGCCCACAATGTGGTAGTAAACATTTTGGCTGCCCACAACGGATCGGCAAATATGGAAAATCCAACCATGATAACAACCATGATAACAACCATGATAACTAAAACGGGGGGGGGGGGGGGACAATAAAAATAACAAAAATATAAGTACATAAACAAATATGTGCACCCACCACCAATGGGACATTATTTGTCTTCCCCTATTATCTGAGCATAACTTTCTCTTTCATGTCCTTATTTCCTATTTCCAAAAAGTTATATATTCTTGTCTTGGTTTTACCTCTTTGGTTTTAACTAATACAGTACATGAGTAACAAACTCTCCCCAAATCTCCTTAAAATCATTATTTATCAGTCCCTTCTTTAATTTACAAGTCAATTCATGATGTATAGCTATATCCCATAATTATTTATGCCAATCCTCTAATACTTACTTTTAAAGCACTATTTATTAGTAGAATTCTACTTAGAAGATAATGTATAACACCTTTTGGCCAAATGATCCTCAGGGGCTGATCCCAGAACATACTGACTACAAGGTGATTGTTTACTGTAGTAACCCACCCTAGAGTAGACCTGCTTGAATCAGTGAGGATTTGGTGAACTAAAGCAATGGTTCCCAACCTTTTTTTGGCCATTCCCACCTAAGCATCACTAAAATCCTGATGCCCGCCCCCTTGTGATATATAATTCTTATTCAAAATCTATACTCCAATGAAATCCTAGTAGGAACAATAGAGTTCATTTGTGATTGATAAAACTTTAGCCCCCCCCCCCAAAAAAAAAAAAACAACTTTTGTGCAATCTCAGTCTTAAGGAAGCCAGATAAGATAATGCCATAGTGGTGTGTGGTGTGGTGGGGTTTTGTTTTTTATTTTGTTTTATTACACCTAATGGTTTTCCTTGTGGTTCATGTGTTGAATACAGACTTGTGTGTAAGAGATTCCCTTTCAAAAAGCAAAGCCAGGACTTTGAAAGGTTTTGTCAATACTTGCTCCCATTAGTGTCAACTGCTGCAAAAAACATGCTCTCCATTTTCTAAAATATGTATATTTTCAAAGTAACCATGTCAGAGCAGAATCAAAATTTAGCATCACTGTGACTCTTATTTTGTTATGATCTCTCTGGAACATATCTCAGACACGAGGTTTTGCAAACAAGCTGTATTGCTTGGTCATTCGTTTTTATAACAGAACTCTGAGGCTCGTATTTCAGGTGTTACTTTTTGATTGTTCCACCCAAAACCCAATGCAAATCATAAATGTCAAAAATGAAATAGCCAGCCATGACAAAATAAACCAATAAATGGAATAAACTCAAGGCAGTTTTCTCTACTGATATCCCTTACATGCAATAAAACAACATCATAAGGAAAATTGCATCACATCACCCCTGCTCAAATACTAGGGTTTGTCATGAACTGGCAATTTAAAAAAAAAAACATTGCTAATTTGTGGTGCAGAGATTAATAGGTCTTTAATGCTGAAATCTTAGTCTGTCCAGATTATCCTGCCATGGTCATAGAGTAGAGCATACTGCCAGCTACTCAACACCGAGATTCAGGTGGCGGATAACTAATCTGACAACTCTGAGGACTAGTGGTCTTGATGAAGACCACAGGGAAGGGTGAAAGTCCCCAAGTGGATTAAATCTCACTTGAATCCATCATGATGGAGGGCAGCAGCTTCATCACTATGGCCTGGGACTGAGGACAACTTTGCATGCCAAAAGGGCTCAGGACCAGAAAGTGACTTGTGGAGCTGGATCAGTGGTACGGATGTCACGCTGCGATGCGGAAGGCAGGTGAAAGGTCACTGCATTATATTTGCAGGACAGTCTTCATGGCTGATTGCCATGATGATCGTCAATATTTGAAATTGGATACAGCACAAGAAGAATAAGAATGTTGAAATAGTACTGAGGATGTACTGTAGCCAGATAAGACATCTCCGAAAAAAGGTTGCAGTATGCATGGACTCCTGGCCACCAATGAAATCTCGGCATCCAGGCTCAGGGATGAATCTGGGAGCAAACCAAAGCTCCAAATCTGTGTTTTCACTAGATTGCAAGAACTTACCGATTATAACAAGACAAGCAGGGGGCAAAGTTACATTCACAGGAACCTGTATCAACTACAGCATCCAACTCACAGGAGAACTGAGCAATATAGCCTACAATGTGTAAATATAATTTTTTCTCTCTCTCTGATTTATGTGGAAGCATCCCGTCCCCTTGTGGGTTATAATGAAATTGCAAAGGAGTACAAGCTTGTAGAACAACCAGATGTAAATTTATTAAAAAACAAGAGCAAGAGTTATAAAGAAGTGGTTTATTGTACAATAGCATAAATAGAAATCAAAGAAATTTCAGGGCAGAATTGGGAACACCTGAAGATTATATACAACTTGTAGTCTCTTTGGTGGGTCCTTGGGACTGATCCTCCTGGGCAAGTGAAACATCTATCTTGGAAATACAAATGTTAATATAGGGTTGCCAATATCTAAATTGGCTTCTGCTATGTGAAGCCAACATGGCGGAGGATTATGGGCAAATGGAAAACAGCTCCAGAGGATGAAAGTGGATTAAAAACATAAATGGAGTAAAAATGAGCCAGGAATGACAAAACCAACAGGATTTGGACAGTGGTGAGCATCAGTAGGTTTGCATCAGTTCACCAGAACCGGTAGCAGAAATTCTGGTTGGCCCTGCCCATCCAAGTTTTGAAATAAAGTAGTCCTAATTCAGATGCAATGCAGGGCTTTTCCCTGGCCATGACCACCATACCATGCCCACAGTGGGGTAGTAAATTTTTTGGAGCTCACCACTGGATTTGGTGCAGTAAGGGGCAGTAAAACCAAACTTTATTCTTGATTTATCTTGTGTTGTTTTCAAGCTGTTGTGTAGGACAAGGCATAGCCATTTCCCCCCTTTTCTGAACAGCTGACAAGACTGTCTGCTATTAAAAGCACTAAATGTTCAGTTTATTTTAGTTTATAACAGTTTTAACTAAGGATATGTTGCCTTTTCTTTCACTAGTAATGAAATGTCTTTACACTCCTCTGTTTAGGATGGCATCAGCTATATATGTTGCCACATCAACTAATTCTTAAGTTGCTAATTCTTAAGTAGACTCTCCTGGAAGGCATTCAGAAAGCACTTCTGACAAAGTGGACTTGATCCACAAAAACTAATATTTAAACACATTAAAATATAGTAGTCTTTCAGGTGCCACAATGTTTTTGCCTTGTTTTGTTTTATTTACTCTCTGAGGGGAAACAGACACATCAAAAAAAATCTGACTTGTTTTGAGGTACCAGTGCATCATCTGAATGTGTCCACATGCATTTAATAAGTGTATATCTATTTATTCTGTGAATCTGAAAGAATTTCAGGAACGCTAAGTTAATTAACAGAAATGTTTAATGGGTTTTAAAATTGTTTTTAATCTTTTAATTTTTATGTTTGTTTAAAAAAATACATAGTTGTATAAATGTTTGACATGGTAGTCTTGTCAGTCTGTGCAAAGCATAGTGGGTTCTCATACTAGGTGGCTTATTTAATGGATTGCCACCCCTGGATTTGAATGTGGGATTTGTGTGATTGTTTCTGTATTGTTTTTAACTTTTGATGACTTTTAACTCTTGATGATTTTTATTGATATAGATTGTTCTATGTTTTTATTTCTTATTTTGATGTAAGCCGCTCAGAGTCGGGTTCTCCCGATTGGGGCGGGGTAACAAATGCAATAAATAATAATAATAATAATAATAATAATAATAATAATAATAATAATAATAATAATAATAATTTATTTATTTATTTATTTATTTATTTATTTATTTATTTATTGTTCATACTTGATATCCCGCCCCAATCGGGTAAACCCGACTAATTAGAAAACAGCAAAAAAGGACAAAAACGTTGTGGCATCTTAAAGACTAACTCCTGTATTTAACTGTGAGCTTTCGTGGACCAAATCCACAGGAGTTAGTCTTTCAGGTGCCACAACATTTTTGTCTTTTTTCCCCCGTTCTGTTTACTCTGTGATGTTTATGTAAGTATTTCAAAATTGCTGATTGTTTTCTAATTTTAGTTGTTATGAGCTGCCTCAGGTTGCCTAGAGATTGATAGATAGATTTTAAAGTGCTCCAGTGTTTTTGTTTTATTATTATTTTTTTGTTCTTGTTTTGTTTTCTGATATGCCAAGAATAAATCGTGCTTGTCTTAGAGGGCTGACAGGTAATTTGTTCTATTAAAAAGGCGCAGCTCTGGAGCAAATATCTCTCACTGATGGATTTCACTCCTAAGGGCTAGTCTTGCCCCTCCTTGAGCGCCTAACTTCAGGTTTCCACTGCGGACCGGACAAGAGAATTTCCAGGCTGGCCTTGGCAGAGAAGAGCGGGTTGAACCATTGGCGAGGAGGCGGGGGGGAGGAGCAAGGCGTCCCGAACGAACGAACTCCCCCCCCAATGGTGTGGTTCGTTCCTCTTCAGCAATAACATTTGTTGACGCTTTCGGGCCTCGAAGGAGGTCGGGTAGGGACGTACCACTACGGTGGAGAGGGGAGCTCAGTATTTTTTTTTAATTCTCAAGGGGACGACACCAAGCCAAAACCCAATTCGTTCAAAACCCGCCAATGGAATTAAAAAAAAACGGATAGAAACGAAGTGGCACCTTCTAGGCCTGCCCTTTCGACTCCCCCCGTTTGGCTTGGTGATGAGACGCCCCTCCCTTTTTCCAGGAAGAGAATGGCTCCGCCCAACGGACAACTGCTTCCTCCTCTTCTTCCTTTGGTGTCGCCGCCGCCGCCGCCGCAGAGGGCGCGTGAGGGAGTGAGGAAGAGGAGGAGGAAGGCTCCGAGGCAGGAGTGGCGCCGCGCCTTCTCCGGTGGCCGAGATGTCGGTGGCGTTCGCGGCCCCCCGGCAGAGGGGGAAGGGCGAGATAACGCCGGCTGCTATTCAGAAGGTGGGCTCGAGGGGCCTAGGTGGGGAAGGCGGGCAAGCCCGGAAATAGGGAGGAAGGTTAGCCTGGGCGGCTGCGACTCTTCTCCCCTCATAGGATCGTCTCTACCTCAGTGGCTCAAGTGGTTAAAGGCGCTGAACTTGAAGACTGGAAGGTCGGCAGTTCGAGACCCGAATACTGCACGACGGAGTGAGCACCCGTCTCTGTCCCAGCTCCTGCCCAACCTAGCAGGGATAATAAATCTAAATAAATAATAGCAGTTCGAAATCAAGAAATTGCAAGTAGATAAATAGGGACCACTTCGGTGGGAAGGTAACAGCGTTCTGTGTTCTCCGGTGTCTTTAAGTATCCCTGCCACATGACTACGGAAACGCCTGCAAAGGCAGACAGCGCTGGCTCTTTGGCTATAAACAGAAATGAGCACTGAACCCTAGAGTCGGATATGACTGGCTTTCGAGCAAGGCCTACTTTTACCTTACCTCAGTGGACCGCATTTCTCGCCAGGGAGTTAGGATGCAGATAGATGAGGGATTAAGTGCTATATGATCGTTAATTAATAATCTGGGTTTGTGTGAATGCAACTTTTTGCTCTTGTCTCCTCACGCGATCCACTTATTCTTTAATTCACTAATTTCATCATTTTGGATTTTGCTTCTTCTTTTGTGTCCTGATCAGACTTTTTACTGACAAAACAAAGCCACCAAAGTAGACCTTTGTCGGTATATGTTTCTGGTAGTGATGGACAGACCAGCAAATGATTCGAATTCTGTATCTCCACATTCACACAGGATATTGTTGTCTGTCAGCAGGCCCCACTGGAGCATTTTCGTCTTATATTTAGGCACTCTGACCCTCAATCTACTCAGGGTCCTCCAAATGACATAAGGGAGATTGAGTTCCTCAGCCATATCCTCCTTTAATATTATTTGTTGCTCATTTACTGGTCTGCTGATTACTGCCAGAAACATGCACTGATGAAGACTTAAGTTTGGCCAACAACAAAGTCAAGGAAGTGGCTTCATTTTTACAGTGCAGAGTTTGATCAGGACATGAAATAAGAAGTTGCTCGGTGACCTACCTTCATATTCTAATTTGATCTTGTTCCTGTGTACCCTCAAGAATGTTTGTTCTTGCCATAAAGCTCTTCCTGGATCTGAGCTGGCAGACTTTAGGCTCATGTGTTCAGAGGATGTTGAGGGTTATTCTTTTGCATAGTTATCTCGGTGTCCACTACTACTACTTTCCTTATCTTAGGTGGAGTGATACCAACAAGAGGGTATATTTTCCTCAACTGGTGTAGATTTGAGGCATCCTGTCACTATACACATTGCTTCATTAAGTGATCCATCTAAATCAGGGGTGCCCAAACTTTTCGGGCCGTGGGCCAATCACATGATTCAGGGAGCCAGTCACTAAGGACCGGGGGCCAGATGCAGCCCCCAATGCCAATTCATCCAGCCCACAAAGCCTTCGTCGCTCCTGGAAGTGGAAGTAAAATGTGCCCATACAGGCGTATATTACTTCCTCTTTCAGGAGCGACAAGGGCTTCAACGGCTGGATTAATTGGCGTCAGGGGCCGCAACCAGCCCCCGGGCCTTAATTTGGGCACCCCTGTCTAAATACTTGAAACTATGCTTCTATATACTGTTTTCCCTGGAAAGACATCTTATGAGAAGAGTGAGACTTAATTTTTCAGTAGGTAATGTGCATGATTGAACTTATTAGTAGAGGAGCACCACACATAATTCCTGTAAGTCTTACAGCAGCCTTGTAAGCTTACCTGTCATTTTAACCTCATATGAAAGGGCTTGGGCAATAGTGGAATGTTACAGATAGTGTTCCAATAAATCTATGCCAGCATGTTTTTTGTTTTTGTTACTGGTCACCACAATTGTGTAGCTTTCATTACTTGTTAGTGTAGTTTGTACTGTATTATGAGACAGGGAAGTTAAATAATTAAGACAACCTCTAGTGCAGGGATGGGCAACATGTGGTGCTTCAGAAGTTGTGGGGTTACAACTCCAGGCCTCTCACCATTAACAGCTGGAACGCCAGATGTTTCCACTCTTGTTATAGAGTGGTAGAATAGAAATAAAATTGTCATCTGCTTCTACTCGTGTCAGTATACATCCTCCCCCCCCCAAAAAAAAAACAAAAAACAAAAACATTTTCACAGTTGATGGACGAAAGAAGAATGACAAACAGGAAAAATGCCATTGGCGTGGATTTGTTTAAGGTGGATCTCAGCTTGCCATGAAGTGACCCACACACTATGATCACGGAGCCATCTCCTGTGCACATGAAATGAGACATGCAGGATTCAACACCAGGACTGCAATGGACTACTGCAGTCTTGAGGATATTGACAAGGTGTGCTTTCACAGCCAGATCTGGCATGGCCTCTTCCATCTCCATGACCATTAGGAATCAGAGCTCCACTCATTTTGCTGTTGGACCCAATATGATGGTTTCCAGTGTCATTTCCTCCACTGAGGGGACCATCGTCCTACCTAAAGGGGTTTATCTGCCCATAGCCGTTAGCCCCTTCGGCACTGAGTTGCTGGCTGTATGGTCTGCTCTATTAACACAGCGGGATGTTCGGTCAGACATGATAAAACAAGCAGGTAGACATAAAGCACTGGAAAAGGCCCTTGGTATATAGAGTAAAAGGGATAGCAGTTTTTGTTAAATTTATGGTAGAAATAGACTGAAGAGAATATGTGAGATTTTGCCATATACATATGGAAGTATGATGAATGTTCTGAAAATTATCCACTTTCTTGTCCCTTAGTGCTTCACCATCCCCCCCCCCCCCCGAAATACCCAGAATGGAAGCCAGTTCTGTGTACTCTACCTAGAAAATCTTGGAAAAGGGTGCCATAAGTCAGAATTGACCTGATGACACATAATCCTTATTATTTATTATGTACTGTAAAAGCAACTACAGTCAAACCTCGCATAAAGAGTGCTTCGCTTAAAGAGCAACTTGCTTAAAGAGCAGAATTTTCTCTGAATGTTCGTTTCACTTAACAAATAAAACCAACCAAAAACTCACTTAACAAATAAATCAGGGTTCGCAATCCCCCCCCCCCAAACTGGTCACTTACAATGGTGTTTCGCTTAAAGAGCAAACTCGCTTAAAGAGCAATCCTGTAGAACGCATTATGCTCTTTAAGCGAGGTACAATTGTACATACTTTAGAATTAAAGCATTGAAAGTAAAAACGAGTCAAGATGTCCTTCCCTCCAAGTCTATTTCCAAATTTATGCTTCATTCTTTACGGTTTGGTAATGGTTAGATTTAAAGGAAGTAGAAAGAAACTATTCTCAAGACAGGCATCAGCTCAAATACTCTTAGGCGAACAGTTTGTGAGAGTACTGTACAGTATTAGATTCAGTAGTCTAGGAGAAAAAGAAAGACACCAGCTTTGAAATGATTGCTCATGGTTAAAACAATCATGCTTCACATGAAAGATGAAGAAAGAAATAGCAGTGGATATGCCACTTCATGTACTGCTGTCATTTAAAATACTTTAGATTTTATAATAACTACTCTAAGGATTAGTTGGACCATAGGATCTTACACATGAGCATCAAACTATGCTGGCTGGTTTGGATATGAGACTAGATTGTTGAGACTGCACCTACAAGGTTTGCAAATGCTTGTAGGACTGGTAAGACTATTGTTGAAAGTGTGTAGGTGTTTGTGGCTGGTAATGTTCAATTTGCAAAAGTGATAACTTGCTAAGAACCTGTGGTTCATGTTGGTACATGTTGCAGACATCCAGGATGCAATTTTCAAACAAGATTGGTTGGGTCAATGTAATAATTTCAGGACTGTTCCTAAATCTAGAAGATAAATTTATTTCTGGCTTAGTAAAGTGTATAAAGTGTATGGAAGAAATCAACCCTGACTGCTCCTTAGAAGAGCTAATAGTAAAGATGAAGCTAAAGTACTTTGGACATCAAATGAGAAGAGAAGACTCACTTGAGGAAGCCTTGATGCTTGGAAAGGTTGAGGGCAAAAGAAGAAGGGGGCGGCCAAAAATGAGATGGCTAGATGGTATTGTGGATACAATGGGCACAGAGCAGTGATGGGATGACAAAAATTCTACTACCACGCCATGACGTCACGGGCGTGGCCAATGTCATGACGTCATGGGCGGTGCTGACATGATGTGGGCGGAGCCGATGTCATGATGTTGTAGGCGGGGCCAAAGTAAAAATAAACACACACACACACACCCCTCAGCCCACCCACCCAGACAGCTACAACACAAACCCGTAAATAACTTAAATAAATAAAATTAAAAAATTAAATAAAAATTAAATAAAAATACAACCACCCACCCAAAACACAAATAAATTACCCACCCACCCCAAATAAAAAACCCTCACTTACTTACCTTCCTTGGGACAACGAACCCCCATGGCCCGTGGCCACCTGGCAAGCCGCGCCGCCCCCGACTGCGGCCTCCTTTGAAGGCCGCGGCCACAGGAACCACCGCCTGTAGCCACCGCCAGAGCTGCCGCTACCTACAGCCCTGTGGCCTCCTCCTTGGGCCGGTGCCTTTTTGGCCCGGCTCCAGCTGTGGCCACGGCCAGGGGTGGCCAGGGGCTGCGGGCAGCAGTGGCTCTGGTGGTGGCTCCGGGCACGTGGCTGCGGTCGGAGCCACCGCCAGAGCCACTGCTGCCCGCCGCCCCTGGCCATGGCCGGAGCCAGGCCAAAAAGGCACCAGCCCAAGGAGGAGGCCACAGCCGCCCGGCAGAGGAGAAGGCTGCAGGTGGCGGCGCGTCCCGCTGGGCATCCACAGGGCATGGGGGCTTGTCGGCAGCAGACAGCCCAGGGAGGCTCGGCGGCAGCGGACAGTCCAGGCAGGCCTCAACGTGCCCTGGGGGAGGTGCCCTCCTCTGAGGGCTGGTGCCGCCGCCGCCCTGAAAGGTACAGCTCCAGCTCCAAAAGAACAAAAATTAAAATTGGAGCCAAAATGGCTCCAATTGACTGCGCATGCGCAGAAACTCAATCTGATGCATGCGCAATGCGTCAGATTGAGTTTCTGCACATGCGCAGTCAATTGGAGCCATTCTGGCTCCCGATTTTTTTTAAAAAAAATTCTTTCGGTGAGGCGTCCGAAACCGGACGCCTCAAAAGTTGACTACCTTCCCGGAGAACCCTCCAGGATTGTTCCTACCGGTTCCAGGGAACCGGATGGAACCGGGGTCATACCATCACTGGCAAAGAGCTGAGCAAGTTGAGGGAGATGGTGGAGGACATGAGTGCCTGGTCCATGGGGTCAAAGGGTTGGAATCGACTGTGCGACTGAACAAACAAAAAGTGTATAAAAATTAACTAGGAATAAAGAAATCTTGGGAAAGCCATGGTTTTGGTTTGGTGAAAGTCTTTACTTAAATCTATTCTCCTCCTTCCCTGCTATATGAGTTTAATAATACAGTAATACCCCGGATAACGTTATGACTTGGTTCCACAAGCCATGACGTTATCCGATTTTTAGTGTCGTCCGATGCATGCATCGAACAACGCTAAAAAAAAAAAAGCCCTGACTTCAGGGACAAACCGCTTTAAAGGCAGGCAGGGAAAGAGACCTCCCTGTCTTTAAAGCCACCCCCACGCCTCTGCGACTGCAGTAGGGTTGGGGAAAAGCACCCGCCTTTCCCCTGACCCTACTGCATTCGCAGAGACTCCTTGTCTCTTTCCCTCCCTGTATTTAAACTACAGGGAAGGGGGAAAGAGAGAGACGTGATTGGTTCTCTAGATCGCGTCTTTTTTCCTCCCTGTATTTAAACTACAGGGAGATAGAGAGAATGGCTTCTGTCTTTCTTTCCCCCCCTGTATTTAAACTACAGGGAGGGGGAAAGAGAGATATGTGATTGGTTCTCTAGAGAACCAATCATGTCTCTCTCTTTCCCCCTTCCCTGTAGTTTAAATACAGGGATGGAAAGAGACAAGGAGTCTTTGTGACTGCAGTAGGGTCAGGGGAAAGGTGGGTGCTTTTCCCCAATCCTACTGCAGTCGCAGAGACCGCTGTGCGTGGGGGGTAGATTGGGTAGTTCTACCCAAACCACCCCACACCCGCAGACCATTGCATCAGATAAAGCTAAGAATCATTATCCAGAATCGTCATTCGATGCAAGTTTTTTCAAAAAAAAAAAAAAAAGATTGCTGTATACAGTACAGTACTAGTAGTTTCTGTCCAAAACAAATGCTGTCATACTTGCATTTGGAAAAGAAACTGACTTTAAGGCTAATTGATAAAAGTTTATTTTTATTACTGATACTGAACAACCTGTAAATCTTAGAGGGAAATGTCAGAAATGGTTACTACTCTAGTTTTAGTGATAATGCCAATAATCTCATTTTGACCTCTGCTTCAGCACTGCATGAGTACCCAGCTTATCCATGCGTAAGGCTGGCTCTGGTACAGATATGTTGTGATATTGTGATGTTATGGTCTTTGCTTTAACAGGCAACCCATGGAAGCAGCCATTGCTAACTTTTACTTCTAAAAGTGATGTTTCCAAGTGAAAAATTGACACTACTTTTTCATGTGGAGGTTTGGTTTGAACTGCTTTAATTTTGAATGTCTGCCTTGTCTTATTCTGACATTGTAATTACTTCTTTTGAATCTAAACCTTGTTGCTTCCACTAGCTAGTTCTACTTTGTAATATGATATCTTGGCTGTGTACCATCTTGGAGAGTATTTGTTCATTATGGAATGGCATAAAAATATAATAATTAAATAATTTGATGTGTTTAAAATTGTAGTATAAATGTTAAAATGAAAGAGAAAACATAGAAAAGTTTCCCACCCTCTCCATTCTATTTTGTAGGGAAAGTACATTAAACTTTAGCTACAGTCAGAATCTAGTTTCATCACCATTGCTGTTAGAATGCTACGATGGGCAGACCAAAGATTTGCCTGTTGTCTCAGCATACTGGCATATCCCAAGAGCCCTCCACACAATGGGCAACCAATGTCTGCAGTAGGGAATCACCTCACAAAGACGATGCATCAGGTGAATAACAGGAGCGGAAGTGGAACTAAACCCAACATTCCTCCAGAGGGCCTGGCAAAGTGTATGCTCTTGATTGAAAAGAACAGTTGAACTGCAAGTGTAGTAAGGATGACTTCTCTGCTGCATTGGTAAATAATACTGTAACTCTAAAAAGATGAAATGCTTTTTCTAAATTTTCAGAAATAATTGCGCTAATACCAGTAGCATATATAAAAGTGTTTTCTGAAAATAAATAAATTATTTATTTATTTATTTTCATACTTCAATACCGCCCTCCTTGCCAGAGCGACCCAGGGCGGTCTACAACACCATAAAAAACCACACAATACAATACAATCCCACCATCCCAGGATCCCAACTATAAAAATTTAAATGTTCTTTAAAAAATCAGTTAATTATCATAATTAAAAGATTAAAAACTAAGTCCCAAAGATAAGATTAAATAAAGAGAAAATAGCGTGAACAAGTTTTCAATTTGACCTTGAACATTTGATCATTCAAAATTTTAGGTAGTACATCCAGTTGGGCAGAGTGGAGTGTAATATATATTTGAACAAGTTAATTTTATTGTGGGAATCTGTTTTATTTCAGATGTTGGATGAAAACAATCACCTTATTCAATGTATAATGGACTACCAGAACAAAGGCAAGACTACAGAATGTTCTCAGTAAGTTCTTTATCTGAATGTAGTTCATGTTAACTTTGATTATTTTTGAAAGAATCTGTTACGTGTTTGGGGCAGATATTTGAAGTACACAAACTAAATTATGTGCATTAGTAGAACCATAGTCTATAGAAAATATATATGAAGAAATAATCACCAGTGTCTGGTTGCACAACGTTACTGTCAGTTTCTCAGTTTGCATAGTTAAAATTTCCTTCTGGGTAATTAGCTTGCTAGAATACCTGTTCTGTAACATGCAGATAAGTATATGCTACCATGCTGAGTAGGCAAGTTAAGACAATGTTAAGAACATTCTAGCAGCATTATTACAACTCTGCAAACTCCAAAGAAAACAGAATAGTTTAAGACTGATGCTTTTAGGGAGTGAACCAGCCAGTTTCCTCTCAAAGTGATTTTAATACATGAGTGTGAAATGAAAAAGTATTTTAGAGTACAGTACAGTACTCCCTGGTATAGAAGGAAGCAGGCTACCTCAATTATGGCCTGCATATAGTGCCTACCAATTAATTTTAGAGACTGTTTCAATTTGTTGACTTTGACATTTAAAGCTTGGAATAGTCTTCTTGTCACAGTCTACACACAAACTTTTCTACTATGTGTTTCTTCCTGTTTAGGAGGTTGATAAGAGTGAAGCATTGCTGGTTGTTCACTCTTTTACACATAGTGTGACATATTCACTGTAAGACATACATTCATACCTCGCATAAAGAGTGTCTCGCTTAAAGAGTGCCTCGCTTAAAGAGCAGAATTTTCTCTGAATGTTTGCTTCGCGTAACAAATAAAACCAACCCAAATCTTGCTTAACAAATAAATCGGGGTTCGCAATTCTCTCCCCACCAGAAGTCACAATTGGTCACTTACAATTGTGTTTTGCTTAAAGAGCAACCTCGCTTAAAGAGCAGTCCTGTGGAACACATTATGCTCTTTAAGCGAGGTACAACTCGGTCAAACCTTGCATAAAGAGCGCCTCGCTTAAAGAGTAACTCGCTTAAAGAGCAGATTTTTCTCTGAATGTTCACTTCAGTTAACAAATAAAACCAATAAAAAACTTGCTTAACAAATAAATCGGGGTTCACAATTGCCCCCACCAGAAGTCACAACTGGTCACTTACAATGGTGTTTCGCTTAAAGAGCAAACTCGCTTAAAGAGCAATCCTGTGGAACACATTATGCTCTTTAAGTGAGGTACAACTGTATTATATTCTGCACCAGTTGTCTTTTGTGGGCTGTTTTCAAGAGCATCATTTACATGACAGGGTATCATTTAAATAATCACGTTACATTTTGGGGGTAGAGGTAGTGTCTTCCGAATATTAAGCTATTTCTGTGTTTTTTTGTTTTAAATAGGTACCAACAGTTATTACATACAAACTTGGTATACTTAGCTACAATAGCAGACTCCAATCAAAATATGCAATCTATACTGCCACCGGTAAGTACCCTGTGAAAGCAATTATGTATATTCTCTGTGTCAAGATACAGTATTTGTATAAAACACATCACACCTGTATACTTTTCCCAGTGTATTTTTTTATATAAAATAAGAAAATAATAGTAGTTTCTAATTTCAGGTATCAGTAATACTGCTAATAGTAATTCTGATTTTTTTTTTTTTTTGTTCAGTCACACAGTCAATTCCGACCCTTTGCGACCCCATGGACCAGTGTCCGCCAGGCACTTCTGTCCTCCATCCTCCTCCTCAACTCACTCAGCTCTGTGCCCATTGTGTCTACAATACCATCTAGCCATCTCATTTTGGCGCGCCCCCTTCTTCTTTTGCCCTCCACCCTTCCCAGCATTAAGGCTTTCTCAAGCGAATCCTCTCTTCTCTTTTGATGTCCAAAGTACTTTAGCTTCATCTTCACTATTTTACCTTCTAAGTAGCAGTCAGGGTTGATTTCTTCTAAGATTGACCTATTTGTTCTCCTCGCTGTCCAGGGGACTCTCAAAACTCTCCTCCAACACCACATCTCAAAGGCATCTATTCTGCACTCAGCTTTCCTTATGGTCCAGCACTCACAACCATACATTGCCACCCGGAATACCATTTCTTTGACTATACGAATTTTTGTTTGCAATGTGATGTCTCTACATTTCACTATGTTCTCCAGGTTTTTCATCGCTTGCCTCCCAAGAATCAGTCGCCTTTTTATTTCATGGCTGCAGTCACCATCTGCAGTGAGCTTTGATCCTAAGAAAGTAAAATCTGTCACTACTTCTACTTCTTCCCATCTATTTTCCAGGGATTGATAGGGCCTGTTGCCATTATCTTGGTTTTCTTTATATTGAGTCTCCAGGCAGCTTTTGCACTTTCTTCTTTCAACCTAATCAGGAGCTTTTTTAAGTCCTCCTCATTTTCTGCCATTAGGGTGGTATCATCTGCATATCTCAAATTGTTGATGTTTCTCCCAGCAATTTTGATCCCAAATTGTGATTCCTCCATCCCTGCATTGTGCATTATATGCTCTGTGTATAAGTTGAATAAGCAGGGGGACAAAATGCAGCCTTGTCTTACTCCTTTTCCTATTCCAAACCACTCTGTCCTTCCGTATTCTGTCCTAACTGTTGCTTCTTGATTCATGTACAGATTTCTCATGAGGTATATAAGGTGCTCTGGTATTCCCATCTCTTTAATTACTTGCCACATTTTCTTGTGGTCCACACAGTCAAAGGCCTTAGTGTAATCAATGAAACAGAAGTAGACTTGTTTCTGATATTCCTTTGTTTTTTCAATGATCCAACGTATGTTGGCAATGTGGTCTCTAGTCCCCCTGCCTCTTCTGAACCCTGCCTGCACTTCTGGTAATTCTCTCTCCACGTGCTGCTGCAGTCTATCCTGTATTATCTTGAGCATTACCTTGATAGCGGGGGGGATGAGCACAATTGTTCGGTAATTTGGACATTCTTTGACATTACCCTTTTTGGGGATTGGAACATATACTAATCTGTTCCAATCTTATCAGAAAGCAAAACAAAATAAAATAAACAAAATAAAATAAAAAACTGTAGCACTTTAAAGACTAACTGCTATATTTTTATTGTTAGCTTTCGTGGATCAAGTCCACTTCATCAGATGAAGAGTGAAACTTACAGGCATGTTCTTTATATACCAAATTCAGGGGCTCAAAGGGAGAAGGGGTGTGGGCAAGATGACAAAAGCAAGCTTGTCTGTCGTTTTGCCCACACCCCTTCTGTCATCTTGCCCACACCCCTTCTCCACACCCCTGTAAGTTTCACTCTTTGTATGATGAAGTGGACTTGATCCATGAAAGCTAACAATAAAAATATAGCAGTTAGTCTTTAAAGTGCTACAGTGTTTTTTATTTTGTTTTGTTTTCTGATATGCCTGAACCACAGACTAACACGGCTACTATTCAAAAAAAAAATTCCAATCCTGTGGCCATTGTTGTGTTTTCCAAATCTGTTGGCATATAGAATGCAATAATTTGATTCCATCATCTTTTAGGGCTTTGAAAAGTTCAACTTGGATACCATCATATCCACTGGTTTTGTTGTTGCAGTGCTTTTTAGGGCCTATCTGACTTCACTCTCTAGGATGTCTGGCTCAAGTTCAATTTCTTCATCATTGCTATTATCAGGAGTGTTGAGGTCTTTTTTTGTAGAGTTCCTCTGTGTACTCTTTCCATCTTTTCTTAATCTCTTCTGCATCAGCTAACTCCTTGCCGTCTTTGTCCCTTATCATTGTCGTTTTTGCTTTAAACATTCCCTTGATTTCCCCAATTTTTTTGAAAAGATCTCTAGTCCTGCCTCTTGTGTTGTTTATCTCTCCTTGCTTTTCTTTGAAATTCTGTATTCAAGAGGTTGTGGTTGTATTTTTTCCTTTCTCCTTTGCCTTTTGCATCCCTTCTTTCCTCTGCTATTTTAAGAGCCTCATCGGACAACCACTTAACTTTCTTACGCTTCTTTTCTTTTGGTATGGTTTTCCTTGCTGCCTCCTGCATGATGTCCCCCATCTCTGTCCATAATTCTTCTGGCACTCTGTCTATCTGGTCCAAGCCATTGAATCTGTTCAACACCTCCACCGTGTATTGCTTTGGGATGTTGTCTAGATCATATCTGTCTGGCCTAATTGTTTTCCCTATTTTCTTTAGTCTAAGCCTGAATTTTGTGATCAATAGGTTGTGATCTGAGCCACAATCTGCCCCTGGTCTTGTTCTTGCTGACTGTATGGAGGTTCTCCATCTTTGGCTGCAGAGTATGTAATCAAACTTGTTTCGATGTTGGCCATCTGGTGATGTCCATGTATAAAGTTTCCTCTTGTGTTGATGGAAGAGAGTGTTTGCTTTGACCAGTGTGTTATCTTGACAGAACTCTTATCAGTCTTTGGCCTGCTTCATTCTGTGTTCCAAGACCAAACTTGCCTGTTATTCCATTTACTTTTTGATTTCCTACTTTGGCATTCCAGTCTCCTATGTACTGTAGATTTACAGCAACCTTTCCCAGAGTTTTCTTGATAGAGAATATATGGAAGTGGTTTACCAATCTCTTCTTCCAGGTGCAGCTTACCCATGACTACATAGGCCCCCTCTTTTCCTGGGAGGCTCCACAGCCAGATATTAATACCTGCTGATAATCCAGAGTAGTTTCCCAATGTTAAATAGAATCCACTTTGGTTCCTAAGGCTTGAGATTACAGAAATACAAATAAGTAATTGTATGTTGAGTGGTCTAGTGGAAAAGACTTCCACCTCCCTTTTTTAAACCTGCTGGAATTTATGAAAAGCTCTCCTGAATTTAGACATCCAAGTGCAGAAGTGGACTTAGAAGTGTTCTAACAATGAGAGCCAAACTGAGACATAGTCTTGATTACTATCTTCAGTTGCAACATATCATTTCCTAAATGTGAAGCTGTGATGATTTCTGTCCTTACTGCAGTCCGTTGTCCAAACCCATGAGGACTTTCAATAAAGCAGTTTCTCTAATCTTTGCTTTTTCCATCACACTCAGATAATCTGAGGCTGTATTCTTAAGTGAAAGAAGATCATTGAGATATGTGTACTACAAGCTATACTTTGGCTTCCTGTGATTTTGACTGCCTTTTAAAATTTAGATATGGTAAGGGAGGGCCAAGATTGAGCTGTAAGAAACCCCCATAGTAAATGCCCTGAAAATGTCAAGTAATTATGGATCTTCATTTTCTGTCACCTCCTGCCAGGAGCAGTAGGGCATAGCTTCAACCTTTGATATTTATTAAAGCTACATGTCTAAAAACGAGTAACCTTATGCAGTAAATTAAATTAGAAATCTTAATTTTAAAATTCAATAAGAATCAGAATCTTAAATACAGACTAATTTAGTCTGACCTGTAATACTCTTGTCTAGAATCTAACCTGGAACAGAATCTAGTTCTTCCATTCCACCTTAATACTTCCAGTAATGGAAGAGGGATTAGAATGTATCACCTTGCCACTTTCTTCTCTAATGTCAGCAATGCTGTTGATGTACATACAAGGCACAGTAGTAGCTTTCTCAATGCAAATCAACATTACTGAGTGCTACTTGCATTTAGTATTTAATTATACCAGGATGCCAGATTTTTTTCCCATCTGCTCAGTCAGAAATAACCCAGCTTTGCCTGCCATAGCTTGCAACTAGTTTAAATGTTTAGCCACCTACATTAATCATCCACAGCAGGCCATACTGGCTGGGAATAATAGGAATTGTATCACCATTTGACTGGAGGTTACTGAAAAACTGTCCTAGAATGCACATTGTGTATGTGATTAAACAATCCAAAGGAAAGCAAGAGATACCGCTCGAAGACGTCCATATCAAAAACTACAAAGAAGATAATATATACTAGAGATTCTCAACCTGCAGACCGTGGGCTGAATGCGGCCCACGGTGACATTTCATGTGGTCCCCACCACCTCCATCACACCAGGAAGTCGTGGTGGAGGAAGGATAAAAAGGCCGTCTCGCCCCTGAAGCTGTTAGAGGGACTGTGACCCAGCCTCCGGCTTAAAAAAGTTGAGAACTGATATATATAGTGCAATTCTTAATGAGGCAACTGGATTAAAGTTGCACAGATGTTAAAGACACATTGGAACACTGAATAGAAGAAGTAAAAATGAATTGGGAACTGCAAAACAAGAAACAACATGTAAATTAATGTTTCAAAATACCCATACACAACAAATATCAAAATATTTCTGTCTGAGTGAATTGAAGGCTTTGGGCTTTTTCAGTCAGATAATGTTTTATCTTTGGAAGTGATATATCCAAAAGGAATACAGATAGCTGTTATAGTGAAGCAAGATGTCCAAGCAGTCAAAATTATAATATGATGTCTGATTGAATAATATCAGTAAGTCTTCATAGAAAGCCTATCAACATAATCATGATTCAGATTTATGCTCTTAACTATAAAGGGCTGAAAAGCAATTGTAAACTTATAGATAGCTTGTCATGATAAAATTGACCACATACCAAAACAAGATCATAGATGAAGGGAACACAAAAGTAAGAAATAAACATTATGCAATAATTTTACAGTATGATCAGAAATTTAGCTGGAGAGCAGCCCAGTGAACTCTGTGAAATGGTCATGTTCATTGTACTTGTTTTCGCCAACCGAAAGAAATATTGTACATTCAGATGTTGCTAGATAGCCAATGGTAGGAAGTAAAATGGTAGAAATAGGGTCAGCAGCTTTGCACAAATTGATACATTGTAACAAAGGGGACTCGTGATTATTGCACACATATACAGGAACTAAAAAAAGAAAAACTAAGATCTCTTTTTATAAGACCAAAGAAATCAAAGGGAAATTTAAATTAAAGATGATGGGTTGGCATGAAAAAAATTTATGTTATGAGAATAAAATAAAGAAACTAGGAACAATGTACTGATGAACCAGTGTAAGCATGATGGATTCCTTCAGAGAATAATCTTTTGATTTAGAATCTGCAGTTTTAGAATATGAATTAGAAGCAGCATTGGAATCGACTGCGACTGAACAACAACAACAAAAGGAGTTTGGATCTGTCAAAATCTTAGCAAGAATATTCTAAAAAATTTAGAACTGAATGTTCAATGTGCATTCTAGTATCAAAGAAGGGAATCTTCAAAGATAATTGCACTTATTGGACCATCATCTTAATTTCCCACTTTCTAAGCAAATGAATCATGAGATTTTACAACAGAGGTTGTTGTCATATGTGGAGTGAGAGCTTCCAGCTTTTTAAGCTTGATTCAGAAAAGGCACTTGGGGTCTTATTGCAACTGGATTCTACCAAAGAATTTCAGAAGAAATTACTTTATGTTTTATAGATTATGGTAAGGCTTTTCGTTGTGTGGCTCATGGAAAAACTATGAATTGTTCTAAAAGAGATGAGTGATTCACAACATTTATTCTGGTATGTAATGTATAATATAAATAAGGCTATAGTTAGAACAAAATTTAGAAAAATGATGTTTTACAGTTGGTAGGGGTATTAGAGAAGGATGTAATATATTCCTCTCTATTCAGTCTAGGTACATAAAATTATTCAGAAAGCAGGAATGGATCTAGGTGAAAGAAGTGCAAACTTGAGGAACAAATATAAGTAATTTAGGATACTTGGTGCAACTTCATTGGCAGAAAATGACTGATCAGAAACATTACTGAATGCTAAAAAAGAAAGTGGAAAGTAGAATTACAGTTTTAAAAAAAATAGGACCAATAACTACAAAAATGTTACATTGAAAAAAATGACATGGAAAGGCAGCCATGAGTGAGCTAGAAGAGCTTGTTAAGTATAAATACATGATACTGGGAACAAAAGTTGAGATCATTCAGACTGTAGTATTCTTTGTTATTGTATATGAATATGGAATATGGGAAGTAAGGAAAGTTGATGGATGGGAGAGAATTGTTTAATTTGGAATATGCACAACTAAAAAGCAAATAAGAGAAAGAATTGTAATCAGAAGATGTTTTGGCTTAATAAAAGAGGCCGCGGTCTTTATTTTTCAAATTCTGAACAGGGCTGTTAATGGTAGAGAATTTTGAAGGTTATTAATTCATAGGGTTGCTATAGGTTGAAAGCCACTTGATAGCATTAAAAAATTGGGTAAAGTGGAATCAGATTATAGAGGTGGCCTTTCAAATTCCAGGGCTGGGTGCAGGTGAACCCTTCTCAGATAGAAGATTTAAAAAACTGCATTAGCGAGAGATGGTGGTTTTGAGTACGGAGGGTGAGGGTAAGATAAACATAAAAGGTGGAAAGTCTTTCTAGGTCATGTCTTCCAGATATTTGTGTAGTAACCCTTGTGGGCCCCAGTCATTATGAGCAGAATGTGTACTGTAGTACAATAAATTTTGAAAGTACCAGACTAAGGAAACTGAACATTAAAAATATTGAAAAACATAAAGATTAACAAGGATAGCACATTTCTTTAAACCCATCATTTGTTTTTTCTTTGGCTTTTGAAGCAAATAAAAGCTTTTTTTGTTGACAATATCACATGGGAGAGAATATAAATTTACACTTAAAAGTTGTCTTAGCACTTATTATACAGTACAGTAATACCCTGGATAACGATTGCATCGGATAATGCTAGAATCGGATAACGATGCAAGTTTTTGGGGAAAAACTTGCATTGGATAATGATTCTGGATAATGATTCTTAGCGTTATCCGAAGCAATGGTCTGTGGGTGTGGGGTGGTTTGGGTAGAATTACCTAATCCACCCCCCACCCACAGCAGTCTCTGCGACTGCAGTAGGGTCGGGGAAAAGCACGTGCCTTTCCCCCGACCCTACTGCAGTCGCAGAGACTGCTTGTGTCTCTTTCCGTCCCTGTATTTAAACTATATATATAAACTTTATATATATATATATATACACACAAACACACACACACACACATACACAGATAGATAGATAGAGAGAGAGAGAGACCGTTTTTGCCCTTTACTTGGCTGCCATGCAATATGAAACTCTTAATAACAATACAGGTGTAGAGATTAAATACCTTTTTGACGGAGGACTCTATTTGTCTAGACTATACTCCCAAAAACTAACCAGTGCTAACAGGATAATGGAAATGCAGTATGCTGATGATACTTCATCTCCTACTCTCACATCTGAGGAGCTGTAATAGTCAGTCAATTGTTTCAAGAATGCTTGTGATCATTTTGGCCTCACCATAAATGCTCAGAAAACGAAGATACTTACACAACCTGCCCCAAGGACAGCTCTTTCAGAGTTCAGTATCACCATCTTAGATTTCACACTGGAACAGGTAGACCAGTTTTCTTACCTTGGTAGCATCCTGTCTAAAAACTGCACCGGTAAACAGGATGTGGTGAAGAGAATTGGTGCTGTCCATTCTGCCTTTGGATATCTATCACACCGGGTCTTAATTTAATTTAATTTAATTTTCTCACTTGTATGCTGCCCAATCAGGAAACCCGACTCAGGGTGGCTCACATAATAGTTATACTATACAAAAGTTATACAATATACACAATAATACAATATACAAAATAATTATGCAATATTCAGCCTACAAGAGCAACACGTAATAATACAATATATAAAACATAATGATATAAAATATAACAATACAGTACAGTGCAATAATGTACTACAGCAGCCTCTCCAGCCCGGCTGCAGACAAAATCTGAGGATGGCAGCGGTGAAGTTCTACCGCCATAGTGATGTTTTCAAGTCCTGGCCAGGTGAGTGATCCGGGGGCGCCAGCAATGGAAGGGCCTGGTGCCTGCTGCTGCTGCGGCCTCTCCGCCCCGGCTGCAGGCAAAGTCCAGGGGCAGCGATTGAGAAGTCACCTGGCCGGTGGAAAGGGCCAGGAAGGTGCAGTGGCATCTTCAGCCTCCCATGGCCCTTCAGCCTTCCATGGCCCTTCTCCCTCCAGGCCGGAGCCAGCTGAGGGGGTGTCCAGCGGTGGCAGTCTCAAGGCTGGCTAGCCACACAGCTGCTCCTCCTTTCTTCTCCCCCTCCAGGCCATGGACAACCCAGACTAAGCTCATGGTATACTAAGCTGTTGTTATCTCAGTGTTACTGTATGGCTGTGAAACATGGACCCTCTATTGCCCAGACATCAAAAAGCTTGATCGCATTCACCAACAGAAGCTAACATCCATCTTGAACATCAAGTAAGATGACTATGTCACTAACATTGCAGTCATCAAGAAGGTAAATCTAAACAGTATTGAAGCTTTCATCATAGGCCATTGTCTTAAATGGATAGGGCATATCTGCCGTATGGATGGTTCCAGGCTCCTCACTAAATTCTTTATGGGGAACTTAGCTCCGGTACAAGACCTTGCGGAGCTCCTCTGAAGCACTATAAGGACCAGCTGAAACAAACCAAGAAGATGTTGGGTATAAACCCACAAACTTGGGAGGCAGCGGCTGAAGATGCTATCTCTGCTGCTATCATTCACTTCAAAGGGGACTGCCGCAGACATGAAGAGGTTAAGCGACATGTGCAGAAGCTTCATCAAAGCCAACTACGCCCTCCACCATCTATGCAGTGTAATGTGTGTGGTCGCATGTTTCATGCCAGGATCGACTTATTTCGTCACCAGAGACACATGCATCAACTGAGAAAATAATGATTTTCAGGAAAAAATATATGCTTAGAAAGGAGTAGTTGCCGACAACGACAATTTCCGTAATCCAGTAGTAGGTCCCTGCCCCATTTAACAATTTTGTATGTTTATTCCAGTGGTCGTAGAAGACTTTAGTACTTTTAATAGTTTTTTTTTTTTGTGAGAGGTGAAAAATGCTGAAACCTGAATGCTGAAGTTAACTTTTCTTGTGCAGAAGATTCTCATATTCATAAAATCATTTAAGGGTGAGGTAGAGTCAGAAATATTTTGGAGTTAGCATAGCAGGGAGAATCAGACTATTTGCTATACAGATTTCCTGAATATCTTTTGTCTCTTTTTTCCCCCTTGACTGAAGTTTAGCGTCACTCTGTTTTTACCCTCTTACAACTTTATTAACAAATGTACCCAAAATATCTTTAAGAGATTAACAAGTGTGGCTGTTAAACTGTGGTGTCATAAAAGGAGATTAGTCCCAAGGGTGGGAACCTAAAATTATTTGCAGTGCAGAATCATTTGTAAGGGGTGCATGTTTTTAATGCTATCAGTGTTCAAAAGTCTAAAAAAAATTGATTGGATCCAGTGGTGCTTTTCTATGAGTTCAAAGGCCTTTGATTCAGCAGAAATTCCTAGTACTAAAAGATGACTTTGACTTTACTGGTGCCCCCTTCTCCTTTTCTACTTGCTACAGTGGATAGTTCCCCTGTTCTTCAGAGCAGAGGGCTGTAAGGGAGAGTGGAAAACACTTCTTTCACCTTCCGATTAGTGGGTATCAGGAGCACACCTTCTGTGGGTGGAAATATTCTCATAGGGTCTTGGAATAGTTTCTGGAGGGTTAATAGGGTTAGTGGCTGAGTACACAGTGTGGTCCAACTGTTGAAAAGGAAAAATAAGGTAGATTCTTTGATTTACTTTGTAATGGAAGGTGAAAAGACAAACTTAACTATTAATACATTGTGGGAGGAAAGGGAAGAAGGATTACTGTTCCTTTTGGAAGACAATGCTTTACTTAACGTATGATACCACCTAACATAACTGAAGATACTGTGCAAAGGTAAAATGTTCGAAGCTCCTGCCAACCTAGCAGTTCGAAAACAAAAAATTGCAAGTAGATACATAGGGACCACTTATGTGGGAAAAGGTCTTGGGGACATGAAAGGAGCCTTATTCGGGCATCCCCTGAGCAGAGTTCCTCCAGCAAAAATCCTTTCAACCCAGAAAGCACCTTTGTGTGCTTCTAACATGATTTTCAAATGGAGAGTATGTTTGGATATTGTAGCCATACCTTATGTCTGTGCTGTGCATTTGTTGGATGAACTGTTTATGTTTTGCTGAATTGTCTTTCAGCCACCTACACAGAATATGCCAATGGGGCCAGGAGGAATGAGTCAGGGTGGCCCTCCCCCACCTCCACGTTCTCATAATATGGGTTCAGATGGTATGGTAGGTGGGGGGCCTCCTGCACCACATATGCAGAACCAGATGAACGGCCAGATGCCTGGTAAGTTTTTCTCCTCAAAGACAATAATGCCAGGGTTGCTCAGCAACTGGAAAAAACGTGAGCTCAAGGGATAGAAGATTGTTGATGACAAAACTGCTTTGAATGCCCCTGAGTACATGCTCTCTTAGAATTTGTTAGCTGCAGAGCTACGTGACCTGTATTCTGTGTTGATCATGCTGCCCTTGGGCTTTGATGTAGCTGACACACAGCATTCCTCTGAACAGAATGGCTAAATTTAAACTGTCTGAATTCATACAGTCTAGCTGTATTTAGAGGGCTTACCGGAGAAAGGTATTGGCCTGTGGCAAAATAAATTGTCCTTGGAAGAAATTATCTAAAACTGCCACTGCTAGGTTAATGGGATAGATAGGAGATGAAATTAGTAGAAAAGTCATTTAGGTGTGTGTGTGCGGAAATGAATTTCCATCAATTTTTGTATAATACAGCAGATAAAAAGAGACATGCTGTGTATTAAATAATTGTTTGAAGTCTAAACCTAAACAGTTATTGTTTCAAGTCCAAATGTAAAGCCAGCTTTTATAAATTACAGGACATAATAATGTAAAATGTCAGTTTTTTGTGTGTCACTACTGCCTCAGTTAAGTTAGTATTCTATGGTAGTATACTGGGACTTCTGTCCATAGATTTGCCCCTACTACTGCTCAGAGATACTAATGTGTTCCTTCATGCTGTTGTATAAACACTCTTGTGATACCACAACACCTTCTTCAGCCTTCACCTCACTCTATGGAATAATTCTATTTCAGCCTTTTAAAAAAACTTTAATCGTTAGGTAACTCTGCCACCACTTGTTCTCAAAAATAAAACCTTATAAAAATTACATCTTTTCTTCTTCTCTCTGCTTCCTGAGTTATGGGTAATCAGTCAGCATGGGTGGTTGTATGATAACATCTGCCAGTATATAAAGAGATGTTTTTTGTATTGGACAGAAAGTATTTTTATAAGCAAAAAGTTTTTGCTGTGCAAAAATGTTGAACGTAGACAAAACATTTTCTTGTTACTAAAGATACCTTATTTTATACAAAATGATTTCTACCTTTCTGCAGAAAAGATGATTAAGATTTAAACCAGTTCTCTGCCTTGAATAATTTTAAATGTGAGTTAACAGATGAAATGCAAGTGCCCTTTATGTATATCTTACCTAGAGCTTTATGTATATCTTAGAGCTTTATGTATCTCTTACCTGGAGCTTATCTACCATTGTTGTGGAGAAAGAGTTCTCTCAATTCTAGCTTAGCTATAGCTGCTTTAATGTGTTAATTGCATGAAGCTCCTTGTGATCAAGTGGACAGAAGCAACCATCACTTACTTTTTTATTTCCTTCAAGCCCATTTGCCGAACAACAATTTCTCTTGAGCTTTATTGCCAGCAGAAATGCTAACCCAAACCTGTACCCTGATTGCATTTTTTATTATGGCAGTCAACAGCATGAATCTGGCAGCAGGGTTACATGGTTATCTCATACTTAATTGACTCATTTTGTGACTGCTTCCAGTTCTTGAAGAAGCCTACATATGTAGGTACAGTATCTGCATGCATTTCCCCCCTCTCCTATTACCCAGGCCTAATATGAATATTTTGGGATGACAAAGCTATGAGAATTTGGGGCTGTGGTGCAGTCCCATTTCCTCTTGATTGCCTAAGTTTACTTTCTCTTGCATAGCACTAGAAGGGGTCTATTTCATTTTGCAACTGAAGAACCATTCTGCATTCTGGAGAATAAATCATTTTCTTAGTGTAAAGATCTTACAACAGGACCATTTTATGAGCATAATTTTGGATTAGATTATGGTCTTCTGCCCTGCATGCAGTCAAGGGATACCCTTGTTACCCTTTCAGTGATTTGTGTAGCAATGAAGTATCAGCATTAGGGATGGGCATTCTATAGGGCAGCAGTTTTCTCGTAGTTTAGATCAGGAGTCCTCAGCCTTTTTTTAAGCCAGGAGCCGGTTCATTCCCCCTCAGACTATTTGCAGGTAGGACTGGTGGTCCTGTCAGTGGCAGTGGTGGTGGGATCACCCTGAGCCCCTGCCACTCCCCCTCATACCACCAGCAGGACCACCCAAGCCCCCACCAGCAATGGGACCACCCCAAGTCCCCAACACGCCACTCCCACCGCTGTCTGTAGGATCACTCTGAGCCCCCAACACTCCCAGCACCACTACTGCTGACAGTGGTGGCGGCAACCCCCAACACTGCCCCACACACTGCTTACCAGTGGCCACATGCACCTGCCGGAAAAAGCTGTTCTCGGCCAGAGTGGCCCCTGTGAACGACACGGGCGGTCAATCCTTGTCCCCTCTGCTTTGCTTGGCGTGTCCCTAATGGTGCTCCCATGGCAGGGCAGATGCTGTAAGCCTTCTTACAACATCCACCCTGCTACGGAGTACAGTTAGGGACATGGCAAGCCAAGCAGAGGGGACAAGGATTGAGGCGCTGGCGGCAGAAGCAGTGGCTGGAATGAAGGCACGGGCCGGATGGAATGGTGCCATGGGCCTGAGCCAGCCCGTGGGCCATAGGTTGAGGATCCCTGGCATAGATGAATACAATCCCAGTGTAAGAAAAATCTGAATGATGGTGATAATTTAGAGTCCAGTATAGCACTACATATACAAGTGTTTTTCTTAGGTGACCATGTTTGTACAGGGACAGTATTTTTTTCCTATTCAGGTGACTTATGAAAAAATTATTATGACTTGCTAGGGTAGTGAAAGATAAGGCTTGATTTCTTCAAAAATGCATCAGACAGACTTGTGTGCCATTTTTGGTACTAACGTTTTGAACTTTTCACTTGTAAGGAAATTGATATTGATAAAACTAGCAAAATGGGAGTTGAGCGTTAAGCTCCTCTTCAAAAATAATTTGAACTGTTGAACATTCAGTCCTTGTGGCAATCTGCATCTCCCTTAATTCACTTCTGGAATCCTCTGATTTTCAGGTAGCTTTGCTAATAGGTGGCAGCAGAACTGCTTCTGGGTGTACTGTATTTCTCGGGAGAAAGTCAGGGTGGGAAGAATTTTGAAATATACCTTGTTTTCTCTTACCAGTATAATAATTTTGTGTCAGACCAATGATCTAATTTGAGCATCTGTTTCCTTGATACTACAGTAAAACCTCGGATAACACTAAAACTTGATTCCACGAGTCTTGGTGTTATCCGATTTTTAGTGTTATCCGATGCATGTTAAAATCCTATGGGCTGCATCGGATAATGTTAAAGCTCGATAGAGATACATTGTAGAGATCCCTGTACCCTTCACAAACGCCCCGCTGATGCGCACTCCACAGCAGTGGGACGTTTGGGAAGGGTACCCCACACGTGCGCGTCAACAGGACGTTTGGGAAGGGTACGGGCAAGATCCCCTTATCCTTCACAAACTCCCTGCTGTTGTGGAGTGTGCATCAGCAGGGCATTTGGGAAGGGTGTGGGGATCTTTCCCATACCCTTCCCAAACGCCCCACATGTACATGCAAGTCAGAGCATTTGCGAAGGGTACGGGGAAGATCCCCATACCCTTTGCAAACGCTCCACTGATGCATGCTCTGCAGCAGCGGGGCGTTTGTAAAGGGCAAGGGGATCTTCCCCATACCCTTCCCAAAAACCCCGCACATGCGCACGCATCAGCAGGGCATTTGCAAAGGATACGGGAAGATCCCCGACCCTTCGCAAACGCCCCGTTGACATGTGCTCCGCAGTAGTGGGGTGTTTGTGAAGGGTGAGGGGATCTTCCCCATACCCTTCTCAAATGCCCTGGACATGTCAGTGGGGCATTTGCAATGGGTACGGGGAAGATCCCTGTACCCTTCGCAAACGCCCCGCTGATGCGCGCTTCGCAGCAGCGGGGCATTTGGGCAGGGTAAGGGGATCTTCGCCATACCCTTTCCAAATGCCCCACATGCGTTTGCAGATCAGCAGGGTTTTTGGGAAGGGTATGGGGAAGGTCCCCTCATCCTTCACAAACACCCCACTGCTGCAGAGTGTCCCCACACCCTTCCCAAACGCCTCACTGCTGCTTTAGCAGGGTGTTTTAGAATTTGGTGGGGAGTCCCCTGTCCGCATTCCAAAACGCCCTGCTGACGGGCAGGTGCGCCGGCAGGGTGTTTTGGAGTGCGTTGGGGAGCCCCCTGTCTGCGTTCCAAAACACCCAGCTGGTGTGTGCGCCCCTCAGCTGGGCATTTTGGAATGCAGACAAGGGACTCCGTGCTGCATTCCAAAACACCCCGCTGAAGCATGCGCGTCAGTGTGGTGTTTTGGAATGCAGTGGGGTGTCCCCTGTCCCCATTCCAAAATTACCAGCTGACGGGCGCTCATGGCCGGGGCTTGGGTCGCGGCTTGAATGGGCACTCCCCGCTCTTACCCACAACCCAAGTGCCAACTCCAGAGTGCAATCAGGGCTTGGATCGTGGGTTAAACAGGTGCGCTTCCGTTCAACCTGTGACCCAAGCCCCCATTGCAGTGTGCGACCGGCGCTTGGGTCACAGTTAAGAACGGGGTGTGCAACCGTTCAACCCATGACCCAAGCCCCCATCGCAAAGTGCAGGCGCCCGTTCTTACCCATGACCCAAATGCCTATCATAATGTGTGATCGGCGCTTGCGTTGGGGGTTTTACCAGCAAAACACATTTCCCCATAGGAAATATGCACCTTCAGTTCATTCCTATGGGAAAATGCACTTCACTGAATGAGCAACTTGGTGAACGAGCAAACACGTGGCACGCATTTTGCTCGTTCAGTGAGGTATTACTGCATGTTGAAATCTGCACTGATGTTGTAATGAAATGAGATACAGGAAAGTGAGAAGTATATAAATTCCTTCAATTATCCTTAAATATCTCCTTACGGAGCTGTAGGCAGAAAAGTTCCCAGCTAATGATGGAGTCTCTGCTCTGTATAGTCTGCTCTGTTTCACATTATTACACTCATTTATAACGCAGAGTTGATAAAAATCAGTGGTTTGAAAATAATGATAAATTAGATTTTAAATGTTTAAACCAGCTATTTAAAAAGCTAAATGCTTCTAATTTTTTTAAAAAAACCTGCATGATAATTGTATGTTAAAATGTTTCCTTAAATATTTCATTATTGAATAAGCATTATAAATTCTGTTTTTAAAGATTTTTTAATTTAATTTTGTTTTTTAAAGATTTTTTATTTAATTCTAGTTTTATATGTATTTATATAAATATTTTGTCAAATTTTAGAAATAGAGTTCAAAGGTTCTTTGCTTAGGACCTCCATTTTATGCTGTTCCATAGGATTCTGCATGTAGTTAATCTTTATATTCCTCCTATTATTAAGTCTAATAAAGACCCATCAGAAGAATCTACAATTCTCTAATTGGATTTGTTTCTGCAGAGATCCATAGATATTAACAGCAGTATATATGGATAAAAATAATAAATTTTAGTCAGTCTTATTTTTTAAGACAAAAGTTATTCCTGAAGCTTTTTCATCTGATGATGTTGGAAAATCTTAGAAGCTCTACTACAATCACCAGCATTTCTTTCAGTAGTTGGCTTGACTGCTGCTGATTCTTACAGCTATACTAGTATAGTCCCTTTGCAACTTGTGTTACAGAAGAAAACTGCACACTTTCATTCACTGAATGAGCATCATTGTCTAGTGCTAGGGTGCCCAAACTTTTTGGGCTGCAGGCCGGTAACGTGGTTCAGTGGGCCGGTCATGTGTTTCCTCCCACCAGAAGTAAAATGTGCCTATACGGCCATAGTTTGGACACCCCTAGTCTAGTGAATTATTGGAAGTTGAGTCAAGCTGGGCAAGGAGATGCTGAAAAATATATATTAATGTTACAGCAAGCAAGAGTGTGTTTTTATGACAGTTTTGTGATTAAATCCAGTTTTCTGAGTAGTGGCTTAAATAAAATACACTCAGAAGAGTGCACATGCGCTTTTATTTCTTGCTTTTTCAGTATTTGATTTGTATGCATCTATATGATCTGCACCATACATGAGCTTTGTGTTTTTCTCTATTGAGAGACATTTAATTTATATGATTTTGAAAGATTTAAAAACACAGCAAGTAGGGGCATGCTAATAGCATACTTCTGCTTGTAAGATCATCTGTTGATGTCATCTGGATGAATTACATTTAAAATGTGATCTGCCTAATTAGCTTCATGGGGAGTAGGTGAAATGCAGCTGTATAAACTCTTTCAATGGATTTATTTCATCAGTTCTGTATTTTCTTTACATATGATGTCTACATTAAAAAACTTTGTTCCATTTCTAAGGTCTGTTAGTCATAGATAAGATCTTTTGCACAAAGAACAATAAAATGCACATCAGTCACCACAAATCCAAGTCAGTTTGACATCAGTCATATTATTGACTTAAAACTAGTGAGCTTAATAGGGCATTTCAAGAAAATGGTAGGCTTGAGTTCTTCTCCCTCTTCCTCAACTCTCAATTTCCATTTTCTTTCTTCCCCTAATACCCTCAGGATCTCCCACCTCCCTTTAGATCTTTCTGCATCTCACCTTGGCCTCCCTACTTCTAGAAGGTTCTATGCTCTTTGAACATTTGGGGTAAGACCCTCCGATTGTTTCTTTTTCTCTGCCTCCATGGGCAATTTTGGAGGGCGTGGTTGGCTTCACTGTCTGTGGCATTGCCTTATCCAGAGATAAAGTAGCCCTGGAGAAGACCACTCTGGGGATGATGGGGATGTAACGCAGCACTTGGAGTGACACCGGGACCCTCCAGGACCCCTTCACGCTGGTACACTGTATAATTAGAAATTGCAACAATCATCTTAATTCGATATTTGAACTTCAATAGAGTGGCCATCTGTTTGCCCTATGATAGGAGGTTCTGTAGCCTAAATTCTATGACAGAGGAGATACTTTCCCACATGTCTACCAACTACACATATACCAGAACATTCTTCTAACATCCATAGAAAAGGTTATGAAGGAGGAGAAGTTCCTTAAACATCCAAGGTTTAAGCAGTTTAAATCTTTAGAGGTAATAAGCAGCAATATGAGTTGGAGTTTGAACTGGAGGTGTGTAGCTTGTACAATAATGTATACACATATACTTCAAGAAGTGTATTGACAATGAAAAGAGAATTCTTTCTACTTGAATTTGGTGTCACACACTACAGGAGAGCATTGAATTTGAAATACATTTCCAGACGAACTCCTATAAGTTTGTGTTCTTTTGCTGTTCTGCATTTCTTGCTTAGGCTTTCTGTTACTTGTTATCAAGTCATGTGTGATATATGACGACCCTTACAGGTTTGTGCAGTATTTGAGGAAGTAGTTTTACCATTGTCATCCATCTCCAGTGTATGACCATGGCTTAGGAGGGATTTTGGACCCACATCTCCTAAATTCTAGTCTTATTCTGTCTGCTATAGTACACTGGCTATCAGGTACCATATATACTCCAGTATAAGTTGAGTTTTTTAGCCCCCCAAATGAGGTCCCAAAAGGGGACTTGACTTATGCTCAGGTCAGTGACCCTGAGGGTCCCAAAACTGTGCTGGATTGAGATGCGCCAAACAACAATAAGACAGGCGAACTGGGCATGTATCAAACTGGCATGGAGAAAATCCTTTATTTCAACAACATGGGGGAACAACAAAATGGAGAACATGATTGCATTGCAAAGCGCTGTGGAGAAAGAAGGGTTTTTTTCCCCCATAGCATTCTGCAATGTGATCACGTCCCTCTTCCAAACCAGCATGGAGAAAATGCTTTATTTCAACAACACCGGGGGGGGGGGGGGGGGGATGGAGAACGCGATTGCATTGCAAAGCACTACAGAGAAAGAAGAGGTCTTTCTCCATAGTGCTGTGCAATGCGATTGCATCCCCCTTCCAAACGGATGCACAAACAGGAGTTTTACCCTCAGCGATTTGGAAGGGGAACATGTCTCCCTTCCAAACCAATGCAGAGAAAGGATTTCACTTACCGGTACCTGCCTCATCATCCCTGCTCCATGTTGCAGCCAAGATGGATGGGGAAAGCCATGCTTGGTCGCAGTGAGAGCAAGAGGCTAGGCTAGAGCAATGCTTCTTCCCTCAGTGCAATTGCCCTTCCTGCTCACTTCCCCTGCACCGCCACCACTGGTTGGGTGGTGCAAATTCAAACATACAGTAAAAAATGCACTAACACTGCCATAAACACTAAAAAAAATACCCACACAAATGTCTAAATTAATGAATTTTACCATATTTTCATGTACAGTACAGTAAAACCTCTCATAAAGAGCACCTCTCTTAGAAGACTAATTCGCTTAAAGAACAAAATTTTCTCTGAATGGTCACCCTCACTGAACAACTAAATACAACCAAAAACTCACTTAACAACTAAAAACAACCAAAAACTCACTTAACAACTAAAATGGGGTTCGCAATCCCCCCCCCCCGCTAGAAGTCACAATTGGTCACTTACAATGGCGGTGACAGCACCTTTTTCAAGTGCTTTGCTTAAAGAGCAACTCACTTAAAGAGCAAGCCCATGGAATGCATTATCCTCTTTAAGCGAGGTACCACTGTATTTTAATTATTGAAACTCACTAGCAGCTGCTGAATTTTCCACCCCTGACTTATATTCGGGTCAATCTATTTTCCTAGTTTTAGAGGTCCAAATTTGGTACCTCGACTTATGTTCGGGACAACTTATAGCCGAGTATTTACAGTAGTTAAGATGATTTTTTTCCAAGCCTACAACAATATACTACTTAAGAGGAAACAAATCCTGGCCAATTAAAGAAGCTAAGTAGCCTTGACCAATATCTGAATGTATACTTTGCAAAGAAAAACATTTGAGTACAGTTAGAGTACCTGTTTGCTGTGAGGCATCGTGTTGTAGGTAGAAGACTGGAAATGGTAGATAAAATGTCTCTAAAAATTAAATGTCCACTGCTACCTATAAGCTAATAAAGGAACACCTACTATGGGGTATGGCTGTTTTTAACACTTTTAAGTGTTAATTTAAAATATTTTAAAGCCATAAAGCTAGAACTAGTCTCTTCTGTCTTAGTCATCAGCAGGGTACTGTGATCTGTGTGTATAAAACTACAGTACCACAGAATTTAGGAAAAGTCAACAGTAATGTAAAACATTTATTTTGAAGGATAGTGTGATTAAATATACAGGTAACATCAGCCTGTAGTGTGTGACATTTTTAAATGAATGATTGTATTAATTTGCCTAGATTAGTTAATCATTGATTTGCATATAATTAAAGTGGTTAAAATGATTGTTAGGTGTTTTCAGGATGCATAAAGGATGCACTCTTTTCCTTCAAAGGACCTAACCACATGCCTATGCAGGGACCTGGACCTGGGCCAAACCAGCTCAACATGACAAACAATTCCATGAACATGCCTGCAAGCAGTCATGGGTCTATGGGAGGTTATAATCATTCGGTGCCATCTTCTCAAAGTTTGCCTGGACAGAATCAGATGACAATGAGCCAAGGACAGCCTATGGCCAACTATGGTCCCAGACCAAATATAAGCATGCCGCCAAACCAAGGTTAGTAAATAAAAAATGTATATGTCTTCTGTTAAATTCATAATCCTGTCAAATATAATACTTTTTTCAAATGTTCTAAAAAAGGAATACTAGCATCTGTTCTTCTGTGACTTTGACATTTGTTCAATCTGCATCAGTACATCTGTATCTGTTCCTTTGACAGTCTTGTTAGTCCAACTTTACGGCACAACATATCTGTAGTAAAAAATCTTTATTTTCACTGAATGCTCAGAAGATACTGTACCCCTTTTAGTATAGAAGAGCAGAAAATATTAGTAGCAATATGTTGCCATATTGTGCAGTGGCTTCTATGATGGCTCTGTACATGTAAGATAATGCAGCTAGGTTACTTGAAGGAGATTCCTGACCACACAGATTGTTGTAGGTGTATCTCTTCTATATCCTATCATCAAGAGAAGTTTGGTTGGCTAGAATGCTGATGAGAACTTTCCCTAAAATTTATATATATTTCTGCCTTGTCAACAATGTTCCATTTCTATGCTAATAACTTATGCTACATTGATTATAAGCCATATTTTGGATTTCTATAACCATTGGAAAGCCAGGATTTACGTGTTTTTATCAATAGTCTCACAACTCATTAAAATGTATGGGGAGGCTCATTGGCCTAACCTTCCTAGGCCGTATTAATGCAGTGAAACTGAGGTGGCTACTTCTGTCTTCTTCACAGCCAAGGCATGTGGAACAAAGCAGATTATGGCTTCTGACTTCTCCTCTTTCAGTCCCAGAAGTCTGTCTGAGAGATTCTAGGTAGCTTCTTGGACTAGAAATCCTAGAATTCAGAAAGTTCCAGTCTCTATTAAAAATAGATCACCAAAAAGAAATGCTCATTTTAGATGGTGTGGGAATTTTTTAAAAAAAATATATTTCCATAGCAGATTATTCTTCTGTATAAGAATCATATGGAAAATATGGCTAATATTGCCTTTTACAGTATTACCCGTGAAACTCCATGTTTTCTAGGTTTTGATGCTTACATTAGTGTGTTTGCTTCCCTTGCAGAAATTCAATACTGTAGATACATTTTAATTGAGTCAGTTGTTACTAAGATATTCTCAAATTTTCTGGCAAACTAAATAATTATCAAGTTAGTTGTTAGAGTTAATTGCTTTCATTATTCTTTTAAATTATGATTAACATTTTAATTTTTTAAAATTGTTTGAGAAGTAAGCCAAATTAAGACTGCTTCTTCTCTACATTGGTTGTTGAATATATTTATAATATTTATTCAAAATCTTGTTTTGGTCTTTCTGATAAATACTGTAACAGTTCATATTCAAGGTGAAGGGGACAAAATACTGGTATGTTTTTTGTAGTAAGGGTTACCTTTATAAAATGTAATACTGTTTATTCACAAGAAGAGATCAAATACCACTTTTGTTCAAGCTTACCACAGGTCATGTGTATTGTAAAAGTCAAGTTTTCTTTAAAAAAAAAAGAGTTGATTTTTGTTCCACACATACATTCTTTTGGGCAAAGGTAATGTTGGTATGCCACTGCAATGAAACAAGAGGAAATATAACTGTGAATGTAAGTTGAAGGTTTTGCAAGTCTTTCATGAAGAGAATACTATAGCTTATTTTAAGTAAATGCAAATGCTTGGTTGTATTCTTGCAGGAAATTTTAAATTACAGTCTTCCAACGCCTGTGCTGTATTAGGTCTGGTGATGTAAATAAAACTCTTCTTTAGTATCTTCAACATTCATCAATTGCTTCCTTCCTTTTGACCAGATTTTGTGTCGTTTCTAAAGTGCTTTCCATTTATCAGCTGCCAATTTCAGCCTTACGTCTTGAAGGATCAGATTTTAAATACTTCATTTATGTTACTTGTTTTTTTTCCTGTTTGTCATACCCTTTTGTTGTGGTTTTGGTTTATTTTTTGTATAGGTTGTAACATGTTAGAAAGTTCAAAAGTTGCTATGTTTTTTCTCACTTTAGGCCCAATGATGCACCAGCAACCACCAGCTCAACAGTACAATATGCCCCAGGGAGGTGGACAGCATTATCAGGGGCAGCAGCCACCAATGGGAATGATGGGTCAAGTTAACCAAGGAAACCATATGATGGGACAGAGGCAAATTCCACCATACAGACCACCACAGCAAGGTAAGATGAGAGTTGCATGTTTAAATCCTTCACTAGCACATGAAAAGAAAATCTAAATAGTAGGACTGGGGGTGGAGAGTCCAATAGTGGAATACTCAAGGTTCTGGACACCATTCTGCTCCACTCCACCTACTCACAACAGTCCACACACTGCCCGCTGAAGTTGCTCAGTGCTCATTTTGCTGTCTTAGGCTTTTTTCTTTCTAAGGCTTCCCCCCCCCCCCTTCACTTCTTGTCCTTCTATACATTTGGGAGATTTACCCAACTGTCCCTATATTCTTCCTTTTTATTATCTATTTTTATTTTGCTTAATTGTTGCTATTTCCACTATGTAATGACCCACCTTGAAATTTTTTTGATTGCAGTAGTGTAGTCTATCTGAATTCCAACATGCACCCTATATTTCTTTATGTGAACTTTTGGAATATCCAGCAAAATTAATTGTGCAAAAATGGGTTTTTGAAAAAAGTCTGTCTGCCTATTCTCTTTGGGTCATTGCAGGCCTAAAGGAACCAGACATTCTAAAGTTTACCTTCTTGAAGGCAAATCTCGCTTGCCACAAGCACCTTCAAAATCAGCTATTTACAAGCCTGTACTATTTTATTTTATTAAAAAAATAGTACCTGAAACTAAATGGTTGCTAGTTGTAACTGAATGTTAATATCTTTATTTTTAAAAAGATTAACAAGTGTTTTTATATAAATTGTTACAATGTTTTTGAACATCTATATTCACAATCTTTGGTATTAAATGCAGTCAAATTGCTTTGTGTACTACATACATGTCTAAGTATGTTTTCCAAAAGCATTAAGTATGCTTTCCAAAAGTCAGTGACATGGGTGGGGGAAGTCTATAGATGAGTGTTGTTTCTCATATTAAACAAAATCAGTGAGCGTGCTGAAAAAAATAAGTTATTTACATATTGACTGGTTGTGGTTTTTCAGGCCCACCACAGCAGTACTCAGGCCAGGAAGACTATTATGGGGACCAATACAGTCATGGTGGACAAGGTCCTCCAGAAGGCATGAACCAGCAATATTACCCTGATGGTAATTTCTCATAATGTTAACTTTCCCATTTTACATACCTGCCCATTATTATACTCACATTAATAGTTATACACAAAATTACTGGATGATTTGAAGCCCAAAGAATTAACTTTTTTTACAGTTAGAAATATAAAACTATCTCTAATACCATGATACAGATTTTAATATTTTTATAAGAATTCCCTGATTTGACTATAGATATGGAAAGATCTTTAACATATGTGGATGGCTGATGAAATATATCTGCTTCCAAATACGTAATGTATCTGCATACAGTAAAGTTTTATTTATTAAAAGAGTTAAAATTGGGATTGGTGGACTTTATTGATATGAGGTCCCTTCATAAAAATGCTTGGTATTTTTCTCTGTGTGTATGCATGTTAAAGAGAGTGTAGCGATTTGTGTACATAGTTATGTGTTGTGTGCAGATAATGCAGCTTTAATATTTTTCTGATTCTGAAAACCATGTAAATTGTAGAATCTTTTGTATTGCATGGGATAGTAAAGTGTCATTCAGGGTTACACAAAATAATTATCTTAAATTGTAGATCACTGAGATATATTGCCCAAAATTCTGGTGGGAAAAACCACATGCATTTATGCAAACAGTTTCGTTAATGGCATTTGTGCAAACAGTTTCATCATATGGCCTAGTACACAACCAAGTGTACCGTCATTTTATGCAGCTGGTAGATATAAGAGAGTGTGATAGATGGACAGCTGAAGAGGCAGAAATGCTCGTACTGTACTATTGGCTTTATATAATTGTAGAAGACAATAGGATTTTAGCCACTGAATATACAGTAGTAAGATGCTACTCATGAAACAAAATGTTTAAGTTTAATTTTTTAAAAATGATACCGAAGATAGCCTGAACAAATATTTATAGATTCATGGCCACTATAAGAGCCAGCAGGTCACTGTGAATGTTAGTTTATGAAGATCGGGGGAAATAGATTAGTCCTTTTTGCAGCATTAATCCTTTCAGTACAACCATTCATTCAGTTGTGAAGTTTTTTCTAAGCATTTTCAAGTTGGGTTTACAAGGTTTTAAACTACTCATTTTTTATAGTCACCATCATGCTCATGGTAGAAATTTTTGAAGTGGCAGCGATGTTAGTCTGTGCAAGCATATCAGAGAGTAAACAAGACAGAAAACTCTGTGGCATCTTAAAGACTAGCTCCTGTAGTTTTAATGTTAGCTTTCATGGATCAAGTCCACTTCGTCAGACATACGAGTGAGTTTTCATGGTATCAATTTACACATATCAGGTACAGAGGCACACAATGTTTGGTTGGCATAATGGATAAGTTTGCAAATCAGTGTGCTATTGCTTATTTACAACCAGTGCATATAACTGGTTGTAAATAGCACACTGATTTGCAAACTTAACTTTTATGCCAAACAACCATTGTCTGCTTCTGTACCTGATATGTATAAACTGATATGATGAAAACTCACTCTTATGTCTGATGAAGAGGACTTAATCCACAAAAGCTAACATTAAAATACAGTACAGGAGTTATTCTTCAAAGTGCCACAAAGTTTTTTGTCTTGTTTTGTTTATTTTCATATGCTCATGGTTTATTTAATTCCCATGTCATGAAGTAGTTTTGTACTGAATTGACTTAGAGTTAGTTTTGTGACATGTAGCAGTACAGTAAGACAAAATTGCACAAAACCTATCTTGCAAACATTGTTATTTGCAAAAGTCACTGTATGCATAAGCCAGTATAGGTGAACCTATGGCATGTGTGCCAGAGGTGACACGCACATCCTTTTCTTTTGGCATGTGGACCGTTGCACAAAGCCCCGCTCTCCCTGCTGGCAAGCCCTGCCCTGCTGCTTCCCCATCAAGGCAGGCTCATCCAATCCAGCCCCATGACATGGAAGGCATCATGTGCCGGGGCCAGTAGCGTTCGAGGAGCAGGTGCTAGGCCTGAGGAGAAATGGGGAGGGGGCAGTTGCGAGGGGAAAACCAATGGGCAGCAGCTTGAAATAGAAGAACCACCTCCTGAATTCATGTGCAGCAGTATTTTTAAAATATCTCGCGAGAGAGGGGAAACTGAATGGGTGGTGGCTGGAACGCCACCCACTCAGCCAACACTGCTGAATGCCATGCTGCCTCTGCCGCCGCACCTCAGTGAGCCCAAACACCACCCTGTGCCATGCTGGGCCTGTCTGGGGTGGTGGCTGTGGCAGGGCCTTGTCTGGAGCCCGGAGCTACCACACTGGGCTTGTCTGGGTGGTAGCGGTGGCAGAGCTTTGTTTGGAGCCCAGGGCTGCCACGCTTGGCTTGTCTGGGTGGTGGTGGTGGCAGGGCTTTATCTGGAGCCCAGCGCTGCTGCGCTGTGCTTGTCCGGGGTGGTGGTGATGGCAGGGCCTTGTCCAGAGCCTGGCACTGACACACTGGGCTTGTCTAGGTGGGTGACAGGGCCTTGTCTGGAGGCTGGCACTGCTGCACTCTGCTTGTCTGAGAGGTGGAGGTGGCGGGGCCTTGTCAGGGGCCTTGTCAGGAGCCTGGCATGGTGGCAGGAGGCTTCTCTGGAGAGTGGTGCAAAGCTTGGTGGTTCACATGCGCACACACATGTGCAGCTTGAAGCACGCAGTGACACACATGATGGCTGCCCCCATCTCCCCCCCCCCCTTTGGGCACCCGGTCCCTAAAAGGTTCACCACCGCTGCCATAAGCAGGTATAGTACAAGAATTTTCAGGAACTAAGCTGTGGCTTGGATAATTAATGCAAACATTTTTAGACATTTAATTACAGCTAGATTACCTAGGACCAAAATTTGCTCTGTTTTGAAAATATGCTGTTCTCTAGCCATTTAAATGTATAAATCTAGTTAGTTGCTATAAAATGATTTGTTTGTACAAACAGTAAAGTAACAGAAGTTAGCATTGATACACTATAAGCAAAATTAATTAAAGGTGTGCTGTTTAATGAAATACAGGGTGTCCCAAACATTGCCATACATAGGTAAATGGAAAATTGTAGCTAAATGTACCTTTTAAGTACAAAATATTCATTTTGCAATACACAAATTGTTTACAAAATATTCTCTCCAGGTTGGTCACCTCTTTCTACACAAACAAAGTCTTCTCCCCCACTCATGATGAAAGTTCTAAGATATGTTGTTATGAAATTGTTGCTATGTATGGTGACTTTTGGGACAACCTGCATGTAATATTTATAATCTAGAAACTGTATAAACAGATGATGGTCATGAAACTCAGGTATTTTGATGAAATGTAGTGCACTTTTTAATGAAAAAAGTAAAGAAGGATTATTACAGACTATTCTCAAGAATGTAATTTATAATCAATTTTATAACTGCAAACAGAATTATGAGAAGTTTTGGAAGAAATTTCAGGTTAACTGGCTCTGAATGGTGGATGTCTGTAATTTTTATGACTGTTACGATAGGTTAGAATTTGTAAGGAAATGTGTCCTTTTCGCTCAGATGTGCAAATAATGTTATTTCATGATAATAATACAAAAATGGTATAACGTAATGCAGAAGTTCACTGAGATTTACTTCTTGTAGTTCACAGTTTTTAGCAGCATATGCTTTTGAATTGGAAATCAGTAGAACAGGTGTTCAACAAAGTATGGTAATTGGTTTCTTTGTTCATTATAATTAAATTCGGGTTATTTACATGTGAAAGGCCAAAATGCTTTCATTTTTAAAAAAAGAGGAAGTACTTCCCTTTCTAACAAAGATTATCAGAAAGCTTAAGACCATTCCTTACTGTGATGTCGCTAAAACTACTTTCATTAGCTGATTTTTTTCCATGTCGCATGTTAATTCAATATGAAAGGAAGTCCTAATGGTAAATCCTTCTAATTCAATTTGAAGGTTCTTTTTTATGTATTTTCAATTGACACTAATTTTTTTTAGTAAGATGAAATCTTTTTAGGGGTTTCACTCAGAGGCCATTAACGTTTCTTCCTGTCTCTTGTCGAATTGATGTAGGTCATAGTGATTACGGTTATCAGCAACCGTCGTATCCTGAACAAGGCTACGATAGGCCTTATGAGGATTCCTCCCAACATTACTACGAAGGAGGTATCTATATACCTTCACACACACGTGCACATACATTCCTTTCCCTTTCCCCTTCCACAAAGGAACACAACTTCTTGCACAATATAACTTGTTTCCTGCCCATACAAAGCTGTTGTAGACTTCTAGTTGCTGGCTGTTGAAAACTGCAGGGAACCTGAAGCATTCAAAAATAGATTCCCCCCTTCCATCCGAACATCTAAAATTATAACCTTAAATATGTCATTTCTAACAGCAATAAAATGACTAAAACACTGTTAGCATTCTTCTCTCCTCCCCCAAGAATATTTTTATTTCAACATAAACCCATTGGTCCAGTTTTATATTTTGTGTGTATGTATACATGCAAATATAGTGCCATTAGGAAACAGCTTGCTGATTTGTGTAGCTAGTTTGTGCTCTGTAGCTGTCTTTAATTTTGTCCTTTTTTCCCCCATTTAGCATAGTCGTGGCCTTATCAAGTCACGGTGTTATGTTCCAACAAACTTTAATGCTCGTTTGCCAGAGATGCTGAAAATGCTGCAGTTTAGCCTTGCAAAATCTGGCTTTAACTGCAGTTTGTTTGGCTGAATTCTTTCTGTTTTTGGTTTGTTTCCTTTGTTCAGTTTTTGAAATCAAAACTGCACTTTCATTTTGTTTTGTGGCGTTTGCTGTGCATCTGAAAAGAGAAAGTAGAACCAGAGAAAATGCCTTTAATTGTTTTTGCTTAACCTCATCTTTCAGGAAATTCGCAATATGCCCAACAACAAGATGCATATCAAGCACCACCTCAACAGCAAGGATATCAACAGCAACCGTACCCAGGTCAGCAAGGTTATCCCGGACAACAGCAAGGTTATGGTAAGTTAAAAGTAGCACCAGAAAAAAAAAATGTTTGTGTGTTGGGGGAGGAGGGGCACAGACGGAACAAAGCATAGTTCTGAATGGAGAAGTTTTGTCTCGCATGTTAAAATCTCTGGAAAAAATAATATACACTAGTACCCCGGATAATGTTATGACTTGGTTCCACAAGTTTCGTCGTTATCCGGTTTTTAACGTTGTGCGATACATTGATCACACAATGGTAAAAAAAGCCCTGTTTCCCTGGAGGCTGCAGCAAGCCAGAACGTTGGGATTTGAATCCTGACATTTTGGCTTGCTGCAGCCTCCAGGGAGGTGGGGGAACTTTGGAAACAGCTTGGATCGGGTCTTCCCACCTCCCTGGACCCGGCCGGGGGGGGGGGGGTCAGAGACCCCAAAATTGGTAAAAAAAAAAAGTCCTTTTTTAAAAAACCAATTTTGGGGTCTCTGACACACACACCCCCCCCCCGCTGGGTCCAGGGAGGTGGGGAAACCCAATCCAAGCTGTTTCTGGGCTTCCCCGACGTCCTCAATCAGTGCAGCAAGCCAAAATGTCGGGATTCGAACCCTGACGTTTTGGCTTGTTGCACTGGCTGAGGACGTCGGGGAAGCCCAGAAACAGCTTGGATCGTGTCCCCTGCCTGCTCCAGAGAGGACCCGATCTACAGCTGCAGGGTGGCTGGGGAAGCTGACGGGGACTCCCTGTCGGCTTCCCTAGCCACCCACCCTTGCCTCCGCAGCTGTGGGGTGGCTGGGGAAGCCGACGGGGGAGGCCCCCGTCAGCTTTCCAGCCTCCCCACCCCTGCCTCTGTAGCTGCAGGGTGGCTGAGAAGCTGAACGGAGAACCCCGTTCAGCTTTCCAGCCACCCTGCTGCTAAGAACGACTGTATCGGATAACGTTAAAAATCGCATTATTCGATACAAGATTTTTCCGAAAATCTTGTAACGTTATGCAGTTTTAGCGCTATCCGGTACTCGCGTTATCCGGGGTATTACTGTATTTCACTTATACATAGGCTCGCCATAAGTCAGAGGTGACTTGACAGCATGTAACAGTGGCATATTTCATGCTTAAAACTGGTTTCACAAATACACACTCTCTAAAATATCTTGTACTGATTAACAGAATGCGTTTTTAAGGTATTGTGTATTAACCAGATTGTAGCTGGCTGGATAGCTCAGGAGTTTAGGTATCTGGCTACAGAGCCAGAGGTTTGCAGTTTTATTCCCCACTGTGCCTCTTGTGAAAAGAACCAGCCTGTGTAGTCATGGGCAAGCTGCACAGTCACAGGATGCCCCCAGAAGAAGGGAATGGTAAACCACTTGTGAGTACTCTCTACCTAGAAACCCTTTTAAAAGGGGGCTGTAAGTTATAATTGACTTGATGGCACATAATTATTAATTATTAAACATTAGAATTACAGCATTTATTTATTTAGACTTAAATCGCCACTCGCTCACCATGGCAACTCAGGGCGGCTTACAGTCAACAAAAACAACAATCACGGTAAAATACTCCTTATTAAAACATCCTTAAAACAATTAAACTAAAAGAGGTTTTCAGACAATGTAGAGGAGCCTCATTTGGGCGTTTCCTGAGTGGAGTTTCTTGTGCAAAAATCTTTTCAGCCCAGAATAATTTCAGACATGAAATTATCATTATATATTAAAATGTCTTGTTTAATAAAAATTTTTTGGAATAGTAGCTGTGTTAGTCTGTGGTACAGGCATATCAGAAAACAAAATAAAATAAACATACTAGATTGCAGGCCAAGTATTCATAAAAGAAAACACAAAACATGTATATATTCTGCTGGTCTTGAGTCATAGAGTTCCTATTGATATACAAGTAGGCCCATTGGATGAAGTATTGCAAAAATTTCTGTAAACTTTTAAAGAACTTTCAAAGCAAAATAGAACTTGGATATAATACTTCTTAACTCATTTAACTTAATAGCTAATTTAATAATTTAATAACTTTTAAGCTTAATTATATCTCACTTAAATTTTCTAAGAAGCATCAAATTGTTGGCATAATTGATCCCAATAGCTATGTTCTAATGTTTTCCCTAGTAGTAAAACAGAAACCCTGGCATCAAAGATATAAAGAGAGTGGGTTATTTGGGAGGGGCCAACTAAGATTTTCATAAGAATTATTTCTCTTGCCTTTGGTGGACACATCTTTTGGATGTCCGTACAGAAAAGAGGAGTTGGGGACAAGCAAATGGCAACAATTTTCTTTAAATATCTCAGAGGGAACTGGCAATTATAATTTGAACTTGTTAAAGTCACACTTATGAAATATTTAAAATGTTCATGTTTCTGAAGCAATAAGTATTTGAAAATTTAGAACAATATAAAAATATATTCTATTCAGTTAATTTGGTATACTCTTGCAGCTCCTCAAATAGGATGCCATATGGTGATGAACACCACTAATCTGGATGTAACTGTTGGGGAAGAAAGGGAAAGGTGTCTCTGGCTTTGTATATTGAATGTTTTAATTGGTCCCATATTGTTCCCTAAAACATTTTAGGTCCTTCTCAAAGTGCACCAGGACCTCAGTATTCCAATTATCCTCAAGGACAAGGTCAACAGTATGGAGGATATAGGCCTACGCAGCCTGGGCCCCCACAACCACCACAGCAAAGGCCTTATGGCTATGACCAGGTACATTTTTATGTTTTAATGAAATTTTACAAATGTTGAATTTTATATAGATATTTTATCTGCAAGAAAAATGAGAAAATGTTAAGTACCAAATTTGTGAGTGTGCTTATACATCCTTTTATGCCAGGGGTGCCCAAACTTTTTGGTCTGAAGGCCGGTCACGTGGTTGAGCATGCTGGTCATGTGGTTCTTCCCACCAGAAGCAAAAGTAAAACACGCATGCACATAATGCTGCTGTAAGTGACCCACAGCTGTTGTAAATGCATGTGTGTTTTACTTCTGCTTCTGGGGGTGGTGTGGGCCAGATTAATTGGCATGGGCTGGATACGGCCTGCAGGCTGTAGTTTGGGCATCCCTGTTTTATACTTTCTTACTTTTTGTAAATTTGCAGCTATCTTAATACATGTTAATTCTGAACTTCGTAACTAAAAAGGATTATTCTACTAGTGCTGGTATTCTGAAGATTTCCAGGGAGAGTGTGTATTTCTCTTGTATAGTAAATGTTCTTCAGCATAATTTGCTCTTAGTGCCTTCTTTTGTATTGTATCAAATTGACAAAATACAACAATACAGAAACCACATTTCTGGCTTTTCTTCTAACTTTAAATTTTTTTAAGGCTAGAAAACACAGAGAATCAGGAGCTGACCTGCTATATTCAGAAACATTTTCTAGGGCCAAGTAGAAAATGTCAGAGTAGCTTATATACTACAATAAAACCAAGGAAATCACATAATAGCAACTTGAGCAACCAGGGGAAATCCAGAGGAATGTGCCAAAGGATGATTGAGATCTAAAGTAAGTTTTACATCCCTGTAAAAGCTAGGCAGAAAAAGAATGCCTTCTCATTTTAGTAAGTAACTTTCCAGAGAATAGGGTTCAGTGTGCCTTATGATACTGTTTTCGTCAGAGATATTAAAAGATATATAGGGGTTCTAAATTTGTGACTGCAGCTAACACATAAAAGTCAATGGAGATTACCTGAACTTCCCAATTAGAGAAATTCAGTAATACAGTAGTATGAATTCCCTATGATCTCTGTCATTTTAAGCCAAATTTTAACAGAAGAATGTAGAGAACCACTTGGTGTATCAACTGAAATAGTACTGGGATAGAAAGTGAATTAAATGGCTGAGCAAACAGATTACCAAAATTTTAAACAGTGTACGATATCCTGAATGAATGTATGAGATTATGTCCTTACTTGTGTAGACTGTAAGGTAGAGCTTCTGATCCCTACCTAGATGTGCATATAATTTTCATTTTCTCTTTAAATATAACTGTGGAGCTGTACTATGGAAAGATATTTCCAGAGGTGCAGCTAGGTAGCCTGTTATTTAAAAAAAATCAGGACTTAACGTTTCAAATACCGTACGGATAAATTTATGGTGGCATTGAGCTTTTGCATGAAACCTATGAAATGGATTCTTATGCCATAATACTGTACAAGTAGAAATTTTTAAGGAATCTGCAAATTTTTCCAGAAGCCATTCCACAAATCATTTTGGCTTCAAGAGGCTTTACGTTGCTTGCATTTGTTGTTCTAGTGTTTTGATAGTAGTTGCTTTAGGTCAGGGATCCCCAATCTATGGCCCATGGGCCAGCCCTAGCCCCCAATGCCATTCAATCCGTCACCGTCTCCCCTGCACCAGGAAGTGGAAGAGGGTGCATTTATGTCAGCCATAAAACACACACGTGACTGGCGGAAATGGGTGCAATTATGACAGTTGTAAATGCATCTGCTTCCAGGGGATGTGGTCTGACCCGCTCAGCTGTTCCAGGGGTGTGGTCAGGCCCACAGCACAAAAAGATTGGCCACCCAGCTTTAGGTAAATATCGCCCTTGCTCAAAAGCCAGTCATATCCGACTAGGGTGTGTTGCTCATATCTGTTTGCAGCTAAAGAGCCAGCACTGTCTGCATCTGCAGACTTTTCTGTGGAGTGCACAGAATACTGTTATCTTTCCACCAAAGTGGTATCTGTTTATCTACTTGCCATTTCTTGCTTTTGAGCTGCTAAGTTGGCAGGAGCTGGGACAGAGACAGAATGTCACTCCATCATGTAGAACTCGGGTCTTGAACTACTGACCTGCCAACCATCTAGTTATCAAGTTCAGCAACTTAACCACTATGCCACCACAGTCCCAGCAGTTGCTTTAACACAAACTAATAATATCACTAATATTTCTTCTGATGCTATTTTGAGTACAGACATGGAGTATAACATAATATAATCTTAGGCAAGGAAGGATTTTTCCTGAAGATACTTGACATTCATACATAGCAGAATACTTGGAAAAGCAAACATAACAGTGATAAATAAATAAACATTTTTTATCATGTTTTCTGAAATAGTACTTTGCAGGAGCATCATCGTTTTGAGAGTTCCTTTTTATATTCTCCTTTTATGGATTATTCAAGGCAAGATGTATTGCCAGGATCCAAAGAACAGTACAATAAGTTCTATGCTCCCAAGAATCCTTTCTAATTTGATTTCCCGCATGTCAAAGAGCTTTTAGAACTGAGGAAACTTTCAGTTCTCCTTCGTGTTGTTTGTGAATGCACACTGATGGGTTCTGCGCTTGCGCGGGAGCCAGGTCGGAGCTGGAAAGCTGATTGGATAAATTTGAATGGTTAGTACCGCCCACCATCTCCACCCGCCCTTTGCGCCATTTCGCGCTTTCCACCTCAGTTCTTGTTTTTCCGCTGCTACAGCAGGAGCCTGATCGAGAGCTCTCCCGTTTTTCCCTCGCTACCGAATTGTTCGGTCGTTTATCCGGGATAGCTTTCGGCACCTTCACTTCTGGTTTATCCAGTACCCTTTTTCCTTATTAAAAAAAAAAAGAGAGAGAGAGAAGAAGAAGACAGAAGTTAGAAGAGCCGCAAAGGGGATCCCCCCTTCTAGCCCTTCGCCACCCCACTGTGGATGGCATCGTCGGTGGCCTTCAAGAAGTGCCTTTCGTGCTCGGCCAAAATCCCGAGCACCGACAACCACTCTAAGTGCCTGATCTGCCTGGGCGAGGACCATCCTGTGCACTCGTGCTCAGCCTGCAAGAAATTCTCCAAGGTTGCCCTGAAGAACCGGAGGAACCGTCTGCAGGCCCACCTCATGGAGTCCGCCCTAGCACCACAAGGCCCAAGCCGCCCGACGGAGGCCCACCAGGAGACGTCCTCTTCGGCCCCGCCAGCCACCAAGAAGCTCACCACCGTCGAGCTCTTCAGAAAGAAGAACAAGGAGGAACGGAAGAAGGAGAAGAAAAAACATAAGAAACACTCCTCCTCTCTACCTCCAACACCTCAAGTGCGCCGGCCGTCTCCTTCTGCTTCCCCAGCCTCCGCAGTCTTCGTGGCCGCCATTACATCGCCGCCACCATCTCCTCCACGTGCGTCCCAGGCGGAGTCAGAGGGCATCCCACCGCACCAGGAGACCCCCCCGCCACCAACTCCACGGGGACCATCTCTACTTCCCGACGGGAGAAGCGATGAACGGGGATCGGAGACCGCCGCACAGTCCTTCCTCACCCTGGAGATGCTGTCCCCGCTCTTGGAGGCCATGACGGAGAAAATCACCGACAAGGTACTCGCCACCATTGGTCCCCCGCCCAATCCTACATCGCGGGCTACCTCCAAATGGAAGGCCGATCACGCATCCGTGGCCTCCAAACGGCGCCGAGCCCAATCCGTGGCCTCCCAACCGCTGCCGCCACCACCGCCATCTGTATCCGGGGAGGAACCGAATTCAGCCAGGCCTTACTGGTCTGATTCGGACCCCGAGGCCTCACTGCCACCCCCATCCCTTGCTGGGGTGTCTGGAGGCTCAGACGATTCGTCCGAGGGAGAAGGCGAGGAGGAAGACATGGACGATCTTCCTCCGGTCGATGCCGAAAAGTCCCCGGTGGAACAGATCGGCGCCAAGGAGCGCCTGCAGCCGGAGGACCAGAAATCCTTCACTGCCCTCCTGACCCGCATGGGCCCGATATTGAATATCAGGGCAGAACACCCTCCGGCTCCATTCGTGGACGAGGTGTGCGGATTGGCGGACACCAAGAAGATCCTTCCGGTCCATCTGCCTTTCCTTCCGGCTGTCGCCCATTCGGCCAAGACGGTTTGGAGCAGGCCGGTCTCATCCCACGTCGTCTCCAATCGGCTGGATGGGATCTACAAGCTCCTTGGGGAGGAGGGTGAGTTCCTCCATTCGCACCCCACGCCGAATTCGAGGGTAGTCAAGGCCACCCAACACCGCACCGCCGTGCATAGCGTGCCTGTCCCATCCTTGAAGGACGGAAAGAAACTAGACGCCATCGGAAGGAGGGTCTACGCCGCCTCATCCCTCTCTACCCGCGCGGCTAACTACGAGGCAGCCATGGCAGCCTATAACATCAAGCTGTGGGGCAAGGTGGAAGCCTCCCTGGACAGACTGCCACCCGATCTCCGCGCCGAGTTTGAGACCCTGTCCGAGGAAGGGATCCAACTCAGCCAACAACAGCTCCGAACCGCACGCCACATCTGCGACTCGGGGGCCAAAACCGTAGCGGGCGCGATACAGCTGCGTCGCCACGCGTGGCTCAGATCGGCCGACCTACATGATGACACCAAGAGACTCATCGAAGAGCTCCCTTTCGAACGGCAAGGGATTGTTCGCCGAGGACACGGACAATGCCCTTAACGAACTTCACAAGGACATCACGACATCCAACAGACTTCGGCTTGGCTCGACCAGCGGATACCAACGCAGGTCTTCCTCGGGTTACAGTCAGGACTACCGCAACCGCCAGTCCTTTCGATCCCAAGGCCAAGCCAAGCAGCAATTCTACAAACCGCGCAAACAATACAACTGCACGCGCTTCCAGAACCAGGGCCAGAACACCAAGCGCTCTGACCGGAGGCAAAAGCAACAACCTTGACTCCCTCCGAACCGAAGATCCTCCCTCACCCCATCCGATGCCGTACATACCGCTCCGGAACTTCCTAGCCACTTGGAACGCAATAACTACCGATCGGTGGGTGCTTCGAATCTTAGACGTTGGCTACGCCATCGAATTCGAGAGATGGCCAACCTTAGGGCACATCCGCACCACCAATCCGTCCCCCCAGCTACACGAAGAACTCTCAGCACTTCTACTCAAGGGGGCAATAGAACCGGTCGCTCCAACATCTCTCTGCGACGGATTCTATTCCAGGTATTTCATAGTCAGCAAGATAGACGGAGGACTCAGACCCATCATGGACCTCCGTCGCCTCAACAAACACATCCGAGTGGCGAAGTTCCGCATGGTCACGCTCCAGACCATTCTCCCTCTCCTGAAGACCGGAGACTGGTTTGTAGTAATCGACCTCAAGGATGCGTATTTCCACATCTCAATACGCCCAGATCACCGCAAATTCCTCAGATTTTGCATCAGGGACAAAGCCTTCCAGTACACGTGCTTACCGTTCGGCCTCTCCACCGCACCGAGGGTCTTCACGAAGTGCATGGCACCGGTAGCGGCATACCTACGAACCCGGGGCATCCAGGTATTTCCCTACATAGACGACTGGCTGATATCGGCGCCGTCTGCAGAACAAGCACGGAGGGACGTGCGATTCACCCTCAGAACCATGGAGGATCTCGGGCTTCGGATCAACGTAAAGAAATCACGCCTGGAACCGGCCCAGGAGATGGATTACATCGGGGCGATCCTGAACGCCACGAAGGCAAGAGCATTCGTCCCTCCCCAGCGCCTAGCACACATCGCATCGCTGGTACACCAGTTCCAGAACAACCGCACGGTGAGTGCCAAGTCGGCGCAGAGACTCCTAGGCCTCATGGCCTCCACCACGGCGGTCGTACCGTTCGCCAAATTAAAGATGAGATCGCTCCAGTCTTGGTTCCTACACCTCTTCAACCCTGTGCTGGACGATCCGAACAAACGGCTCATGCCAACCCGCGAACTCAAACAGCAACTACAGTGGTGGACCAACCACGAATTCGTGGCCATCGGGAAACCCTTCCTACTTCCCACACCGTCAACCCAGATCTCCACGGATGCGAGCACACTCGGATGGGGAGCATGCTACGGATCCCTGGAGATAAGCGGCAAGTGGACTCGACAGGAACGAGCACACCACATAAACTTCCTAGAACTACTCGCGATTTGGAAGGCCATGAAAACCTTCCAATCCAGCCTCCGAGGAACGGCGGTTCAGGTCGCCTCGGACAACACCACAGCCCTATCTTATCTCAACCGGCAAGGAGGGACTCACTCACCATCCCTACTCTACCTGGCAGTCCAACTCTGGGAGTGGTGCCTCCAGAACCACGTCCTACCGATCGGAGTGCACATCCAAGGGACACTCAACACAACAGCGGACGGCCTCAGCCGCAAGACCTCGGACGTTCACGAATGGGAGCTCAACGCATCGGTCTTCGAGCTCCTGTGCAACAGATGGGGCCAACCACGAGTGGACCTCTTCGCGTCCCAGACCAACGCGAAGTGCGACCTATTCTGCACGAGGGCCGGAGCGGGACACGGATCCATGAGGGACGCCTTCATGATCCCCTGGCGAGGAAGTCTCCTCTACGCCTTCCCACCTTTCCCGCTCATCCAGAGGGTCCTGGTCCGCCTTCGCCAGGAGAAGGCCCGAGCCATTCTAATTGCACCAGCGTGGCCCAGGCAACACTGGTACCCACTGCTCAGGGAACTAGCGACGGATTCGATCACCCTCCCGGACGACCCGTCGCTCCTCCACATGGAACGGGGCCAGATGTTCCACGCAGACCTACCGAGTCTCCACCTCACGGCTTGGCTCATAATCCCAGGATAAGCAGGATCCTGGAACAGAGCAGGAAACCCTCCACATCCAAGTCCTACAAGAACAAGATGGAGAGGTTTACTGCATTCCTCAGGGACCGGGACAAGGAACTGACCACAACCTCCCTAGAGGACCTGATGGACTACCTGCTCCACCTGGCTGAAACCGGCTTGGCACCCACACCACAATGGTCACTGTCTACCGTCTTGGAAGCTCTGATGAGGCCACCCTTCGAGCCGATGGCAACAACCGAGATCCACCTGCTCTCATGGAAGACTGCGTTCCTGGTGGCCATCACCTCAGCCCGCAGAGTAGGGGAACTGACAACCCTCAGGAATGATCCCCCATTCCTCAAGTTTTTCCATGACAGAGTGGTCATGCACCCGGACCTCTCTTTCCTCCCTAAGGTGATCACAGAATTCCACCTATCCCAGGTCATCACCTTACCTGCCTTCTTTCCCAACCCTTCCAGTGCCCAGGAAAGAAGCTGGCACTCCTAGGACGTACGAAGAGCACTGCTCTTTTACACACGACGTACCAGAGATTTTAGACAATCTAATAGACTATTTATCGCCTACGGCGGGAGATCCAAAGGCCACGCGCTCTCTGCCCAACGCCTTTCCAAATGGATCTGCGAGGCTATCTACTTGGCCTACCGCCTGACGTCAAGGGAACCACCACCCCACGTCAGGGCTCACTCCACCAGGTCCATGGCCACCTCCACGGCCTTCTTGGAGGGAATCCCCATGGAAGACATCTGCAAAGCCGCAACGTGGTCCAGGCCACTCACCTTTGTCAACCACTACAGACTAGACACCAGAGCCATCCCCGACTCCAGGCTGGGACGCTCGGTCTTGACAGCAGGTCTTCGCGCTTCAATGCCATGATGACCTCCTGACCTTTGAGTGTATCCTGAGACCAGACCACATCTCCACCAAGCGGCACATCTCACCACAGCACCAGCTACCCACCATCCAGGTAAGAGAGCTTGCTAGTCACCCATCAGTGTGCATTCACAAACAACACGAAGGAGAAGGACAGGTTGCACTTACCTGTAACTGTCGTTCTTTGAGTATGTTGTTTGTGAATTCACACAACCCACCCGTCCTTCCCCTCTTACTGCTGCAGGGATGAGATGCTTATCCTCTGTACAGCTTTAATATTAACTGAGGTGGAAAGCGCGAAATGGCGCAAAGGGCGGGTGGAGATGGTGGGCAGTACTAACCATTCAAATTTATCCAATCAGCTTTCCAGCTCCGACATGGCTCCCGCGCAAGCGCAGAACCCATCAGTGTGAATTCACAAACAACATACTCGAAGAACGACAGTTACAGGTAAGTGCAACCTGTCCTTCTCCTTCGTGTAATCTGTGAATCCCCACTTTTGGGTTCTGCGCCTGCGCGGAGCCATTATCAGAGCTTTCAAGCGGATTGGATAAAAGTTTGAATGTTAGGGCCGCCCACTGTACCTCCCATCCTTTGGTGCCATTTCACATTCTTTCCTCAGTTCTCTTCTTTCCGTCTCAGCAGCAGGATACTGTTTTGAGCTCTCTTTAATTTTTCTGTCGATTCTTCAGAAAATACTTGCTTCATTCTCAATTTTTTGCTTGGTGATCTTGTCCTTAGGTCAGGATCACCTACCTTCGGAGCTGTTCCTCCTCGTGGGAGAGCAGTTCCTGGCATTTTCTTCAATTTTTACCTCAGGGTTGCTTCTTCCTTGCGGGGGAAGCAACCTTTTCCCTTTGGGAACAACCTAAATTTTTTCTTAGTTGCTCGTCCCTTGCAGGTCGGGCAGTGTCTTATCTACAATTTTTCTTGCTTGTCGGTCTTTTCTCCAGGAAGGACTGGCACCCCAGTCATTTGCTTGCTTCATGGTGGGCATTTAGGCTGTTTTTTCCTTTAGCATGAGGTAATTTTTGATAGTATCAGCTGCCTATAACTGTTGCACTATCTGCAACTAGAAGTTTCCCTTGTCAGACGGCCACAGTAAGTGTTTGCTGTGTGTTGGAGAATCCCATCACACCCAGACATGTGTTCACTGCAAAAAAATCACTTGTCTTGCGGTTCAAAATAGAAATAATTGTCTCAGGGCTTATCTAATGGAGATAATGTTTTATCCGGCGGCTCCATCTCAGGCCTCTCAGTTTCCTGCCAAACTTCCAGCACCAAAGAAGGCCGCCATAGAGGGAGAGGGCTCAAAAATGTCCAAGGTGAGGCAGAAGTCTAAGAAGGCAGGGCACCATTATCTTTCACCTCCCCCACCAAGCTTTGAGGGATGTCTCTGCTCCCCCAGGTGTCCATCTTTACCACCAGCTTGACACGCTCTGGCTACTGTTTCAGTGTCCATTTTGCCACTAATTGGACCAGCTCTGGCTATCATTTCATCTCCGCCGGCTCCATCTCAGGCAGGTCAGCTGGACTTGCAACCACTTCTTGAGACAGTAGTCAAGAAGATAGGTGACCAACTTTTGGCTGTCGGGACTCAAGCTCGGCAACCTGGTCCCATGAGTACTCTTCCTTCACAGGACTCTGAACGGACTGTTGCTCCAGGCCAAGGAATGGACATTGCTTGGCCTGGAGCTGCTGCCGATGTGGAAGCGAAGATCCGTCTACTGATGAGTCCGAGTCCTCTTCGGAGGAGAATCATGTGGACATTGCTCCGCCACCTTCGGGTACGTCAAGCACCCGCTCCATCGAACAGCCCAGGCCGTACTGGTGCAGACACTCGATCCTATTATTGGATCTGCTGATCCGCCCCGTGGTGAGGGCCAGAAGTCCTTTACAGCCATACTGACTCATCTTGGGACTGCCTTAAGCCTCCCATATCGCCATGTTGCCATTTCTTCTCAGCTCCACTAAGGCCGTGTGGAAGAAGCCCATTTTGTCCCACACAGATTTTACGAGAGTTGACAGTTTGTACAAACCCCTGGGTGACAACGTGGAGTTTCTGCAAGCCCATTCTCTGCCAAAGTCCATGATTATCCAGGCTTCACAGAGTAAGACAGCAGTCAGCAGTTTCCCCATGCTGTCTTCATCTGAGGGCAAGAAGCTTGACGCATTGGGGCAGAAGCTTGATGCCACCATGTCATTGTCACTCCGTGCAGCGAACTGTTCAACGATGGGGTTTTACAATTCCCATCTCTGGGAATGGGCAGAGTCCTTCACGGTCAAGTTGCCTGCTGACCTGCACATGGAGTTTAACTCCCCCTGTGACGAGGGCAATTACCTCTCTGAGCAACAGGTGAGGATGGCCCATCACATGAATGACGCAGCAGCAAAGGACATGTCCACGTCCATTCTGTTGCATTGGCATGCCTGGCTTCTCTCCACCGAGCTCGTGGAGCCTACCAAGAAGCTAATCAAAGATCTGCCTTCTCACGGCCAAGGTCTGTTTGTCCAAGACATGGACAAGGCCCTGAAAATACTGCAGCAACCCAAGACCACAGCAAAGTTCTTTGGTTTGGCTTCGCCTAGACAGTCTACCTCCAAACCACGGTACGGGTTCCTTGAGTCATCAACCTTGAGTCATCAACCTTGAGTCATCAACCTTGAGTCATTAAGCTCCGTCACAGTCTTCCATCCTCTCACCTGTAGGAGGAAGTGGCAATGCTACTGTCGAAAGGAGCCATAGAAACTGTACCACCACTGAAATGGAGCGATGGTTTCTACTTGAGGTACTTTGATGAGCCAACCGACTGAGGCCACTGTCTGGTCCATACCCCACATATGTTCCGCCAGCCAGGTCTTAAATCCCTTCCGAAAGGGCAGCAGCTCCATCTGGAGACACAACTCACTTGGCAAGAGGTTCCATAGGACCGGAACAGACACAGAGAAGGATCTCCTTCTAGTGCTAGAGAGGTGTGCCTCTCTAGCTGATGGTACAACTAGAGAGCCTCTCCGGTCCGCTCTGGTGGGACGGAGAGATGTCCTTAGGGCCTTGCAGTCTCTTAAGTATCCTAGCCCACTACCATATAGGGCTTTAAAGGTGATAACCAGCACCTCGAATTGCACCCAGAGGCAAACTGGTAACCAGTGCAGCTCCTGCCCGCAGTAGAGGTGAGGTGTGAGCATAACGCAGCACCCCATCACAACCCGGGCAGCCACATTCTGGACCAGTTGCAGCCTCCGAATGGTCACCAAGGCCTCCCCATGTAGAGTGCATTGCAATAATCAAGTCTGGAGGTGACCAAAACATGTGTGATCATGAGCAAGGAGTCCTAGGCTAGGAGTGGGTGTAACCAGCGTATTACACGAATTTGTGAAAAAGCCCTCCTGGCCATGAGTGCCACCTGCTCTTCAAGCAGTAATCATGAGTCCAAGAGGACCCTGAGATTATGCACCGGGTCTGTTTGGGGCAAAACTGCCCCATCCAGAACCAAAGATGGTAGCTCCCGAGTTAACGCAGGACCCCTGACCCACAACCACTCAATCTTGTCAGGATTCTGTTGTAGCTCATTGCCCTCCATCCAGACCCTCATAGCCTCCAGGCACCTGGAGAGGACTTCCATTGCATCGTTTGGGTCCCCATGGGCCGAGATGTACAACTGGGTATCATCTGCATATTGATGATACTTCACCCCATGGGAACAGATGATCTCGCCCAGTGGTTTCATGTAGATGTTAAATAGGAGAGGTGAAAACACTGAGCCCTGAGGCACCCCAGTTCCCTTTGGAATCCATCCGAAATCCCGCCGGGGGCGGACCGATTGAATAGGCCCTACTTCTCTGCAGTGAAGCCCCATCCCCACAAAGTCCAGTGTTACCAGAAAGTTATCTATCCTCTGGTAATTTATAAGCTGGATTAGTCCAATATAATGTGTAGGGTACAGCCACTCGGTACAGTTGTTTAATTCTGTTTATCCTAGCACTGCTTGGCTGTATATTGCCCACCTCATTTTAAGCAGTTGGGACAATGTTCTATTATTGTGTTTTCCTATTTTGTGGACTTTGTTGCTTTTTTAAAATTATAAGCTGTACTGCAGAGCATTTTTGCTGAAAATTTTGGTTAGAATCCTGGTATATTTGTGATTGTAGCAATTCTGTGGCTAGAGTGTTGTGCATGAAACCTACAGATTCCTTCGTGGCAGCGTGGTATCCAGGGATGGGTAACACACAGAATTGACTGTTTCACAGCACATTTCTTGGCAATAGGACACTAGCCATAGTAAATATATGTATTCAACTTGGTAGCTACTGTAAGAAAACCAGTATTTTTTCTGAAAACTGATGATCGAAATGGAGTTAGGCTTCTACCAATTCTTGTTTTCTGTTGAAAAGATGGATTCCAGTTTTTAGGGAAGAATATACACATGAAATTGTGAAATGATCACATATTGCCATTATGCTAGAAGAAGTAACAGTTTGACAGAGTGTACAAGTCTTGTGACATTCAAAGTTGTGCTGTGTGTATTGTGTTGTTTTAGGAAAATGAGATAACTATATTCTGTTTATTTTCCCCTCAATTTTAGGGGCAGTATGGAAATTATCAACAATGAAAAAATAATTTCAGTACAACATCAGCCATGTCTCTCCAGTGCTGTGGACTCTCCTTTTGAAGAGAAGAAATCTTCAGTTCAGTGTATTTGGTGAAGGAAAAACCAGCAACTCCACACTGTTGATAAATGGCTACTTTGCAGACATTGCCTTCCTGCACTAGTCATAAAAAATAGTCCTTCTTTTAAAAAATTGTGTCTGTACCTCTAGATGGCAATATTGGACAGAAAATATACTCGCAAACAATTTTGCTGCGAGCTTAGAACTGTACATCAAACTAACTGTTACAGACTGAAATGTGTGAACAACATTGTATGTTTATGAAGGTTAAGGGAATTTAATATTTTTCCATAGATTCTTTTGTAAGGGGAAGGGGGAAATTTTTACAGCAGCAATATTTTATATATTATTGTTTTTCATAATGGAATATGCAAGACAGTACACTACACACTGTTCAAGGTCAGAAACCCATATAGTTAAGAAATATAGATTGGGACATGATGAAGTCTTCATTGTGTTGGTCTAAATGTTTTACATGAGGAGACATTTGCTTATCATACAATTATTGCAGGCCATTGTACAAATAATTATATCCCAACTATTTGAATGACAAGATGATCATGCACATTAAAGACATATTTGAGTATAAAGAATAAAATTTGAAATGTATTATGTGAAGCTCTTTTTTTAAAAAAATGGTTTTTAGCAGTCAAGATTTTCGATATTATTTTTAACAGGAATATGTTTGAATTGAATTTGTAATGATCTTGGCTTCACGTAGAACTGTGATCTTTTTCTGATTGCAGAAGAAAGGAATTTGAAGAAGGTATTCATTTAACATGACTTAACAATACAAAGTATTTAAAAACAGATTATAGATAGGTTGACATGTATTTTATTTCACATGTATTTAACTTTTAGTAACCCAATGTCTATGTAATAAAAATAGTATAGCAGCTTTTGTAAAATTCTTGTCTGAACTTTGAGATTTAATATCTTTAAGAAGAAAGGAATTTATTGTGTATGTCCATGTTTGTACTGGTAAGTATGAGACCAACAAGTTTTAGTGAGATTTTTTAAATCTCAAATTATTTTGTGAACCGCATTAATTCTTCTGACATTACATATGAGGTAGCCACTTCCTGATTCAACAGCAGAGCTGCAGAAGATACAGACTTTCAGGAGACCACCCTGATGTTAATGTTTTAGGTGCATTCTTGAATAATGTATTGCATTTGGGAAATATTTAAAATGATGCAACTAAAACAGCCCAGGAGTTATGTATATTCATTATATGATATATTTTAATAGACAGACAGCTGTAATGCAGTGAGACATAAAAAGTAACATTCCTGCGGAACAGTAAATGAACAAATTTCTTTACACTGATTGCATCTTAAAATCAAGTTTTGAACTGAAAATGCAAAGCATGTTGGTATAAATGAGATTCCTCTAGGTTCTGTGCCAATTCTCCACCACTGTGTACTTAATTGCTATTTAAAACTGTATTCCATCGTCTCTAGCAGACAAATAAATTATTTGTGGTTTAAATTTTCTCATTTGCTCCTTTAAATTATATCTTTATCACTTTGTTATTTTATTCAGAGTCTTCACTGTGCAGTTTTATTTTGTATTTGCTCCAAAATAACTAAAGTGTATATGTATTCCACGTTAATTAGAGTTAACTGTTCAGTAATCAGTATGTTGTATGAGAAGATTTTTTTGTTGCACAATACTTTATGAAAATGATGGTCTATGAGGTTATAATCAAGATGACTGAATTAGATAAATGAGTTGAGGAAAAGATGCACCAATTCAACCTTATAGATATATTATCTCTTGTAAAATAAGCTCAACTGACATTAAGAAATAATGTGTCTTTCAAGCCAATCTGTTGTCTTATTCGCATTTTTAATGGAAACTAAAATTGCAGTTTTAATAAACAGAATTTCCTCCAGGGTTTTACTCCTAGGGAATAATATGTTTTCAAACTTTAATTGTTTCATAACAGTCCTATTTCATAAAAGAGTTTAATTGATGGTGGCAAACATTACCTTATTCCTCTGATATTGTATTAAAACAACAATTTAGGAGGTACATCCCTGTTGATGGTTTGCAATCTGTTTAGTGTGTTCCAAAACCTAAGCTAGGTAGGATGCAAAGACTAAATCACCAAATCAAAAGGATTGCAGTTTTAGGTAGGACTAAATTTACCAGCATTTTTTGCGAAAGAATATTACACAAAATAGTTTCATGCAATTTATGTTGCATGACTACCAAATGTGTAATGCCACAATGATTATGTTGCATATATCTGCTAAGTATTTGCTATTTTTAACGGAACAAAGCTTCAAAGGAATAGATCTGACGATCAATTGGGGATCTTCAGCCATTGCCAAGTGTGAAATGCCACACCAACTCTCATAATTTGCAATTTGTGTCTACTAATCAACTATTTTCCTTCTGCATTCCCATCTGGTTATGGGGACATGTATAAATGATTCTCATAAAAAGCTCATGTCTGAAGAAGTGGACTTGATCCATGAAAGTTCACAGTACAATATAACCAGTCTTGAAGGTGACCCACTGTTTTTGTCTCCTTTGTTTCTTGTCTGATATATGTTTAAATAGCTGCTCTACAGTAAATAAAAATCCATTCCATGAGATTATGGTAGAAGAATCTTCTAGAATCAGTTATGTTATTCTGAGAGAAGAATTAAGAAACAAGTAATTGGAGGGTGGGAATAAGTGACCTAACTTGGGCAAAATCCTGTTGTCCATGTCATAAACCTGCTCAGTGTTATTAAATATTCATTCATGAACACAAGTTTAGTTGTATTTTATGTGAAACATTTCATTTCTATGCTACCTGATAATGCAATTAAAAATACAGTAGTTACAACATATCAGAAACAAGTCTACTTCTGTTTCATTGATTACACGAAGGCTTTTGATTGTGTCGACCACAACAAGATGTGGCAAGTAACTAAAGAGATGGGAATACCGGAACACCTTATAGGCCTCATGAGAAATCTGTACATGAATCAAGAGGCAACAGTTAGGACAGAAAGTGGAATGACGGAGTGGTTTGGAATAGGAAAAGGAGTAAGACAAGGCTGCATTTTGTCACCATGTTTATTCAATTTATACACAGAACACATAATGCGCAATGCAGGGATGGAGGAATCACAATTTGGGATCAAAATTGCTGGAAGAAATATCAACAATTTGAGATATGCAGATGATACCACCCTAATGGCAGAAAGTGAGGAGGACCTAAAGAGGCTCCTGATTAGGTTGAAAGAAGAAAGTGAAAAAGCTGGCTTGAGACTCAATATAAAGAAAACCAAGATAATGGCAACAGGCCCTATCAGTCCCTGGAAAATAGATGGGGAAGAAGTAGAAACAGTGACAGACTTTACTTTCTTAGGATCAAAGCTCACTGCAGATGGTGATTGCAGCCATGAAATAAAAAGGCGACTGATTCTTGGGAGGCAAGCGATGAGAAACCTGGGGAACATAGTGAAAAGTAGAGACATCACATTGAAAACAAAAATTCGCATAGTCAAAGCAATGGTATTCCCTGTGGCAATGTATGGTTGTGAGAGCTGGACCATTAGGAAAGCTGAACGCAGAAGAATAGACGCCTTTGAGATGTGGTGTTGGAGGAGAGTTTTGAGAGTCCCATGGACAGCGAGGAGAACAAATAGGTCAATCTTAGAAGAAATCATCCCTGACTGCTCATTAGAAGGTCAAATAATAAAGATGAAGCTAAAGTACTTTGGACATCAAATGAGAAGAGAGGATTCACTTGAGAAAGCTTTGATGCTTGGAAGGGTCGAGGGCAAAAGAGGAAGGGGAAGGCCCAGGATGAGATGGCTAGATGGTGTTGTGGAGACGGTGGGTGCAGAGCTGAGCGAGTTGAGGGGGATGGTGGAGGACAGGAGTGCCTGGCGGACGGTGGTCCATGGGGTCGCAGAGGGTCGGAATCGACTGTGCGACTGAACAACAACAACAAACAACATTTGTAAAAAGTAAATATATTGTTGAAAAGGCTAGTAACTTAAACAGTTTTTAAATACTTAAAAATCACAATGCAAATAATGTACAGCATTCCATAGTAAAACTTCTGTTCAATTTAAGTGCTAAAAATGCTTAACTTGACGCTGAAGGATAGCAGGTTAGAGGGTCAGGCTGGAGGAGGGCTTAGAGCGTCCAGCAGAAAACTCATATTATCACCAAACAAACCTGTGAAGGAAACAAAGAATGGCTATCCTACAGATCTAACTGGTAATGGAGCAAGGAAAATGAAAAACTGTTAGCAAAGAAATAAGTTCATTGCAAATTCGGTGTAGTTTGATGGGTTTTTTTTTAATTAATGCAAGTTGTGATGTCGGTTTCCTAGTCAAGAAAACATTCCAGATCTGGATCCATTGAGACTCAGAAATGTAATATGAAGTTTATAGTACTTAATGATGTTAAAGTGTTCATATTATCCTGGGCTTTTTTTTCTGTGCTAGTATACTTGTCTAGGTACAAATGTGTGGGGAAGGATATTCTTACTATGTTATTGTGCAGCAGAGCAAATCAACAACATTCTAACTTTGAAACCGGGCTTCAGATCAGTACCATAATTGGTACAGGTGCTTTTGCACTGAAATTTTGGGAAGTTTGAGAAAAGGGGTATTTGAGTTAGGATTTTTTTTAAAAGAATGCCTACATTCCACATTTAGAAATAAGTGACCCCAAATGAACCAAGATTTTAAACTGATCTAGTAAATTGAAATGATTCATCTTGCTTGAAATGGTTGGCCACCACTTTTTTTTAGTTTGCAAAGAATCCAGCTCAGCTGAAATACTGATCCTCAAAAAAGGCCTTTCCAAAAGGGGGAAGAACTACTTGACTATGAAGCTGAGGATGTGTTCTATAGGCTTGTCAGCTAGAGCTTCATGAAATGATGCATTAAATATTTTTGTAGGCAGGGGAGATTGGAAGATCATAGAAACAGACTGAGAAGACATGTTTTCTTTAAAGATAAACCAAGCGTACTTCAGGGTAAAGGTAAAGACTGCATTCAGTGCTCATTTGCGTTTATACTATAGCCAAAGAGCGAGCGCTGTCCATCTGCAGATGTTTCTGTGGTCATGAGTCAGGCATGAATAGACACGGGATGCACATAACACTGTTTACCTTCCCACCAAAGGGGTATCTATTTATCTACTTGCAATTTCCTGCTTTCTAACCGTTAGGTAGGCAGGAGCTGGGACTGACAGGAGCTCACTGTTGTGCAGCTCTTGGGTCTTGAACTGCTTACCTGTCGACCTACCAGTGTTCAAGTTCAGCATTTTAACCACTAAGTCACCACAGTCCCTCATCTTCAGGGTTTTAGCATACAATTTTGTAAAGCACATTCAAAGTATTTCCCCTTAGTTTTTTGTTCTTGCATTTTCAGTATAACCATCTCAGGATTTGTGAGACCATTCTCCACATAAGTTTTCAAATGGGGAAATCAGCTTCACATCTGGGGCAGTCTGAACTTTTGACCCTGTCAATCAGGATCCAGTTAGCTGACTCTTAGGTAACTTTTTAACTTAATAACTGCAGAGCTGGAAGGGACCCTATGGATAAAGTCCAGCTCCTGTCAAGGAAGCACAATAGGGAATTGAACTGCCAACTTCTGCTGTATAGCTGAATACCTAACCCACTGAGTTACTCGGCAGTTCTTTTTAACTCCTTCCTAGCTAAACAGGCATATCAGAATCATGCTTGCAGGAGGATTTAGTGTCTGGTTGTAAAAATGGAAACAAGATGAATTTTTTTTTAAAAAAAAATAAGACATTGAAAATATTTTAAAATATATTTTATAAGAAGAGGACAAATATTTAGAAGCTCACCTATTTAATTACTGTATTTTGCTGTGTGGCTGGAGATGGTCTTGCCCAATGTTAGCAGAACTTTAATTCCTATATCCTCTCATAGTCTCAACTATTCCACCTGTCTTTCACTATACAGTACAATTATTTATATGTGGTGATTGTGTGAGTGAATGACCTCCTAAATGTCCTATCATTAACAGGCTCTTACAAACTAACAGTGCCTCCTGTTGGGTCTTTCTTCCTAGCACATCTACCCCCTTCCTAGCATTATTGTCTTTTTTTAGTAAGTTTTTCTCAGGTCTTGAAAACTAACAGATGAGGATTCCTTTATTGGTTTGACCCACCATATGTTAGGTCTTCCTCTTTTCATACTGGCCTCTACACTGATTTTCCAGTGCTGTTGTCTTTTCCTGTTAGTTTTTTATTCTCATTATATGTGCATGGTTGGATAGCTTCAGTTTACTCAATTTTTAACTAGTAAGAGTTCAGATTTGGTTTGGTTGAATACCTGTTTATTTGCCTTTCTGATGGAGTTTGTTATCATAAGGTTTCAAATGAGTTGATTCCCTATCCCAGATCTTTCTTCATTGTCTGTCTTTTACATAGTATGGATGATTTTAGGCTTGGTTTCAAGTGACAATATTTACTAATTCCCAATCCTATTTTCTTTTGGAAAACAGGCAGGCAAAATCCAAGGATTTGGAAATTGAAGGATTGCTTTCTAGTCTATATTCTGTGGACAGGGGATAGCAACATTAGTTTACCTGAGAAGTGAAAGGTTATTTTCTAATCTAAAATGATGTTTTACTACATTTGTGCTTATTTTTAGTGTTAAATTAAGTTGCCTCTTAATACAAAAGGGGGGGGGGTTGATAATGGCAAGGTAAGATGGGGAAGCACTTTGAATGAAGTGGGGTGATTCTGAAAAGTTTGGAAAGTATTACCATTTTTGTGTAAAAGCAGACAGAAATTATTTAGAAAATGTAAGACACAGTGGCTAAACTGCTGTTAGTTGATCAGTTGCACAATCGATTCCAACCCCCTGCACCACTGCATGCCAGGCACCCCTATCCTCCATCATCTTCCTCAATCAGCCCAACTCTGCCCATTGCGTCTACAATACCACCTAGCCATCTCATTTTTGGATGCCCCTTTTGTCCTCCACCTTTCCCAACATCAAAGCTTTCTCAAGTGAATCTTCTCATTTGATTTCCAAAGTACTTTAGCTTCATCTTCACTAATTGACCTTCCAAAGAGCAGTCAGGGTTGATTTCTTCTAAGATCGACCTATTTGTTCTCGCTGTCCAGGGTACTCTCAAGACTCTCCTGTACTGCAGCCAAAGCATCGTGAGTTTGATCCTGACAGGGATCAAGGTTGACTCAGCATTCCTTCCGAGGTAGATAAAATGAGTACCAAGCATGGTGGGGGCAAAATGCTAATTACCTCTACTGCCCAGAGAGTGCACTAAGTGTTATGGGGTGCTATACAACTGTAATTGCTTTTGCTATAAGCATGTCTTGTGTATAATCTAATAATTAGTCTAATAAGGATTAGCCAGAGAAAGTTCATCATGCTTTAGCACCATTGAAATCATCAATTATTATCTATTTCCTCAATATTAATGGAACTAAAGCCTAAGTGTCTCTGGATCTTCTCTCTCTGCTTCTAGGCTTGTTAGTGCCAGTAAATGAAAATCAACAAACAGTTGCACTTGCATCACTGATTAGACAATGTCTTTGGTTATGGAGATGAGTACCATACCCTAGAGCAGTGATGCCCAAATTAAGGCCCGGGTGCCGGTTGCGGCCCCCGACACCAATTCATCTGGCCTGCGAAGCCCTCGTCGCTCCTGGAAGTGGAAGTAAAATGCACCCGTATGTGCGCGTTTTACTTCCGCTTCCAGGAGCGACGAGGGCTTCGCGGGCCGGATGAATTGACGTCAGGGGCCGCACCTGGCCCCTGGGCCTTAGTGACCAGCTCCCTGAACCACATGATTGGCCCATGACCCAAAAAGTTTGGGCACCCCTGCCCTAGAGTCAGATACGACTGGCTTTACAAATTATCAGGAAGGAAGGCTTGAAGATTAATTGATCTTCTTTGACATGAGCTTTAACAAGTAATAGTTTATTTTATGCTCAGGAATGACATTTGATGGCAACAGATCTGAAGCATGGTATATGTCCTGGGTTCAAACTAGTGTTTGAACAGGGGATGCAGCCACATTCTTGTGAGTTAGGTTTGTTTCCTGGTAAATCTTTAAGGGCAAATCTATCCTAAATCTTGCATAGATTTCAACGAGATTGACTCATTTTTTGTCATTATGCAGCCTAACACAGGGAGCCTTAACACCATATATAGTGGCAGGCAGGTATGGCATGGTCCTTGCCATGTTGGGCATAAATATGCCTATTGAACTTGGCTATAGCTGTGTGTGTGGTGGTTGTTTTATTAAGAAGCTGCCAACATTTACAGATGTCTTCATTGTAAGATGAAAAGTAAATGTTTTAAAAGTTTTAATGGTAAGGAAGAAGAATGACAGATGTTTCCAACATCTAGTTTTAGCACATGTTTAGGTAAATGTATTGTTAAGAGAAATTATTTTTAAGGAAAATAAATTGCAGTACAGTATTTGAACTCCCTAAGGGTATGGTTTATGAAGAAAGCATTTTAAGTAGTGGCACAGGAGGCTAAGTCCAGATTCAATAGAACCCCAGGGCCTTTTATGTTTTAAAAGGGAAAAAAAGAATAACAAAAAGGAAAAATCCTGACTTGAGCTACAGTTCTCTCTTCACAATCTCTATGCAGAAATTCCTGTTTTAATCCATACAAGTTAGTACTTAGTCTTCACTCCTACATAAATACAATCATTTTGCAAACATGTTCTAATATTAATTATCCTCTTGGCACCAAAAGTCAGGATTTCCTGATGCAGCCCACTAATGTAAAATGCATTAGTGCAAATGCTGGCTCTGAGAGTTTAGATTTAGATTCTCTTAAATAAACAGTGAAGAAAAGGGTGGGGGTGAGGACCCATACGATTGGCTATTATGGAAGACTAGTCTCTTCAACAATATAACTACTATCACCTGTGTTTTGATATAAATTGTTTCAAAAGCAAGAATATTAAGAGACAGACCAACAATATTTGGTTTGGCTTAAGGAACATGACATCGTCTTGGTTTCTGGTTGCCAGAGCTTTATGTTAAGTGAGGTATTTCCCTCAAGCAGCAAATCATTATACACTCCCCTCACCCTTTATTCCAATTTTACAGTAATTACTACGGTTACCATTGTTTCATTTTTATTGCTAGAAAGGGAAAAGGCACACTTTTGCCCACAACAGTGATATGATTTAACTGTCCTGGAGAATTTTTTAAAAAACTTTGGTGGTTTTCTTGCAATATCTCATGTAGCAAAATGGTTTGGTTGGTTGGTTTTGCATTAGACTTTGTGAAAACATCACTTTGTCGAAACATATGCAGGCTTTAGGTACAACCCCTGCTGTCTTCTTCTTTCATGAACCGATCAAACATTGGACTGGAAAAACGAAGATACTTTCCTTGCTTTGCCATTGCCCAAACCGCATTGGTGCATGCACCTGGCAGCAATCAGCAAACCAGTAAATGAGCCAGATTCTGTATCTCTCCACATTCTTGTCCACCAGCACACACACACACACCCCTGAGCATGTTGGTCTTGTATTTAGGGACTCCAGCCCTTAGTCTATTCAGGTTTAACACCAGATCAAACAAAAAACCAAACCCCTACTGTGTAATCCATCCTTTTCCTATAGAGTACCCAGGATTTGTAAAATGGTCTGAAAGTGATAAGAGCACCTCTATAGAAGTGTAATGGTTGTGGGGGAAAAACAAATATGTCTCATTCAAAGCGACAGTTGAAACAAGACTTTCCTGTCACTTATTTTACTTGTCCAAATTCTTTTTGTCCATTGGTGTCTATTGGAGCATATTATAGCATTTTTATGCTCTTGAATGTGTTGCATATTTCTCATTAGTGCATTTCAGTCTTGTAGCTCTCTCAATGTGATCTAAAAAGCTAGATGTTACAAATATGAATCTGATTTAAAACAGGGTGCCAATATTGTGCTATCTTCCATGCTGACAGTTCTCACTAGCAACAATGACTTCTGCTTTACACTGCCCCATATGCATCCCCCCCCCCGAAAATGCCATAGAATTAGGATGCATTCATAATGCCAAGCAAAATGCCTGAATATTATGGGTTTTTTCTTCTTCCGATAGGAAGGAAAATTATGTGCCCTAGCCCTGCAAATAATTTTCTTTGTCATCAGAAGAAAGAACAAGCATAATATTCAGGCACTTTGATTGGTATTATGGATGTGTATGTACAGGTGAACAGCAGGCTAGAAGTGTTGAAATCCTCTGTGTTCTCTCCTATCTGAGTTGTGGTTTTGTGTTATTTTTAGTCTGATCAGACACAGGAGAGGAGCAAATAGTGCCAAAGCTCAGATTAGAAATGGAAAGCAAAGCCGGAACTGTTCTGAGAATCAGTAGGTGCTCAGATACTACTGTGCTGAGTGTCATAGAAATGCCTATTAAAGCGCCATCTTCATGCTTGGAAGAGCAGAACAAAGCAGTTAAAACCTTAGGCTCTGCCAACCTCCCCCCATAGTTCCTGTATGAAAATAATATTTGAGTTCTGCAGTTGCAGACACTGCGTCTTCAGAGATGGAGGGTGGGTGCTGGAGATGCTTTGCTATTGATGCAAGTGACAGAGCGGAGCAACAGGATGCATTGTGAATGGCAGCAGTACTTGGATGCAGGAAGGCCACCCAACAAAGAGATCTCTCCAGACAAAACCTGTGCAATGGCTGAAAAATATTGCCTAATCTTTCAGTAGAGGGGCAAAGTCTCTGTTATTATCAAGAGCTTTTCAGATTGACCTAAAGCATGAAAGCTAGGTACTTTTTAGAGACACATCCTTCCAATTCTGAAACTTTCTTAGGGTCCTAGGGGACAATTCACCCTAAAACAAAGACCACTGTAAGCTTTGAATGGTAAACGCTGCAGGCTTGGGCTTCTAGCTTTCCTAGCTCGAAGGCAAACTTGATGCAGTCACAAAGAATGTAAGACATCTAAGTATGATTGTGTGTGATGAGCCTTGGTGGCACAGTGGTTATACTGCTGTACTATAACCAAAAGGTTGTGAGTTCAATCTTGACCAGGAGCGATCAAGGTAGACACAGCCTTCCATCCTTCCAAGGTTGGTAAAATGAGTACCCAGCATGTTTGGAGGAAAATGCTAATTAACATGTGAACTCCCCAGAGAGTGCACTAAGAACTATGGGGCAGTATAGAAGTGTGATTGCTTTGCTGCATCTCTCCCCATTGGTTGCTACCATTTAGACCAGAAAAGCTTCTTCTCCCTGCCAGCGCCAGTAAAAAGGTCTTCAATTGTGCAAAATATAATTCATGATCAGAACATGGACTTTTGGTTTTGCCTAGACACCTGCACCTGCATCTGTGCTTGGAGTTAGTTGTCATGTAAGGAAGGCTACTGTGCACAGACAGGGAAGCAGCGCAAGTTGTACTGTTACCTGGTGGTGTTAAGGAGGATGTCATTAACTGCCTCTGGATGGGACTGGCTCTCTTTTCAAGTCTGCGCCTCTCAAATGTTTTGAAATGGAACTGATCATTGCTGAATGTCTGGGGAAGTGGGACATTTTAATTTAATGTCTGCAGATCATTGCTGATGTGATGCATCACTTCATTTAAGTTAAAACCAATTCTTTATCTGTGTGTTGCCTATTAAACTGTGGTTGTTGGCAGGTTCTTCACCAGCAATTCAAAGACAAAGAATTTTTAAAATAAAATAAAATGATTCATTGCGTGATATATGGTCTTGTTGTTGTTCAGTCACACAGTTGATTCCGGCCCTTTGCGACCCCATGGACCACTGTTCTCCAGGCACTTCTGTCCTCCACTATCCTCCTCAACAGACAATTTCAAAAAAAAATATCCCCCCTGACCATTCACAACTGAAGTGGACAAAGAGTCATTTCCTGTACAAAGAGTACGCCAAATGGCTCATTACAGCTCCTCGTATCTGTAAGCAATGCTTTTGAAGCCAATCCATCCTGCACCTAAATGGCCAGTATAGACATGATCTTATTTTCAGATAAGGTAAAGGTACAGGTTTCCCTTGCTCGAAAGCCAGTCATATCTGACTCTAGGGTTCAGTGCTCATCTCTGTTTCAAAGCCGAAGAGCCAGTGCTGTCTACTCCTGCAGACATTTCCGTGGTCATGTGGCAGGCATGGCTAGACACCGGAGCACGCTGAACGCTGTTTACCTTCCCACGGAAGTGGTCCCTATTTATCTACTTGTAATTTCTTACTTTTGAACTGCTAGCCTGGCAGGAGCTGGGACAGACATGGAAGCTCATTCTGTCCTGCAGTACTCGGGAATCGGACTGCCTTTTAGCCATCTTTTCAGCATCCTTTTCGCTTTACAACAGAAAGTACATGAATATCAGTTCTGTTGTTAATGTGGGATAAATTTATATTTCATGTTCTATGTCACTATAACTCTGTGTTGGCATTGGTATTTAACCAGAATTGAAGCATACTACAAAGGAGAACTTCTCTTTGAAAGGAACCACATAATAGTTACTGTGTAGGGAATGAAAGAGAAAAGAGTGAGGAAACAGAGGGGGCTCAGGTGACTTTATGAAACCCACTTGAAGGTTGCAGTCAACTGTTTGAGAAACATCCTTTAAGAATTAGTGGTGTGTGTGCATGTGTTTATGTATGATCCTACCCTTCCTTTTGATATCCAGGTGATGACAACTTTATTATGTATTTCTATCAGGTTGAGCTAGTAAACATGGTTATGTGCTCATATCCAGAAGGAATGAGGGCGTACCTGTTTTGGTACAACCAGCCTAGATAATGATAGTGAAACTTATTAAGTCAGAATATAGCAGCTAATTTATTAACTGAAGCCTTTTAAGCAATAATACAATTTGCTAGTTTTAAAGGATCTTCACCTCCAGTTTTTAGTTTGTTTTTGAATGCAGTCCACTGCCAATCATAACTAATGAAGTTGTCAGTGCCCTGGAATAAGGCACTTGAAACAAAGGCCTCCTTTGTCTCACTGTTAGGATGTTCAATTTTGAATGAAGCAGAGAAAATCAAAGTGGAATCATTTATTATTTCATTTTATACTTACCTTCTCCCTTTCTTTCAAGTTGTAATTCTAGGAAACATACCTAGACATTTACAGGCAATTTTCCAGTCAGGTACAGACCAGACTCTGAGCTGCTAAGCTTCAGCAAAGTGGGCACTATATATACTGTAGCAGTGGGGTGCATTCCATAACTTCAGGGCATGTACCCCCCCTACCTTTTCAATAGCCCACTCTTGACCACACTGCCTGTTCTCCAAAGTGCTACAAAAAACCTTGAGATGAAAACAGGCAGGCACGCACACACACATGCACGCACACAAAATAAACATGTCTCAAAGAAATATGTTGAATGAGAAATTATGATAGAGTATGATCACACCACGGCCATAGCCAGGATTCTAGATTTTTTATTGGGGGTTTGGGTTGGGGGGGGGCAAATAATTTTCAGGAGGGGCAACAATGTCACATTCACATATATAACATTGGCACCACGGGGTGGTGTGGTGTGATCAGGAGGGTTTTTGCCCTCCCCCCGGACCTCCGGCTACGGCCCTGAATCAAACCACAGAAATCTTTCATTTCTCACCTTGGAGAAGTATAATATTCTTATTTATAATATTATGATGTCCCTCACACCTTGATTGAAGAGTCAAGGAGGAAGAACACTTCCAATAAGGATTTTTAAAAGCAGTATTATATTCTGAAAACATAAGTGTTTAGTAGCAACATGGATTGACCCAAGTTTCCAACAGTTCTGTTTGCCCCTTACAAAAGAAATTGTTTCCTTCATCAAATTATGACCTGACAGCTTTTCAGATTCTTCACCACTGTGACAGTAGATGTTTACAGATGAAACAGCTTCATGTTGATGCAATAAACAAATAGTTTTCAATACTAATTCCTATCAAAGAAATTTTTTGGAATAGTAGCCGTGTTAGTTTGTGGTTCAGGCATACCAGAAAACAAAACAAAACAAAATAAAAACATTGTAGCACTTTAAAGACTAACTGCTATATTTTTATCGTTAGCTTTCGTGGATCAAGTCCACTTCATCAGACAAAGAGTGAAACTTACATGCATGTTCTTTATATACCAAATTCAGGGGCTCAAAGGGAAATGTGATGCAGAACCAGCTCTAACCTAAACCAGTGATGGGATGTAACAGGTTCTCACCAGTTCTCCAGAACCGGTAGTAACTTTTCCCAGTGTCCCAGAGAACCTGTAGCAGCTTTTGGGGGGAACCACCTTCGGGCCTTACCTTTTCACTGGTTCCCCCACTGCGCATGCATACCAAGCACTTGGTGTGCATGCATACCTAGTGCTTGGCACATATGCACAGCCTCCTTGCTGTCCTCCCAAACGGGGAGGAGGAAGAGAAGCTGCTAGCCTGAAGCTCCCTATAGCCTGAAGCTCCCTATTTTTATTATTTTGTATTTTTTTTCTTTGGCCCCGCCCATGACATGGCATCATGATGTTAGCTCCGCCCACACTGTGATGACATCACGGTGGGGTAGTAAATTTTTTGACATCCCACCACTGACCTAAACCCTTTGTTTTTGAAGTATAAGTTATTTGATTTTCTGTTTAATTTTTTAAAAATGGAAAACTATAGTAGAAGCTTGTCACCTGGAAGGTGTAGAATGGTCACAGATTTAAGAGAGCAATCATAGGAACATATTCCACATTACTGGACACTGGGTGAAAACGAAGTTCACTTCCATTAGGTGTATTTGTCAGATCTCAGAAACAGTAATGCAGTGTACACAGAAGCCAGATGGGACCTGGCCACCTTTATGGCATTCTCTCTGCTTATCAGTTGAAAAGAACCCAGATCTGTGCAGCTCAGTCACAGGAAGAAAACCTTTTTTCCTTCACCACTCTGTCATATTCTGACCAATGTAAATCAGAAAACAGGCCTTAAATATTACACCTGCTTTCTTTGTAGACAAAGCCATGCCTTTTCCCATCTTTCTCAGTTGGTGCAAAAGTGGCACTCCACTACCCAGGATAAATGACTTGGGGAAAGTTGATGTAGTTAAATTCCCATTGGCTTTGCAAAAAATCTCTACTGGAAATTAGTATTTTTAAATAGATAATCAAAACCCATCTGAGAATGTGGAAGATCACACAAATACTTGTTTGGCTAACACTACAGCAGTCACAGCTAACAGACATGTATTTGTAAGAAAGGACTCTATGGAACTACTGTCTCTCTCCCTTTGAGGGGTCTTCTTTTCTAGCATTCTGAAGGCAAATGTTATGAGGGATGTGGCTGCCAGAAATCTTTGTAGAGACCACTCCTTTTATACACAGAAATAGTAATAGGAACCTTTTGTCTATCTTCCCTGTATTGAGGAGGATGGGAAAATTAAGACGGAGAGCCTTGCCACAAAACCAGAATGGGCTTGTGAAATAGGAAGTGTTCTTCTACCAATTGAGAATGCAAGCATTTATCATTTATTTTTATTTCTTGCAATTATACTGTTTTTGTCTTCCAGTGAGCTCCAGGCACTATATACTGGACTCTTGTCTTCTCCTCTCTTTTATCTTCACAACAACCCTGTGAGTTAGATCAGCCAGAAAGAGTGCATGGCTGATCAGTGATGGGATGATAAAAAATTTAGTACCCCACCCTGACGTCATCACAGTGGGGGCGGAGCTAACGTCATGACGTCATGGGTGGAGCCAACGTCATGACATCATGACGTTGTAGGCGGGGCCAAAAATAAAATAAATAAAATAAAAATAAAACACACACACACACCCCTCAAACCCCCCCCAAAACCGTTAATAAAATAAATAAATAAAATAATAATTAAATAAAAATACACCCAAACACCCACCCACCCCAAACACAAACCCCACTTACAATGGGGACCGTTGGGGCTGGCCCCGAGCCTTGGTGCCCGGCGCCGCGCCTAGCCGGGCGGCCCAGCGCTCCCGGCCGCAACTCTCCACAGGCGGCCCCGAGCCTCGGCGCCCGGCGGCGCGCCTAGCTAGCCGGGCGGCCCAGCGCTCCCGGCCGCAACTCTCCACGGGCGGCCCCGAGCCTCGGCGCCCGGCGGCGCGCCTAGCTAGCCGGGCGGCCCAGCGCTCCCGGCCGCAACTCTCCACGGGCGGCCCCGAGCCTCGGCGCTCCGCGGCGCGCCTAGCCGGGCGGCCCCCAGCTGCCCATGGAGAGTTGCGGCCGGGAGCGCTGGGCCGCCCGGCTAGGCACACCGCCGGGCGGCGAGGCTTGGGGCGCCCGTGGAGAGTTGCGGCTGGGAGCGCTGGGCCGCCCGGCTAGGCACGGCTCCTCCTCCTAAGCCCTCCGCCACTGCCAGAGCCACTTCAAAATGGTCCGGCTTCGGCAAAAACAAGTGCGCATGCGCAGAAACAGAATCTGACGCATGCGCAATTTAAAATTGCAGCACGCATGCGTCAGATTGACTTCTGCGCATGCGCACTGAATTGGAGCCATTTTGGCTCCAATTTAAAAAAAAAAAATTCTTTTTTTCAGGCGTCCGGAACCGGACACCTTAAAAATAGACTACCCTCTCGGAGAACCCTCCGAAATTGTTCTTACCGGTTCCAGGGAACCGTCTGGAACCGGGGACATCCCATCACTGTGGCTGATCAACAGTCACCCAGTGAGGGTTGTAGTCAAGTAGATTGGAATCATCTCCAAAGTCTTAATCCAACATGTTGTGTTGGACACAACATCATGTTGTGTTGACACAACATCATGTTGCGTCAGGACTACTTCACATATGTCTGTATACTATGCAATGCAGTGCCTTGCTAGATATTTAAATTGTTGAGAATTTTTTGTGGTTCTGACATAACAAAGTTATCTCAGTGAAATGCGGGGCAAATGGTTCATTCAAGTTACACCTGCTAAAAATTAATACTGCCACACAATTCCATCCCCCCCCTTTATTTTAATTATTAATTATCTTCAGTCCATGTGGTCTTAAACAACTCTCAGGAAATAAATAAAAACAAAAAAAATTAACAATCAATCAAACAATTGATTGATTAAACTGCCGATCAGTGATATTTTCCCACTCTGCCATGCAACAGTTAAAACTATGACGCCATGACCTGGCATGTGGATCAGGACCTTGCCCTCACCTCTGGGCCCACACCAAAGGCCTGTGGGAAAAGATGCCATGGTCTGGCAGGCAGCTGAGAACATTGTCCCCACCTCTGGGCCCACACCAACAGCCTGAGGGAAAAGACGCCATGGCCTGGCAAGCGGCTGAAGACCTCTGAGGAGGGCACCTCCCCCGCAGCACATTGAGGGCTGCCTGAGCCGTCCGCTGCTGACAAGCCCCATGCCCTGTGGACCCCCGGTGCGGCGCACCGCTGCCGCCGCCTCCTCCTCCGCCGGGCGCCTGTGGGCTGGGTGCCTGCAGCTGCTGCCCCCCACCGCCAGAGCTGCCGCTGCCTGCATCCCTGTGGCCTCCTCCTTGGACCGGTCCCTTTTTAGCCCGGCTGCGGTGCCTGGCGGAGGAGGAAGCTGCAGGTGGTGCGGCATGGGGACGGCCCAGGGAGGCTCGGCAGCCGCGGAGCCACCGCCAGAGCCACTGCTGCCCGCCGCCCGTGGCCATGGCCGGAGCCGGGCTAAAAAGGTACCGGCCCGAGGAGGACGCCACAGGGGTGCAGGAAGCGCTGCCGGCGGCGGCGGCTGCAGCCAGTGGCTCCTGTGGCCGCAGTCGGGGTGCCGGGTCCCAAGAAAGGTAAGTGAGGGGTTTTTATTTGGGGTGGGTGGGTAATTTATTTGTGTTTTGGGTGGGTGGTTGTTTTTATTTTATTTATTTATTTATTTATTTGTGTCTGGGTGGGTGGGCTGAGTGGGAGGGGTGTGTGTGTGTGTGTGTGTATGTTTATTTTTATTATTTATTTATTTTTATTTTTGGCCCCGCCCACAACGTCATGACGTTGGCTTCGGCCATGACGTCATGACGTCATGACATTGGCCACGCCCATGATGTCCGTGACGTCATGGCGTGGTAGTAGAATTTTTGTCATCCCATCACTGACGTGATGTCCTTTCAAATTACAAGTGACCCTAGAAAGTATTTAAGATGTTTAAGGAGTGGTTTTGCCATTTCTAGCCCCACAACTCCTGAGACCTAGTCTGTCACCATATATAGTCCTAAACAATTTCCTTAGGTTGGGAAGGGATTGGATTCAGCATAGCTTTGGCTGGTCTATGATCAGCTCAACTGTCCTAGCTAGTTAGGATAATCACTTTTTAAGCTCCCCCCAGGGCATAGTGGTTAAGGTGGTTAAGGTAATAGGCTTGGAGACTGGAAACATGGGATTGATTCCCGAGAGCTGCACAATGGGGGGACATGAAAGGAGCCTCATTCGGGCATCCCCTGCAAAAATCCTTTCAACCCAGAGTAATCTCTAACACAAAAACCAATGATCACTTTTTAAGCCACTGCCTTTGAGGAAGATGGACTAGGTATCTTAGAATCGATAGCAGATACTCATTTTGAGTGAGCTAGATCATTTATATTACTGGCGATGTGACATCCAAACTGTAGTAGGATTAGTAAACTCATTATAAATAGGTCAATCAGTGGCTGATCAACTGCATAAAACTTGGGTAAATCCAATTGTTTCTGTGGATCTACTAGATTATTTATTATTATTTATTAAGATTTTTATAGCTGCCCAATCACCAAAGCAACTCCAGGTGGCTCACAATCCAATTGCACATGACCCAGTACAAAAAAGCCTAACATATCACTAAAACCACCACATGAAACACACCATTAAACTCCCCGCAACAAATAAACCAAACAAACAGCCCCAAATCCTGGATGGCGATCAGCATGTTCATATCAGCCAACCCGGGGGGGGGGGGAGCCTACCTATTGGATTTTACCTGATGAAGTTAGGTGCTCTAGAGTTTGAGGCTCATCTCCATTTATAGCCAAATAACTAGTATTGTCTGCATTTGCAGATGTTTCCTTGGTCATGTGGCAGGTGCAACTAGAGTGCATGGATCACTGTTTACATTCCCACCAAAGTGGTACCTATTTATCAACTTGCAATTTCTTGCTTTCAAAATGCTAGGGTGGCAGGAGCTGGGACAGAGACAGAAGCTCACTCCATCATGCCATACTTGGGTCTTGAACTGCTGACCTGTTGACCTTCCAGTTGTCAAGTTCAGCATCTTAACCACTAAGCCTGCACAGTCCGTTACAAATGTTAGTAACATCCTAATTCTAAAATATATTCCCTGAGGAATTTGAATTAGTGCTAACATGGTAGAAATGCTATCTTTCCATGTCCAGCCGATGTTTTCTGTTTTCCAGGTACTATATTTTAATTTTTTTTATTGCCTCTAATTTGTCTCCTAATTTTATAGTCTCATTGCCTTGTAATATGAGTTGTTGCTGAAGATTGATATGTTCTTTTGTTTTTATTACATTATTGTTGTTTCTTTATTGAAATTTGCCCTAGACTCCATAAGGATGAAGGCTTGGTTAGAAAATTTTGAAATAAAGATTCCTAAACCACTTTTTGAGCACCTTCTACTTTTTTGATTTAATGTTTTGATTGTTTAATATTCTGCCAAAAGTTGAGCTCAAGGCATGTAGTCTCTTTGCACCAGTGAGTCTGTTTATCTTCATACCTCTTAATTTCTAGGAAGAGACAAGAGTGCTTTGAGCAAAATTAATATTATTATTTGTTATTAACCAGGGACTCTGTGTAAGTGTCAGTTTTGATTGTATCACTGCTGATCAATATGCCATTTGCTTTTAACTATCCTTTTCCTTGCAGGGGACAAGATGTTTGGGTGAAGCAGGTAAGCAAGGTCATGAAGGATTTGGATAAACAGAGATTAGAGAAGCACAGAAAGACATAGTGACATAATGCTTCCATCAAATGTTCTCTGATGTTGCAGCAGGTCTTTGTGTAATAATTGTTTGCAGTTTTTCCTGTGCTGTCTCCCAAAGAGAGACTGTGTGGAGTTCTGGTCGAGTTTAGCTGTAAAACCTTCCGAAACAGAAGACATACTACATTCAAAAGAGGTGATTCTCTTAGGGTGTTTCCGCACAGCTAAAATAAGAAATCTAACAAAGTATCCATAAAATAGCATACTAAACTATAACGAGCATCTTAAGTCATTAAATGTATTTCTAAGGAAGTATTTCCTTAAAAATGAAATGCTCTTTCTTGCTTGCTTGCTTTTATAAGAAGTATGTTTTGGTGCTACTGGTTGATTCACATGACTTAACATTCAAATGTTTAAAGTTGTAGTCTTGTACACACACACACCTTTAATGTTGGAGGCTGCAGTATACTTTCACAGCCATCACTACACTGTCCAGATAGACACCAGCAATCTCCTCATTCCACCAATAGACTGGTGCATGGTGATTTCTCCTGGAACCTTTCTTCATGGCCACATCACAGACACTAGTAACCAGTGACATGAGTTGCAAGGACATATACTCCACATAGTAGTCAGCTCATCAAGGCTTGCTCTCTCTCTCTCTCTCTCTCTGTGTGTGTGTGTGTGTGTGTGTGAGAGAGAGAGATTATGTTTCTCAACACAAGGCAAATTAGAAATACAGTAATACCTCTGATAACGACTGCATTGGATAATGCTAAAATTGGATAATGCTGCAAAATTTCTAAAGAAATTTTGCATCAGATAACAATCTGTTAGCGTTATCCAATACAGTCCTTCGTAGCAGCAGGGTGGCTGGAAAGCTGAACGGGGTTCTCCGTTCAGCTTCCTAGCCACCCTGCAGCTACGGAGGCAGGGATGGGGTGGCTGGAAAGGTGACGGGGGCTCCCCCGTCAGCTTCCCCAGCCACCCTGCAGCTGTAGATCGGGTCCTCTGATCTCCCTGGAGCAGGCAGGGAAGTCAGAGAACCCAAAATTGTTTTTTTTTTTTTAAGGTCCTTTTTTTATACTCATTTCAGGCTCTCTCACCTCCCTGCTTGCTCCAGGGTAATCAGAAGACCTGACCTAAGCTGTTTCTGGGCTTCCCCGATGTCCTCGGCAAGTGCAGCAAGCCAAAACGTCAGGGTTCGAACCCTGACATTTTGGCTTGCTCCACTGGCTGGGGACGTTGGGGAAGCCCAGAAACAGCTTAGATCAGGGCCTCTGATCTCTCTGGAGCAGGCAGGGAAGTCACAGAGCCCGAAATGGGTAAAAAAAAACAGACTTTTTTTTAAACCAATTTTGGGTTCCCTGACCCCCCCCCCCTGCCGGGTCCAGGGAGGTGGGAAGACCCGATCCAAGCTGTTTCCAAAGTTCCCCCACCCTCCTGAAGGCTGTATGAAGCCAAAACGTCAGGATTCGAATTAATTAGTAAGCTCTCACTAATTAGTAAGCTCAACGTTCCCAGCTGAGGCAGGGACAGGTTATTTTATTCAGT